>OV725078.1:129979712-131179712 GCA_928085145.1 Nezara viridula
CATGTTATCAGGCAGCACTGCAGCTTGTAAACAAAGGAAGATTGGCTTGGGTGGGGTTACCCTTAGAGTAGTAGTCCTTTGTTCCTGATGCTGTGATGTATATGTAGAGGAATAAAGGAGTTTGAGGTATTTTTGTGGTAAAGTTTATCAACTAAGCCTCATTTGTTTCCTGATGTGATTTCCTGACATCACATAGTGGCACCCCTTGTGCGGGAAATTAAGGATAATGAGTGCTGAAGAGTTGAAAACTGCCAAATAGTTAACAAAGCCTCATTAGTTTCCTGAAGTGATTTCCTAATATTAAAGCAGGAAAACAAAAATAATTCAAATATTGTGAAACATTAAATTAATTCATTCGTCAATCCATGCGTATGTAAGAACAAATTTACTAAACTGGTTAAAAGAAATAAAAATTAAATAGTATTAAATTTATTGTATTTCCCTTGCTTTGATCATCCATGACCACGACTAATTGATGTTCCGTCATCCTGAATTGCTATCCAAGACATGAAAACTACACATCAATAGCATCTCTACCATTAATCATTTTCATTCACTCAGATTTATGGGTTTTTATTTATTTCTATATTATATTTCTCTGTATAATCGTACGACCCTCTGAAACAAACATATTTATTTTGTTCTGAAAGCAGATGTAAAAAGATTATTTTTAATAATAATAATAATGCATCAGCATAAGATGAAATGGTGTTTCAGGATCAGTGTATTATAAGCTAATAGATGATTGTATATATCATTTGCTACAACAAAGTAGAAAATTTAAGTTCTGTATTTTTTAAGTGTTAATTTTTTTTGGATATGAATCGATTACAAGAAAGCTGTTCAGTTTAAGTAATTACATAATGCTGCATAATAAACTGGACAACATTTCCCTCAGATGGAAGTTGAATTCGTACTAGTAAAGATTATTTAAAGGTGGCTTTTAATGGCTACATTAATTTTAGTTTTTCAGAAAATCATGTATTATTTCTGATCTTTTTAATTTGTGTGATTTTTCTTTAATTTAGTAAACAAAATTCGTGAAGTGAAACTCGGTCTTCTCAAAGTACCAGTGTTTCCAGCAAACATTATTTATATATACATATACATACATATATATATATATATATATATATATATATATATATATATATTTTTTTTTTTTTTTTTTTTTTTTTTTTTTTTTTTTTTTGTGACCTGGGATGTATTTTAATAATAATAATACACATTTCATTCGTTACAAATATGTTATAACATCTGATGTAATGCATCAATTAACTTTCAATTATCACCTTATTTTCTATAGAAATTGTTTTTCTTTAAAAAGTTATTAAATTATAAGAATATTACATTAATTATAAATAAAACTTAAGAAAGTTAATATAAATTATGTTCATTTTGTACATTATACATTTATAGTTTAATTATCTGAAAAAATGCCATATATTAACTGTAAAAATTCCATTTAGTTTTCATGGAAATGTACATTTCATATTTAATAATATAAAAGTATACTGACGTCATCCCAGAAGGGCTCCATTTAAAGAGAGGAAAAAAAAAATTGTCGTTTCAACATCAACAAAGACACAACAGAAATGAGCGTTTCCGTTCTTTAAAAAACATTAAAGAAAGCTTAATCTTTTTGGAAAAACAACCGTTTAAAACATCAAAGCTGAACGCTAAAATTAAACAACAATTTAATATTATTTATGCCCTTATACATATTTAATGTAATGGTTTTATTTGCATAAATTATCTAGTTTTTAATGTTGATGTTAAAATAGACTTTAATTTCATTTTAGAATTCATTTTGATCCTAATTGTTTAAAATTTGGGTCCAAAAGCAAATATTCATATTATTCAGATCTGTAAACGAATTCGTAATACAGTAATCAATTTATCTTTGGATTAAAACATTGAATGCAAAAAAAATCCAAACAAAACTGTCGATATTATTATTGTATGAATAACGTACATACAATTAGTCGAGTTAAAGTGATTTTATTTTTATTAATATGGTTTTAGATTCGTAAAGTTAAAAAAAGGAAAATGTTTATATAATATTTCCGTTCCTTCATTAAACAACCTGAGAGTAAAATAATCAAACATGGAATCATAAAATATTGGCAACTTCATGACTAAAATTGGTGAGGTTAAAAGCCAACGTTTCGACCTGACTTTGCAGGACTTCTTCAGGGCTAGAACGGACAAGATACAAAAAGATATAGAGAATTGTGGAAGTTACATAACATTTAGACAAAAAATTATAAACTATGTGAATAAGCTTATTAAAATTATAAACAGTAAGTACATTAAAATATAAACAGAGTAAGCTAAGTAACAAGATCCTAAACTGAAGTAAATAGATGGTGACAGTTATTGTAGTGTAATATATAAATATGCAAATGTGAATATACTTCTAGAGATCTACAGGAGAGATTGAAAGAAAAGGAAAAATGATATAATATGAAATAATAGACATAAAGGTATGTGGAGAAAGAAAAGAAAAAAGTAATAAGTAAATAAAATTAGAAGAAAAATAGAGACTTACAGGTGTGTTCAGCTAGAAGTTTCACTTAGAAAATCAGAGTAAGGGTTGGTATTGGGGAAATTCGCTGACCTGTTTGGGTAATGGGAAAAAAATTATAATGCAACGGCAAACTATTATATATTCAATACGCATTTTAGGTATGTGCAAGCTTGGGATGTTACAGAACCTTTTTCGTCAAAATCGCTTAACAGGAAGTTCCACATTATATCATCGATTTTACACATTTAGCTATAATTTCTTTTCAGAAACGATTTTGATTAAACTCTTTTAGGTAAATCCATTAGAAGCTGACATGCTTAAAGAAATTTCTTTGAACGGTGTAAAAACTTAAATATTGATGTATTGTATTTTTCTTGGATTCATCTTATAGACCTACTTCTCACCTTGCCAAGACGTATTTAAAATTTATGAAAAGAACGAATAAATTAAAACGAAATTGTAAATTTAGAGGATAGTTTTATTGCAACTGTAGCTGACAATGTTTAATCAGGAGTGTTCATGTAATTTGTAGGAATGAGAACAAGGATGTGATTATGCGAAATGCAGAGTTGAAGTTATATATTCTTCATTAAAAAATAACTACTAACAAAAATCACATTAACTTATTTTAAAACTAACTTCTAGCGTTTCTCGACTTAAATTTATCAGGAAATGCTGGAAACTGTCAAAAAATTGTTTTTGGCATTAGGAAAATCTATTTTTGCCTTGTATTTGAGTCACATCACTAAACAATTTTTTTTTTACTATGGAGTAGTAGGTAGTCCTATATTTAAGAACCGGTATTATATATATATATATATATATATATATATATATATATATATATATATATATATATATATATATATATATTTATTTATTTATTTATTTTAGTTTATGCGAGTACAGGCCTATCAGCTACTGACAAAAGATTCAATATAGTATCTAATAACTCCAATAGCTGACACCCATTATTTAATTTTTTTTTTTTACAAAAGAAATGAATAAAAGTTTAAACATAATTTAAAAACACTTTAAGACGAATTGTAAGAAAATGATAATTTGAAGTATTTAAAGAGAAAAGGACAAATCTAAGGTACGACGCTCTTTCTTACAAATGGTTGTTCCTGGGACACTGTTGGGAGGGATCCGTAAAGAACATTTTTAATTTCTCTACCATTATTTCGGTCATGGTTTCCGGCAAAACTAAAACAAAGCAGAAAAATAAACAAGGAAAAATATAGAAAAAAATATGTATGAAATAGAGGTTTAGTGGTTCCTCAAATCTTATTCTCACCACGGGCGGATCTACGGAGGGGGGGGGGCTTTCGAGCTGAAGCCCCCTCCCCCCCCCAAAATGGTGAAAAGTATTATTGTTCGTGTAATTACATTTTAAAGGGCTTTAGGAATCACTTAAACTCCATTTCATATCCGTAGTTAATTTCTTTCTGTTTTTCCAAAGTAATTATCTTTTTTTTTATGAATAAAAAACTTTCGGGCTGAAGCCCCCCCCCAAAAAAAAAAAAATTAAATCCTGGATCCGCTAGTGATTCTCACTTATCGAAGTGGATGTCAGGTTTTGGTACACTTTCAACTACTATTGCTTTTACCCTATATCGATTTAAAATTAAGTAATCTGTACTATTAGTTAGGTCTTATTCTAATTGGAAAGTCTGGTAGGGGTTTAATTTTCAAAATTGCTTGTTTTAAAGAACATTTAATATTGATCAATAAATATGATTAAAAGTTTTTCATTGTTAGTAGTTGTACCAAATGGGTAAATGTGAACTATGAAAGAATTTTATTAACAATAGGAAAACAAATCCCAGGTATAAAATCAATTTCCAGAAATCAGAACAGAAATATATTTAGAGCTACAAATTTTAGAATAACTAGTATCTGACATATGAAGTCTTAGGTATTGGGGTGTGACGAAGAAAATACGAATAATAATTTCTAAAAACTATTATTATTTGACGGAAATCGAATGTTTCCATATAAACTAAATGGAAATCTTTATAATTATTATTTTATTTATTTTTTATTTATTTATTATACATATAATATTCTTTCACAGGGACAATAATTATATTGATAAATGAACACATTCACACCGTATATACAAAAAAGAAATAAAATTAACACAAGTAAAATAATAATAAATAAAAACTATATACAATAAAAAAAATAAAATAACCTAAATATAAGTAAACTAAAAACATAAAAATACAGTCATACCTATATACAATATATAAAATCAGGCGGGGAACCCAAATCCCTGCGCTACTCTCTCAACCGCCACACCGGTGCTAAAGCCGGTGGAGTTTGAGCGAGAGCGCTTTAGCCACATACACTCATGTCTTGAGTGGAGAATCTGGCCATTGCCAGAACTCCAAAATAAATACTATAAAAGATCTCTGGGCCACTGCCGCTTCAACCTTCGAGGAGGGTTGTAGGGATGAGTGGAACTAGATAGGGATTGGGCTAGGGGATTTGGATGATTGATAAGGTTCTGATGGAATTTTGAAAAATTTTCAGGGATAAGGTCAAGGACAAATGGGATATTAAGGTCATAATGTAGGGTTTTGTTGGTTACATAGACTATTGTTCGGAGGACTTTGGATTGAAAGGATTGGATGCGTTTGATATTAGAGAATTTTACTGTCCCCCAAAGTTCAAGTCCGTAGGTCCAAATGGGTTTCAGTATTGTCTTGTAGATCAGTAATTTGTTGTCAATTGAAAGTTGAGATTTTCTAGTCAGTATTCTGTATAATTGGCCGTATCGTCGGTTAAGTTCTTGTCTTTTAAGTCTAGTATGTGGGTTCCACGTTAGTCTTCGGTCTAAGATAAAGCCAAGATACCGGACTGTGTCTGAAAAAGGAAGCTGGATAATTATTTTTAAACACGTCAAACAAAAAAAAAAAATAATAATAATAATAGTGCATCGAATTGCTTTTCTGTGGTTGTTTATAACTTATTTGATTGTACTTTTTGGAGGGAAATACATGCTACCCAAAATATGAATAATAATTTCTAAAAACTATTATTATTTGACGGAAATCGAATGTTTCCATATAAACTAAATGGAAATCTTTATAATTATTTTTAAACACGTCAAAAAAAAAAAAAATAAATAAAAATAATAGTGCATCGAATTGCCTTTCTGTGGTTGTTTATAACCTATTTGATTATACTTTTTGGAGGGAAATAAATGCTACTAAAAATATTTCAAGCAGTATTTACGAGCTGGCAAAACATATAGTAATAACTTTAATAAAATACATCCAGCAAAATGTGAACATGGGAATATAAAAAAATGAAAATACTCGTTGAGAAAATACCTACTGGCAGCACTCTAATAATGACATTTAATAACTTTATCTACAATAATAGATTTAAATAATAACCAGCCCCTTTCGAGGAGAATTTTAAATATAGTAGGCTGGTAAGTGAAAGTTGTGTGATGGACGCTGCACCAATTTTTAAAATTATTTACATGCTCTTGCCACTTATTACTTATGATTAAAATTCGGTCATGAATGGAATTCATTCTAGAGCTGTTGATGGAACTGACTCCCTTGGCCGAGAACTGTTTCGATAGATCTCTAAATAAATGCTCCAACCCAGATCCCCATAACAACCAGATGTTCTACTTTTAGAAGGCATTCCGATGAAATTGAATTCAGCAAACCAATTGATTCGGCAGTAGGTTGTCAACAATGAGATTGGAAATAAAAATTATATTTGGGACCTGAGTAATTATACTTAAATAATTAATGAAACCTGTAACATTTCAATACATTAGGACATTAGGGCAATTCTTAAAGGAGATGAATGCACCTATTTAAGTCCCTTGTGCTCTTTTGAGATTCATAAACTTATATGCAAGTTCAACAAAACTTCTGTAAGCCTATAAAACTATTAAATTACTATATTAGTTCCTGTTAAAAGTCCAAGTTAATATAACCATTACAAAATTTAAGACCATTAACATAGAATTTTAAGATTTAATATAAACATTATACATTTGACATAAAATATCTGCTTTTCGGAATCATAAAATTAATTAAGAATCAATCAATCGGAATTATAGAATTAATTAAGAAGCATAGTAATACTGGATAAATAAGAGAGGCTTAAAAAAAAAAAAAAGCTGTTCATATTTAATATAAAACATTAGACTAAGAAAATAATAGTCCACGTTACATACCCCTTTTTATCAAGTTATTAACATCTGCCTTCAACTTCGTGAATAGCTTCATATCATCGTAACTTACAACATTTTTGTTTACGAAAATTCTCGGAATTGGGGCTTTTTTTCAATTTGGGGGTAGGCAAACTTTGCCTATTAATTAGATACTCGAACCTCATGAATACCCATTTGCTTTCCTCTTGCATACAAAGATAATTTGATAGCAAAATAAAAAAAAAACGTGTCCTACTAAAATATTGGATCGTTTGGCCTATCGTTGTTTCGACATGTTGGGGGTGTCACCCCAAATTATACAATATTTTTGTAAGCCATCCTTTCCCTCGAATTTTCGATCAAATTATCTTAAGATTCAAGATAAAAACAAATGGGTGTTTATTAGCTCTTTGTACATAATTAGATATACAATGTTTGCGGATCTTCAGATTGAAAATGCCCCAATTCAGAGCCACAAACTTTCTCCTCAGCAATCAGCTAAGAGTTTAGAAATATGTAAAAATTTATTGAAAATCCCTTGCCTGAAAAACTCCTGCCCCATCCACCATATAGCCCAGACCTTGCACCATCGGATTACTTCTAGTTTAGATCCATGGCCCATTTTCTTCTAGGGAAAAAAATTGATAATTTTGTGGAAGTTGAAATTGTGGTCCAAGATTCTTTGACAGCCATCCCAAATAATTGGTATCAACGTGGAATCGAGCAATTGGCCAGCAGATGGCTAATGGCGGTAGATAACAATGGACTGTGCTTTGAGTATTAATTGTATTTTATATCAAAGAAATAATATAATAACTAATTATATATAATTAATATATAACAATAATTAATAAATAATTTGGTTGAAAAACGGCAATTTTTTTTTACACCCTATTATATTTAATTGCTTTGTTAACGTATTTTCAAATACTTATTATATATTTTTTTTATTCATTGATATTTACAACTGTATTATAAAAAAAAATACAACCAGTAAATGTGCACACAGTAATAATACAATCACATGAAAACGCTTGTTGAGAAAATACCCATTGGTAGCACTCTAATAATATATTTACATAAGTAGATCACGAGGCCATCTTCTTTTCAGACGCTTCGGAGGGAAAACAAAATTAATATATAAATTTATTTTTAAATATATAGTATTTTATTGTCCATTTTACAATAATTATGTTGATTATTTTAATTATTAGTCATAATTTTTATAGTAATATAAACTTTTGAGTCATATTTTGGGGGAGGAGAGAGTCATCGACTCTAACGTAAGTTACGAGATGACACAAAAGATAGCTTTCACACTCAAGTCACAGATTACAAGAAAATTTACTAAAGCTCTTCTTCATGTACATGAAATATTTTGATTGTCTTTCGATAAACATTTTCTGATTTGTTCTACAGTCCTTACCAAATCACCAAAATAATAATTCACCATACTTTTTACATAATGTTGGTCAGTTTGAATTTTATTGTCTTTATATTAACCGACAGATTACTTATGATTGGTTGTTTAACCGGATACATATTTCCCTATTCCCTAATATAAGATTTTTAATTACACGATTCTTTTCATATACTCCTGTTCAATTGAGACGCTACCTTAATTTTTTTTATTAATTGAAATTTACAAATAAAATGAAAATGCAACCAGTAAAGATGAACAGAACATGAACAAACTTTTCAAGAAACTACCCATATGGTAACGGCAACTCAGTAAATAGTTTTTTTAGTTACAAGATCCCTAACCATCTTCTTTTCAGACACTCAGGAGGATCATCAAGAATTGAAGAGGAGGCAAGGTTCGGATGGATCTGGAGTTTGTCATGAAAGGATATGTATCTGGATCTGATGAATTCAGCAATTTATGAAACATAAAGGTCTCTATGAATTATTTTATTTTTTACAAAATATGGAACATTAGAGATTTTACGAAGTATTTTGGTTTGTAAGGATTGGATACGAGAGGGATTCGATGGTTTGGTAGAACCAAAAACTGGAACTCCGTAAGTATAGACCTTATGATGATTGTCATGTAAATGAACTTTTATAACTAAAATCTTATTTTATTTAATTCGCTCTCTTCGTAGTTAATCGCTTGTTTTTGATTCAGAAGTATTCAAGGATTTATTATAACGATACATTATTGTTTATAATCCGATTTGAAATGAAATAAATGTAATTGAATACTTAGTAGTTGACCGTTGCATTATTAAGGAAGGAGATAGTCCGGAGTGGCGGTGATAAATATACTAAATAGTGGCAAAATTATTTTATTAAAAAGCAACGTTTCGACCCGACTTTGCAGGTCTTTTTCAGAGAGGTGTATTCAGCAAGCAGCAACTCAAACAGTTCTAAGTGAAACTCCTTAGAACTCAAACAGTTCTAAGTGAAACTCCTTGCTGAACACACCTCCCTGAAGAAGAGCCGCAAATTCGAGTCGAAACGTTGGCTTTTAATAAAATAGATTTGCCACTATTTAGTATATTTATGACCTCCACCCCGGACCATCTCCTTCCTTAAATATGTTAAATGTATGATAATTCTGTTTATATTGTTCTCTAGTTACCGTGTTTCAAGGTGGTTGAGGTTTAAAACAGAGGAAGAAAAAACAGATTACTAAACTGTAAATTTAATCTTCACTGATATTTTCAAATTTAATTTTAAAATCTTTTAAGTATTATTTAATTTAATTTGTCTTCTAAATTTTCTTGGTGTGCTATCAGAATTTTCTAAAAATATTCCTCATATGTTTCAGAATTGGATTTATTTACGATAACAACTAACACACGGGGCAGTAACGTTTTATTATCTTTTACAGAGGTGACCAAAGAAGAATAAAAGTTTTAAACACGCACCACCTGAGTGTCTGGAAATACTCTTGGACTGAACCGCTATAAATTCTATATGTAGCTCTTCAAGGGAAAAGGGGCCCCCCTTGTGTGATTGTTTTGCTGGCTGAGGGAATCAGCTCCTTAAATGTTTAAAACTGTTGCTTTTAGTACAACCATTTAGTTTCAGTTTATATCCATTAAAAACCATTTTTTTTCCCAAGAAAAAATCTGTAAATGCAATTTTCGTTCAATAGAAAAAAAAAGTTCCTACTCAAGATCTTGTTTTTTGTATTATACCTCGTACATTAATCCCTTGATTAAGAATTTTCGTATGCTTAGATCCATATAAACAAAACTGAAATTGATAATATATATATATATATATATATATATATATATTTTTTTTTTTCTGCTGCGCGCAGCTCTATAGCATCTTTATTGATTCTATCTATTCATCTGCTTTTTGGCCTTCCATTTGGTCTTTTGCCTTCTTTAGAGGCATTCATAGTCACATAGAGGCACTAGTGGATCCAGGATTTAATTTTGGCCTTTGGAGAGCCTCAGACCGAAAGTTTTTTTTTTCATAAATATGACGATAGTTACTTTGGAAAAAAAGAAAGAAACTAACTATCTATATGAAATGGTGTTTAAGTGATTCCTGAAGTCCTTTTAAATGTAATTACACGAACAATAATACTTTAAGAGATAATTTTTCAATATATTTTTCCATTATAATAGTTATATTTTACCATTTGGAGGGGGCTTCAGAACGAAAGGCCCCCTTCCCCTCGTAGATCCGCCCGTGCATAGAGGCTTCCAGATGTATTGCTACGAGATACATGCCCTGTCCATCTTAACCTCCGTGGCTATAATATATATAATATTAAAATATATATACTGAATATATATACCCTGTATACATAAATATTTGAATTAGGAACATTTAATCGGTCACATATATAATAAGACAAGGGTAAATTCTCATGATTGAGGTCTGCGTAAAAACAGTTGCGAATTACGACTTACGAGGTGTATAAATGTATACATTTACAGAAGAAAGTTAAATTTTTTAGTTTTAAACCATGATTCACAAAGGAATGTTCATCTCTTTAATAGCCGCTTAACTTAGCCTATTTGACACAAATGAAGAGAGAAAAAGTAACTTTCTGCTGATACCCCTTAAACTTTACGGAATGGTACTTAACCCAATTTTCACAGGGGACCCAGATATATTATTATATGATTTATTTTGTATATTATTTATATTTAGATAATTTTCCGTAGAAACATCACTTTTGAAGATGGTGTATTAATAAAAAAGTGCATTTTTTTTTTATTAGTTGACTATAATACGTTCTAGGTCATATGAGACAATAAAAAAAATTAAATCCTTTTAATAAATTATTGCCAATGGCCATACCACGTTGAACACACCGATTCTCGTCCGATCACCAATGTTAAGCAATGTAGGACGCGGTTAGTAATTGGATGGGTGACCGCCTGGGAAAACCGCGTGCTGTTGCCCTCAAGACAGCCTCACACTGCTTAGCGGTAGACGAGGATGGATTAAGAAAGTAAGTAAATAAATTGTGGGTGGGGTGGCCGAATGGGCTAACGCGTGTGCACTGCACCACCGTTGCCCGGCAACTTGATACATATGACTTTGATAAAAAAATAGTCACGAGTTCGCGTCCCAATGCCCGGAGGAGTTTTTAAATCCCCGCCCACACTCCCTGGCCCGGGAAAACCCCCGTATGGCCTTAAAGGCGAGGAAGGGAAGGACAAAAAAAAAAAATAATAAATAAAAAAAAATAATAATAAAAAAAAGGTAAATAAATTATTGAGGTTATTTTTACTGAAAACAAAGGTAAATTTGGATGACAATATCACTAGTGTTGCCCAAATGAGATAAGAAGACGAGTCTTGGTCTAGCGCACTCAGTCTTGATCTTGGTCTTGGTCTTGGTCTTGCACAAGAGTCTCGCTTCAGTCTTGCAGTTACATATTGGCTTATTAATATAGAGATATTACTGTACGTTTTCAGGTAGGCCAAATAAAAAATTGGAAGAGTTAAATGCAAAAGTATTTTGTTTATGCTAATTCTTTACATATAGTAACTAAAATTATATTAGTAACTAATTTGCCTTGACTTTTACTCACAAAACGATTATTTTTTTACCATTCTTGGTCTTGGTCTTGCCACAGTTAGGTCTAGGTTTGAATTTTTTTTTTTTATAACTAAAGGTGAATCTCTAAAGGTGAATTTATTTCATAAAAACCCTTCTCTCAATTAATATGAACTTAAAGCTTATTAAACAAGGATTTTTTTTTTAAAGTGGGGTAATTGTAACCGAATTGAGGAGTGACAAAAAAAAACAAAAAACAATCGCGAATAATCAATTATTTAAAAAAACAACAGGAATTAGCTTAGTATAGGCACTTAAAAATCCCTTTAAATGATTTTCATTAAGACAAACTCTACTTGCATTTAAAGTAAATTTGTCTAATTTACTATAAAGCAATTGTGGATTATCTCGATTTAATATTTTTTTAGTTATCACTTCCTACTAACCAAAAGCCGTGACTTGAAAAACACAAAACTTAAGTTTCCTTCACTTATAAACAATAAAATATATGATGAGAAAATGTAAGCTATTTGAAATTCCAAACACCTTAAATAGAATTAATATGGCTTGCTAATAAATTTGAATATGCATCAAATTACCTATTTGAATTGGCAAATCGGACCGTTGTTTATATACAATTTTTTTTACTCTCGAGGTCTACAGATTTTAATATTAAACGATTATAAATCTTGTATCTCTGGTTTTTATTAAATTCAACATGTAGAAAAGATAGTTTTATTTGTGAAAAAATTAGGACCATTAAGGATTTTATTGACTTCGTGAGGATTTTAATGGTTTCATAAAGTTCAATTTTAGCAATGTATAGGTGATATAAATAAATCTGAATTTTCTTTGAATTAAATTTTCTCAGCCGAAATTAAATTAAAATTTAAACCAAATTAAGGCGAATAACTTTTGTAATGTTGAAAGAACAGAAAAACTCATTACATTTTAAATTTTAAGCTAATTTAAAAAAATACTTTTTTTATGAAATTTAAATATAAATTCAATTAGTATTAAATAAATAATAATAAAAAAAGAATAATATCCAAAAAATACTCAAGTCCTATTTTTAAAACATCAAAATGTCTAATTTATCTTTACTTATCTCTATTGAAACATATAGTAAGAGAAAATATTACGTTTTTGAAAAATTTCGAATATATTCAAAATCATAGATGACAAAATCTGTAATATTCTGTCATATTCTTTCATATGGCTGGCATTTTCTATTAAAAATATTACAAGATACCATCACTTTTAAGAAATTAGATATTGATATGTAGTTTATTTTAGTACATTATGCATAACATTTTGTCGTAATGACATAACCTAACGTTAAAATTATAAATGAAACAAAATTTAACATACTTTATATGAACTTTTACTAATAATGTCCTTAATACAGAACTAACAAGTTATAAATCAATTAAAAAAAGAAAAGAGAATTGTTTCATCGGCTGAATCAATATATAAATTCTGTACAATCAATCGAGATGTTACTTTTTGGGGTGTTGAAATTTATCCGGGATGCCACTGGATAATTACTGATGATAATTACCCAGAAATGTTTAATAAAAAATTAGTAAAATAAATTTGGATGTATAATATATTGATTGGTCCAGAATTAATTAATTGGATTTCTTTTCTCAAAGGCTGGTTAGCGTTTATCATGCTTTCTAATTACACACATTACCTGTGATCATCATGATATAAATAGGTGGCAGAATCAAAATAACTTTTACTAAAAAACTTAATTTATTTCTATGTTTAATAAAAAATATATACAAATTATATTTCCAAGAAAAAAAATACGTGATTCAATGAATTTAATAATTAACTGTGAAGGCATGATTTCAGATGGACTGTTTTGAGTACTATTGCCATAAAGTATTATAACATTAGGATTGGGAATAAAACTTATCTATTATATATGACGTGGTGTAGTTGGTTTGTTTTATCACTGCATCTGCTAAGCTGAGATCATCTCGTTAAGCCCCCAGGTCCAAAAACTGCCAGGATTCCAGTCAGTCCCCAAGCCGGAAGAAAACATAAGACCTATCCTGAGGCCGGCCATCGACCTAAGAACTGTTTTCATCCTTCTCGGTAGATTTTATAGAAATATTCAGGGTGGGGCAAGGATTAACTTCACCCTGTTACTCCACAATAACTGGTAACACCCTAAAAGGAATCGGTTACTTAACTCGTTCCTCTGAGCCTTCATCAGGATACAGGTATAGGTCGGTCCTTATCTACCTGCTCTGCCCTCGACGCTGTTTTTGGTGTCAGAAGTCGGTTTCGTTCACCTTTGTTTTCGACACCTCATAATGATTTTAAAACCTTATTTACTATGTTCAATACATAGCACAATATATTACGAAAAAATAAATCATTATCATGCAACCATGCCTGTGCTAAACAAGCTTTATTTCTCACCTCATCCAGTTAGATTTAACAGATTTGCCATTACGAAACAGGAGTTATATTATATTTAGCGTCATTCAAGAATGTAATCATTTAACTACTTGTAATTATTAGTAATACAATATTTTGCAAAAAGGCATTTAGTAAATATATTCTGATAAATACACCATGAACTATTATCCACTTATCTACTTTATTATTATTATAATTATTATATTATCTAATTCCACTAACAGACGAAATGGCGTGTATTAATTAAATAAAATAGCTGTAAAAAAATCCAATAAATTTAAGCGTTACACTTTCATTTAACGGTAGAAACGTATGACAGTCAGAGCTAGAGAAATTAAGACCTTCTTGCGTCATTTAGAGCTATCATACTAATCCATTATTTATATTTCAAGATTTTATCATTGAAGAAATAAAAATTTAGTACTTACGTTTATTTAATGTATATATATATATATATATATATATATATATATATATATATATATATATATATATATATATATATATATATATATATATATATATATATATATATATGCGTTCTGTAAAACCGTTGTTTAGTAAAATATAACTATTTTTATTTAATTCTAATTGAGAAAAAAATTAAAGTATATAATCGTTTATATAAAAATTAACGAATTAGATATTTTAATTTTCTGTTTCGGACTTTCATAGAATAAACTGCTCTAAAATAAACGTTAATATTATTTAAAAATATTAGAAATATTCATTCGTGAAACGGTTATTTTTATGAAAAAAAAGGTTTTCGATTAAAATGAAAATGGCTTGATCAAAGATTTCTTTTACAAAAGTTATGATTAGATTTTTTGTTTGTTATTTGTATGGTATAGGCAGAAGCCGTTCCCTAGTTTAGAAATTAAAAGAGAAGTGAAGAAAATAGTTAGCTGAAAGCAATCTTTTTTCCCTTTAATCAAAGCGAGCAATATCGAGTTTTGCCCTACGAGACGTTAATAATTTATTTTTACTTTTATTAAATATTAATTTAAAAAAAAATCAATCTAGAGAGCTGCAATTTTTCCTTCTAGAATATATATATATATTACAAAATTCATTTAATCGACCTTTGAATATTACATTTTAACATAATTATTCAATTTAGGAATTAGGTCTCTTAATTATTATCCAATAAACTACAAAATGTTCATTGATGCTGTTGTTTATGCAACGTTTAGAACCCGGTTTTTTTTATGTTAACAATGGGATCTTCATCAATTCTAGAACGACAAATAGCTCAATCGGTACACAATTATGCTTCCATATGTTTCAAATAACAATTATTTCAAAATTAGAGACTCGATAGCTCAGGCCAGGGATTTTGTTGTTGATATAGATATGTTCTTGGTGATGTTATATTTATCATAGATATATTTTTCAATTTCTTTATTTAGAATTATCCCTGTTGAACAAATTCGATACCTAGGACTCCACCTTGACAAACGTCTGACTTGGAATCCTCATACCAGACTGAAACGACAAGAAACCGCACGACGTTTCCGTCTACTTCAACACTTAATAGAAAAAACGCTCTAACCTTCCAATTAATTACAAAAGACTCATATACATCACTATAATAAGACCTATTTGGACTTACGGAGTTGAGCTTAGGGGCTCCACTAAACCACCGAATTCCTATCGTATCCAATCTTTACAATCCAAAATCCTTCGTAAAACCCTTAATGCTCCTTACTTTGTTAAAAATAAAATTATCCATAATGACCTGAATGTTCCATATGTTTCCGAATTGGCCCAATCCAGATATCTATCCTTCCATAACAAACTTCATAACCATCCCAACCCTCTTGTTTCTAACCTTGCTTCCTATTCAATTCCTGATTACCATCCGAGGCGTCTGAAAAGAAGATGGTCCCATGATCTCCTGATATAGACATATTATTAGAGTGCTACCAGTGGGTAGTTTCTCAACATGTGTTTCATGTCATTATGTCCAAGTACGAATTTACTAGATCTATTTTTTTTTTTATACAGTTGTAAATATCATATGAATAATAAAAATAAAAATTACAAAAATTGGAGGGACTTGCAATGACGCTTAGCGGTCCAGCAGCTTGATATATGTGCTAGTGGAGGGTGCTGTCGGTGTGTCCATGGCCTGAGGTATCGAGGCTCAATTTTAAAAGTATGTTGAATTTTAAAATAATTGTTATTTGAAACATATGGAAGCATAATTTTGTACCGATTGAGCTGTTTGTTGTTTTAGCATTGAAGAGGATCCCATTGTTAGAATAAAGAAAACGGGATAGAAACGTCGAATAACCAACAGGATCAATGAAAATTTTGTAGTTTATTGAATAATAATTAAGTGATCTAATTACCAATTGAATAATTATGTTAAAATATAATACTCAAAGGTCAATTAAGGGAATTTTGTAATATATATATATATATATATATATATATATATATATATATATATATATATATATTAACTTGTTAAAAATTTAAAGTAGGTATGTTATTAATACATAACTTTAATGTTATGTCGTTATGGAAAAGGGTAACGTTCGTAAAAAGGAAAAGAGTTTTATTTATTTTTATGTTTATTCTATCTTTTTTTTTTATGTTATGTAGTAAAAGAGTTTCGTCATGATAGTTAATGATTTCGATTTTACCTTCCTATCGATACTATATCCATTCCTTAAGCACCAAGAAATTATTTATCGTATTATTAAGTAATATCCATTTATAAACGTTGAAAATCTGATTCAATCTGTATAACATATATTTTTCTTTCAACTAAATCATCGATTTGTTTATCGAGTCGCCTTGTGGTACTGAGTATTTTTCGTGTTTAAAGGTGTACCTTGTTGGGTTGTTTCACAAAATTTAGTGTTGCGCAAAATAAACATAGGGTTACCTATTAGTTTATTGATATTTATTAAACATGTTACTTTAGAACTTAGAAAAACGCTAGAGAATATGTATATTTAGATGTTTTATTGACATAAACATAGTAAAGTCCAATCAAATTAATCAAATAAACTTGACAATACATTAAAGGCATTGTCAAGAAATATAGTAATAGACCCCTACATTGGAATTGAAGGTTTTCAAAGTAAAGACAATCTATACAATGTCACCAATTATTTAAATAAAAAGCCTGGTGTGTCCACTCACACCACTTTTCTACCGATCTAAAACACATTTTTTTTTTCAATTATAAATATGTTTATTAAAAATAACACATTTGAACTAGATTAGTTTTCCTGATAACCGATAAACAAGGTACATTTTACTTAGGAAAAGATATACTTTTGTAATTTACATTCAAACCTTCTTCAGCGATGAGTACCCTTTTTATACACTGATTTCAGCGCTATACCTTAACCGCTATACCATTCTCATCTTCAGGAATACATTTTCTTCTTACATAAGGAATACATTATTTATATATTGATATTAATATAACTGTGCCACTACAACCCATAGAGGGTCTTGAGTTCAGCACTTTGTAAGGAAGTAGTGTTTAAGGCCAACGGTCGGGCAGGGGAGTAATTGACTGATAAATTATAGAAAGATAAGTAAACAGCTAAGATAAATACAAATAAATTTAAATAAAAATTATTAAGAACTCTTGATGCACAGTAATACTTATAGACGATTATTCAAGCTATTCTATATAATTGTCCTAGGAGCTTTTGATAACTTTTAAGCTATTTGTAAAGATAATTATTAGTATTCGGTGATGATTAGCAAGCATAACATTTGAACGTATTATCTACCTGACAGCCTAATTTGTTAACCTCGTTTAATGCAAATTAGAAGTGTTGGGGATATCGCCAAATAGTTACTTAAATCTCCACCCATTAGACAGGCCCCAAGTGTGGATGACACGATTTGCCGTAACACTGGCAGGCTGCCCAGATTTTCATCTTATTTCGATAAACGCCCTTTGTCTAGGCGAGAGCCTAACTCGTTTTCGGAGAATTAATGTGGGCCTTTGAATAAACCCCCAGCTACAAGTGCCATGTGCAAGTAGTCCGCCTTAATTTAACCTCAATGTTATACAACGAGCACTGTCATTTTTATTAAAATAATAATAATAAATGGAGGCTGTTGTTAATAGCAATACATAAGATGTCAGGGAGCTACTTGGTAAACCTAAGTTTAAAGAACAAACAAGCCAGCCGGCAAACTTATACGGAAATACCAAACTGATTTGAGAAATTTTATGAAGTAATAACTCATGAGTCATTAATCTATCTGTTCATACGAAAATTAGTTGATCGTTTCCTTGAAAAATAAAAACACAAACATATACCAAGTAGTGTCTGTTACATGTTTTCCTCTCTTTCCCTACATTTGCAAGTTCCTCCAAATTTTTATTTTTATTATTTATATGATATTTACTACTGTATAAAAAAATATACATAGTAAATCCGTACATGGATATCATGAAATACATGTTGGGAAACTACCCACTGGTAGCACTCTAATAATATGTCTATATCACGGGGCCATCTTCTTTTCAGACGCCTTGGAGGATTATTAGGAATTGAATAGGAAGCAAGGTTAGAAACAAGAGGGTTGTGATGGTTATGAAGTTTGTTATGGAAGGATAGATTTCTGGATTAGGCCAAATCTGAAACATAAAGAACATTAAGGTCATTGTGGATGATTTTATTTGGAACAAAGTAAGGAGCATTGAAGGATTTTTTATTGTAAGGATTGGAGACGAGAGGAATTTGTGGTGGAGCCCCATAGGTGAACTCCGTAAGTCCAAATAGGCCTTATTATAGTCTTGTGTATGAGTATTTTGTAATTAATTGGAAGTTTAGAGCGTTTGTCTAGTAAGTATTGAAGTAGTCGGAAACGTCGAGCGGTTTCTTGTCGTTTCAGTCTGGTATGAGGATTCCAAGTTAGACGTTTGTCCAGGTGGAGTCCTAGGTAGCGGGTTTGTTCAACAGGAATAAGCGAGGTGTTGTTAAGGGATACTGAAGGACAGGAAGTTATTAGTTTACGACTACCCTCCAAATTGGACCTAAAAAATGTATTTCAAAACTACATTAAAATGTTCTCCTTTTCAAAACTTCGAAATTCCATAAATATGTGCCAAACTCATTATTGTTGCCCTTATTGCCCACATCGCATTATTATTGTTAGTTCATAACATATTGCATAAATAAAATATTATATGCCATCATGAATTAATATGCCTACTTAATTTAATAATATCAGTAAGATAGGCAAAAAGCTCAAAAATACATAAAATTGTTAACAGATAACTTTCCATTCTTTACTTCTGGCATGTATGACTGTGTTTTAATTTACATATCTCTAAGTTATTTGATATTTCATTGTATATACTTTTTGATTATTATTTATTTTGATTGTTATTTTGCTTTTGTTTATTTTATGTTGTCTGTATATATGGTGTGAATGTGTTCATATCTCACAATAATTATTGTCCGTGTGACAGATTGTTGTATTTACGAATAAATAAATTTAAAAAAAATCTGGCAAGTTTTCTGTTAACTTGTATATTGGATACTCATCATGGCTTTATTCGTTTGGATTGTCTAATAATATCATTTAGTCTAGCATCGACTATATCCAACACTATCAACACGCTAGCCTCTGAGATATAGGAATAGAATATCCAATAATGTACACAAATGTATCGCTGATATCGTGCAAACACAAACGCTTTTGCCAAAAAAAAAAAGTAGGGAAAGAGTCGTGAACTAAATGACGAAATTCAAATACCACCTTTTAATTTCACTTAGCTTTTTTTTTTTTTTTTTTTTTTTGTCCTCTTCCTCGGCTCTTAGGCTATACGGGGGTTTTCCCGGGCCAGGGAGTGTGGGCGGGGATTTAAAAACTCCTCCGGGCACCTGGACGCGAACTCGTGACTATTTTCTTTTTATCAAAGTATTATGTATCAGGTTGCCGAGCAACGGCGGTGCAGTGCACATGCGTTAGCCCATTCGGCCACCCCGCCCACGAATTTCACTTAGCTATATATGTGATATATAATAAGGGTATTACGATCGTGAAAATTTTTGAATCTCAGTTTTCAACGGAAATACACGTTTTGAGGTTCCCTGAGTCAAAATAACCAAGTCCCGCAAAATGGTCTATGTGTGTGCGTGTGTGTGTGTGTTAACAGTCTAGCTCAAAAACGAAAAGTCGTACGGAAGTGAAATTGCATATCTAAGATTTTTTCATATGCTATGGATGTTACACCAAATTTTTCTTCAAAATCGGCTAACCGGAAGTGGCATTTTATATAATGGACTAAACACATTTCTACGATTATCTCGAAAACCGCTCTGAAGATTTTGATTAAATTCATCATATCAGTGTAAAATTAAGCAGTTTTAAATAAAATGTTGTTATTATTCTGATTGATGTTCTCTAATAGGGCTTAAATGGTTAATTTTCAATATTGGGTCCCTCTAAAGTACCTTTATTTTTTTTTATTTGAATCAATTGACCATTTCAAATTAATTTCTAATATGAAAAATGGTTAAATATAAAATATGAAAGAATTTGATAATCAACTAATGGAGAAATAAGAGATCGTAACGGAGAAGAGCTGTAATTGAGGAACCAAAGGAATACGAGCGCATCCAAGTTCGCCCGAAAAATTAGAACACTCTTCCATACGTACCATGAGATTAATATAATAAGGACTCCGACAATATTACATAAATATACATATGTGGTTTTCATAAATGCTATTGTTGGTATTATTTAATATCTAATCGTATAGATTACACCGATATAAATATTAAAATGTGTATATATGAGAGTACTTATACAAATAAAAATACCGACAACGAAATATAAATAAATATTCTATAATTTTATTTAATTTCAGCTTTCTTTGTCTGAAAATACTTATTTCTGCTAAGAGGGTGGTAAGTGAAAGTTTTGTGATGCGCACAGCACCAGATTTTTTTCACTCGAATCGAAATATCAAAGAACACCTATTATTACGAAGATGCATATCCTAAAATACTTTGCCGTGCATCCTATCAGCTTCGATTTGATACGAGATGAAGCTACTTATCATATTTATTATTTTTAAATTTCTTCATTTTAATTATTTATATTTATTTCCCTTTTTACGTACATATTGTACGAATGAATACTGTAGCCCTAATACTTAATGTCCTTCAACGTGACACATTGTATTAATGAACTCATTAAAAAAAAAAATCAATTACACTTATAACTTTAATTTAATTATCTTTATTGTAAATGTCCTAAAGACAGATTGTAATATTTATCAATAAATAAGTTTAAAAAACAAAAATTTAATTGTACTGGTATATAACTATTTTCAACTATTTTTTTTTTTTTAATCTGTAACTATTGCTTAACTTCATAAATTTACGTTAAACAGTTTTATTGGCTATCTGTAATTTTGTCATTTGAGTATAGTTAATAGACTTCGGTAAATCATTGATAGTTTAATAATTTAGTCTAAATGTTAATAACTTATATCGTAGTGACTATTAAAGAATTTGCTAATCATCCTCTGTTAATACTTGCATAGGCGACACATTATCGCATAACAAACAATAAACAATGTTCTGATCGCATTTCCGCCGGAAGAAGGAGAAGGAAGGCAGATCCGTTATCACACTTCCAGGCTCTTGGTCTCGATGTGAGAACCACGGTTGTATGTTGTCTTACTTTTAATCAAGATGGAAGGAACGGATCTTAGATTGACATAGGATAAAGATAAATATTTATCAACAACCACAACATCTAGCTGACGGTCAGGCTTAAATGGAAAAGAGTGGTGAAAATAAATAATCTTCATTAATATATGGATCTACTGCGGGAGGGGGCGGGGCTTTCGGCCTGAAGCCCCCCCCCCTTCCCCCCAAAAAAATTGTTAAATGTGATCATGTTCTATAAAACAAATTATATCTAAAAGTATTATTGAAGAGAAGAATAGTTGGTGTGATCAGTCAAATAAGAAGGCCATGGACCTGAAGTTCAGGCCATCATCAGGGATAAGTAAAAAAAGAAGAAAAAAAAAAAAGTTAAAGTAAAATGCATTTGTTAGAATAATGACAATAGTAAGAACTAAGAGATAAATGATAATAACCGGTACAAAGTGTGGAATGATGAAGTAAACATAATCAAAAAAGGTGACATAAGTATTAAAATGGGAATCTTAGAATAAAATGTAAAACAGAAAAATATGAAGTTATATAATAAATGGAAATAAATAGTAAAATTAAGATATTGCGAATAGAATAGTTAGATAGAAAATTGAGACGTTGTAAAGTCTATCATTTGATATATGTAGATAGTTCCTTTCTTTTTCATATAAAGTAACTATCGCAATATCTTATATATACATATATATTTTTTTTTTTTTTTTTGTCCTTTGTTGGGTGGGGCGGGGAATTTAAAATCCCCTCTGGCACCGGGATGCGAACTTGTACTTTTCTTGTCTCTCAAATCTTCATATATCTGGTTGCCAGGCGACTCGCGGTGCAGTGCACACGGTTTAGCCTATTCGGCCACCCCGCCCCCCTATATATATATATATATATATATATATATATATATATATATATATATATATATATATATATATATATATATATATATATATATATATATATATATATATATATATAAGCTATCCTCAGTGGTGCTCATTCCCCCCAAGGTCGATGGCGCATGAACTCTTCCCTCCCTCCCAAGAAATTTTAATTTCTTCCCCTATTTTTAAAAACGTTCCAAGGAAAATAAATAGAAAAATCATAGATCATATACAAATACATTTGCGGTGGTTTGGTCTTCTTTGTTCTGGATTGAACGTTTTCACCCTGAAAAATCACAACCCTGACGATATGTGCCCCCTCAAAAATTCAAACTCCTGTAGAAATATTCCCCCCTCAAAAATATTGATGGCGCAACTTGCGCCATGAAGCCCCTTCTGGGCATCCCTGGATATTCTGAACCAATATATTGGGTTACGAAATGATATTGTATCCTCAACCTGTTATCATTAAAAAATCATTATTATCCTTACATAAAATAACCTTACCACCTTTAAAATATAAAAATTAATAATTCTAGATTTTAGATAACCTCTCTTTTTTCATACGCATAAAAATATAATCCAAACGGGCATTTTTATTAAATGTTTCGGGATTTTGGACCACCTCGGTCATTTTCGCCATATATTGCAATTATTAAATAAACTACATACTAATATTCAAATAACAAAAACTACATTTAACTAATAAAATTGTTTTTCGTAAAAAAATTGAAAAATAGCTACAGGTAATTATGTAATTTTTTTCTTCTTTTAACGAATCTATTGAGTAATAATACAATCTGCTACGTTTAAGGACATTATGTATTAGGCTTCAGTATTCATTCATACAATATCTACATAGAAAGGGATATAAATATACATAATTAAAATTAAAAATAAAATAGTTAATAAGGTTTAGCTTTATCAGGACTAAAATTAAAGCTAATAGGATACCCGAAAAAGTAGTTTAGGATAATAATCTTCGTAAAGATATTTGTTCCTTGGTATTTACAAAAGTGAGCTATTAGGTGAAACAAAGTGGAATTTGATTTTTGTCATTTAGTGCGAGACACCTTTCCAACTATTTTTGCAAATGTAAGTTACGAGTTTAGCGATATATTTGTGTTTTCTTATACAATTGGATTTCGTACACGATGCTAGACTAAATTACATTAAATTAAGTTTACATATTATTTCATGATAGCATATTTTCCATACATGCAACAGGTTATGAGCATACATTGACAATAGTGACTAGTTGTTATCAAGCTTAACGAAAAGCTTCAAGACAAAATTATATTGATATAAAGTGTGTGTGCACTTTGCGATACCAAGAATAAGACTGGAAAAAAAATCAATTTTTTAAAATAAAAATTAAGTGAAAATAGTTACTAATACCTGACAATTTTAGTTACTATATGTTAATAATTGGTATACTTTTGGATTTAACTCCTCTAATTTTTCATTCGGGCTTAGTAAGGTTTCTCCTATCTAAAAAAACACAGCAATAACTCTATAGTAATAAGATAATAAGTAACTGCAAGATTGTTGTGAGACTCTTGCGCAAGACCAAGACTGAGTTTTGCAAGACCAAGACTCGTCTCGGTCTCGCATTTAGGCGACTCTAGTGTTTAGTGGTGTGGTCCTGAGGGGGATCGCATGAGGAAAGTTAGATACGTTGGCGATTTTTCGTGTTTTTAAATAAACTATTAAGGCACAAATCGAAGCTGATAGGATGCACTACAAAGTATTCTAGCATAGTTATCTTCGTAGAAATAAGAGTCTTCTTGATATTTAAAATGTGAAATATCGGTTGAAAAAACGTGGATTTCGAATTTTGTCTTCTAACGCGACCCCCACCCCTCAACTCGGTAGATAAAGTTTTTTGGCTTTAACTTCAAATAATGTAATTTTTGCCCATATTTTCTATGTCATTTTGAGATGCGCGTTTTTTTAGTTAGGATTAGTGCAAATTGAATGCTATAGATGGACACTACAATTTATATAAAATACTATAGGACCTTTCTTCAAATAATTCGCAAAATTTTTAATCGGCTC
The DNA here is from genome assembly GCA_928085145.1 of Nezara viridula. Classification (NCBI taxonomy): domain Eukaryota; kingdom Metazoa; phylum Arthropoda; class Insecta; order Hemiptera; family Pentatomidae; genus Nezara; species Nezara viridula. The sequence continues at coordinate 130,004,448 of OV725078.1, forward strand.
TTGGAGTAATAGATAAAGCTAAGCATGCAAGTTATGAAGTCAGTGATACATTTGGGGTTACGTACACTGTTGATAAGGATGTTGCGGTAATATCGGTAGAAACAAAGTATTCGTTAGTATCGTAGTATCGAAAGAAAAATTTTGGAAAATTAAAAATCGGATTAAGATTTTTTAAATTTATTTGATAAATTAAGACAAAAATATTGAATTTAATATTTGAATAATTTTCATGTGATTTGTATTTTTGACTGTTGAAAAAGAATTTGATGAGTTTTATAACATGACAAGTTAGTTTTAAAGAAACATTGTTTGCAATAATGATATAAAATATGTTTTGATGGATTATATAATCATCTTATATAATTTTTGGCTTGAAAATGCGCAAAATTGACCGAAACGTTCTCAAGATGCAGAAATGAAATTTTCCTTACCATTTTTTTTCCTGTTGTATTTAATTAAACATATTATTTTTTTTTGTTATGTTTTATTGAATAATAATACAATCAGCCACTGTTGGAGGGCTATAAGTATTAATGCTAGAAGTGCTCATTCATACAGTATATACAAGTAATACAGAAGTAACTATAAATATAAAAAGTGAATAAATAATACTTAAAGGAATCTTTCAAGATTGTATATATTTTATTGAAATAATATAATATGTGTAAACAATATCTAGTTGTTATCAAGTTATAAGAAAAGCTTCACGATATATGAGTTAAAGCTGAATGCAGATAAAACCTGTACCACTACAACCCATGAAGGGTCTGGGGTTCAGTACTATTTAGGGAAAGCACTGTTTCTTGGTCAACGGTTGTGCAAGGAGGTGATTTGACCTAGATCACGCTCAACCGCCAGGTTTTACCCCTTAATTAATTATTAAATTAAGGGTACCCACTTTATAGAGGCTGGGTGTGCCCCAGGAGGGACTCCTGGCCCAAGGTCGCCCCACGGCCAATGAAACAGATAAATAAATTTTCTGCCATGAGCCGGGGTTCGAACTCGGGACCTTTGCATTGGAAGCTCAGTGCCCTACCACTGAGCTACCCCACTCCCTAATGCAGATAAAACCAAGGTTATTTTCATTGGGTTCAGACAACTCATAGTTCACTTCCTTACTTTCCTCTATTTTACCACAATAACCGGAAAATTAATCCATTGTTTCCTATAGTCAAAAACCTAGAAGTAACCTTTGACCAGAACCTCTCCTGGAATAACCATATCTCCCAGATCCATAAAAAATCCATAACTGTTCTTAAACAACTCCTAAGGTTCAGTGATTGTATTCCTCTGAAGGCCAGACTTGTAACCTCCCTTATATTCCTCCATTTCGACTATGGTTGCTTGGGGTACAGCCCTCCGTACCCCAAGCAACCATAGTCGAAATCTGCCAGGCTAGAAATGGGATTAAAGAAACTCAGGAAATGTTTCATAAGATACATCTTTGGGATCCCCAAGCGTTCTCATGTTTCGTTCTGGTACACCGAGTTGAAGTGGCTTAATCCTACTTCCCGACGATAATTCCTCCTTGGTATTTTCCTTTTCCAAGTCCTCAGAACCAAAAACCCTTCCTACATCCTGCAACTTCTTATTCTACGTTCCTCTATCGACTCTCTCAATACCAGTTCTCAACTTATAGATTTATATATCCCTTCCCATAAAACTACTTCTTTTAGTAAATCCTTCGTTATTCGTCCTACCTCATTTGGAACTCGTTAACCTCCTGTTTAACGACTTACTCCATATTCAAACTTCCGCTAACATGTAAAATTTGCTTGCATCTATACACTGTTTAATTCAATCAACTGAAGATTTGCAATAACAATCAACAGTTAATTAGACATCATTTTTATTCCCCTAAGCCAGACTAAGACTCATAAATGTGTAACACTGTTATTATTCTTAGAGGACTGTAGTCCCAGAATAAAATTATTTTTTCATTTCATATAATTATATTAGTATAGTGTACATGTTTATGTTTTTATTTTTCAAGGAAACAACAATTTTATTTTCATAACAACAGATAGGTGATGAATGACGAGTTATTGCTTATGCAATATTGTTTTATTGCTTTCATTATTGCAACTTTCAAGTTGATTATGCATACCATCCAAATTCTTTGGCATCCCGTTCTATTTATTAATAATGTTAAACCAATAGCTTGAATTGAACGACTCTGCCATTTTTTAAATTAAACAGAATATCGTACATTAGGTCTTTCGTTGAACTGTTAATTGAAATCGATATGTAATCCTCAGAGATTAAGAAAGGGCCAATAAATGCATTCGTCTTTAAGAATTTATAAGGAAGATTTTGTTATTTCTGTCGAATTTATGGGCATTCGGAGCATTTTCTTTTAAATGATATTTTTGCATGATATTGTATTTTTAATGACATTTATGATAACAGGGTATATGCAGGGTATCTAGTATAAATTGGCCCAATTCCTAAATGGATGATTCACTCAAATGCTAGAAAGAAAAAGTTATTTTAGGAAATAGGAAATGAAAAAAAAAAACTGTATAAAAGGAATTGAAGAAAAAAAAAAACAAAGACGTATAAAATACAAAATTTATAATATAAATTCAATAATTTTTTTTATATATTAATGAGCTTTCTGAAACCATAACTCTTTGGATATGAGATAATAGACTCTTAGAAAATAAACAGAAAAAATAAAATACATCAAAAGTTGAATTTATCCTGAAAATAGTTGAATTTGACTTGGAAAAAAATTGAATTTGACTTGGAAAATGTTGAATATGACTTGGAAATGTTATGTATGTACATGAAGTCCAATGGAAACCAAAGTGAATAAATTCAAATATAAATTGTTTGTATCTACCACGTGCTTTCTATGACAGTTTACCATTTTAGAGCAATATAGTTAATACTTAGGCCCTTGTGGTTTTTAACAAGTCACCTGTTTATTTATTGCTGCTTAGAGGATTACACTCCAGTCTACTTACATATTCATATACATACGCTCTTTTTCACCGCTTCTAGGTATTTTAAGTCACGGGTGGATCTACGGGGAGGAGGAGTGGAGGGCTTCGGGTTGAAGCCCCCCTCCCGCAAAATGGTAAAATATAACCATGTTTTATCGAAAAAAATATTAAAAAATCATCTATTAAAGTATTATTGTTCGTGTAGTTACATTTAAAAGGACTTAAGAAATCACTTAAACACCATTTTATATAGATAGTTACACAGGCGAATCTACGAGGGGGGGAGGTGCTTTCGGGCTGAAGCCCCCCCCAAAATGGTAAAATATAACAATGTTTTATAGAAAAAAATACTAAAAACTATCACTTAAAGTATTCTTGTTCGTTTAATTACATTTAATAGGACTTCAAGGACCACTTAAACATCATTTCGTATAGGTAGTTAATTTCTTTTTTTTTTTTTTTAATTAATCATTTTTATACTTATATGAAAAAAAGTCTTTCGGGCTGAAGCCCCCCCCCAAAAAAAAAAATTAAATCCTGGATCCGCTAGTGATTTAACTTAGTGAGTTATTAGCAAGTCTGACCTCAATCTCAGTGTAAAAGTCACTTTTCATAACAAATGTCATTCTCAGCTCTGAATCTAATTATTTCCGAATACTTTATTTCATAGATAGCGATAATGATTTGGATGTCGTACGGTTGCTTTTTTATTATTTTTTTTTTTCATAGACCATTTATTGGGATATTAGGGGGTGTTTTGGCCGGACTTGAAGTATAAGGGTGCGTTCCATCATGTTAGCCGGCGAGAAACAGACGGGCGACCTGTTGCCACCAGGAGACGAATTGATTGACGAGCGTTGGTGGCGGGAGGGCGGTGACTGCCCGGGTAAAAATACTGATAACGGGAGGGCATGCGCGGTCCCAGCTGGCCGGCTCAGTACTCTCCAGCCACTCGACTCGACTCTAGTCCACTCTCCAGCCAGTTCTGCTTATGTCGCCAGTCGCACTGACGTGAGTAGTATATTCACACATAGTCATAACATGTTGGCTTTCCCCTTAGGCCAAGGGCTTGCTTCCAGTTTGAGTGGCCTAGCGCTGAGGCGTGTCAGGAGACGACCAGAGCAGAGCCTTGACTTGAACCGCCACCATCCATTTCCAGTCAATTTATGTACTATCTTTCATTTACTGTTTCCATTACTCAACATACCTACAATAAATATTCCTGATATTGTAACTATTTATTGTTGTATTTATAACTGTTGTTGACACATTCACAACTGTATGTATCATCTGCCAAATGAGCAACAAGTTATTCCTCCTGGCTACCGACTTTTTTACTTCTGGTTACACTCACATCATTATTAAATTTATTTATATTACGTCGGTTGGTTATATTCTTGTATGTACATGGAGGAATTTGACACTACAGTAACATTAGTGTACATACTTATTAGTGTACACATTTAAAGTAATATTAAAACCAATTAATAAAAATTATATCTTGTTTTTTAAAGTGAAAGTAATTTTTTCTCTTTTAAGAATATTTCTATATAAAAAAAAAAAAAAGCTTATCTAAAAACATGAATAAAATTTGTCAAATTTTTATACTTTAAACATGTAAAATGATATGTGAGACGGATATATTGTAAGTTGTCAGTTTGTCATACCTTTTCTTTACTTTAAGGACAAAAAAACCAATATATATATATATATATATATAAATATATATTGAAAAAACTAAATCATTTTATGGTATACTTGAATTATTTTTCTTGATTATTATATTTTTTTTTCTTTTTAAATTGAATTATACAACTTTATTAATAACTTCAGTTTACTTCGTCTTACATCATATAACTAAAAACAATTTATAAATATAATAATGGATAATTGTTGAATTGTATTAACAAATCTCTGAGTAATAATTAAAACATCTTCATTGTTTAGAATAGATACTTAAAACTAGCATGCCTACACGTATTTATGGATGATCAAGGACTAACATACAATTTCTATAAATACATGTGTGTGTATGTGTATATGTACACCTATACATATATTAACTATAAGAAAAAATAAAAAAAATATATACAAGCTTTTTTTTTTAATTAAAATTAACCTTAAATTTCGTTAATAATGTAATGATATAAAGTTTTATTTCCGTTATCTCTTATATATATATATATATATATATATATATATATATATATATATATATATATATATATATATATATATATATATGTATGTTTATATAACTTTATATTTTATATATAACTTTCATACGTATTTTATATAATGATATATAACTTTCAAGAATGTTTAAAACTTATTAAAACTTCTCAAAATTTATAAATGTATTATTGTTTTTTGGTTAATTTTAAAATAAAAAAGAAAATCTCAATGTGGCAGTTGAACGTGAAAATGAATATGGTACATTGTTACCACATAATGGATAAAAAGTTTTAGAACAATATTTTTTAACGATGCCTCTAAACTTTTACGTCACTTTATATATAGCTTATAAAACATATTATATGAACATGCGCTTACAAGATTTTAGTATAAAAACAATAGATAAAAAAGCAATTCCGCAAAAACACACAATGAAAATATATCAAAAGTATTCATTACATAAATGATGTAGCACAAACGTGGTATTATGATGTAGAAAGAAAAACCTTTTGTTTTAACAAAGGGTAAAAAAAATCTTTTCCGATGTACATTATTTCAGGACAAAAATTCTTAATATTGACGCAGCATTTCTTTGTCCATATATGTGTGTTTGTGTGTTTGTGTGTGTATATGAAATAAAAATCAAAGGTTGAAATAATAAAAATAGATATAATATGACAATGAATATGGATGACTGTTAATTTTAAATTAATAGCTCGTTAAGATTACTAGTTATTTTTCATCTTCAGATAATATGTTTAACAATGTAATAGTATTATAGTATATCGTGGTTTCTTACAAACTACTCAGTTGACGATGAATTAGACATTGTTATTTTAAAAAGTATTAAATTCAAAGAAAATAAATTAGTCCAAACTCCTCATTAAAATATTTTATTAATTTCTGAAACATATTTATAATGTGAAAATTAAGCTAATATATAAAACATCAATACGTAGGGCTACTGATATTTGTAAAATCATGTCTGCCTCAAATAAATTATGAGATAATTGGTATGTCTCCTACTGAAAGTCATTAAATAATCGATTCATTAATTACAAAATAGTTTTCAATTAGTTTCTTGGTTTTTGGTAATATTACCGGTTCCATTTCGTAATATAAACAGATAATTATTTTTCCGATTCGTAAATGTTACATGAAATCGTGAAAGTAGTTTTTATTAACAATGATGTTTATTATTTTTATAACAATAACCTAGAGAGCCGTTAAACGTTGAAAAAATATATATTATATATATATTGTCTGTATTATATATATATTATATGAATTTGTCTATAGGTCATAAATAAATTATTCAAAAACTAGTATTTGATTGAAAAATTTATTTGTACGTTTCCAGGAAACTCTGTCCTCCTCCTTAGTAATGTATTATTCATCTAAGAAAATGGGTTTTCTCGGGTAAATAATGTATTCCTGAGAAGGAGGACGGAGTTTCCTCAAAACGTACAATATATATATATATATATATATATATATATATATATATATATAAGAAAAAGTTTATATAAAATAACCTTTATATATATTTAAAAAATGTGTTTTAATTAACTATATACAGTGGTTTACAGTGAAATTGATCCACCCCGTAGAAAAATAGAAAAAATACTTCAATAGTTACTTCAATACTTCAATAAAACCAGAAACTCTTCAACAGATTTATTTATAATCTCAATTTAAATGAGTACGAACACAATAAAAGTAAAATTTAACTGTGATTATTTAAAAATATTATTAAATATAATGTAAATATAATGATGTTTATAACAATTACCTAGAGAGCCGTTAAATGTTGAAAAAATATGTATTATATATATATATTGGTTCATTTGTCTATAGGTCATAAATAAATTAATCAATAAATTAAGTTTACCTCACAGTCAAAATGATACACTTCACTTATTAAATTTTAAATACTATTAATTTAGTTAAATACCTTGTAGGCAAACCATTATTTTCTACCACTCCTTTCAGGCTATTTGCAATGGAGTCGTCCATTTTTCCTGACTTAGCCTGTTTCATTCTTCGAAGATATTTATTTAAGTCTTCTTTGCTATAAATTTCGTGTTTTCTAATTTCTACTTCCAATTTTGCAAACAGGTGTTCTATCACATTAAGATTTGGTGGCTGTGGTTTTTTTTTTTATAACTTTATGGCAGTTATAAAGTATAAGTGTTTGGGTCGCCATCCTGATAAAAACAAAATTTGTTTTTTAGCCAAAATTTTGCACTATTTCTTTCAAGTTTCTTCTCAAAATGTCTATGTAAACATATTTGTTCACTATATCATCTGAATATTTCCACTATAAGGTGAAGATTTCCTTCACCAGAAGCCGCCATACACACCCACACCATGAAACATAGCATAAGAAAATAAAATAACGTAAGAACAAGAAAAAGAACATACGAAAATAACACTTAACTAGGATCTTTATTAATTACAATAAATTATTGTTTTTAATGTAATATAAATTGAGCTATTTATTTATTCAATAATTTCTATCAATATCAAGGTGTATCTTTTTGACAGTGAAACGTGTATTTATTTTTTTATGGTTGATAATTAAATTTAATCATATATATGACAGTAGAAGAACGGTCCAATGCAAATAGATAAAAACACCTAATTATTGTTTATTAGTATTTGACGACAAATACTTTCACATAAATCACGATACTAACCAAAGTCAGAATTATAAAAATCAAAATTAACTTCTGATAATTATTTATTAGTACGTTTCATATATTATGTAAGTGTAAATAGATAATATAAAGGTAAACAATTTTAAATACTATGGTATAGCAAATATATTGCTAAATTATTGTTGGATTAGACATACATTACCCAAAGTTTATTCCTCCTCTCTCCCTCCCTCATGAATAAATGTTGTTCTAGGTACATTTACAAGATTGTACATTCAGATGATATGTATAAGGGAGGATATTTACTATTCTGATCGTATTCCCTCATTGATCTCTGGTCCATTCAGTTATTACTATGAGATGCCTTGTTTCTATTTCCAATGCTGTTGTTTTTATGTCTATGGCTATCAGATTCTGACTTCTCGTATTATTCTCAGTCATGTCTCGTCCTTATGTATTACCATATCGTGGTTGGAATATGTTTCCTCGGCGAATTTGGAAATCTGTCACATTATGTGATGGAAATCCAATAATAACGAGATGCCTCGGTTATCAACAAACTTCAGAATATTTACCTGTTGAATCAATTTTAAATAACAATAATAATAAAATAAAATATAAATTTATAGTTTATTTAATGACCATAGAGGTTGTGTTATATTTTAAATTTAAGGTTTTTATAATTGAAGGCACCTCTTCCATTGATAATTATTTATTTATGATCCCCTAGTCCGAGGTTTTGGGTTTCTGACCCATTTTTCTACAATTTATTCTGTTAGTTGCTATCTATTATATATTATATATATAAAAAAACTTTCTCAACAACCATCTCATTGTCATAACAGTGCATGGTAAACATTTTGTTTGTTGGTTAATATTACGTTTGAAACTAAAATAATTTTTTTTTAAATTATAGATGTTAAAAAAAAAATATTATTTATTATATCTTCAATTGCAAAAAAAAGAAAATAATAATAATAAATTTAGTAAATTTGTACAATGGATATAATGACATGAAACACATGTTGAGAAACTACATACTGGTGGCACTCAAATGATATGTCTACATCAGGAGATCACGGGGCCATCTTCTTTTCAGACTCCTCGGAGGGTTATCAGGAATTGAATAGGAAGCAAGGTTAGAAACAAGAGGGTTGGGATGGTTATGAAGTTTGTTATGGAAGGATAGATATCTGGATTGGGCCAATTCGGAAACATATGGAACATTCAGGTCATTATGGATAATTTTATTTTTAACAATGTAAGGAGCATTGAGGATTTTACGAAGGATTTTGGATTGTAAGGATTGGATACGAGAGGAATTTGAAGGTTTAGTGGAGCCCCATAGCTCAACTGCGTAAGTCCAAATAGGTCCTTTTGTAGTCATGTATATGAGTCTTTTGTAATTGATTGAAAGGTTAGAGTGTTTGCCTACTAAGTGTTGAATTAGTCGGAAACGTCGAGCGGTTTCTTGTGGTTTCAGTCTGGTATGAGTATTCCAAGTTAGACGTTTATCCAGGTGTAGTCCTAGGTAACAGATTTGTTCAACAGGAATAAGCGAGGTATTGTTAAAGGATACTGAAAGACAGGAAGTCATTAGTTTACGACGAAGGGTAAAGGTAGTTTTATGGGATTTATTTTAATTCTCCAGTTTTGACACCATTCTTCAAGGTTTGTGATGTGTGATTGAAGAGTTTGGGATGCAATTGATGGGTCATTATTAACTGATAGTGTCATTGGCATATGTGGTAATGACTGAGTTAGGATGGGTTGGGATATCAGCTGTATAGACTGCGTAAAGGATAGGACCTAGGATACTAACTTGAAGAACGGCTGCAGACTGGGAAAAGAGGGATGTATAGGCATTGTTGTGATTTAATTTAAAGTATCTTCTATCAGTAAGGTAGAAACGGATAATGAGGAAGTATGTAGATGGTAGGAATTTTCGGGGTTTGGACAGCAGCCCCGGGTACCAAACTCTATCAAACGCCTTTCCAACGTCGAGAAAGACTCCCGTACAGTACATTACGCGCTCCAATGCAGAGGAGATTATGTCTACCACACTATGACATTTTTGTATAATGGAATGGAATCCAAATTGGTGACCTGGGATTATGTGATTAGAAATTAGGATGGGGACAAAATGTTTATGCTTATTATGCTTTTTTTTTGCTTTTTTTAAAATGTTTATTATGCACTGTTATGACAGTGAGATGTTAGTTGAGAACGATTCTTTTGTATTATATTTAATAGATAGCAACTACCTGAATAAATTGTCCTCGAATATGGGTCAGAAACCGGAAACGTCGGACAAGGAGATCATAAATAAATATTTATTAATGGAAGATATGACTTAAATTATAAAAACGTAAGATTCAATAAAACACTTCCTCGTAGATTTTACATATAAAAAATAAGTGTTTTAATTAAATTTTTTAAATTGTTTACGGACCTATTGATCTTTTAATTTACCGCTTAATCAATTAATTTAATAATTAAATATAATGAATTTTGTGTAGTTTAATGTTTGGAATAAATTAATATATATATATATATATATATATATATATATATATATATACGCAATGAGTATACATAGTTTATAATTATAATACACGACAATTATTACAAAATAAAACAAATATACATATTACAAATTATTTGCACCTTATTTTTACATTTTAAAAGGTAATCTTATATGAGAAACATTAATTAAAAAAGATATATTATTGTCTTTTGTCCTTTAGTTCTTATGATCTAGGTTAAATAATCTTTCTTTAAATAAATAATAATATTCAATATAAAACTTATCAATAAAGATCTGTTATTGATATTTTATCTTCTATATGTGTGTGGTGAATCTTATCCACACACATCTTGCTAACCGAAGTATTGTGACAATTTTTAGTTATTTCAGCTATAATCACGGTAAGATTATAAGGACATGTTTTATTTATATATCATAACCGGATACAATAATTGTAAAAGCTTCTTAAGATTTTATTTTATTTTTAGGTATTAATTGTGGATAAGTAATGAAAGTCTCCTGAATGTATAAAAATCTCAGACGATTTTACTTTTTTATTTTATCATGTTTATGTTAAATCTATTTTTTTCATAAAATTACCATATTTAATTACATATGAGCATCTTGGAGTAATGAACATGTTGAATGTAAATATTATCTGGATACTGCATGTTCAGAAACTGCAGAGTTAATATTTAATGACTGGACTATGTTAGAAGTACCTTAATGTGGATATTTATGGATTTAATTAATTCATAGCCCATAAATAAAAGTAATATTAGTAAAAAAAATTAAAATAAAAACCTGTGAATTATATTTAATTTTATTTTCAACTTTTAATGTTCCAATTTATTTCTAACACATGTCTATAACTAACATCATAATTATTAATTTATTCACAAACTATTTGAAGTGTAATTTAATATCTTATATATATATATTTTTTTCTTTTGTTTACGATAAACTGTATTCAATTTATTAGTTCTAATATCAAAATGTTATCATTACATTTGTGAATGGTAATGTCTTGTTCCGTTTATCAAAGTCTGATAAATTATATACACAATTATAAATAAATAATTGTAAATTTATTTCAAATTCCGATGTACTTTTTATAAGATCTGTGCGTATTACTTTGAAAGAATAGATCATAAAAAGGATTTTATTAAAGAAAGTGTTTGTGTTTGACTTATGTTTGTCGGACTGCATTTGGATACACAATATTTTATGTCTTACTACCGGGTGCCTATTACAATAAATCAGAAGATTTTCCGATTTTTTTTTTTTATTTCTACACAAAATCGAAGGACGAAAGTTAAGTCCGAAATTCAGTCCCCAGTTGCCAAGAATCACGAACATCAATCAAAGTGATTTATTATACAACATCCAGAAAACAATTATTCTATTGGCAAAATAAACGATTTCCAAAAGAAAAATCGAATTTTGACCGTTGTTTATTTTATATGTTAGCAACATTAATGTGATTTGTTCACTACTTTGTGCCATATCGCAGCTACCATGGTAACTAAATCTGATAAAAATCAACTAAAAAGTACAAACTGCAATTTATAATCTATACAGAGAGCATAGTTACAAAGTTAAAAAAAAATCGGGTGCGGTGCGCGCATAACAGAACTTTCACTTACCACCCTCTTCTTAGCAGAAATAAGTATTTTCAGGCAATGGGGAAGTGAATGTAAAAATTATAAACTCTATATTGATTTATATTTCATTGTAGATATTTTTATTTGTTAAGTACCCTAATATATACAAATTTTAATATTTATATCGCTGTAATTTATACAATTAAATATTAAATAATACCAACGAAAACATTTAGGAAAACCGCATATGTATATGTACATAATATTTTCGGAGTCCGTATTATATTAAGCTCATGTTACTATGGAAGCCAGTTCTATTCATCGGGCGAGCTCGGCTGAGCTCGGGCGCGCTCTCGTATCCCTTTGGTTACACCGGTACAACATGTACAACTCTGTTACGATTTCTTATTTCTCCTTTAGTTAATTATCAATTTTTTTCATATTTAATATTTAACTATTTTTTATATTAGAGATCAATGTGAAATGGTTAATTATTTCAAATAAAACAATTAAAGGCCCTTTAGAGGAAGCTAATATTGAAAATTAGCCATTCAAGCCCTGTTAGAGAATATCAATGAGATATTCTCTCATTATTATATAAAACATACGCAATATTAAAAACTGCTTAATTTTACACTAGTATAATGAATTTAATCAAAATCGTAGGAGCAGTTTTCGAAAAAATAGTAAAAATACGTTTCATTGATGATTCAAGTGCCACTTCCGGTTAGTTGATTTTGACGAAAAAGTTTATGTAACATATCTGGTATATACAAACCTTAAATATCACGCTTTTGGGCTGAAAAGAACACCATTTCTTGTAGGTAGTTAGTTTCTTTCTTCTTCTTCGAAAGTAATTATATATATATATAAAGCTTTCGGGCTTTATACATCTACAGCTGAACCGAACCTACCATACTCAATTTCAGTTTCATATATATTGTCATTTTCGAGATACAGCGATCACTAACAATAAGATACTTATATACAGGGTGCTTCAGGGTTAAGTGACAAAACTCCAAATATGAATTAAGGACCTCAAAACAAGACGAAAAATTCCTATGAAGGTACGTCCGGAAACTCTATGTTAAGGAGATATTCACACCTAAAGATTTTCATTGTTCTGAATTATTTACGTTATATTAACTAAATAAAACTTAGTTATTTGTTCCAACTAATTTATTAATTAAACATAAACATTAAATTCATATTAAATGTTGTTCAAAGTGATGATATGTCCGCAAACGCTTTGTTTAGAAGATGGATTAGATAAAATACTAATAAAATTATTAATCATTATTATACAAAACTAATAAAGATATTAATACTAATAAAAGCGTAATTAAGCGTTAACATAAAAAATATAACTCTGTGTATACCCATATATCTTGCTGTAGTGATTGTTGGAAAAGTAAGCCAACTATAAAATTTCGAAAGGTCTTTCTGTTATCTTTTTCCGTTGCATTTACAAACTTCGTGGAATCAGCCTTTTTAAACTTTGCCTATCTTGGGGTATCCCTTTCCAGTTCTCTGCACGTATTTCTGTAGCGTCTTAGTTGGCGCTATTTATCTATTGGTCTCTTGACAACTATTGAGGCATCCATTGTTGTGTAGAGGTTTCCTGATGGATTAATCCAAAGTTCATGTTCTATATCTAAGAACAGTAATGATCTAGAGAAATCCTCAATAGGATTCAAGGTTGTTACTGAAGTGTAATTGGAGATTTCGATGAACAAGCCTGGCTTCATTGAAGGCAGCCTGAGCTGTGGTAAAAAATAGATGAAGGCTCAATTTGTAAATAATAAAAAAAGTAATCACCTTGTTCAAGGTTGAGGAATTAGAAATCGATAGAATAGAAAATAACTTAAAACAAAACAAAGGCTTTAATTGGTTGGGTAAATATTTCGATTTCGGAATATGTAGATTGATTAAAGATAATATCGATATCCTCGTGGATCCCGTCAGTATTTTGGCTTATTACATAAGTGTTACATGTCTTTATTTTTATATCACTAAGGAAGAACTCGACTAACATTATACTTACAATTTAAATCACATTTCCATCCAATTTACTAACCAAGTAATTTTAATCCTGGCCATTTTTAATTTTCCTCAATCGGGGAATCCTAGCTGACCGATACTGCAATGATATCATACTTTAAACCTGTATAACCTAATATAATTCAAGCTTAAATACAAGATTGAATTAAATTTGTCCTCCAAATTATTCCGAACACGATCACTCCACATTTGCAATGCTAAAACTCTGTCTTCTAACTAGAATAAATATCTCTTCCTTCGCTTAAAAAATGCCCATTCACAGAAAAGAATATAGCCTCACATTTTTACTATCAAACGTCCTCAAGTCTTGAGCGAGCCCTCCTCATTCGGTTCTCGCTCTTACTCTTTACTGCTATATATATATAATGTCGGGGTTGTTTTACAGTTTTTCCTCTACCTCATTTTCTATCTTTTTTATATTTATCAACTTCATTATTTATAAGGTCTTCAGCATTCTTCTTACTAGTTTTCAGATCCACCCTTCATTTCTATTTCCAAATTACCTTGTATAATCGGACAATGTTTCGTTTCTTACCTAGTCTCTCCCAGATTACGATTGTGTAGTTTAGCAGAGTCTTTCGAATACACTTAATTCCAGATTTGTGGCACCTGATAAAAGTTAATACTACTTTCGCCCCATAATGTGATTCTTCTGCTTCTTGGTTTCTTAGCTGAAGAGGCGCATATAAGCGGCGTTGACTCTTTCAACTTCAGCCTTCCACTTTGATCTATCTCTTACATGTACTTCGTTCATCTTCATGTAGCCTATGTTATGGAGAACACTATCTCTGCAGCGGCCCTTCGTAAAGCCGTATTAAACTACCAAATCATTTTGAGTATCTTGATTCTGATGGTGGCCTAGAAATACAAGTTTTTGAATCGTTGTTTTCAAGATCCAGGTTTTGCTGCCGCAGGTTTCCACTGGTCTTATTAATGGTTTGTATACCCTAACGTTATGGTATTAGTGGTCAGACTACTCCTCAGAATATTGGATATGCCGAAATACGCCCTGTTCCACAGCATAATCCTTTTATCCATTTTTTTTTCAGCTGTTCATTTATTGAAGATCCAAGTTATTGGAAGCTGCTTACAACTTCGATGCTGTTTTCTATTATGTAATTTCTTTGAGGGTGGGCTTGCTTCTTTCTTCTTAGAATCATCCATTACCTTAGATTGATTTCTGCTAGCTTACCATTAAATTTTTTGCCGATATCTCTTATAGAGTTCAGAGTCCTTTCGACATTAGCCACATTATCCGCATAAGCTAGAAACTTTGTAGTTTTATTAAATATTGTCCGCTCCTATCTAGCTGAGCTCTGTTGATGGCAGCAACGAGAGCTATGCTAAAGAGGTGGGGGGAGGGGAAGGGTACATACCACAATTCACCTTTCTCGTACTGTTCTAAAGTTAATTTTAATGTCATCAATGAGTTACCGCAAATCCAGCCACTGCTCCTTTGACCTTTATGAAACTCCCTGCCTGCCTTCACTAACTTTCCATTTATCCTTTATCCTGGAATTCCTTGAATCCCTACCCGCCTCTGTATACTGCTTGCCCACTCATTCTCTCGCTCTCTTAAACCCCCTTTTAATTGTTATAACCCCCTTAGGTGTCCCGTAAGTAGAGGGAAAGGTTTATTATAGGACTGATAGCAGGCCTTAAGAGCTATAAAATAAATTACATAAACAATGTGATTTTCGGTAGAAACGTAGGAAATTTAAGTTTTGTGTTTTTTAATTGAGTCAAGTTTTTTGTTGAACAGGGAGCGATAACTAAAACAATATTTAATTTATATAATTACCCAATTAGTCCTCAGGAAACAAGACAATATTTACTTCAAATGAAAATACAGTTTGTAATTGTTAAAACTATTTAAAGAGTACTATTGAGCGGACAAACACAGCTAAGTTCCGCTTAAAAAAAATAATCATAAACTATTTAAATAATTTAAAGAGCACTTTTAAGCGGCTAAACTAAGCTAATATAATTTTTTTTTTTTATCACCTTCCATATAATCAAAAGTCCTCTTTAGATGGTTATGATAATGACAAACTCTATTGTCATTTGAAGCAAATTTTGTCTATTGCACAGTGCAGCAATAAGTTAATTACTTAATTTAAATATTTCTTTCTTCCTACTCAACAATAAACATGACTTCTTAAAAAAAACACAAAACTTTTTTTTTTTTTTAAATCATTTTATTGAGAAATAATACATTTTGCCACAATTGATGGCACTGAGTACTAAAGCTGAGTGAGGCCCATTCATACTATATATACAATACAATAAAAAAATAAATAAAATAAATAAGGAAAAAATAAAAATATATATCTATATAACAAAGGTAAAAACTATAAAACCAAAGAAATGTAACTTGAAATCAAATTTAAAAAAAGAAAATACAGAAATTGGCAGCAAATTGAATAAGTCATAAGTAAAACAAATAAATATATAAAAAAGAAAAACATTCATACTTAATTACAATATTTAATATTTAATTATGAACTGTAAGGTTTTATTCAACTTTTGAGGAATTTTTAGATAAATTAATACAACTTTTTCTAGGAGTTGGCCCCCCTTCATGAAATATTGGGAGCAGCAAAAAGTGCCTAGCCCCCCCCCTCCCCCGGTTCCGGCACCCATGCATTCGCCTCAAACGGTTATTGAAATGATGATCCTTAATTTCATTATCTTCTTCTATCGCTTGAATATTTGAAATTTCGTAGCTATCTTAAATCACTACAGATAGTAATTTTTAAAACAGAAATTTCTCCCTAATATGAGGTATAACTTTTCAGAGTTTGTAAGCATTTTTTTTTTTATTTAGAAAAAATACATTTTGCCTCAATTAAGGGCATTAAGTATTTAGGATGAATGAAATACAAACATACCATATATACAATAAAAGAAAAACAAGATTATAACAAAATAAAATAAAATAAAACTTGGAATAACAGAATAAATCGATCATGATACAACGTTAAATAAAAATAAATAAATAAATAAAAACGCATCCATACTCATTTACAGTCAGCCGAGGGAGCTTCGAGTCCAGCCCTTTCCTCCACGTATGAAGGACAAAGCGAGACTCTAAGAGATCCCAACGCTTCTCTCTCAGCCGAGTCACCGGCAGGAGTCCAGTGGAAACTGAGAGAGGGCACTAAAGCCACATACGCTCATGACTTGAGTGGAGAAGCTGGCCATTGCCAGGACTCCAATGACGTCTTTACAAAAGATCTCGAGGCCACTGCCACTTCAACCTTCGAGGAGGATTGTAGGGATGACTGGAACTGGATAAGAGTTGTGCTAAGAGATTAGGATGATGGATTAGGTTCTGATGAAAATTTGAAAATCGGGATGGAATAACGTCAAGGACATAAGTGATGTTAAGGTCATGATGCAAGGTTTTGTTCGTAACATAATAAGGAGCATAGTCATTATACGGAGGACTTAAGACTAGAAGGATTGGATGCGTTTGATGTTTGAAAATTTAGTTGACCCCCACAGTTTAAGTCCGTAGGTCAAGATGGGTTTCAGTATGGTCTTGTATATTAATAGTTTGTTTTCAATTGAGAGGTTAGATTTTCTGTTAAGTAGTGTGTATAACTGCCCAAGTCGTCGGTTAAGTTCTTGCCTTTTAAGTCTAGTATGTGGGATCCATGTTAGTCTTTTGTCTAAAAGGAATCCTAGATACCGAACTGTGTCTGATACGGGGAGAGGTACAGAGTTGAAGAGGATTGGTGGACAGCATCTGCGTCGGAGGGTAAAGGTGACATGCTTGCATTTGGATTCGTTGATTTTGATGCGCCAGTTGTTGCACAACTGCTCAATTAAGGAGATATGTCTTTGAAGGTTTAAGGATGCTATTTCAGGATCTGTGTGGGATGACAGGATGGCGGTATAGTCAACGAATGTTGCTAGAAGGGTATCGGGATTGGTTGGAATGTCGGCGGTGAAGAGGATGTAGAGAAATGGGCCCAAGACACTGGCTTGTGGAACACCAGACTCAACCGGATAATAATTGGATAATTCTGTGCCGTAGTGGACTTGAAAGGAACAATTAGAGAGGTAGGATTTGAGGACTAGGTACAAGGATTGAAATAAATGGGTTTTAAGCATGAAAAGCATGCCATCGTGCCACACCCGGTCGAAAGCTTGCGCTACGTCCAGAAAGGCACCAGTGCAATATTGCTTGTTTTCAAGCGCAGAGGATATATGGTCAACAACGCGAAGGTCTTGTTGAACAGTGGAATGTCTTGAGCGGAAAACAAACTGTTGGGAAGGGATATTGTGGGTTTCGAGAATGGGTAGGATGCGTTTGAGAAGGATTTTTTCAAAGATTTTTGAGAGGATCGGGAGCAAGCTTATTGGTCTATAGGATGAGGTCTTATTAACAGGTTTACCTGGTTTAGGGAAGAGGATGATTATGGAGTGTGCGGAGGGTACAGTTATATAGGTATGGAGGAATACGACTGCTTTATTGGAAAGTTGTCTAAGGATCTGGGAAGTAAGGAGATCGTGTCCAGGGGATTTTCGAGGTTTCAAATTGTTTATAAGGAATTTGACCTCAGAGGGGTTGACAGCTTTGGGAGGTAAGGAGAGAGGAATCGGAGAAGAGAGGAGTTCTTTAACTTCAGCAGTGTGGGTGGAATGGAGTTCGGGGTGGGAAGTGAATGTGTTGGATAGGTGTTTAGCCAATTCTTCAGCTCTAGTCTCATCTGACGAAGCCCAGGTTCCATCATCTCGTCGGAGGGGGTGGGAAATAGATTGGTATTTCAGAATTTTTTTGGTCACTTTTCAGAGGGAGTTGTCATCGGTTGAGAGGGAAGAAAGGTAGGAATTATAGGATTGGGATCTAAAGCCAGTTCTTTTTTAACCTGTTTGGAATAGTAATTGTACAGTTTCCGATCATCAGGATGCCTGGTTCTTTGCCAGATGGTCCTAGATTGGTGTTTGGATTTAATGAGGTCAGTAAGGTTTTGAGGCAGAGGATTCTTCTTAAAAAAAACACAAAACTTAGATTTTTTTACTTTTCTGATAAAAATAGAGCAATCGTTTTATGAGATTTTTGTAGCTCTTAAGACATAAGATACTCTTTATATGTATGTATATATATATATATATATATATATATATATATATATATTATCAATTAAAATTATAGATGGTACAAAATGAAAAATATAGATAAGAGTGACAAATATGTTTAAAGAGGTTCCGCTTATTGAGGGTTTTCTTCTCAAATTATTCTAAAAAAAAATTCTCGTGGAACAAAAAATTTACATATAAAACTTTGGTTTTATCTATAAATTGAATAAAAGTAATCAACTTACCCATAACGACCACTAATATTCAACATTAAAATCATGACATTAATTTAGTTAAAAAGCGTCAATTTTAATAAATTGTTACAACACAAGACGACCAAGATGGCTTACAAACACTTCCGAGTCTCATTCAGTAAGTCTTTCCTTTGTTACTTTTCAAAGGCAACAATGTTGGCTTCTCGGAAGCAGTTGAGAAACGAGAATAAGATTTTCAAAGACATGAAAGGTTCCTTTACTAATATAACTATCTAAAAATCTCGAAATATTGAAGCATTCGCTTTGTTTTTCTTTATTTTTAATGTCTGCAAATGAAAGCATAATGATAACGTGCCAATTTCATGAACATACACAAATCTATAATTGGTTTGTATTATATAAGGATCTCCCAGATTTAACACTTTCTTTTTTTAAGAATAAATTGACGGAGATTTATGGGCTTATATACGGTGTATAAAGCAATAAATTCCGAGTCAATAAAAGTGGAAATTCGTTCCCCTAATGGTTATATGATTACCGTTTTATATCTTTATGCAATTTTCGACTCATAGAATAGAAAAATCAACTTTATTCTGGGATAATGTCCCATAAGAATAATAGTATAAATGTTGTACAAAAAAAAATAATGATCAATTCTGTTCATAAGCCATAAGACCGATTTCATGAAGAGAAATTAAAATAAAAACCTTTCAATAAACAAGTATATACAGTTATAAAAAATGAAAACAAATATATTAAAATATAAATAAGAAATTATGAAATAAAATATTCCCTACTTAAATAGAATGATACAGAAAAGGTAATTAAATTAATCATATAAATCACCAAAGACAAAGATTAATGAATAAATTCCAATAACTGTTAATTAAAAGATGTATTACCAACTAATTATAATCGTTTAAAAGATGTGATGAATAATAGTAAACTGTAACCAAGGGCTTTTTACATAGTAATGTGTATATTAATATGAAATGTGTATTAATAACGTTTCCAAAAAAAAAAAAAAAAACCGTAAAAGAACATGTATAAAGACAATTGAAATCTTCATTATATAATATATATATATATTTAGCTAGCGCATGTTTGCTTGCGCAGAGAGGTTGGATTGTTTGGATTGAAGAAGGTTTCCAAATGTGGATAAGGAGAAGGTGGGGCAAATTTGAAGAGAGAGAGAATTCCAAAAAGTAGTGGAGGGAGCAATGAAGGATTTTTGGAATGAGGCAGATCAATGGAAAGAGGTGTAGAGGTCAGAGGGTCGATATCTTGTGGAGAGGGAGTGGAAGAAGGACTTGAGTTGGAGGAAATTGTAGCTATACGCACGTTCTTTTGCAGCCACTGCTGAGTTGACCTGCTCTTGTGAACTGGAGTGGAATTCTGCTGAAAAAACCAATGACTTATAGCCAGGCCCTGGAGCCAGGGCCCAAAAATCGACCTGATCGCAGGCGAAGGTTTGATTGTAAATTACGAAAGTGTATGTTATTCTGAGTAAAAAAAACCTTGTCTGCCGTTCCGGAGCCGCTGCTTTCAAAAATGGCGGCTGATTTAAAGAATATTAGGCCAAAAATTTGAGGATCGAAACGGGAAACCCATTGCGAAAAATGTGAGAAAAATTTCTATTTTTTTAACTTGTATATATGGGTTTAGACATGTAAAAAACAAAATTGCTAACGCAGGCCACCAATGGAAAACTTTTTACAGCCAAAAAAGTCAGATTTTTTCGATATTTTTTGGGTTTTTCATATATAACTCCTAAACAATGCATCAAAGCGAAAAATGTGTTCTTTAATAAATTAAAGAACGTTAAATTTTGCGTCAAAAGAGTACATATACTTTAAAATTTGGTTTCGCGCTAAGGTATAAAACCACGGTCAACCAACTCTGAGTTTTACCAAATTTGCCAAAAATTGGGACAAGTTACTATAATTGGCCCTGTAAGTTGGAAATGAGTTCCGTAAGAGGAAAAACCCATAGAATCAAAGTTGTAGAGCATCAAATTTCGCGTATAAAAAAAAACTTTTCTCACATTTTTCGCAATGGATTTTCCATTTCGAACCTCAAATTATTGGCCTAATATTCTTTAAATCAGCCGCCATTTTTGAAAGTAGCGGCTCCGGAACGGCAGACAAGGTTTTTTTTTACTCAGAATAACATACACTTTCATAATTTACAATCAAACCTTCAGGTCAAAAAAAGGATCAGGTCGATTTTTGGGCCCTGGCTCCAGGGCTATTACAGCAGAGTATCATTAGAGGCTTGCCAACAGGTTCCAAAATATTGTCCTGATAGTTTTTAGCCGCTGTTTTAGCACCTTTCACAATAATGGAGCTTAGACTCTCCCCCCAAACCATCACTGAGGAAGGGTGATGACCTCTTTCCACTCTTTCAGTAACTTACTGGGCTTATTTAGAGCTGTTTGCGTACACACGATCATTTTGAAGATTAAATTTTTCTTCGATTGCAAAAATTTTCTCATCGCTAAACAAAATCTTTCTGTGACGACCGTTGGTGTAACGGACAAGGAGCACTTTGCATCTATCCACTCTAATTTTTTTTTAGGAAAGTGGTTAGCCTTTGTCCTCTCATTCTTCGAAATACACCCATCCTAAGGTCACTTTTAATATGCGACACCCCCATTTCCCGAGACATTTTCGAATAGAATTTCTTCTGATTCGAGCAGCCACTGCTCTCAATGCAGATGGAGGTCTGTCACATATTTATTTATTTATTATATCTATTTATAGTGCGGTACACGAACATACGGCTGATACCCAAAGGTTTCTGACCTACATTTTACTACAAATTCTCTGACCTACATTTTCCAACTTTGTGTAAGGCGATCACAGCTATTCGGTTTTCTTCATCACCCATGCTCCATGTCGACAAAACTGGGCGAAAGAAAAATACAAACTAATTGGAATTATTCTTCTGACATGTAAAGAAAATAACATGATAGAGATAATGATTATCTAAATAATTCCAAAGGATCTAAACAAAATTCAACTTTTGTAACAGTATTTATGAAAGAACTAGATATTGCGAAAAATGTGGGAAAAGTTTTTATTTTTTAAAGCTTGTATGTATGGGTTTAAACATGTAAAATACAACATTGCTGGGAACCAAGGGAAAACTTTTAACAGCCAAAAACGTAAGATTTTTTTCGAAATATTTTTGTTTGTTCACTTATAATTCCTTAACGGTGTATCGAAGTGAAAAACCTACTCTTTAGGAAATTCAAGAATGTTAAAAGATGCTTTGAACGAGTCCATAAACTTAATGATTTGGTTTAGTGGTATAGTCGATAAACATTGACAATGAACGCTGCTTGTTATCAAATCGTCAAAAACTGAAACAAATTACTATCCATGGCCCTGCAGTTTGGAAATGAATTTTATAACGGAAAATTTCGTAGAATAAACGTTAAAGAGCATCAACTTCCGAATCTACTAAGTACCAACAGTTTATGCTCTTAATTATACTCGATAAAACATTTCGGACGATATGTCTATTTCCTCCAAACGGAGTTATTGTTACAAAAAAAAAAAGCTTAAAAAACGGTTATAAATTTTCGCTTTATAATAATGAAGTGAAAATTTCATTTTATAAATTTTAGAATTTATTATAATGACCTGTAATCTTTTTAAGAAAGAATAAAAAAAAGGGACTAAATTGAAACATAAATTAAAGTAACTGATCAATTATAATTTTACATTTCAAGCAATGTGGTTGACATATTTAACAATTTGTGTTTGGGCAAACCTAATTACTTGAAATATTAACAATTCATGAGACATTTGGTTAAGTCGGAGCTTAAGCACCATAATTAAGAGGCGTGGTAGAATGGATCCAGAAATAAGCATCTGAGTCCGCAAAGCAAATGGCGTTTACATTGAGAGTGTTTACAGATTAGAACGAGATTTAGTATTCTGAGCTAGTTGGAACACGCTTTCATTTCAACGTTGATTTTTTTAACATTGAATCTTATCTATATGGCAAACGAAAAACAATTATTGATTTTAATATTCAAACACTCTTATTAATGAAAATAGTTGTTAACTATTGAAAACATGTATTCTTTTCCGCCTTCTACTGAGGTAACGACCCCATGATTTAATTATTTACGTTTCATGTTTTCGGTCAATATATAGTTCTAAAACAGCTATTACGAAAAACTTATAAATATAGATGATTTATTCGTATAGTCATATATAAATTTTTTAGTTGACAGGAAGCGGAAAATCAATACGAACATCTAAAAAGTTTTGTTAGTAGAGTTTTAGAAAAAAAATATTCCGATATAAAAAATAACTTTGGACATGGTAAAAATCTAAACGAATCCTTAGTAACGAATGACAAAATAAAAATCTATGGAAAATATAAAACGAATTTTCCAATTAGGTGTTTAATTTTATTAGCGTCAGCCATAACTGAAAATTCGATTTTGACATCATTTTGTATTCTTATATTAAATATATATTGCGTGTCCCGTAAGTAGAGAGAAATATATAAAAGCTTGATAGTATATATCAAGATCTATATAATAGTACATATAAACAATTTGACATATTCTACATAAAAAACGTGTCTCCCATTAAAACGCATATCTTTAATTTTATACTTTTCTGCTGGAAATTGGACAATTGTTTATTTGAAACACTATCAACCTTTTAAATATTTCCCTCTACTTACTGGACACCCTGTGTATATATATATATATATATATATATATATATATATATATATATATATATATATATATATATATATATATATATATATATATATATATATATATATATGTGTGTGTGTGTGTGTGTGTGTGTATGTGGTTAAATCATATTTATTTAGAGGTATATAAAACAATGTTTATTATATCTAGCTTAAATATTGAAATCTATTTTGATATCTTATTTTAATTCCAACATATTAATTTTAAAAAATAATAAATGTGAGCTGTAATTCGTGTTACACGGTTATATTCATATTAATAACCTCCATAAATAAAATAATTGTTAATATTATACCTGTAGAACAGAACCAGACGGCTGCTGCAGTTGAGTATGGAATAAAACTGAATATTACCGCTTTTTCCAATCACTGTTATAGACTTGGCGGTTACAATGCTGCTCTCAGCCAATCAGATGCCATTATTCTGTGTAGTCAAATCAGCTTCCCTAAAACAACTGTTTCTCTATTTCGAATTAGATTCACTCTTATGCGGTATGGGTGTTATGTAGTTTTAAACTTCATTTCAAATGTGTAAAAAGTGTTATAAATGGTGATTTATTTAAGTTTCTTCAGTGATTTTTTATTGTTTTTGTTCTGTTAGTTTTGATACCTGCTTGTTTTAAAGAACTTGAAATGGCCATATTGGAACTTCCAACAGTGAGTAATGAATTTTAAATAATGCATGACAATTATTCAGTTATTTTAATTTGTTAATGAAAATGTGCATTTTCCATGAAAAAAAATTAAATTTATTTAACCATTCCATAAAACACAATATAAATGTTAACTATTACTCTCACTTAGCTACTTTTTAATCTATTGGGAATATAAATAATTTAATATATATTAATATAGGTGGTTTGTACCCATGCTCTTATTTTTAATCTCATTCAGATCCTTAATATCGTTTTAATTTAAAAACAAAAATACAGGGAATTAATTTTACAATAAATATTTTATAATATGTTGTTTTTTATTTGGTTTCTACTTATTTTCTGTCAATAATTCTTTTAATGTATTTTTTTTTAATCAAGCCTCTTTTCAAATTTAATATTTTATTTATATTCACTCGGTACTTTATGTATTTATATTTTTTTTTCCAAATTTTTGAATTTTAGAAACGGAATCTCATAAATCTCAATAAATTTGAAATACTGAATTAAAAAAGTTTGACTCTTATGATATAAGTAGCAGTGATTATAGAGAAATTAAGAGACCACCTGTTTGACAGAGGAATATTCCACAGAACGTCGTACCTTGATCCTAATGTATATTTATTTAAAAATTGTTCTTGAAAAATTATGGCATGTGGCTTTAATTTTTATCAATAAAAGTAGTTCGTTATATTTTTTTTATGAATTATAGGAACTAAACTTGAATAATAAAAATTTGTAAGAAAAATTATGTAAAATTTAGTATCATTTCTTAATATTTAACAATAATTCATTGTAAAACATGCATAGATATGTACGTACGTACATATTATTTCTTAGTGTTCTCAATCTTTTTTCAGCAGCGGACATATTTATAGGTTATGTCTCGAATTATTATTATAATTATTATTTTTTGATTTTATATTTTTAAACTCATGTCGGATTTTTAAATATTCATATATTAAAAAAAATATATATCATACATTTGAATTGAAAACTCGCCTATTTGCAACATGTCAAGTAAAAAAAATATGACGATTTAAAAAAAAAAAAATAAAATAAATTACAACCTTAAAAGTGATCATTCATATTCAAAATTAATTATAAAATATTTATTTAAATAAATATTCAACATTTAATGGAAAACTTTTCGATCGGAAGGTAACAGTAAAACTCAAGCCAAAGTCATGGCCGATAAATATTATGTTAGAGATATAGTGGCACAACTTTTGCTTATGAGCACGAGCAATGTCACGCTGGCACAGTAGTGCCCGCGAGATCTAGGTTGGACACCTGGTATGGGATAATATAGAACGTCCCAATCAAACTCTAAGAATTTCTGTCTTACGGCAAAAGAAAAATGCGGCGTTGAGCGTAAGACAAAAACTAACATAGACTCTTATATCTAAACTCTTATATCTAATGACCCGCTTGGGTAGATGTAGAATGCAGTAAAAAAAAAAAAAAGAAATGAGGAAAACACATTTTATTTGAGATTAATTAGAAAAATAGTCGATGCTCCCTTCTATAAAACCCCAGACAATTCTCCAAATTTCATCAGAACCTCACCCATCACCCTAATCCCGCATCACAATCCCTATCTAGCACCACTCATCCCTACAATCCTCCTCGCAGGCTAAAACGGCATTGACCCCGTGACCTTTTGTGACATGTATATATTGGAGTTCTGGCAATGGCCAGATTCTCCACTCAAGTCATGAGTGTCCGTGGTTAAAGCGCCCTTACTCAATCTTCGCTGGCGTTTAATACCAGTGAAATGGTTGAGGAAGAAGCGCAGGGATCTCCTAAAGCCTCGCTTTCCCTCCACATGTGGGGGGATGGTTCCCATGGCCGGCTGTGAATAGTGTAAATAGGTATGCCTGCATCTGTTTATTTTCATTTTTTTCTTTTAAGATAATTTTAATTCTATTTTATTCATTTATTTTCATTCTATTATTACTATTTTCTTCCTTCACTATGATATTTTATTTTGTTCTTTTATAGCTTTATATTATTTGAAATTAGCTTTTTTTTATTTATTTTTTTTAATTTGTACAGATGGTGTAAATGTGCTCTCAGAACTCTATTATAAATGTCCTTTATTAAGACAGATTGTAATATTTATCAATAAACAAATAATCCATTCTAAAAAAATTAGAAAAAACAAACAAGTTATTTAATATTTTATAACAAACATGCATGAAACAGGATTTCTGAAATCCGATTTCGTACGTTTCCAGATCATCTTTGAAAAGGTAAAAAATCTGCTAATTAAATAAAATTTAATATAGTTGAACATAGGAATGAAGTTTTAACAGTGACGCGGCTGAGAGAGAAGCACTGGGATCTCCTTGAGTCCTGCCTTGGTTTCCACGTCGGGGAATAAGGCATGACTCAGAGTCCCCTGGGTGAATGTAAATATTGTACATAGGTGTGAATGTGATTTATTAACTTTAATTTCATCTAGCTTTTATCTATTATTTCATTATTTTTTTTGTACACAGGCATACCAATTTACTTATTTTATTTTTTTTAATATTTCTTTCTCTTTATTATTGATATTAATTGTATGTACATGTTGTGTGAATGAATCATGTAGCCTTAATATTAATGCCCATCAATGTGGCAGAATGTATTAATATTCAATAAAGAAAGTTTTAAAAAAAAAGGAATGAAGTTTAATTCTTAGATTACTTAAAAAAAATATTTAATTATTTATTGCATATGTTGATTTTGTTTAATGTTAGTTCTATGTGCAACATTATTTTAGATTCTCTTCTATTTAGTTTGTAATTTTAAATATTTTAGCATGTTATTTGTAGATAAATCTCAATTTATGGCTATTATTAGTAGCAGTGTTGCCCAAATGCGAGACCGAGAAGAATCTTGATTTCACAAACTCAGTCTTGGTCATGGCCTTGGTCTTGAGCAAGAGTCTCGCTACTGAAATAGTACTATATATTTATGTGTAAGTTTTTAAAGATTGACTGAGAGACCTATGTATGCAGCCATCCAGTAAAGTCGAGCAGAACCCTTTTATGCCAGTAAAATGTTTCTTTCTGCTCGTCATGAGCGATATACGAAATTAAAGTTGGGAGAGTTCGAGGCAGTTTTGAAGAGAAAGAGGAGTGAAGTAGAGTGAAAGAGAGGGGAGGAGAGGCACTTCAACTAACCTAAAGCAGTTTTCTTTTAATGGCTATAAACTCGACCCTTGATTAAATGGAAAAGATTTCATGATGCTGGGATGGGTGGTCAGAAAAATACTTAAATGATATTAATCATTAAATGTGTGCCGTGTTTCGGCGTAAGTTTAATGCCTTCTTCTGGGCAACAATAAAAAAAAATGATAATGAAATTATGTTAAAAATTAATAATAATAAATATTTTTTAAAAGTAGGTATTTTGGGAAAGCTTTGTTTTTTAATAATGCTAAGGGGAGCGGGGTAGCTCAGTGGGTATGGAAGTAATTTCAAAAGCTCAAGGTTCCGGGTTTGAATCCGTCTGATAGAAGGTAATTAGTTATTCTGTTTCATCAGCCATGGATCGACACCGAAATCGGGAGACCCTCCTGGGGCACACATAGCTTCTATTAAGTTGGTACCCTAAATTTAATAAGAGGAAAAACCTGTTACCAACTATTGTTAAAAACTGTTGACCAGTAGTAATTTCTCGGGATACTCTTTAAAAAAAATGAATTTTAAATCTTCTAAAAATTCTAGATATTGCTCCGTTTACTTAGTGTTATTGCAAGTATTACTAACATCAAATTGATTTCAACTAGTTATTATCTAATATAAATACAAAAGAAAAAACAAGCTCTTAATAAAAAAAAAAAAAGATCATTTTGTTCAAATTAAAAACAAAGCTCTGCATTATGTGACTATTAAAAAAAATTGTTATATTTATTTCAAAGTACGAAATATTTACAATATATGTGTATACAGGGTATCCCGTAAGAAGAGAGAAATGTTTAAAAGGCAGATAGTAGACATCAAGATCTACAAAACATTTCATAAAAACAATTCCCTAATTTCTAGCAGAAATTTAGAAAATTTGAGATTTGTGTCTTTTTTTAAGCGAGTCACGTTTTCTGTTGAGTAGGACGCGATAACATAAAAAATATTTGATTTAAGTAACTAAACATTGCTCCATAGTAAACTAAACAAAACTTACTTTAAACGAAAATAGAGTTTGTCATTGTTAAAACTATTTAAAGAGAATTATTAGACGCACAAATACAGCTAAGTTTCGCTTAAAAAAAGATCATAAATTATTTGTGATTTTTTTTTTATCACCCCTTAACTATACTGCATTTACTCCAGTTTTACGAAAACTTCCCTCTTTAATAAGCTTTGAGTGCATATTAATTAAGTTGAGGTTTATTAAGAAAAGTTTTGGGATTCACCTCAAGTTGTGTTAAGAAATGATGGGATTTCCTATCCAGTCACCTTTAAGTACCCGTGTTTTCTGCAAACATGACTACAATTAATTGTTGCAAAGCTTTTATTTCTTGTTTTTCTGTGATATGAGATGTATTTTAATAAATATAATTGCCTAAAAAAACATTTTATTTATAAATATAAACAATTTAGAAATAAATATTCTTCACGTAAAGTGGTTATGAAATTGTATTTTTCTCACAGATCTGCGTTATAGGAATTGTTTTGTATTTATCAGTGAAAAATTTAATGTTTCTAGCCGTAATATTTTCGTTTTCATGAAAATAATTGATGCAATCAGTAGGTTTCTTTATTTTAAACGAAAAGTTTAGTAAGAAACATTAAGTTTGTTCCTTGATAAATACATATGAATTCCTATGACTGAGATTTGGGAGAAAAACACAACTCCATAACCACTTTAAGTGAAAAATATGTATTTTTAAGTTGTTTATATTTATAAATAAAATTTGTTTTATTTTACGTTTATTTATAAATAAAAAAATTAAAAATAATGATTTTTAAAATATTTTTCACACAGTGATCATAAAATGTTTTTTTTCTCTCTCAGATCTACGTCACAGGAATTGATATGTATTTATCAGGGACAAACTCTGTCCCATAGGTTTGAGCTATTTACCTCCCCATCTATGAGCTATTTACCTCCCTATCTATGAGCTATTTACCTCTCTATCTATGAGCTATTTACCTCCCTATCTATGAAAAAATCCACCACATGTTTGTGAGCTTTATATATTTATTCTCCATGGTCAAACTGTAGAAAATTGCAAGAAGGCTTCTGAGTATAACAGGATTTACATCTGTTTCCAGTTTTAATGTTATCCAATTAATTTGTAATGGTTCTATTTTGGCCTCTTTATTCACAATTAAATGAAGGTATATTTGAATCCTCTTACTTTTTGCGTTTAAATGCTTGTTTCGCCAGGGGTCCGTTCAGCACATCAGTTTTTGTATTTGGTGTGACATGTATGGCGATGGTTTCATAATAATAATACTTCAAATCACCAAAAGCAATAAAAAGAGATTTCATGTAATCATTAGCGGGTTTGGATCTTTGGGAGCCGTGAACGATACGATATTTATGGATCCTCTTGGTAGAATGGGTAATATGAAATAATTTGATGACTTTGAGGTAAAATGGTTGCATTTTATGTTTTTATCACTTATATACGAATCACTAAAAGTATAATCGATTTCTATGGGTCTATCGCATCACAGATGAGAGGATTCGGTCTGATGAGAGTTAATTGTGGGAGGTATTATCGCCATTGAATCTCCGGTTTCGCTTAGTTATTTATTTAATTTAAAATGTGGAAAAAAACTAGGAAAGAAAAAAACGATTGACGATATACTAAATATTTTATATGCAAAAGTTACATAAATAATTAGTCCGTGGTACAGACCCCTTTTTATCGAATTAGTAACATTCGCCTGAAACTTCGGAAATAGCTTCATCTCACCGTAACCTACATATATTTTATTTAGGAAAATTCTCGGAGTTGGGGCGTTTTCAATCTGGAGATCGGCAAACTTTGTCTATTTAATTAAGCACTAAAAACTCAAAAATGACCATTTGCTTTCCACTTGGATCGTAAGATAATTTGGTCACAAAATAGATAAAAAAGGTGGCCATCAAAAATATTGGTCTGTTTGGGCTATATAACCTCAGTCCTATATAATATCAGTCCCTCCAGAAATGGCGTAGGTGAAACCTCTCTAGACCATGACAATTTAATGCTCACTAAAAATATTATTTGCTACATTAATGATGAATTAATAACGCAATTATAACGGAGGATTCATCAAGGACTTGAAAATGACCCTTAGTATGGTCGAATTAAATAGCGTAATAATAAAATGTTTGGTGATAATTGGCCTAATTCATATAAATATAAAACCTCAAGACACCAAAATTAGGATAAATGAACAGAAGATATATAACCTCGTTATTTCGACAATTAGGGGGGTGTTGGTCACGACAAACGTCTCAATATTTTTAAAGGCCGCCTTTTATATTTTTATCGACTTTGTGCTAAAGTTATCTTACGATTCAAGTGAAAAGCAAATGTGCATTTGCGAGTTTTTAATACCTAATTAAATGGACAAAGTTTGCGGACCTCCAGATTGAAAACGCTCCAACTCCGAGAATTCGAGAGATGAGATGAAGCTATATATCACTAAAAATTTGAAGAGTTCCGTTAACAACCATACAGATGAGGACGAAATAAATACCTTTTACGCAAATGTAATAAACAATATTCGCATATAATGTAATAATTAATTTAAAAGCAATATACAAACCATAATTTAGATGAAATAATATACTATTGCAAAATAATAGAAGAAACACTCCTCTCCCTTTTACCATCCCCACCAGAACGATATAAGTCAGTCCCATTA
Organism: Nezara viridula; assembly: GCA_928085145.1. Lineage (NCBI taxonomy): Eukaryota > Metazoa > Arthropoda > Insecta > Hemiptera > Pentatomidae > Nezara > Nezara viridula. Next base: position 130,035,982 of record OV725078.1, read on the forward strand.
GAAATGACTTTGAGGAAACTCTAAAATATCAGGACAGTTTTAATTTCTTCAGAAAAATTAATATGACAGTGAATAATAGGAATTTAATGGAGGACTCAATAAGGTAACAATCAAGTTTATATAATGAATAAAGTTACGTACATGATAGGCTTTTTAAAAAGTATACAAATTTATATATAGTGCAATTTTATGACATAGATCACTGGAATAAATAATTATGTAAAATAAAATTTATTTTGTAAATTAAAATGTAAATGAAACTGGTCCTGGCACTGGCATGTCTTTGATTTAGCTTTAGAGAACTCCATTAGAGATTCTGGTATTCAAGTGGGCGGAACAGTATTCAGCCGGACAATGCAACTTCTTGCTTATGCAGATGATATCGACATTGCTGGACGCTCTTTCCAGGCAGTCTCTGATGGAATCTTGAAACTAGTGGAAGCAGCAAGAAAAATGGACCTTAAAGTCAACGCTGCAAAAACCAAATATATGGTCACTGAGGAAAATCCCAGGCCGGATTACCATCGGAGAATTCTCGTTGAAAAAGTATCAGAATTTATTTACCTCGGGGTCCCTCATAACTCATGATATTGTGGAATCTCAAATTAAGTTTAGAGTGCTAAATGCCAATCGTTATTATAGCCTCAGTCCATATTTTAGGAGCCGTGATTTAACCAGAGGAACAATAAAATAAAATCTCAAGACACCAATTCTAGAAATAGCGAACAGAAGATAAATAGACAAAGTTTGCGGACCGCCAGATTGAAAACGCTCCAATTCTCAGAATTTTCATAAATAAAATATTTGTAGGTTACGATGAGATGAAGTTATTTACGAAGTTTCAGCTGTATGCTATTAATTTGATAAAAACGGGTCTGTACTGTTTATATTGTCTAAATCTGTATTGTCGTTAGCGGAAATCTTCAAATTTTTAGTGATATATAGACTACATCTCATCGTAACCTACATATATTTTATTTACGAAAATTCTCGGAATTGGAGCGTTTTCAATCTGGAGGTCCGCAAACTTTGTCTATTTAATTAGGTATTAAAAACTCGTAAATACACATTTGCTTTCCACTTGAATCGTACGATAACTTGAGCACAAAGTCGGGAAAAAAGGTGGCCTTTAAAAATATTGAGCTGTTGGCCGGGACCTACACCCCCAAATCGTCGAAAAAACTAGGTTATATAGCCCTAACGGACCAATATTTTTGTAGGCCACCTTTTTTTATCTATTTTATGATCAAATTATCTTACGATCCAAGTGGAAAGCAAATGGGCATTTACGAATTTATAGGGCTTAATTAAATAGATAAAGTTTGCGGACCTCCAGATTGAAAACACTCCAATTCCGTGAATTTTCATAAATAAAATATTTGTAGGTTGCGATCAGATGAAGCTATTTACGAAGTTTCAACCGGATGTTATTAATTTGATAAAAACGGGTCTATACCACGGACTAAATGAAATCTGAAAAAATAGAAACTACCAAAGAATCATCCAACTAAAAAGTAGAATTAATATTCTTACTCTAATTTCATAAAAAAAAATACAAATGATGAGGATAGGTGGGGCGATCAGTCAAAATAAAAATGGCAAAAATAAATAATAATATTTATTTTAACATTTGCCGACGTTTCGACCCGAAGTTCAGGCCTTCATCATGGTCGAGAAAAGAACCAGAAATTATCTGGCTTTCTCAGCCATGATGAAGACCTGAACTTCGGGTCGAAACGTCGACAAATGTTAAGATAAATATTATTATTTATGTTTGCCATTTTTATTTTGACTGATCACCCCAACTATCCTTCTCTTCATTATTCACCACAGTCAACTATCAACCCACAAATATAAAAAATAAAAATTGCATCTCCGATTCTATTATTGTATTAAAGTAATTATTGTTAATATTGAAATATCATAAAACATCATAATAGAGAATGAAATATTCCCATTTAGCTTGTTAAGTGAATATCGTTTTTATGAAGCTTGATCATAAATTCCCATTATAACTTACCAGGCGATGGGCCTATACAAGTCAAAGGAGTACAAAAAATGATTTAATTATAAAAGCAACATTTATCATACTATGTATTGGACGTCACATGAGTATAAAAGCGTGAGATTCTTACTTATTTTAGGTAATTTTTTAATACATATATTTTCTTTATATTTGTTTTGTTAATCCTTGATATTCTTTACGAACATATATTTAAAAAAATCTAAGTCTTGCAAAAGTGATGTTTTGATTAGTATGATTGCTGATATTGCTGTTTATATTTAAGATGAGTAATATGGTTGAAAAGTATAATTTATTAAAGCCAACTCCTTTGCTATGGAGTACAAACTCTACTATAGTAATGTAAATAAATAAATACAAATATTTACATCCTGCGATAGCATCATCCACCCTGATTGAGACACACAGAGTGGATACTGTGCCCAGAAGACATGTATACAGGAGATATAGGAGATGGGACGCTTATTTGAAATTAGTTTGTATTAAGGCTGACAGGGGGGATTCAGTGTGCTGACAAACAAGCCTGTTAAAATGGCATCTTAGACATCCACTAAACGTCCGTATCTCTCCCAGAATACACAATTGTATTAGATATTCAAGTATTCAAACATTTATTGTTTAAAAATGACATTTTTATTTATTTATCTAAAAAAATTTACAACTGTATAAAAAAAATACAATCAGTAAAAATGCACACATTAGAAATAATGATATGAACAGATTTGAAGAGATACTACCCAGTGGTAGCACTCCCTATTTAATTCTAGGTATGAATGGTTTTATTTATGACGAAAAATGGGGCATTAACAATTTTACGAAGGATTTTGGATTGTAAGGATTGGATATGATAGAAATTCGATGTTTTGGTAGAGCCCCAAAGTTCAACTCCGTATGTCCATGTAGGTCTTATTATGGTTAAGTAGATGAGTCTTTTGTAATTTTTATTGAAAGCTTAGAGCGTTTGTCTAGTAAGTGTTGGAGCTGTCGGAAACGTCAAGCAGTTTCTTGTCATTTCAGTATAGTATGCGGATTCCAAGTGAGACATTTAACCGAGTGGAGCCCTAGGTAGCGGATTTGTTCAACAGGAACAAGTGGAATATCATTGAAGAATATTGTAGGACAAAAAGTCATTGGTTTACGACCATGGGTAAAGGTAATTTGATGGGATTTATTGGAATTTATTTTAATTCTCCAGTTTTGACACCATTCTTCAAGGTTTGTAATGTGTGATTGAAGGGTTTGGGATGCAATTGACTGGTCGTTATTAACTGATAGTATACATCGGCACATGTGGTGATGACAGGGTTGGGATGTCGTCTGTTTTAATATTTAATTGTAAAAAATTAAGCGAGAAAAATATCAAAATTTGAATATATAAGGGCACTTATATAAATAAAATATAAATCAATATAGCATTTATAATTTTTTCTTTAACTTCCCCATTGTCACAAAATACTTATTTCTGCTAATAAGTGGGTGGTAAGAGTAAGTTGTGTGATACGGGCACCGCATCAGATTTTATTCCATGTATCACTGAGAGCTTTTTGTTTACTTTAGAAGTATTATTTGTGGAATAGCCGTGTATCTACTAAGTTTTGTGGGGTATGTATGTTATACACTCTAGAGCTTTTTTTTTTGTATTTATTAATGTGTACTTTCTTTTTTGTTTCCGTTTAATTTTATACACACATTTTTGTATTATTATATTTCAAGTATAATATAACATAATATTTTCCCCTTGTATCCCTGCTAATTATTTGTTAAAAACAGAATATAGTTAACAATTTATATTAATTATTTAAAGTTTTTATTTATAATTGAATTAATATTGTTATTATATTATAACATTATATTGTAAATCAATGTAATTTATTCATAAGCTTATTATTAATTTAACCTATTTTAAAAAATAAACATAATTTTTATTTTTGAAAATCACTTATACAATTCTATTGAGCACTTCCATATTTAAATAAATAAAGCAGGACTGTGATCAAATTACGTGTTTAATTATTCAGTTCTAATTATATTTTGTAATAAAATGTCTTTAAAAAAAAACAAATAATATAACAATTTTCATTTTGAATTATATTTTATTAACTCGATTCGTCTTAATAAAATAAAATCACATTTAGAATTAAAGTTAAAGAATTAGTTGTAAAGTGGCATTTCGTATTAGACTTGGGCCGAAAGTAATTTAATTGTTATATCAAAATACATTTTTTAAAATATCAAGTATTTTGCATTTTAAATGCAATTAACAAAATACTTGCGTCTAAAGAATTGGCGCCGATAACTAATTGATATAATAGATCAGTTACTTTCACATTTTGATTAAAAAAATAAATAAATTAATAAAACTCTGTTAAACCGTTGAGTTAATGATGCATAGTTTTAGGTAGGGAGCTCTAAAAGCCACTAGAGGAAGGTGTAGGAAGGAGATAAGGCTGGTAGTGTCAAAAGCAGCCCCGTAGCATGTGCTATTGATGTGTTCCCTGATAGGATAACTCTTATCAGATCAATACAACAGCTACCTCTAGTCACTACATTTCCCAAAATTTCAAAGTCGACAGTATAAAAATTTAATTTTACTCACTGTTTAAAGTTAATCTTATTCACCTTTTGAAATATATATGCACATATTTTGACATTTTAATAACTTTTTCATTAAAAGTAGTGCAGTTTTTTTTTTTTTTTTGGTAAATTTTATGTCGATTTTCTAACACTTCTACTTTCATCAACTACAGAATTTATAATTACAATTTTTTTTCTTAGAAAAAAGGCTATTAAAAGTATATTTATAATTTTGAAATGGTATATTTGTAAATTATATATTATAAATAAATCGATAATGTTCCATTGCTGATGTTGATGTGGACATGACTAATTACTCTATTATTATTGTATGCATTACCAACACAGATTTACACTAGTAGGATTTGAATGGATATTGTCACTTAGCTAGTTATATAAGTTTATAAGTATCGTTATACAAGAAGTCTTCAGAAACGTCTTTCTCCATGCCCTTGTGGCATCTCGATGAACCTTCTACTCTGCCTCTGTCTTTTCAGCGATCCATGTCTTCCTTCTTTGCTATGCTCTGCTTTCAAGTTCTATTAAAACAACTCCCAAATAGGCTCTTCATTGGACAATCTGCCTCCAAGAGCTCTCAGACTCGACTTCCTTTTCCCAGGAACTCTCTCAGACTCGACTTCATCTTCCCAGAAACTTCCTCAGACTCGACTACCTTCTCCAGCAATTACCTCAGACTCGATTTCCTTCTCCAGCAACTACCTCAGACTAGACTTCATCTTCCCATTAACTACCTCAGACTAGACTTCCTCTTCCCAGCAACTTCTTCAGACTCGGCTTCCTTCTCCAGCAACTACCTCAGAATAGACTTTCTCTTCCCAGCAACTTCTTCAGACTCGACTTCCTTCTCTCAGCAACTCTCTCAGACTAAACTTGCTCTTCTCTGCAACTTCCTCAGACTCGACTTCCTTCTCCCAGGAACTCCCACAGACTCCTTAATGACTCGACTTCCTTCCCCATGGAACTCTCTCAGACTCCTATATTCCACCCAAAATAATTTCATCTAATTTTTTTCCACTTTCCATTCAATTCAATTTTTATTTATTTTGAGGGAAGAATCTTTTACAAATGGAGTCTATCACAAAATAACATACATTATTATCCTCATGGAAATACAAATTCATTCCTTTTTATACTATATAACAGATATTACAACACTCTTAAGCATAAATTAAAAATCATATTCGGTAAAAATTAGACAGTAAAAATAGTTCCAATTATCAAATTAATAAAAAATCTTAAATTATCAATAATATACACAAATAAATTCACATACAACAATAAATACACATTTTTAAAAATATTAATATTTAACTATATTTTAATATTAAATTAAAAGATTACCCCTATACCTAAGAGAACAACAAAAAAAAAATACCCGGACAGATTACATGCCGATGTGCAATATGGAATTTTTGCCATAATATGCAGAGACAACCCTACCAATTCTGTATAATTTGATATAATTGAGATAAAAAAAAATACAATTTTCTCATATCTTCTGCACTGGTTGGCTTAAATATTTCTATCTCATCAAGATTTTCCATACTCTGGTGAATTCTCTTAATCTTAAACTATTGTAAATTGGGCTTTTGAATAATATATCATGGAGTGTTCCGTTATCTTTAGTGTCGCACATTTTTCACTCAAGTTGTGGAGTAATTTTCACAATTTTATAATTAACAGAAATCTTGATCAGATATATCCCCGAGAGTCGGAGCTGCATTAATAGTTTCGTATATAGCCATGATTAGAACAAATATTAACAGGATATTAAATAAATATAAACACCATTTGCAGCACGGTGACAGGATAACATTGCATATAAATTTTTTCTCCACTTCTTTTCTAGACTTTTTTATCCGTCGAATATTTGTTCCAGGGCGGGAATCCACCCACTCCACTTCTTCTGTGAAATTTCGAACAATCTTTTGATCTTCTGAAATTGAAAAACTTTTTATATCCTTATAACATCTTAAGCGGATTGCTTCCCTAAAACTATATTTAAGTGTCGTTACTTAGCAGATAAGGGCTATTATAGGCAGATAGGGTATACCTATACTCTATATAAATATACATATATATATATATATATATATATATATATATATATAGGTATACTATACTCTATCCTAAGGTTATCTGTAATACTATGTGCTGGCAATGTTTCAATTTTTCCGCATCAGCAAACTCTACTTATTTTTAATATATATGTATTAAATAATAGTTAAATAATGTTAATTAACAATTATAAACTCAAATTAAAAGAAACATAATATCGTTATTTATAAGATAAATAATACTTAGTAACTATGTTTCTTTTCTTTTTCTTTTTTATACAACTAATCTCTCGGATATTGATTGAAATCTGATGTTTTTGAGACCAAGGAAAATTTCGTTTGCTGACTTTGAACGAAGTTTGTCAAAAGTGAGTTTACACTAACTCTTGTAATAGTTGATAAGAGGGGATAAGTGTGTAAGTACCTTTAAGTTTCTCCAAGTCGTTGGCTTTTGGTCTTCGATAAGTACTGAGGCGAAGCCTTAATTCGCCCAAAACTTTGGATCCAATAAACCTGTTCTTCAGTAAATGTGCTAAGAAATGCTACCGTTATTATTATTCCAGAGATTCTGAGTTAGCCGATAATTATTTAAAATATAAAATCATGCTATGGAATGTTAAAAAAAAGAAAAAAATCGTATAGATTATTTATTTTCTATAATTTTCCATATAGATGAAGATAGCCTGAATTTAAATAAATACGGTACATATTTTTCATCCATAATTAATTCAATATAAAAAAAAGTAATGCAACAATTATTTCAATCAGCCTAATTCGTTAGAAAATATCTACAAATGATTTTTTTTTTATTTATTTCTTTATGACATTTACAACTGTATTACATAAATACATCAAGTAAATTTGGACATAATTGATATAATGACACGAATACACTTGCTGAGTGACCCAATGGTAGCACTCTAATGATATGACTACATTAGGAGATCACGGGGCCATCTTCTTTTCAGACGCCTCGGAGGGTTATCAGGAATTGAAGAGGAAGCAAGGTTAGAAACGAGAGGGTTGGGATGATTCTGAAGTTTATTATGGAAGGATAGGTATCTGGATTGGGCCAGATCTACAAATGATTTAAAATTAAAAAAGTTGATTTAATTTTATACGGTATATTTTTATATATACATTTAATTTGTTATCGTCATTGATTTAAGTTTCTTTTTTGTTTATATATGCACATATTTATTTTTATTTTTATCATTTTTATGTTATTCCATTTTATTTATTTTTATTTTTTGTACATATACTATGAATCAACTCCTGTCACTATTACTAGTGTTCTTAACTGTGACACAATGTAATAAAATTCAACAAAGATGTTAACGTTAAAAAAATAAAATGATTAAAACGAGTTTTTAGCAAGCCAATTTTGTGAAAATTCAAATAAAATATATTAAAAAAAGTCCGATGAAATTTACGAATTTTCATTTTTATTTATATATTGAATAATATAACAATCTGTGGCATGGAGCGAATTTAAATATTTTATTAAAAAAGAAAAAAAGGTATTATTATTTTATGTATGAGGTTAAGGAGTTGGATCAACTAAAACCAGAACGATTTTGTACTGTATCATTATATATCAGCGTTGATATTGTCATGAGTTTGATAAAGTAGTAAAATTATTACGAAATATATTACAAAAAATGACTGTGAAATTTGTTTCCATCCATATCAACTAATTAAAAATTCTTATATATTATTTCTGGCTATATCCGGCTTTCAGAAGTGAAGGATTTTGACGAATGAGGTATCAATAAAAAGAGAATGCGTATCACTTTGAATGCGCGATTCGTAATTTTTATTCCTAATTTTATATTATTACTTAAATAAAAGTGAATGTAAAAGTGGGAGATTTCAAACCATGTGATGGTGCCATTTCAAAGAATCGAGACATTAAGAATTAATTCATAATTAGCTAATAAATCAAAAAGTACACATTTTTGGTTCATCATACATTAAGAATTTGAAAACTTAATAAATTTCCTACAAAATGTAAAAAAAAAAAAATGATCGAAATCGGACTATTTGGTGCGTTATTGAGTTATAGTGTTCTGAATATTTAGTATTTGTTGTACTGCAAAGATTCCGTTGCATGTGGAAATTTAAGATTTTGTGAATTGGCTATTTTTTTCAGGGTACAGTATGTATCAATTAGTAATTTTTTCTTATTTCAAAATATTTTATTTCTTTAAATTAATTATTTTTTAATTTTATTTTTCTTTATATAAATGTGTCTTGTATTAAACATTTTTTAGAATGTATGTCAATGTGCTTTAATTATATTATCTTCTACTTCTAGATCTTCATTATTGAAGTTTATAATTTTTAAATTACACTTTCGCTTTTTTTAAAATGATAAAGTGGCATTCATACAGATTGGTCAATTTATTCCTTCCTGAGAACTAGAGCCTTTCGTCTTTTGCCGTCATCAGATGTTTAAAGCAATGTTTAGAAGCTTTTGTAAATTTATGACAATTAGTGTTGCCCAAAATGGTCTTGCACTTGCACTTGCACCAAGACCAAGGCCGCCTAACTGTTGCAAGACCAAGACTGCCTAACAGTTGCAAGACCAACACCAGGACTGGTAAAAAAAATCGATTTTTTGAATAAAAATTAGGGAAAAATAGTTGACAATCTTAGTTACTGTATGTAAATAATTGGTATAACCAATATACTTTTGCATTGAACTCCTCCCCACTTATCTCAGTTGAACAAACTTATCTCAACTCCACTCAACAAACGACACACATGGAATCCTTATACAAGAGTGAAACGACAAGAAACCGCTCGACGTTTCCGACTATTCCAACACTTACTAGACAACGCTCTAAGCTTTCAATCAATTACAAGCGATTCATATATATGACAATAATAAGACCTATTTGGACTTACGGAATTGAGCCTTGGGGCTCCACTGAACCATCGAATTCCTCTCGTATCCACTCCTTACAATCCAAAATCCTTCGTAAAATCCTCAAATCTCCTTACTTTGTCACAAACAAAATCATCCATAAAGACCTTAATATTCCATATGTTTCCGATTTGGTCCAATCCAGATACATATCCTTCCATAACAAACTGCAGAACCATCAAGAACTGCAAACCTTGCTTCCTCGTCGATCCCTGATCACCCTCCGAGGCGTCTGAATAGAAGATGGCCTCGGGACCTTCTAATATAGAACTTTAATTTGAGTTCTACCAATGGGTAGTTTCTCTTGAAGTCGTACATGCCATGTTACCAATGTCACATTTACTTGTTGTATTTTTAATGTAATATAGTTGTAAATTTCATTAAAATAAAAAAAAAAAGCATTAAGTCCTCTAATTTTTCATTCGGGCTTAGTTATGTTTCTCCTATCTAAAAAAAAAATACAGTAATATCTCTACAGTGATAAGCTAATAAGTAACTGCAAGACTGCTGTGACACTCCTGCGTAAGACCAAGGCCAAGACTGGGTTTGCATAACCAAGACTAGTATCGGTATCGCATTTGGGCAACACTGTTGATAATCCAGTGAAGGAAAAAGCTAATATTTAAATTGTAAGTTTAAGGAAACAACATAGTTAAATCATATATTTGTTAAGCCTTTACATATCAAACATTCTTGAATGAAAGTTGTGCGGAGCACTTAGTGTATTAAAATCATATACAAATATTAGGTTTTTGGGGAGTATTCGCACGGGTCAGCTAGTATAATTAATAAGTGAATAATTTTAATATAAGCTAGTATAATTAATAAGTGAATAATTTTAAAGCGTTTCTCAACTATGAAGGGTACCTACTAGTTATAAATCATAGCAACTCTCAGCAAAGATAGATATGGGACTACACAGCTCTGCGTTTTACAGCAGTTTGCCTAGTACACAAGTCAATAAATAAAATGGGATTGAAGCAGTAGACAAAGAACATTAAATAAGGTTAAATCTTAATAGTACTAAGATTAAACCCAAAACCTCTCCATTGTTCCAGAGATTAATTCTATATCAACCAAGAGAGCTTATTCTATAATTTCTACTTCCTGATTTCCTTTGGGGTTTGAAGTAAACTTTGTCCTTGAAATTGAATGGAATAAAGTATTTTTTTTTTGTTGTTTTTTTAATAACAGAACGGTCGATATATAATCTTATGATTTCACATTTGATCGTAAATATTTGAAACGTCTTTCCTAGATTGAAATCTCTTTTGATTGAACTAATATGATTTAGAACCTTGAGTAATAACAGCTGAATTTGGTGCTACGAACAAGATTAACTCTGGTTCTCGGAAAGGAATAAACAAATTCTAAGAAAATATATATGTCCTTATATTAGGGTATCTGGGAAGAAAGTTTGACCATGTTTACTTGTGGTCGTAATTTTAATTTAATTTATTTAATTCGTAAATCGTAAATTTAATTTAGTTAGTATTTAGGCTGTAATAACACGCTTTAAACTCAAAAGCCATTTGATAGGTAATTTAATGCTCTCTACAGTAATATATAGTAATTTGGTATGATATACTAGAAGATTTAGAGAAAGATTTTAGCTAAAGATATTTTCTCATTTCTGTATTACACCTTGAAAAATATAAATTTCTATGTTAAAGAATTTTTTTACCTGATAATATGAAATTATAGAACAAAAACTGATGGTATTATCAGATTTTGCATCAGATGTAGAATAAATGGATACATTTTGAAATATTGATTTTACATGCTTTCCCATGTAAATCAGTTGAGGAATATTGGGTTTTCACCCAGACAAATACAAGCAGGGGTGCCCATCCTACTCCCTCCCCCTTCTCCTAAGATATTTTATTCATCACCTTTCTTAAAAACAGAGCAAGCTAAAGTAGAATTAGAAAAATCGTAGATCATATATAAATATACTTGCTGCCGTCAGTTTCATCTTTTTGGTATTTTGTCACTTAAATTGAATGGAATAAAGTCGTTTTTATTTTTTTTTGTCCGGTAGTCCAAAAATTCATAACCCGTCAAAATATGCCCCCCTCAAAAATTTTGATGGCACGGCTTGCGCCATGCGAAATCCCCTTCTGGGCACCTCTGCATACAAGCCACATTTTAGCTCGATTTATTTTCCGAACTTCAAATATCTCAAATGTCTAAATTACCATAATTCTGAAACTATTTATTTGAATAAAAATAGGTATTTTTTCTTATTTGTGTATTTATTTAACACACACACACACACACACATACACGCACACAAAAAATATATATAAATTTTTATTAAAATCTAAATGTATGTATATATGTATGTATATAAAACATTAAAATCTGTAAAGGGTGGGTTTCGGTCTCTGGATGCTTCTTTGTCCCTAAAACGTTTCATGTTTTTTTTTGCCCACTTTCATCAAGACAGCACATTATCTTGGTTGTCAAGTTTAGTACAAATTTCTAATGAAAATCTTTATATTGAGATTATTTGTCTTATAATTATTAAAGTCGAATACTTTTTTTCATAACTATGCGATTAATAATTCTACTAACAATTTTAAAAGCGTTTTATAAAAAAAAAAAAAGTAAGGAAGCAGTTTTTTTATTATTATTTTTTTTTGTTATAGGCCTTCAAGTATCACTTAAATGACATAAAAAAAATGCCCTCTTCCTCCCACCTTCTCCCCCCTCCCAAAAAAAAAAAAATTCCTGGTTCAGCTCCAATAGCCATGTAAATAAATAACAATTAATAACTGTTAATAATAAATATAACTAAGGAATTATTCAAATAAATTTAATCTTTTTCCTCAACCTTATAATCAACATCATTAGAAAGCTCACACTCCGTCTGAAGTACCTCATAATCGCTTCCTAAGTGCAATTTAAATTTATCTTTCATTTCTGTCGTTTTTTTCTTTTCCTTGTCTACACAGTTTTTAAATATGCACCCCCTTTTAAAATCCACAACACTGTAAAAATGTGCTCCCACAATCATTTTGATTGCGTTACTTGCGCTATACAGCTCTCTTCTGGACAGTCCTGCAATATTAAAATCCTTTTATATATAATATAAAATTATTTGAAGTTATGACTCGTAGAGGTTTCGTAGAGAGAAATATTTTATTTAAAGCAGTTCTGGCCTACTATATAGGGTTGCTCGATACACAGCATACTCATCAATCTTTTTTTTTTTTTGGACATAGCACTTAATTATACTTAATCATATGTTTATATCCATACAAATTCTTTTTCATAATACACAACACAAACAATATCAATACTATAATATACTAATACTCACAATTACAATCATACAATATGTACATATTTCGGTAAAACCGATATAAGACAATTTCTGATTTGTCTTTATAAATCAGATAAAAATCTTTATAAAAATAGATAACAAAAATTGAGCCAGAACTTTTTTGTACCTTTTCTGAAACAATAATAATAAAAAAAACAGTACTTAAAGGAAAGCTATACAAAATTTGATGATAATTTCTTGAAAGAATATAAAAAATACTACAAAATGAAAAACATTGTAGCGGCGGAATACCGGAAAGAGTATTTTATAGATTGTACAAGCGTTGTTTATGTATTTCAAAGTGTTGTTCATAGCTATTTTTAAGTACAATTGTAACCAACATTAATCTGATTGAACATAAATTGTTGAAGAGAAGGATGGTTGGGGTGTTCAGTCAAATTGAGATGGTAAAAAATAAATAATTTTATTTATTTTTACATTCGCCGACGTTTCGGCCTCAAGTTCAGGTCTCCACCAGAGCTGGAAAAAGAACCAGATAACAATATATATAATAAAATTGAATAGACATTGAATAATACAGAATTAAGATTAAAAAAGGGTGATAGGTAAAGACTAATAATTTTTAGTAGAACAACTTAACGTAAAATGAAGTAGATAGAATTAATAATTATAATAATATAATCATAATTGGTAATTGGTTGACTGTCGTGGATAATGAAGAGAAGAATAGTTGGGGTGCTCAGTCAAAAAGGAAGGCAAAAAATATATTTCTTTTTTATGTTTTTACATTTTATTCTAAGATTCCCAATGTAACACTTTTGTCACCCCTTTTTGATTATGCCTACATCATCATTCCACACTATGTAACAGTTTTTATTATTTATCTCTTAGTTCTTAGTCATTATTCTAACAATTTCATTTTACTTTATATCTATCTATTTTATTTTTCTAATAATTTTTTTTTTATTTTTATTTTATTTTCTCATTTTTTATTATCTTTTTTACCATCATTACTTATGTTTCTCATACCTTGTTATCTGGTCATTTTCTTAGCCCTGATGAAGGCCTGAACTTCAGGTCGAAACGTCGGCATATGTAAAAAATAAATATTATAATTTATTTTTTGCCTTCCTTTTTGACTGAGCACCCCAACTATTCTTCTCTTCTTTATAATAATATAATATTATAATAATTAAGTAATAATAATTAGCTCTCTGTTACTATTATCATACTACCTACTTTGTTTTATTTTAATGTTCATTCTATCTACTTCATTTTACGTTAAGTTGTTCTACTAAAAATTATTAGTCTTTAACTATCACCCTTTTTAAAATCTTAATTCTGTATTTTGTTTTATTTATTTTGTTATTATTCGACTAATCTTGTATATTACTTTATCTTTATATATATATATATATATATATATATATATATATATATATATATATATTTTTTTTTTTTTTTTTTTTTTCCTTTCTTATGTACATATTGTGTGAATGAATACTATAGCCCTAGTAACAATGCCCTTCAGTGTGGCAGACTGTATTAATACACAATAAAGAAAATAAAAAAAAAATTCTGTATTATTCAATGTTATTATACCTATTGTTATCCGGTTCTTTTCCCAGCCCTGATGAAGTCCTGTACTTCGGGCCGAAACATCGGCGAATGTAAAAATAAATGAAATTATTTTTTTTTTTTACCATTTCGATTTGACTGAACACACCAACCATCCTTCTCTTCAATTATTCACTGCAGTCAACCATAAACCCACAATTATGAACCTAAATTGATTCATTAAAAAAAAAAAAGATAGTTTACTGAACTATCGAAAGCAGTCTCAAGCAATACCATACACAGGTACTGGTTTGAACTATAAATAAAGTAATGCAGGAGCTATTTATCAACTGGTGGGACTGAAAGCCTGCTCGCCCAAACCTCTCTCTTTCGAACCCTAGAGTGAGAGTTTAAACTTCAAGATTTTACTTATCCTCGGTCCCATCCTCTACACAGTTTATACAGCTGACATCCCAACCCATCCTGACACTGTCATCACCACTTACGCCGATGACACATGTTTGCTATCTGTTAATAACGATCCTTTAATTGCATCCCAAACTCTTCAATCACATATCACAAGCCTTGAAGAATAGTGTAAAAATTGGAGAATAAAAATAAATTCCAACAAATCCCATCAAATCACCTTTACCCTCCGTCGTAAACCTATGACGTCTTGTCCTACAGTAACTTTCAATAATACTCCACTTATTCCTGTTGAGCAAATCCGCTACTTAGGACTCCATTTGGATAAACGTCTTACTTGGAATCCTCATACTAGACTGAAACGACAAGAAACTGCTCGACGTTTCCGACTGCTCCAACACTTACTAGACAAACGCTCCAAACTTTCTATTAATTACAAAAGACTTATCTACATAACTATAATAAGACCTATATGGACATACGGAGTTGAGCTTTTGGGCTCCACCAAACCATCGAATTCCTATCGTATCCAATCCTTACAATCCAAAATCCTCCGTAAAATCCTCAATGCTCCATACTTTGTCACAAATAAAACCATTCATAAAGACCTTAATGTACCATATGTCGCTGATTTAGCTCGAGCCAGATATCTATCCTTTCATGATAAACTTCAGTCCCATCCAAATCCGCTTGTTTCCACTCTTGCTTCTTTCTCGATTCCTGATAATCCTCCTAGGCTTCTGAAAAGGAGATGGCCTCGTGATCTTCTTACTTAAAATTATTTAGAGAGTGCTACCACTGGGTAGTAACTCTTCAAGCCTGTACATGCCATTATTTATATTTGCGCATATTTACTTGTTGTATTTGTATACAGTTGTAAATTCCATTAAATAAACAAAAAAAAAAAAAAAAAAAGATTTTACTAGGGCACTTTTTAGATTACCAACCATCTATAAAAAAATATGTTACATTACATTTCTCATAATATGAAAGTTGTTTTCGTCCTCCTCGATCATCCCCACTGTGCGTAAGAGAGAACTTACCTCAGAGCATTTTTTTTATTCATTAACAGCTAAATAAATTTAATTTTTATTGGATAGTTTCTTTATCATTTAAAGTATGAAAGGTATAAAAACATATTCAACTAAGTTACATGTTGAATAAATAATTCTTAGCCATTTGTTGGCAAAAAGTAAGCTGCCAACTGGCGGTCTTATCAATAACAGCGGCCTATGGTATCCCCCTGGGCCCCGTTACATCCACCAGCCCCGGTAGCCCACCAGGATTATACCCTAGGGCTCAAAGGGAATATCCTTTTTACTCTGGCCCTTCCAGTTTTCCACTCTCAGGATCCAGGATAATTTAGCTTACCTTACTGAACCTATACAGATTTTTTGTATTTTTTTATATATATATATACACTACAATTACTGGGTTTCCTTGTGGAGAACAAGCATAGGATTCTTTTCTATAAGATATGATATAAGGTGCTAGGAGAGCCTAATTAATACCTAATGGATTCATACTAAACCGAGAAGATACATAGAATTGAATACAAAAAAAAAATTAATTTGTTCTAGGACAATGTCTCTTAATCTTGTTATTTCTGACCAAAATACTAACATATATATTTAAAAAAAAAATTATATAAAATATTTACAACAGATAAAGGAAAATAAAACACTGTAAGTTTCCTCCAATGGTGTATCGTAATAATAAAAACAGAGAAATTCTTGTTAACAATAATAAAAAATATTATGGCTACATAATATTTTATTATTTTTATCATGAATTATCTCCAATGACGAAAAAATTCCCTACCTATAGTATAGAGCATATATGTACATTTTTTGTTCCTTTTTTAATGTATGATTATGTAATTTTATTTAAATATTTTTAGATAATAGAAGCAATTTTCATTTTTTACTATTTGAAAAGGAATTGGTCGGGGTTGGTTGATATTCTTTAAATCAGCCCCCATTTTTGAAAGCAGTGGCTCTGGAATGGCATACAAGGTTCTTTTTACTCGGAATAGCATACACTTTCGTAATTTACAATCAACCCTCGCCTGCGATCAGGTCGATTTTTGGGCCCTGGCTCCAGGGCATATGGTATAGAGCATATATGTATGAAAATAAAATGAATGAATTATAAGTAGATATTAAATAAGAAACAGTTGTGTCATAAAGAAATAATAAAATGACATCAGAGATATAGTGGGTGGCAGTGTAGTTAAATAATATGAGAAGGAGTTGGTCGGGGGTCGCGGTGAAATAAATACTAAATTTTTTTTTGTTTCTTTTTAATGTATGATTATGTAATTTTATTTAAATATTTTTAGATAACAGAAGCAATTTTCATTTTTTAGTATTTGAGAAGGAATTGGTCGGGGGGGTGCGGTCAAATAGATGAATTAGATACATTTAAAAAAAAATAATATATTTAATTGTTTCGCCGACGTTTCGACGAGCCTTGCAGGTCTTCATCAGGACGACAACATATACAAGGTACATGGTGAAAATAAAATAAATGAATCATAAATAGATATTAAATAAGAAACAGTTGTCTGATAAAGGAAAACTAAGATGACATCAGAGATATAGTGGGTGACAGTGTAGTTAAATAATATGAGAAGAAGTCGTTCGGGGATTGCGGTCAAATAAATACTAAATTTTTAAAAAATAGTATTTTTAATTGTTTGCTGACGTTTCGACCCATCTTGCAGCTCTTCATCAGGGCTTCAAAAGATACAAAATATAAAAGGTACATGGTGGAAATAAAATAAATGAATTATAAGTAAAAATTAAATAACAAACAGTTGTCTGATCAAGAAATAATACCATCGGCGAAACAATTAAAAATACTATTTTATAAAAATTTAGTATTTCTTTGACCGCACCCCCCGACCAACTCCTCATATTATTCAACTATACTGTCACCCACTATATCTCTGATGCCATCTTATTATTTCTTTATCAGACAATTGTTTCTTATTTAGTATCTACTTATAATTCATTAATTTTATTTTCACCATGTACCTATTAAATGTTGTCGTCCTGATGAAGACCTGCAAGGCTCGTCGAAACGTCGGCGAAACCATTAAATATATTATTTATTGAAAATTTAGTATTTATTTGAAAGCACCCCCCACCAACTCTTTCTCAAATAATAAAAAATGAAAATTACTTCGGTTATCTAAAAATATTTAAATAAATTTACATAGTCATACATTAAAAAAGAAAAAAAAAATGTACATGTATGCTCTATACCATATGCTCAAAAATCGACCTGATCGCAGGCGAAGGTTTGATTGTAAATTACGAAAGTGTATGCTATTCTGAGTAAAAAGAATTTTGTCTGCCGCTCCAGAGCCGCTGCTTTCAAAAATGGCGCCTGATTTAAAGAATACTAGGCTAATAATTTGAGGATCGAAACGGG
Source organism: Nezara viridula (assembly GCA_928085145.1). NCBI lineage: Eukaryota > Metazoa > Arthropoda > Insecta > Hemiptera > Pentatomidae > Nezara > Nezara viridula. The sequence continues at coordinate 130,054,296 of OV725078.1, forward strand.
AAATCCATTGCGAAAATTTTGAGAATTTTTTTATTTTTGTAACTTGTATATATGGGTTTAGAAATGTAAAAAAAAAAATTTCTAACGCGGGCCACCAAGTTAAAACTTTTTTCCGCCAAAAAAGTCCGACTTGTTCGATGTTTTTCACGTATAACTACTAAATGATGCAGCAAAGCGAAAAATGTATTATTTGATAAATTAAAGAACATTCGATTTTGCGTCAAACGAGTAGTTGACGCAAAATTTGATGTTCTACAACTTCGATTCTAGGAGTTTTTCATCTTAGGGAACTCATTTCCAAGTTACAGGGCAATTTATAGTAATTTGTCTCAGTTTTTGACTAATTTGGTAAAAATCAGCGTTGGTTGACCGTGGATTTATACCTTACCGCGTAACGAAATTATAAAGTTTATGTACTCGTTTGACGCAAAATTTAACGTTCTGTAATTTATTAAAGAAGACATTTTTCGCTTTGATGCATCCTTTAGGAGTTGAAAGGAGGTGAAAAAACCCAAAAAATATCGAAAAAATCTGACTTTTTTGGCTGTAAAAAGTTTTCCCTTGGTGGTCCGCGTTAGCAATTTTGTTTTTTACATGTCTAAACCCATATATACAAGTTAAAAAAATAAAAACTTTTCTCACATTTTTCGCAATGGATTTCCCGTTTCGATCCTCAAATTATTGGCCTAATATTCTTTAAATCAGCCGCCATTTTTTAAAGCAGCGGCTCTGGAACGGCAGAAAAGAGTCTTTTTTACTCAGAATAACATAAACTTTCGTAATTTACAATCAAACTTTCGCCTGCGATCAGGTCGATTTTTGGACGCTGGCTCCAGGGCCAACGATATTTTTTATTTTACTATTGCTGTTGCTTACATACATATATCCAACTTAATTCTGTTAATTTCGAAATTTACTTCAGTAATTGAATATTAATTAATTCTAGCAATAGATTAATAAATATCGCTCAAAAACGTTTAGAGACCGCATGCGTTTGGAGGCACCGCTGGAAACCGCAAGTCTGTGGTTGGTTGGCACATTTAAAAAAAAAAAAAGACTTTGAATACATTAATGTATTCTGCTCCAACTTTGTTAGGCTACTTGAACCAAGAGCGGTTGTGATGTTCTTCAAGTATAAAACTTTGTATTAACTGAAAAAAAAAATAATGAAAAGATGATGGCAATTGGATTTTTTCGTCACAGGTAGTTCTGCACATGAGAGTAAAATCTGGATATGCTATAAATATATCAATTTTATAGAAAACGTATTATATTACATCATAACAATCATGAAAATGGGATCCAGTTAAATCAATTAGAATTTAAAACATATTAGAAATTAAATTAGAATAGGTCATGAGCATTAGCCAATTGTAGTGGTGTAACATCGTATTTTTAGTGCGATCTACTTCATACTAAGGATTTCAAATGAGGCAAAATGCTCTTCAAAATGAGAGCTCTTCAAGAAATACGATGAAAGCCTTTTCTTTGTCTTAGACAGAATTAATGCGGCATGTCATTTCGATTTAAACATATCCACAAAAGCTCCATTTTTGCGTGGAGATGCCACAGTAGTTTTGTCACAAAGGTACTGTACTTATCGTACTGTTTCAACAACTGAACCAATAATTAGTGCTTCAACAATCTTAAGCCTAATGAAAGTAACTAAAGGGACTTCATTGATGTCATCAGTCACAGTAAGAAATGAGTTCTGATCTTTTTAAACTTGACCATAGAGTTGCAATTGAGCGTTCGACGATATATTAAAAAAAATACATGTTTTTCAGAATCCATCACTCGTAAAGAAATTCATCAGGAAGATATTTATGGTAGAGTATGGATAGATATCCAATTCGAATGCTACGGATTCAATCAAGGGATAAATAAGTATTTTTGACCCATTGTGTAAAAATGTTTTAGTTCCAACTGGTATATTATTTGAAGATTTGTAGTTTGCCTATCACATAATGAGAATGGAGAATGAGTTATGAATTATGCCTTATGGATGTTATTATTAAGTAACTAAACATATATTCTCCTTAATCTTCGTAGGGCCGTCCAGAACCGGGCCTTCTATTGTAAGAACCAGTTTCCCGAAAACGCCTGACGGCGTCTCGTAAAGTTTCATATGGAATGCCGATGGTATTAGCTGCATATCTAATGGAACGTACATCATCAATAAGTGCCACACCACGCGCAACATCCTCAGCACTAAGAGGCATTTTTAAACTTAATATTGAAAAAATTTAAAGCCGGAGACCAAGAAATGTGCTGCAAGAAACGGCACTGAACTAATGATACTGAATAAACATTTTGATTCCATAGAAAGTAAACATTGGAATCTAGAATCATTTCATTGAATTAAATATTAAGGGTTATTGTCCTCTATATTAACATTCCTAATTGAAAACAAACAGAAATATTACCTATTTATTCATTAAAAACAGTAGACCAATCCAAAGCAGAAATATTTTTAGATGAAAACATGAAAATATCAAGTGGGTGGAATGTTTTGCCTGTCAGTATATTTAATTTACAGTAGTGTAAAAAATTCTTCAAACAATCAAATTGTTTATATAAATGACAAATGTTTTTAACTTCTATCGTAATGCTACGATTTGCTGGTCTTGTTTGACTTTTCTGGTCTAATTTTTATGTGTTTATCTCTGTCTGTTAATACGTTTATCCTGTTGGGGACTTTGATTAACCCCTCAGAGTGCAAAAAATCAATAGCTGTGATCTCACAGTAATACGCTGTTATTGGCATTTAACTGATTGTTGTAATTATAGTAACAGGTAGATGGGAGCTGTCAAGTTCAGAACCGAACCGAGAGAGGTCCTCGTCAGTTTGAGTTGGGACTACTGACGTCAATAGTGGACACAATTTTATCACTACCCAAGTCATCATGTCATATCCGAATAAATCATTTGTATATTGCCTTACAGTCAGAAATAAAACGCACGTTAAGGCATAATACCATTAGAGTTTAATCGACAACATAAGAAATTTATTATTTCTAACTTTCATTATCATTTTTTTTCAATAGTTTTTTTTTATTTTATTTTTTATTATTTCTTAATGATACTTATAACTGTATTAAAGAAATACGTTTAATAAATTTGAACATATGGATATAATGACATGAAAACACTTGGTGAGTAACTACCCAATGGTAGTAGTACTCTAATGATATGACTACATTAGGAGATCACGGGGCCATCTTCTTTTCAGACGCCTCGGAGGGTTATCAGGAATTGAAGCGGAAGCAAGGTTAGAAACGAGAGGTTTGGGATGATATTGAAGTTTATTATTGGAAGGATAGGTATCTGGATTGAGCCAGATCTGAAACATCAGAAACATTATGGATAGTTTTATTTGTAAAAAAGTAGGGGGCATTGAGGATTTTATAAAGGATTTTGGATTGCAAGGATTTATTGGAGCCCCATAGCTCAACTCCGTAAGTCTTAATAGGCCTTATTATAGTCATGTATATGAGTCTTTTGTAATTAATTGCAAGTTTAGAGCGTTTGTCTAGTAAGTGCTGAAGTAATCGGAAACGTCGAGCGGTTTCTTGTCGTTGCAGTCTGGTATGAGTTTTCAGTAGTAAAATTTTATTTGAATTTCCTCAACAAATTATTCGTTACATGTCAATTATTGAAAAAAATCATAGAATTTTTTATTCTGTTTCATCGGCCGTGGGGCGACCTTGGGGTAGGGAGACCCTCCTGGGGCACACACAGCCTCTACAAAGTGGCTACTTTTAATTAAAATAATTAATTAAGGGGGAAAACCTGGCAGTTGAGCGTGATCATGGTCCGATCTTCTCCCTGCACAACCTGGTCTTGAAACAGTACTTTCACTAAACAGCACTGAACCTTCATGGGTTTCAGTGGTACAGGTGTGTGTATATATATATATATATATATATATATATATATATATATATATATATACTTATGTGAATTTAATTAATTTTTATTGAAAATAAAAGATTAAGATTAATCGACTAAAAATTTGGCGGTGCTATACATCACACTTTATAAGAGATACTATGAAGTCTGGTGAGTATGTACTTCATCTAAATTAAATAGAGTTTTTAAAGTAATTTTCAACCTTATCATTAAATATTTTTTCCGCTACCATTGTAATATGTATAGTATTAATTATTATTTAATTCAAAAGAACATATTTATTGAGAGGTATTACAATCTGTTACAATTAAGGACATGTATAATAGTGTTGAAAGAGCACATTCACACTTCATTCACATAGTATTAATTAAATGAATTTTAATAAAGAAAATTAGCTATATGGAGGAACAAGGAATACTAGGGTAACTGTCTAAGTGTAACCGTTACTGAGTGTTACTGATAGCTTTTAGAACTGGCAGATTGATATTCACGACAACCTCATCAATCATGAAATACACATAGTCAGCCTATAGCAGCTGACACTCACTTTCAAGATTCATTAATGACATCAATACTTAGCGGCCACTATGTCTTCAGTCTGAGCATTAACAGCGTCCCACCTATCCGAAATCGGATACAATAGTCCAAGTGGATTATTTGCTAATCATTGTTGTGACAGGTATCCGGTTATTTACTCTGCATCGAGATTATCTGGGTATATTAACAGTATTGTCGTTTACCACGTACCTAGTACCAGACCTGGGCAGAAAGTATTTAAATAATTATTATAAAAATAATATTTAAAAGTATTTATAGTACCAAGTATTCTGTGTTTTTAAAATACGGTGTATTTTAATTTTTTTTTTTTTTAGAGCAAGTATTTCAAATACTAAAATACTAAAATTATTTTTTTACTATAAGTACAAAGTACATATATAAAATACACCTCATGGAATGACGATTTACAAATCATTCCTTAAAAAATACGTTTATCCTAGTAATGATAGAAGACAGTGGATTTATTGTATTTATACAAATAATTGGAATAAATTATTATTATTACTCATTCAATTAATATAATTTATGAATAAAGTATGATGTAACTGACGTCATAAGTTATATCAATTGTCTTAATTTTGCTCCTTACTTTGTCACTAATAAAATAATCCATAAAGACCTCAATGTTCCATTTGTTTCCGATTTGGCCTAATCCAGACACCTATCCTTCCATAATAAACTTCATAACCATCCGAATCCTCTTGTTTCTAACCTTGCTTCCTCTTCGATTCCTGATAACCCTCCGAGGCGTCTGAAAAGAAGATGGCCTCGTGATCTTCTCATGTAGACAAATTATTAGAGTGCTACCAATGGGTAGTTTCTCAACAAGCGTGTTTCATGTGATAATATTTCTCTGTACACATTTACTTGATGTATTCATACTAATACAGTTGTAAATATCATAATAAAAGTTAAAAAAGTTAAAGTTAAAGTCTTAATTTTGCATTTATAATTAGATTGATGTTATTTTTATTTTATTGATGTTATTTTTATTTTAGATAGATAGATAGATAGAAAGTAAACTTTATTCTGGGACAAGGTCCCTTATGAATAACAGATATGAACAAAAAAATTAAAACTACATCTGGCCAAAAATTACATTAATCAATATTAAAGAATATATACAGTATCTTCAGTGAAATTAAATTAAAACAAGTAAAAATAAAATAAAATTTTGAGAAAAAACGAAATAAAAAAAACAACATTATTTGAATGAAAATAAAAATAAAATAAAATAAGCATGGGTTGATTTTTAAAATTAAGGCTCAATAAATTTTATCAACCATTCACCTCAGTCAAAATCTGTTTCATAATATTTATTTTATTGTATAACGTCATTTTGGGATGTGAGAAGGAATTGGTAAAGATGATATTTAAATGAGGACAAGGAAGAGGCATGACGGATTTCAGATGGCAAGGAATTCCAGAAGGCTGTGGATCGGGAAATAAAGGAATATTCAAACGTCCTAGTTCTATGGGAAGGGATATAAAGGTCGGAAACACGGGATCTTGTTTTCTGGGAGTGGACAACGGGTTTATACTGTAGGAGACTGTAGATGTAAGAAGGGTGTCTGGTGTTGATTGTTTGGAATAGGAAAGATCCGAGGAAAAATAGGAAAATATTTTATTATTACTATTATTTATTTACTTATTTTATTTTTATATATTTCTTTTTCTTTATTATTTCTATAATTCTTTATTATTCTCAGTTATTATTTGTATGTACATATTGTGTGAATGATTTATGTAGCCCTAATATTAATGCCCTTTAATGTGGCAGAATGTAGCAATATTCAATAAAAAAAAAAATAATTAGATTAATATTATTCAGGTTTATTGATTTAAATAAAGTGGAAGATGTGTGATGTTTTGTAATAGATTTTAAAAAAATTATTTACTATTTTTTAAATTACTCGTTTCTATTTAGTATGTTTATATTGTATATGAACGCCTATATCTCTTAAACATATTATCCTTGAGCGTTGTATTAAAAAAATAAAATAAAAAAAATAATGTCGTAATTTATTTGTTATAAATATAATGAACATCACACCCATGTTCATTCTATTTATAACAAATAGAATAGGGTGTGTTCGACAGAGATAAATTGAATTCTGTACGTTTAAAGCATAAATTGACGGAAATATTATTCTTGCTAGCAAACTCCGCTGTGCTGAATAGTCTTGACCCATTTCTCAGCAAGAGTTCGATCCCTCTTTGCACCAGTCCTTGAATTCAGTCCTTAAAACGATTCCTGTTTCAACATCTTCAGCGGCCTTCAATGGATTCAAAATGTGTGCCGCTAAGAAGTATGAGCTCTTCTGTATTTATCATCTGAGTAGGCTATAAATCTATATTTCTGACTCTTTATTCAGTAATTTTATGAAATTCGTTTTCATCATATTTTTCATCAAGGAAAATTGTTTGATTTGATGAATAAAAGAAAGTGAGTTGATCGACATAAATGAGACACAAAATATATAACAGATATTAGAATAGAAAACAATTTTATTCTGGGACGAAGTCCCTTCAGAATAACAAAAAATTACAAAATTAAAATGTTATATCTGGCCTAATAAAAACAAACATAAAAAGTAAAGGTAAAGCTAAATCAGTAAAGAAAATATTAGTTTTACATACTATATACGAAATAAAAAAATCTATATACAAAACTCTTGAAACCTTGCCACGACACTTAAAATTACGTACAATTGTAAAATATAAATATACTCTTTTAGAAAAAATATAAAAAGTCGAATCTTCTAATAAGTATTTCCGTTATGAGCTATATGTAAATACATTATTATGAATAATATGTAATTTTACATAAAAGGTTAGCGGGTATCTGACTGTTTTTGAGACAGGAATCGGAATAGGAGGGTTTTGAATGTAGACAGGGATGAAGAATGCCGAAATTTGATAGGAAGGGAATTCCAAAATTTAACAGAGCGAGCTATGAAGGAGTTTTGGAACGAGGCAGATCTGTGAGAAGGAATTAAAAAAATGTATAATATATATATGGTGGAAAAGTAACAGCAAAAATTATTTAAACATATGAATTAACTTTACAGTTGTACCGAAGAATTAAACTGAACTTCAACTTTCCCTTTACTCGGTTTCATAATGGCAGGCGTTTCACTCCAGTACATCTAGGGGAACTCGCCGGTGAAATGAAATTCTCAATCTCAGTTTCCTGGAGGAGTGTAGAGATAAATTTGAAAGCCGCCGGGATGATTTCGATGTCAGAGCTCCAGCTCATATTACTTTAAAGGACTTTGCCTTATGGAGAAGGGGGGGGGGACTCGACAGTAATTGCTTACATTAATTTACATCGTCCTTTCTTTTTGGATGGATTTTCATTTACATAATATTTCATCATGAGTAAATTATTGTCTCGCTTTCTTCGGCCTAATGGGTTTCGTGTGCGTTGTAAAAATTTGAAGGATACCAACCATCTTGCATCTACTTATAACCCGCTATGATCTGCTTTGAAAACCATGCTGGTTGTAAGTACAATAGTTATTTTTTATCTATTTATTGAGTATTACAACAATCTGTCACATGGACACTAGTGAGGTAGGATAACATTCACACTATATGTACAAAAAATATGAAATGAATAGAAGCAAAATAACAAAAAATGATAATCAAAAAGTATGTACAATAAATAAAATAAAATAACCTTATAATAAGAAAATTAAAACTAAAATTAAAAAGCACATGCATACCTATATACACTATACAATAGTTATTCAGAAAATAAATTAAACTTTTGACATTATGCTCTATATACAGCAAACGCCTTTTTTTAAAAAAAATAACAAACAAAATAAATACATAAAATTGATACCTCAAAGCTTATAACTTGAGAAAATTATACTCGCAAGGAGTGTTTACAGTAAGCGAGTCATCGATTTCATCCTAATTTTTTTCGGCGATATTACATCTAGCCTAGAAAAACAAAATATATATAGTTACAAACAAAATTTACATTATTTATTTTTGCCTTTGCTCAGTTCGGATTAATTTGATATTATATATCAAATGATTTGTTTTTCCGTGTAAAATAAGAAAACAATATTGATCATGGTATTGAATGAGTTAATAATGTATCATGAATGAAGCAAAAACCAAACAGGGTTTCGAGTAAAGGCCAAGTGAATTTTTCTTATGAAAAAACAAGTAAGATTCGTTTTTAGTGACCTTTCTTCTTAAACTTATTTATTGAGAAATATTACAATATGTCACAATTAAGGACATTTATAATTATGTTTAAAGACCACATTTACACTTTATTTACAATAAAGACAAACATAATACAGACAAATATTAATACTAAAATTAAATATATATAAACAAAAGAAATAACTAATTAAAATAGCATACTTAAAACTCTTAAATACGCGTTTTTATAGAAATCAAAAGTTGCAAATTTTAGTATAAGAGTTTTTCTATTTATTTATTTTACTTATAATTTATTTAATTTTCTATGAATTTCTGTATTTTATTTAATTTTAACTCTAAGTTACATTTCCTTGGTTTATTATAGTTTTTGCCTTTGTTATATAGATGTATATGTGCTTTATTATTATTATTTTATTTATTTATTTTTTTATTGTATTGTATATATGGTATGAACGTGCCTCACTCAGCCTTAGTACTCAGCGCCCAAAATGTGTGGCAAAATGTATTATTTCTCAATAAACAGGTATAAACAAAAAAAAAAAGTGCGTAGTGGACATACTTAATGTTTCTAGTCCTAATATTCACGAAAATAATTGAAGCAATAAGTAGGTTTCTTTATTTTAAACGTAAATTTTAGGACTAGAAACATTAAATTTGTCACTGATAAATAATTATCAATTTCTAGGACGGAAATCTGGGAGAGAAACACAATTTCTTAACCACTTTACGTGAAAAATATTTGAAAAGTCATAATTTTTAAACTTTTTATTATTATTAAATACAATGTGGTTTTAGGCAATGAAGTTTACAACAATACATCCCATATCACGGAAAAATAAGAAATAAAAGTTTTGCAACAGTTAATTGTAGTCATATTTCTGAAAACATTGGATTAATTTCTTTAGACAGCATGAGTTGAATCTCAAAAATTATATCTAATAAACATCAACTTAATTAACATGGACTTAATTAACAAAGCTTATTAATCGATGAGGTTTTTCTAAATGTGGGGTAAATGTTGAAGGGTGATAAAAAAAAAAAAAAATCACAAATTATTTATTACAAAAAAAAAAACCTGCTGATTGCTATTGCTTCAATCATTTTCATAAAAACGTAAATCTTAGGACTAGAAATATGGAATTTGTCACTTATAAATATGGATCAACTCTTTTGACAGAGATCTCGGAGAAAAATACAATTTCATAAATACTTTATATGAAAAGTATTTATCAGATCATTATTTTTTTTTAATTTATTAATAAAAAGTGTTTTTATGAAATTATTTTTATTATAATATATCCCAGATCATGGAAAACCAAGAAATAAAAGCTTTTAAACAGTTAATTGCTGTTAATTTTGTTGAAAACGAAGGTACTTCTAGGTGACAAGATGAAAAATCATAACATTTCTTTACACACCTTGAGGTGAATCTCAAGAATTTTGCTTTATAAACCTCAATTTAATTAGTATAGACTTGAAGATTAATAAACGAAGAAGTTGTTCTAAAAGGTGGGTATCAGTAGTACTGTTGGATAATGATAAAAAACAATCGCCAATAATTTATAATTTTTATAAAAACCGAACTTAGCCAAGTTTAGCCACCAAAAAGTCCTCTTTAAATGGTTTTAACAAGGGCAAGCTCTATTTTGATTTGAAGAAAACTTTATTTAGTTTACAGTGAAACAATTGCTAATTACATATTTTTTTTTTAATTTATGATATTTACAACTGTATTAAGAAAAAATACATTCAGTAAATCTGATAACAGAAAATAAAAACATGAAAACACTTGTTGAGAAACTACCAACTGGTAGATATCTAAAAAAAAAAAATGTATTTACAATAGAAGATCTCAAGGCAATCTTCTTTTCAGACGCCTCGGAGGGTTATCAGGGATCGAGGAGGAAGCAAGGTTAGAAACGAGAGGGTTCGGATGGTTCTGAAGTTTATTATGGAAGGATAGGTATCAGGATTGGGCCAATTCGGAAACATAAGGAACATTAAGGTCTTTATGGATGATTTTATTAGTGACAAAGTAAGGAGCATTGAGGATTTTACGAAGGATTTTGGATTGTAAGGATTGGATACCTGAGGAATTCGATGGCTTTGTGGAGCCCCAAATCTCAACTCCGTATGTCCAAATAGGTCTTATTGTAGTCATGTATATGAGTCTTTTTTAATTAATTGAAAGTTTAGAGCGTTTGTCAAATAAGTGCTGGACTAGTCGCAAATGTCGAGCGGTTAGTTGTCGTTTCAGTCTGGTATGAGGATTCCAAGTTAGACGTTTGTCCAAGTGGAGTCCATGGTACCGGATTTGCTCAACAGAGATAAGCGGAGTATTATTAAAGGATACTGTAGGACAGGAAGTTATAGGTTTACGACGAAGGGTAAAGGTGATTTGACGGGATTTATGGGAATTGATTTTAATCCTCCAATTTTGACACCATTCTTTAATGTTTGTGATGTGTGATTTTAGAGTTTGGGATGCAATGATTGGATCACTATTAACTGATAGGGCAAATGTGTCATCGGCATACGTTGTGATGACAGTGTTGGGATGTCAGTTGTATAAACTGTGTAAAGGATAGGACCTAGGATACTGCCTTGAGGAACACCAGCTGACTGGGAAAACAGGGATGAATAAGGATTATTGTGATTTATTTTGAAGTATCTATCAGTTAAGTAAGAACGAATAATGAGGAAATATGTAGTATCTAGGAATTTACAGAGTTTGTAAAGCAGTCCTGGGTGCCAGACTCGGTCAAAAGAATTACATAAATTAAATATTTCTTTAGTTATCGTTTCCTATTTATCAAAAACGTTGACTTACTTAAAAAAAAAAAAACACTAAAGTTTGATTTCCTACTTTTCTGCTGGAAATTTGGCAATTTTTATATGCATTTTTTTTGTAGATCTTGATGTTTATTGTAAATCTGTTAAATATTATCCTCTATTCACGGAACACCATGTATATATATCGTAAAAGATAAAGTTAAAAGTATACAGATGAAATACTTGTAGTGCATCAATCCTACTTTCGCTCATCGTTCTACATTTAGTATAATATTTCAAGTTCAAGTAATATTTTTTTGGCTAATTAATTTTTAAAAAATAATAACTTCAACTAAAAGTAGTAAATGAAAGTTGTGTGATACATCACACCAGATATTCAATTATTGTTTTTTTTTTAACGGGTGCTATGAAATCTAAGTTAGGTACAACTTGCGTGAGTGACAAAGTGGTCATGCCAAATGGGTTTGCTACCACTGCAATTATTTTAATTTGTCTTATTATTTATTTATGACTGTTTTAATTGCTATTGATTTTCCAGTTAATATAGCCTCATAACTCGGCTGTATGCTTACTTTGCTTGTGATACTTGTGATGATATGTTTTGTCGATTTAAGGAAAAAATATATCTTTTTATTTAAGGAAAAAAATTTAACATAAAAAAATACAACAGGTCGTGTTCTTCTGTTTCATAAGTTTTCCCTTCCATTAACATAAAACTCAATTTAGGTTTTTCTCAGGTTTTATCAAGTGAGTTGCTTGTTTCCAAGTTGAACATTAATTGATATTTTAGAAATCGAGAAAAGTATCGATTCTTATGTAAAAACACCCAATGAATTCGGGTTGGCTAGTATAGAGTTAGTTTCCCTTGGTTGGCTTGGTTAGACTTGCGGGCAACGAAAGGGACTGAGGCGACAAGAAATATTACTCTCACTGACAAAGACAGGAGCAATTAATACATCTCAGGGTTAATTATTTCTTTACGGCTTGGCCCTCCTACCCCGGCCTAAATTGTTTTTAGAACATTTCATTACGTCCATCAACTTCTTTAAAATTTATTTATTGTAATTGACAATTTATAAATAAAATACAACAGGTAAATCTGCTGTAGCATAAACATAAATAGTAACTTTTGAAGTGCCTACCCATCGGTAGCGTTTCAATCCATTTACAATATCGTATAAAATTATTCAATAATATTGGATTGGCAACTAAATAATTGTGGATTTTACGAGTAGGTGACTTTAATAACAATGTTATCTTTGTATAATTAAAGAAAATTTGATTCCCTTTTTTTCTTTGACCTTTAATTCCTCCTTTATAATTCCATGTAAATATTTTTATGATTAAATGTTTAGTTTAGTATTCAAATAATAGTATGAATGTGGTCACTAAAATTTACAGAATATTATATTACCAAATAAATAAATAAATAGAAAAAATAGTATTCAGATTCTATTTGAAAAGGAAGCTCGGAGATATTATGTCTTAGAAACGGAACTATCCACTGCAATCTACTAAAAAAATCGTTTAATGATATGTATTAAATAATAATAATAAAAGGCTTTGCGAACTCGGAGGTTCGATGGCGACACCACCAATCGCTTATTACACACCCCCCTCCACCGTTCGCCGTCCAAACCCAGTCCCTTCAGATCGGCTTTAATGTAATCTTCCCACCTTCGCTTCGGTCTACCCCTCGGACGCTTACCATTCGGCATAGCAAATATTAATCTTTTAAGAATTCTCTCGTTACTAAACCCAACAACTTTACAAGCCCATTTGATTCGCCGATATGAAATTACCTCAATTATATTACCCGGATACAGTTCACGCATTTCGGCGTTATGTAACCGTCTGAACTCTCCGGTTAACTCATCCTTCTTCGGTCCGAATATCCTACGCAATACTTCATTTTCAAAAACCTTAAGACACTGCTCATCCCTTAATGTAAGCGGCCAAGTTTCGCATCCATAAAGAACTGTAGGCAAGATAATTGTTTTATAGATTCTAATTTTTAAGTTCCGGGACAAGAGGCGCGAACTATGTAGTTTTGTCACAGAAAAATAACAAGCATTTCCCCCCTTCAGTCTAACCTTAATCTCTTTTTAAATTTCGTTTTTTCTAGTTATCGTAGAAACTAGATACCTAAATTTATCTACCTGTTCAAAGATATGACCATCTATATCGATATCACCAGTAGTATCGCCATTTTTGTAGTTAACCATATATTTTGTTTTATCCAAGTTTATTTCAAGTCCTAGTTCTTTACCGGCTTTCATTAACGTTGTCGTATTTAGTTTTATAGTTTCAACGTCTTCGCTTAACAGTACCAGATCATCAGCATAGCCCAGCATGGATGTTGTCCCGCCCAGATCCAACCCTTTCTCGGTACGCATTACCTCCCTAATGGCATGTTCTAATGCCAAGATATGTACTAAATAAAAAGCAAAAATAGATGTCACTATAACAAGAAAAAGGCAGGTTCTTGACTGTAAGCAGTCCAGCATTTACGAATAAATACAAGTTGCAAAAAACAGAAAGTTATTTTTATAATAAATTTTTGTTAATATCTATTTTAAAAAAAAGATTTTAAAATTTCAACTCTTCATTTCCCATAATTACATTCTTGTTCTCGTCCCTGTCAGCCATAGGAGCATTCTAAATCAGTGTCACTTGTATTGGTGCAACAAACTATTATCTAAATTTGCATTTTTTTTTAAATTTAGGTGGATGTTTCGTGCATTTAATGTGTTTCTTGGTGAGGTTAGAAGCAGTTTTATAACCTGAATTCCAAAAAATGCAATGATATCAATATTTAGATTTTTACAACTAAGAGTTCAAAGAAGTTTCCTTAATCATGTCAGCTACCGGCGCATTTACCCTATATTGTATTTTTCCTTATAAATTAATTTTGATATGGATGAGATTCCAACACTGTCATCACCACCTATGCCGATGATACGTGTATCCTACCAGTTAATAACGAACCATCTATCCCAAACTCTCTAATCACACGTCACAAGTCTTAAAAAGTGGTGTCAAAACTGGAGGATTATAATAAATTCCAAATAAATCCCATCGAATTACTTTTACCTTTCGTCGTAATCTGTCTCATTCCAAAATTCCTTTATTGTTCGCTCTGTCAATTTCTGGAATTCCCTCCCTATCAAAATTCGACATTCCCCATCCATATCCACATTCAAAACCCTCCTGTTCCAATTCCTAGCCCAAAAACAGTGAGATAGTGGCTAACCATTCGAGCTGATTTTAATAGATAATTTGATACATTTTTATTTTTTAATTCTTTTTTATTTTCTTAAAAGGGTATACTGGTCTATCAGTGCAAATAGCTTTTTCAGTATCTTGCCATAGTATTAATTGTTTTGTATATAGTTTCGTTTGTTTTGTATATAGAATGTTTACCTTTTTTTTTTTTTTTTTACATAATTACTATTTTTCGATTGATTTTATTTTGGCCAGATGTAATCTTTTAATTTTGTTCTATTTTGTTATTCTCAAAGAACTGTGTCCCAGAATTAAGTTATTTTTCTATCTAAACCTATTACTTCCTTTGTCCTTTAACAATATCCCACTTATTCCTGTTGAGCAAAAACGACTCCCTTGGAACCCCATACCAGACTGAAACGACTAGAAACTCGACAAACCCTCTAAACTTCCAACTATTTACAAAAGACTCATATATATTACTATAATAAGGCCTATTTGAGAGTTACGGGATCGAGGTTTGGGGCTCTACTAAACCATCAAAGTCCTATCGTATCCAATCCTTACAATCCAAAATCCTTCATAAAATCCTCAATGCTCCCTACTCTGTCACAAATAAAATCATCCATTATGACCTTAATGTACCATATATTTCTAATTTAGCTCAATCCTTCCATAATAAACTTCTTAGCCGTCCGAACCCTCTTGTTTAACCTTGCTACCTCTTCTATTCCTGATAACCCTCCGAGGCGTCTGAAAACAAGATGGCCTCCTCCACTTCTGTATGTCAATAACTCCAGCCTCGATAGTCTTGATAACCGACTCCTTGAGTTCATTAAGGGGTTTAAATGATATGTACTCAAAACATTCAGTTATCCTTAAAATACACAAATATCTTCAGATTCTGGAAAATTTAGGCAAATCGGTTTGTTTTATATGTGTTCCCAGTCATGTGGGTATAGTTGGTAATGAGCTTGCTGATACCGCAGCCAAACAGGCACTCGCGCTTCCAGACCGAGGTACTCCTATCCTGATCCCTCCAGAACTCCATGAGATTTCCTCTCAATAAGGAAATATTGGATAGTTGGCAATCTATGCGGAACGAAAGCCCACCTAGCAAATTAAAAGTTGTTAAAAAATCAGTATAGCCCTGGATCACATCAAACCGCCCTTATCGTAGAGAGGAAGTCGCCGTGACCAGGTTAAGAATAGGACACACGAACCTAACTCATATACATCTCATCACTAAGCAGCCACCACTAAATTGTCAGCGCTCAAAAAGCTCAAAATTTTCTCACAGTTAATCATATTTTCCAAGAATGCACTTATTATACTTCAAGCCTAAATCGATTATCTCTAAAACCGGATATAGTATTAAGCATCAACGAATCAAAGAATAAGCACAGTGATACAATTTCTAAAAATCCATAAGCTATTAAATAAAATATAAAAATAAATATAATTTTTATTTCATTGTTCTTTCTTTTTTTATATTTATTTTAATATAATTCATTTTTTATATGTTTTTAAATATCTTTTTCATCTATTACTCTATCTATTATTAATTATTACTTCTCCTCTAAAGAGTTTACAAATATAACCGACTCACAGGCGTTGATGACCCTAGGGTTTTACGCCTTAAAGCCTAAATAAACAAACAAACAAGGTGGCCTCGGGACCTTCAAATATAGAAACATAATTGGAGTGCTACAAATGGGTAGTTTCTCTTCATGTTGTGAATGTCATGTTACTTGCTTCATATTTACTTGTTGTATTTATCATTTAATTTTAAGTTGTAAATTTCAATAATAAAAATTAAAAAAAAAAAAAGATGGATGGAAGTAAATTGATGAACATTATTTGTTTAGCTTGAATGGGGCATATTTCAATATTTGCAAATATGCGGTATATAAAATAAAATTTTAAGCCGAATAAATTGTATTTATGAAATAAGAATAATGTTGATTAGTTAAAATTAAAATCCATTGACGAAAGCGTTTTCTCGCATCTTTTCACAATCTCACGAATCACTAGGCTGTTATCTAGACACCTGCCTTCCGACACTCCACCTTCCCTCTTCCCTGATAACCTCAGAAATAACATATCTTATAAAGAAGAAGAGACGCCGGTAGGAGATGGTTTCGTCGTAGGAGGATCAATAGCGACTATTTCACCTTACGTAACCTCTCTCACTCTCTCTCTCTCTCTCTCTCTCTCTCTCTCTCTCTCTCTCTCTCTCTCTCTATCTTTCTTATGCCATGCTAAGGTGAATACATCCATAGCCATTTTTATAAAGCTCCTGACCCCACATCTGAAAGGTAAATCCTTAGGAAAATATTCGTCGTCAATTCCATATACCTTCCTCCCCTCCCCCCTGCAACTGCGGGCTTATATCCATATTTCCTAGACTCTTCCAATTCTAATCTGACATATTTTTATATTTCTGAAACTTGCTTTGAATATCAAGTTTTTAATATTGATTTTTTTTTTTAAGATTGGGTTTAACCTAGCTTACAATAACATTTGTATACAGTTGATTCCTATATTCAATAACTGATAACTAATAGTAATATTAATGTTTGTAAAAAAACTTTCAGATAAATAAAATCTTTTTTTTTTTATAAAATTGTCTGCATTCTCTTGAAGGTTTTTTTTTCGGAATGTAGATATTCCAGATATCTGAAAAAGCATATCATAACTAACAAAATATCGTCTATTACAAGACTATGTGGAAGGAGACCGTCAAACACTATTGACAAAGGTCAAACCTACATAATGAAACGTTTATTATATATACAATTAATAATAAATATATATATATATATATGCAATATACGGGTGTCCTTTTGTTTTTGGCAGAAAATCCTTTGTTGATGTCTTTCTTTTATTTTTTTAGATAAAGGAATAAATAAAACGTTTTATTTACTAAGAATTATATTAAAAATAAACAGAATTGAAATTTAAAAAAAAATGTAACCGACTTTAATAATAAATTCATAGGTAGGTATGACAGTAGGAATATGTTATCTGGAGATGCATTAATAAAATTAAACCTCATATATTCATATCAAGTTCCTTTATTTAATATAATAATAAAATTAGGCAATAATAATAAATTTAGTTTCCAGATAATTACAAATTAATTAATTTTAAAGTTGTAAATATTTAATAATTAAAGAATTGAAATACTGTCTAAATAAATTAGTTAAAAATAAATAAATGAAAATAATCACTTATTGAGATAAATGATATATATACAACCACACGAACAACTTTTTTTTTCTAATTAGGAATATATATATTATTTATTTTTTTATTTTCCTTTTATGGTAATCCTAGGAGAGCTTATTAAGCGGATTATTACATGAGCCATGTCTATTATAATTGGGGACACTACATGTACTACATTGTTGTATTTTTTTAAAAATATATATAATATATTTAGATTATTTTACAATATTAGTTTAAATAATTAATTAAATTAGTATACAAATCAAAAAGAAAATTGACACAATTAAAAGTTTCTATGGCAGAAAATTAGACTAGAACTCATATATAGGGTGTCCCGAAAATAGAGGGAAATTTTGATAGGAGTGAAAGCAGATCTCAAGAGCTACAAAAAAGTGCATGTAAACGATGGGCCAATTTTCAGCAGATAAATAGGAAATCAAAGTTTTGTGTTTTTTTTAATAGAGTCATGTTTTTTGTTGAATAGGAAGCGATAACTAAAGAAATATTTAATTTAACTAATTAACAATTACTTTAATGGAAACTGGACAAAATTTTTTTTAATTGAAAAGAGAGCTTGACTTTATTAAAACCATTTAAAGTGGACATTTGAGCGGCTGAACTAAGTTAAGTTATCTTTTTAAAAAAATCATAAATTATTCCCAATTTTTTTTTCATCATCCAACTATACTACAGTTACTCCACTTTTCGAAAAACTAACTCGTTTAATAAGGTTTAAGCTTATATTAATTAAATTGAGGTTTATCAGGCGAAAACTTGAGATTCGCCTCAAGTTGTGTAAAGAAATTATGTGATTTTCTATCATGTCTCCTAAAAGTCTCAGTGCTTTGAGCAAAAAGTACTAGAATTAATTGTTGAAAAGTTTTTATTTCTGGTTTTTCCATGATATGGGATGTATTGTAATACAAATAATAGCCTAAATATGCATTCTATTTATGAAAATAATAAATTTCAAAATAAGGATTCTTTGAATATTGTTTATGTAAGGCTGTTATTAAATTGTGATTTTCTTTCAGATTTCTATTATAGAAATTGATCGATATTTACAAGTGACCACCTTAATATTTACTTTTTCATGAAAATAATTTAAGCAATCAGTATATTTCTTTGTTTTAAACGATAATTATAGGACTAGAAACATTAAGTTTGTCACTGATAAATGCGGATGAATTTCTATGACAAAAATCTGGGAGAAAAAACACAGAGGTAGTTTTTCTTAAAGTGGGGTAATGAAAAAAAAAATTGGGAGTAATTTATGATTACCGTAAAAGGAATATAAAAAAATTATATATATATGTATATTCCTAATTAGAAAAAAAGTTTATCATGTGATCGTGTATACATCATCTATCTCAATAAGTGATTATTTTCATTTATTTACTTTTTAACTAATTTATTTAGGCAGTATTTCAGGTCTTTTATTTATTAATTATTTACAACTTTAAAATTAATTAATTTGTAATTCATCTGTAAACTAAATTTATTATTATTGCCCTTTTTTTATTGTTATAATAAATAAAGAAACTTGATATGAATATATAATGTTTAATTTTATTAATACATCTCCAGGTAACATATTCCTACTGTCATACCTACCTATGAATTTATTTTTAAAGTCGGTTACATATTTTTATTATTTCAATTCTGTTTATTTTCAATATAATTCTTAGTAAATAAAAGGTTTTATTTATTCCTTTGTCTAAAAAATAAATAAAAACATCAACAAAGGATTATCTGTAAAAAAGGGACATTTTATTTGAAAAAAAAAAAATATAATGTAGGTAACCTTTCTTTGTTGTTTACATGAAAAAAAATCCCATCCCAGCTTGCTGCCGGTCAGTTTTATGAGCAAGGAAGTTGCTGGTAGACTGACACAGATAAATGGGATATCTCTTTTGTTGAAATAATCCTTTTTGCTAATCTCTGGACCGTCAAAGCTGGACATTCAAATCCTGTTTGGGTCCCTTTCTGTCCATGCCTTCAATTCTCTGTTTGTCTGGCTTTTTATTATTATTTTTCTTTTTACCGCTGTATATTGTTAAGTGACTATTCCTTCGCTGACATTATTCGTTCGACATTATAGTTTGTCATGTTAGCGAAATTGTCGTCTTTATCAAGTACCCTCTTCTAAAATTGTGTGCACTTGTTCACGTAAGAGGGTTCTGTCAGTCTCAATAAACCTGACATTGGTCTGAAATAAAATATGGCGGAAACCGATTCCCTAAATCATTTAATTCAAGATTTTCGATCCAAATATTTCCGATTGCTGAAAATTAACAACCCAGGATAAATTGAAAACTCATAATTGGTAAATGGTTGACTGTCGTGGATAATGAAGAGAAGAATAGTTGGGGTGGTCGGTCAAAAAAGAAGGCAAAAATAAATATTATCATTTATTTTTGCCTTCTTTTTTGACTGACCACCCCAACAATTCTTCTCTTCATCATAAATTGAAAACATATGAAATAAAGTTTGTAGTTTAAAAGAAAAAGAAAAGCTTCCTTTTCAGAACTTTTAACCCTCATCCTGATGTCCTCAAGCCTACCCATCTTGAAAATGTTGAAGGATAACTTACTATCCATCACCAAATGTTGCAGTCCTAAATCATTCCATCCTTCTGAAATAATTAACATAATTAAGAAATTACCGTCCAAAAAAGCTCCTTATCACGATCTCATCACCTCTCGAATCCTTAAGAAACTTCCTCGAAAAGCTGTTACACTTCTCACCTATACGTATAACGCTGTACTTAGAACCACCTATTTTATTAATCCTTGGAAGTTCTCCATGATTAAAATTATTCTAAAAACCCAAAAAGCCACCTATCCTCTTACCGACCTATCTCCCTACTTCCCATCATGGGCAAAATACTATAAACACTTATATTAAAACGCCTTTACCCAATCATAGACTCAAGTCACCTGATTCCTGACCATCAGGTTGGATTTCGAACATCTCATTCCGCTATGAAGCAATGCCGTCGTGTGGTGGATGTCGTTCCCTCTACACTGGAGCGCGGAATGTAATGCACGGCAGCTTTTCTCGATGTGGAACAGGCTTTTTATCGAGTCTGGCATGCAGGTTTGCTGTACAAACTCCGTCAATTCCTTCCCTCAACATACTTTCTTATCATCAGTTCCTACCTTACAGATAGACACTTCAAAGTAAATAACAATAATAACCCTTCATTCCTCTTTTCTAAATCTGCCGGACTTCCTCAATATAATATCCTTGGTCCTTTCTTTTACATAGGTTATACAGCTGATATCCCACCCCATCCTTCAACCGTCCTCACTACCTATGCTGATGTTCCACATGTGCGTTATCTGTCAATAATGGACCATCCATTACGTCACAATCCTGCAGTCACACACTTCAGCCATTGAAGAATGATGTAAAAATTATAGCATTAAAATTAATCCAAACAAATTACTTTTATTCTTCGCCGTAAACCTACAACATCCTCTCCTACCGTATCCTTTAATAATATTTCACTGATCCCTGTCGAAGCGATTCCTTACCTAGGACTCCTTGACAAACGCCTTACTTGGAATTCTCATACTTGACTTAGGAGACAAGAAACTGCCAACAGATTCCGACTACTATAACACTTACTTGACAAACGTTTTAAACTTCCAATATTCTACAAAAAACTCATTTACATTATTATCATCAGACCCATTTGGACATAAGGTATTGAGGAGCTTTTGGGCTGTACAAAAACATCGAATTCTTTCCGTATCCAATTCTTATAATCCAAAATCCTAAATGCTCATTATTATGTAACAAATAAAATTATCCATAAAGACCTCAACATTCCTCTTGTGGAAGAATTGGCCCGGACTAGATATTTCTCTTTTAATTCCAAACTCTTTGATCACCCCACTCCTCTAGTCCATAACTTTTCATCCAATACAATTCCTGACAACCCTCCGTGGTGTCTGAAAAGAAGATGGCCAAGGGACCTTCTAAATTAATTAATCTTTGAAGTGTTACCAATGGGTAACTTCTTTACAAGTATTTTCATGTTATTTATTTTCATAGCAGATTTACTAGTTGTATATATGTTTACAGTTGTAAATTTCATTAAAAAAAAAAAAAAGCTTAAATCAAACTTAGGCATTACGTGATTAAGTATTGAGTGAGAAGAATAAAATTTTAAAATATAATAGTTTTATAGTAATATTCCTTCGTATCAGAGTTACAGCATATTTTACATTAGACAATTTACACTTTTACAATCCATTTTTTTTTTAATGTATTCAAGTTCTAAATTTAAAAAAAAATGAAGATAATATAGGTGAACGATGAACTGAAATAAATAAACTAATCTTTTTTAAAACTTTTTAATTTTGTATATAATACAATTTTTGCCTGAAAACATCTACAATAAATATTGCATCTCTTGGAACCCTGAAATAAAGCACTGTAACACTATGGTAAAAAGAGAAGGCCTGTATTGGTATACAGGCTGTATTGGTATTTGCTGGTGCGAATGCCTATCGCTGAACTACAAGTTGAAAAGGGTGATGATACTAGATAGAAGAGTACTTCGGAAAATTACCGATTCACTTCAGACAGAAACCGACTTGAAACTTCAGAACAACAATCAAATCTGCAAAAATGTGATATGATACCGTTGATTTCACGATATCCTACGAAATTCGAAAAACGGATTATTTTTTTAAAAACAATTATTTGATAATTGAATTGCAACTAAATTATCTTCGATGTCAATGTTATCAACTATAAAAAGCTTGAAAATTAATATAAAATATACCAGTAGAACATTTTATTTCTTACAACCGCGATCAACGGTGCCCCTTAGTGAGAAAAGATCTCCTTAAACGAGTTGAGTGATTCAAAAGACGGCCAGAAAAATCCTAATTAAATAAACTCGTTAAAACTTTTAAGAATCGCAAATCATCAATCCGACTCGTTTCTGATTCTAATCGGTCTGTATTAGAGCCAGACCAATTTATTTTAGCTCTGTAGTAATTGACTAAACTCAGCATTACAGATATAATCGCGGAGTCTCGCCAATTAAAAACTTCAACACTCGGAACACTTTGTATAAAGAACGACCTTAATTGGCCGTTCTATAAATTCTAAGGAAAATATTTTTCTGCAAGAACTTCAATTTTCAGGTGGGAAAACACATTCTAATTGTAAATATAGAAATTTCCCTCTTTGTTTAAATTACTGTCGGACATTCTATAAAATAAATCGTAATGACAAATGCAAAGTTTTTGCAATATATTCATTAAACTGTTATGAAACTATTTCTATTTATCAAAGGTTTTCAGAAAAAAATATTAATTAATATTATTGCATAACATTACTATATCACCATCGGAATATAATAGGAATAATAAACTTATCGGAGCATATGACCTTAAAGAGACCATAACACCTTAAAGTTGAGAAATGTTTATAGCCAAAATCCACACGCATGTATTCACATATAACATTCACACTATATGTATAAAAAAATAAAATAAATAGAAGCAATAAATAATAATCAAAAAGTATATACAATTAATAAAATAACCTAAAAATAATATAATTAAAACTAAGCAAAAAATACAGGCATACCTATGTCATTATTTGAAAAAAAATAATTAAAAAAAACTGGATAGTTTTACCTCATAGCCAAAATGATACATCTCACTTCTTAATAACTTTTAAATACTGTTTATTTCAATCCTTGTAGTCAAGCCATAATTTTTTAAGCTTTCTTTGCAAATTATTTAGTGATTTTTAATTTCTACCTCCAATTTCGACCACAGAAGTTCTATCACATTGAGAGTTTTATTTTTAACTTTGGGGCAGTTAGTTTAAAGTAGCCATTCCTTAAGTTATATGACAGAGTTTTGGGGACCATTATTCTAATATAAACTAAATATCTTTTTTAGCCTCAGATTTTCCGCTATTTATTTCAATGTTCTTCTCAAAATATTGATATAAACATGTTTATTCCCTATAACATGTGAATATTTCCACTATGAAGTGAAGATTTTTGATGCCAGAAGTCGCCATACACCAGAGATACTTTGACATCAGCTGAAGTAGTGATTAAATTCTTGAGTACTCGAAAAACTTCATTACTTGAGTAACATACTTGGTAATCGGTGTTAATACTTAGTAAATACAAAAAACAGGGGCATGGTCAAGGGTGAGGCATGAAATGTTAATTAATTTTGTTTTTAAATTATATTAAGATGTAAACTTTTTTATGTTATATTATGAATAACTATTTGATTATTTATTAAGAATAAACATTTAATTCGTTGCATTATTAAATTATATTAAGATGTTATAGCAAGCAATTGGAATTTACCTATGTGTACGTATTTATATCTGCTTATATATGCTGTCATTGTCATTCAGTACTAACAACAACTAACACCAAATGGGCCAAATTTCATGGCTAAAAGATGTATATAATAGCCAATGAACTATCTATCTATCTACTTTGTAATCCGTACTCAAAGTAGCATTTGCCCATCCCTGCCATACACCCC
The DNA here is from genome assembly GCA_928085145.1 of Nezara viridula. Taxonomy (NCBI): domain Eukaryota; kingdom Metazoa; phylum Arthropoda; class Insecta; order Hemiptera; family Pentatomidae; genus Nezara; species Nezara viridula. The sequence continues at coordinate 130,078,742 of OV725078.1, forward strand.
ACACCAAGAAACAGAACAAAAGAAAATAACTTAACATAAGAACAAGAAAAATACCATAACAAAATAACATATTACTCGGTTGTTCATTGATTACAATAAATTATTGCTTTCAATATACTAGGAATTCGACTATTTATTCAATAATTTCTATCAATATCCTGGTTTATTTGTTTTGACTTCGAGCCATTGTATACATATATAAACATTATGTCGAATTAAAGGACCTCTATAATCATCTATAAAACTTTATGTGTTATAAGAAATCAATAAAGAATTAACAAACCATGAAATGTAAACACTAATCTATTCATTACTTTGCCGGTTTTCTCAGTTTACTATTATTGGAGTAAAGTAATCTTCGAGCCTTGTAGACCCCAACCACAGTCAGGTCACCATCGATTCAGTTTTTACGTAGTAATTAGGGCTTTGTTAAACCGTAATTAATGCCCGCCAACTTGACTATTATTAATCACTGTTAGATAGACGCTTTTTTTTCTCAATAAATTTCGAATATTTTATTAACCGACATGTATAAGTGTGTGTACGTAAATATACATTTACATTAGTGCATATGTGTATATTATATACATATAAAACAGCAGTTCAAATAATTTCGATGCAAATGTTTGTATAACATTTGATATATCTTAGAATAAAAAAAACAAAACTGAAATTTTTTTCAGATATAAGTTGAATAGAAAAATAATAAGATATGTTAGAAAATAGATTTTATAGACTTGTTATAGTTAAATGACCTAATGCCCGATCAGAATAATTATATTAATATATATATATATATATATATATATATATATATATATATATATATATATATATATCAACACATACATGTAAAAACAAAAATATCAATATTTTGCAAAGTTTTACAGAGATTAATTTATTTTTATTCCCACGACCCAATTTGAAAAACTCTTTAATCTCAATGTTTCCAACTTTTAATATTTCTTTAGAAACCCTTTGAAACTAACCGTTTCCTTTGTTGGCTATACTCCTGAATAACGGATTTCTCTTTTTTACAGCAATTTTCAACATTCAATTCATCTTTTTTCTTTCATTAGATTCATCAGCCATTGTTATAATTGTACTTTCATTTTATTCATTTTCCTGCTTATTGGTTCATTCAGCTTTTCCGTATCTACGTTTTCTCCCTTTTTACCTTTGAGCTATTATTATCAATTTCTTTATAGATTAAACACTTTTTTTGTCACATATAGGCATTAAGTCCGTAGAGTTTCTTAATTAGCAAATATTTTTGTATATAATTAACAATTAAATTGACATATGTACTCATGGTTTGAAATTTAAATGTCGGTCGGGTATGTGTTTTAGGACGTTGTTGATTAATTATTACTTTTAGTATTGTTACTTTACTGTTTAATTTATTTTTATTTATTTTACATAGAGTGTGAATGAGATACTCAGTCATTATTGCCAGTGTCCTTGAATGTGGCAGAATGTAGAATTTCTCAATAAAGAATTGGTTAATTATTCGTGTAACTTAATAGTATTTTTGAAAAATAAATATTTTTTTTTCATAGATTTAGTTGTTTGGTATCAACTCTATTTTATATACAAGCGACCTAGCTGTGGGAGAAAAAATAATAATAATACAGTTACTTTTTTTTTTTTTTTTAACTTTTATTGAGTATTAATACAGTCTGCGACACTGAAGGGCATTGGTACTAGTGCTATAGTATTCATTCACACAATATGTACATAAGAAAGGGAGAAAAAAAAGTATATATATATATAAATAAATAAAAATATAAAGTAATATACAAGATAATTAAAACAACAGACCAACCGAGTAATAACAAAACAAATAAAACACATTCACACCTATGTACAATATTTACATTGGCCCAGGGGACTCCGAATCAAGCTTTGTCCCCCAACAATACAGTTACTAAAACAAAAAGTTTTCAATTCAATCGAAGCTAAAAATGTAGTCTTTAATAAATTAAAGAGCGGTGAATTGTACCTCAAACGTGTACATAAACTTAATAATTTGTCAGTATTCCTACAATAAAAATGTCAGTACTCAGTGGACGCAAACTTTGATGCTCTAGAACTTTAAATCTATGAGTGTTTCCTCTTAAGGAACTTACATGACCATTTATAGTAATTTGTCTCAGTTTTTGACAAATTTGGTAAAAATAAGGGTTTGTTGACCGTGTATTTACACCTTACGATGTTACCAAATTATTAAGTTTATGTACTCGTTTTACGTACAATTCAACGTTCAACGTTCTTTAATTTATTAAAGACTACATTTCTAACTTCGATGCATCGTTTAGGAGTTATAGGTGAAAAAACAAAAAAATATATTTAAAAAATCTTACTTTTTTGGATGTAAAAAGTTTTTCCCTTGGTAGTCCGCCTAAGCTATTTTGTTTTCACATGTCTCAGCCCATGTATACAAGTTAAACAAATAAAAACTTTTCGCAATGGATTTCCCATTTTAATCCTCAAGTTAATGACCTAGTATTCTTTAAATCAGCTGCCGTTTTTGAAAGCAGCGGTTCTGTAATGACGAGATTTTCAATACATTGACGAACAATTTTTTATCTATGAGAATACTGTGCCAATTAAGGCTCTAGTTTGAGAAGTGTACTCCTGTGCAATATCTTGAACATAACGAACTAGAATGATATTACGTTCCACAATATGGTGTAGAGTCTGTCCTTCTGAGTAGATACCGGCCCATAACTTCACATTCATACCACTAGACTGCATTGAAGGAAGCACAAACTGTGGTAGTGTACACATCCCGTGTTCTCAGCAGATTCTAAGATCATTATAAATACAGAAATGCGACTCGCATCACATCACAGCATTCCAATATGTATTCTCATCAAGGCTCTCGCAGCACCACAATCTGGGAGTTGCCGGTGACGAAAGTTGTGTTAAAAGGGCATAACATGTTAATCCTCTGTTCTTGGAAGATTTTGGCGCCTACGTTCGCTATAAATACAGAAACGCCACTCGTCTGTGAACATAACAGCATTCCAATTTGTACATCAACTAGGTGATCGCTGAACCGGAGTTTCACTATTCCTGCTGGTCGTCTTAAACATGCATGAGACTAACGTCTCATAAACGATTACAAATGGTTTAAGTTGATATGAGCCTTGGCACAACGTTGGACACATTATTTAGGCTCTGTCAAGCACCATGAAAAAGATTGCTTCTTGCAGTGATAATATTTCTGTCTTCCCTTGGTGTGATAGTGCGCCGAGATCCACAGGCGGATATACGGAGGGGGGGTTTCGGGCTGAAGCCCCCCCCCAAAAAAAAAATGGTAAAATATAACCATGTCTTATGAAAAAAAATATAACAATTACCTATAAAACTATTATTGTTAGTGTAATTACATTTAATAGTACTTCAAGAATCACTAAACACAATGTCATATGGATAGTCAGTTTCTTTCTTTCTTTTTTTTCAAATTAATTATCGTTATATATATGGAAAAAATCCTTCGGGCTGAAGCCCCCCCTCCCCAAAATGGTAAAATATAACCATGTTTTATAAAAATAAAAATTAAAACTATCTCTTAAGTATTATTGTTAGTGTAATTACATTTAATAGCACTTCAAGAATCACTAAACACAAGGTCATATGGATAGTTAGTTTCTTTCTTTCTTTTTTTTCAAATTAATTATCGTTATATGTATGAAAAAAAATCCTTCGGGCTGAAGCCCCCCCCCCCAAAATGGTAAAATATAACCATGTTTTATAAAAAAAAAAATTAAAACTATCTCTTAACTATTATTGTTAGTGTAATTACATTTAATAGCACTTCAAGAATCACTAAACACAATGTCATATGGGTAGTTAGTTTCTTTTTTTCTTTTTCAAATTAATTATCGTTATATATATATATATATATATATATATATATATATATATATATATATATATGAAAAAAATCCTTCGGGCTGAAGCCCCCCCCCAAAAAATTAAATCCTGGATCCGATAGCGCTGAGATCCACTAACATGTCTCATATTGGTACTTCCGGTTTCTCTGAATCTGATTGGCTGAGACGACAATCTGGGAGATGTCGACTGCATCGGCAATATTCATTCGCCGGTGCCCTTGGCATCTCATTTTCATGATAATATGAGAACTTCTGGTTCAATATCATATGTCATTTCATTTTTAAACATAATGTTACTGGATCAAAATTGAGAAAAGTCGAAAACAATTGTTGTTTTACAATTGTATTCTTTGATGTTGACTATCCTTTAGTTAATAATTTATTAAAAATAAAGATCGCTTGTCGTTTACTTTTTATGTTTACCAACAAATAAGAAAATTCCTAACAAACAAACAAAAATTGGGCATTTTATTTAAAAAGAACCAAATAAAAATATCTCCTATTAATTTTTTATCAGTATATATTATATGATGAAAGGCAATCCTTAAATTTTACCTTATTTTTAATTAATTTCCTATTGAGATAAATTCACCAGCCGTAGAAACATATAGCCATATTGCATTATAAGGTAATATAGCTGATATACATATAACAGTACTTCTTTTAGTTTTCTTTGCTTCGCCCAAATAACAAATAATGTTTGTTTATTACTTTCTAGTGTATGTAACTGTCAAACCAATAGATATTTAATTTTTTAGATTTTAGATGAAATTTCACATACCTCGTAAATTAAAAATCTTGTTATTATTAACTATTTGCATGTCGTTTTTTTTTTCGTACTTTGAAGTAATAATATAAAGCATATATATGTATAATAATAAGTTAGTAAACAAATATTTATTTTCTATAAATTTAAGATCGATGATTAGACTATGAGGAGAACATGTCGAAATGGAAATGAAGCCCTATTCTGTTAATTGCAAGGAGCGTCTAATTAAGAAATTCTGTAACGGTTGGGAACCTTCCTGCGACATTTCTACAGCTTTAATGGGATTTCTGGGTAGTTATTTTTATTAGTTTAGTTTATTTTTATTTGGTTTAGCTTATATATATTTACTTTTAGTATTATTGTTTTTCTGTATTATTTATTTCTATTTATTGTTGATAGAGTGTAGATGTGCTCTCTGAACACTATTATAAATATCCTTAGTTGTGACAGATTGTAATATCTCTCAATAAATATGTTCTAAAAAAAAAATGGGGTCTCAGAGTTCATTAGGATTTTAAGCAAGATATTTGGGATTATCACAAAAAAATTGAGAAACTCATCAAGAATTTGTTATTAAAAATAAATTTGGTTTATTTAAGTGCTTCAAACCAATTTTTAAAAAATTTATTTATCTATAAATATAATAATCTGTCACGTGGACAATAATTATAGTGAGATATGAACACATTCGCACCATATTTACAGAAATGATAAAATTAACAAAAGTAAAATAATAACTAAATAATAATCAAACAACTACGTACGATAAAAAATAAAATAATCTAAAGATGAGTAAATTAAAAGCATACAAACTAATAAAAACATACCTATATACAATATATACAATTAGGTGGGGAACACCAAGCTTGTCCCTCCTACTATAGAGGGAAAAGCAGGATTCCAAGAGATCCCTACACTACTTTCTCAACCGCATCACTGGTGCTAAAGCCAATGGATATTGAGCGAGAGCGATAAACCAATTAAATGGATAAAAAAAACGAAACTCGATGCCACCGTTATACTTACTATTGTAACCCTGAGTCGATTTCTGTCGAAATCTTTACTGAGCTTTATTTGCCTTGATCTAATTCCTGAAAAGTTTTCCAAATTCCACCAGAACCTTACATATCATCCAAATCCCCTTGCACAATCCCTATCTAGCTCTACTCAACCCTACAATCCTCCACGAAGGTTCAAGCGGCAGTGGCCCAGAGACCTTTTGTAAATAAGCATACATCAGAGTTCTGGAAATGTGCCAGATTCTCCACTCAAACCATGTACGTCTGTGGTCATAGCGCCTCTGCTCAGCCTCCATAGTACTAATACCTAATACTGAGTGAGAGTCGCTGGGATCTCCTAGAGTCCCTCTTTTCCTTCCATGAGTGGATGTAAAGGCTTGGCTCGGGGTTCTCCTGAGTGAATGAATTTTTTAATTATTTTATAAAAGTATGGATATATTTAAGTTGTTATTTTGATAGGATTAGGTTCTTTTTGTTTATGCACATTTATTTTTAGTATTATTATTTTGCTGTTTAATTATTTTTATTTATTGTGCACAGATTGTGAATGAGCTACTGTCTTTTACTATCACATTACAAGTTACAATAAATGTGGCAAAATGTAATATTACTCAATAAAGAAATGTGTGAATAATGTTTAAAAACAATAATATAATATAATTCTTCTTAAACACTTTCATGTCTAAATACAATATTAGTAATTAGTAGTAGTTAAAAAATAAACAATTCATAAAAAAATTACCAGAAAATTGCTTGGTTAGTGATTCACAGGTTTATTTTGATCCATTATACCAAACTAATTATTTTATTTATTTAATAATGATCAATTTAATCATAACCGCAATCTACTTTGTGTTTCTTTAGCTGTCTAAGGGATGAGAAATGTTCCTAAAAAATAAATCAATTTAATTTTATAAAAAGGAACAAGTACAATGAACATTTTTAGATCACTTTTTATTAGCATGAAGGCAAAACGGCTGATCGATACTGTTGGGTAAAGACTGAACACGCAATGGTCGCTATAAGGCCATTTTTATAAATATTTTATGTATTACAAACAAATTTTATAGAAAACCCAATTTTATCAAAAAGTACCAAATTGTATTTTTATCATAGATAAAATAATAAAATTTAAATGGAGTATAATATAATTATTATATTGAAGGATAAACAAACCCTTCCTGACTCAAAAGAAAGATCTTAAGAGATGAGCTTTTACTTATCTGAAGCACTTTGACCCCTTACAAATTCTTAATTTTACTTTATATGTATATATATATATTTTTTTTTTTAAATTTCATTTTATTATTTGTTTTATTGTATTTTATTTAACTTGATTTATTTATATTCTCTGTTTAAATAGTGTGAATGAACTCTTTGCTCTCCATTATCAATGTACTATATCGTGACAGAATTTAATATTCCTCGATAAAAAAAAAAAAAAAAAAAAATTGGTTCCTGAAACAATGTTGACATTAACGGTCTGCGAAAATCAAATAACTTTCTTTACTGTCTTACTCTAGTCTCATTGAGTCTTACATAAAACATCCTAGAGTTGTAAATAAAATTAATTGATTCAAATGGCCAGGTATATATTATGGATAAATTTATCAAAACAAAAATTAAAATAGTCCAAAATACAACAATAAAAAAAAAAAAAAAAAAAAAAAAAAAACAGGATCGGTACTACACGGTGTAGAGAAAAGGTAAGTTTGATTTTGAAGATGTATATATTATATATACAGAAATCAGAAATAATAACAATTGCAGAAAATTTTGAATATCCAATTAATATTAACATAAATAAAAACTATGAAGTAAGAATTGTTAAATAATCTTTTCCTTAAAATTTTTAAACAATATAAAATTAAAATAAATCACAGTGGAGAACGGTTAAACAGTTTTCAGTGGAGCAGTATAGTAGTAGTTACTAAGTGAAATAAGTGTTTTTAAGAATAATGATGATATTGATGGCTAAAATTAACTACAATAGAAAATAATATAAGAAGGAGTTAGTCGAGGGTGCGGTTAAATAAATAAAAAAATTAAAATATATTAATTATTTTAATTTTTGCCGAAGTTTCGACCCACTTTGCAGGTCGTCTTCAGGGCTACAAAAGATACAAAACATGTTGAAAAATAAAAAATAAATATAAGTATATATAAAATACGAAGAAGTTGTTAGATACAGAAATAAAAGATGGTATCAGAGATATAGTGGGTGACAATGTAGTTAAATATTAAGAATTATATATGTAGAAGATACAAATAAATAGAAAATAAGCAGGAATAAAAATAAAAATAAATATAAATAACCGTTAAAAAATAAATATAAATAACCGTTAAAAAATAAATATAAATAACCGTTCTTTATTTTTATTTTTATTTTTATTCCTACTTATTTTCCATTTATTTGTATCTTCTACATATATAATTCTTAATATTTAACTACATTGTCACCCACTATATCTCTGATACCATCTTTTATTTCTGTATCTGACAACTTCTTCGTATTTTATATATACTTATATTTATTTTTTATTTTTCAACATGTTTTGTATCTTTTGTAGCCCTGAAGACGACCTGCAAAGTGGGTCGAAACGTCGGAAAAAATTAAAATAATTAATATATTTTAATTTTTTTATTTATTTGACCGCACCCTCGACTAACTCCTTCTCATATTATATCAACGGTCAACCATCTCTACATCATCAGAAAACAATATAAGATAAACGATATAAGTCTGCTTTTTTTTTTTTTTTTAACGTTTCAATATTTTTTATAAAATTATAATTTTTTCATTTTTAATAACTTTTAAATTTATAGTTGAAAAAAATATACATATAATGCTAAATGGTGTTTGTATAGATAGTTTATATGTTTTTAAGGAAGACTGGAAATTGTGATAACAATCAAAATTTTAATAATGAAATAAAGATTATTGTCATTGAGTAGTATTTTATAAACAATTTACATGATAATTCATATAAAAAAATGTTTACTGTCTTTATTCCTGGTATTTTCGTGTGTTAGAATATTTGAAAATGTCAATAAATACCGAAAAGTCATAAAATAAATAATATAGAACTTAGCAGCAAAGCGACGAATATTAATAATATTATAATACCTGTGGGAGTAAATTATCAATTTAAAAGATTAATCGTATATTGATTTTTTATTTTATTGAGTATCAATTCAGTCTGCCACACTGAAGGGCATTGGTACTAGGGCTATAGTGTTCATTCACACAATATGTACATAAGAAAAAAAAAAAAAATAAGCAAGTAAGAAGAGAAAGAAAAAAAGAAGATTATATATATATATATATATATATATATATAAAGATAAAGTAATATACAAGATAAGTAAAATAACAGATTAAAGCCGAATGATAATAAAATAAATAAAACACATTCACACCTGTGTACAATAGTATATTGATTAAATCATAATATAAATCTGATATTTTCAATGTATTTTTTTAATATTTGAATGTAGTGAATATCAGTTTTTAGTAATTATAAGTATAATTTTGTTACCAGTTTTCCTTAAACTCAATTCATTATTGTTTGAAATTTTATGGTGTTGAGAGAACAGCAATAATATTGCACGGCTACTCAACTCTGTTGAGCTGCTAAAACACACAGCATACTCAATCAACAGATAATACTTTTAAAAAAAATTAAGAGAGACTTTGGTCGGACCATTGTATTATCCAATATGCGAAGAACAGTTTACCGAATCGAACAAGCGAAAGCCATGATCAATCTATGTGGTGATGGAGGATTCCCAACCAGTCTAAAATAATAGTTCCTGCCATGGTTTGCATCTGTTCCCTTCCAACACCGAGACTCTGCAAGAAATGGCTTCTAGTAAAATGGATGATCCCCCTACTTCCTAACACAGACCTTTAATCGAGAATTTCCGCCGAATGCATCTCAATACTTTTGATTCAAGTAAGGTATGCATCTCATACAGATATCCTCTTTCTCTGCCTGCACATTGGATTCTTGATCCCGATCGTTTGTTTCAAATCTAATCGTGGTGATCCACTATTTGTGCCTCATTTTCCTTAGCATTGGACGCTACAATGTCAACAAACCTAGTTGAACCTTCTGTATCCAGGCAATAAACATCGAGGAAACATCTATAGTTCTTCATCTTAAGAAATTCGGCTATTTGACGCTTTAAATTATTGTGACAAGGTGCATGTTATTCGGTTACGCCCCAGTAATTAACATTCAATTACATCGGTGGCGTTCGTCCATTCTGAATGTGTGAGTTCCTTTATCTCGTATATAAATTAATTGGCCCATGGGTTTATGTGAATGAAAAATTCTCTATAAATCTATTTTTTTTTTATATGAGGATTATTAACTTGAAACATTTTCAGATTAAAATTTATACATATATATATATATATATATATATAATATATATATATATATATATATATATATATATATATATATATATATATATATTGCTATGTATTGAACATAGCCAAAAAGGTTTTAAAATTATTATTTGTCAAAAAAACATGTCCGGTTACCTGAGGAATAGTGGCGACCCACTAGGGAGTGCAATAAACTTTTCTGGGAGGCAATAAAACACCAAATGACCGACACCGGTCTTACGTGGGCATGTTTGAAGAAGATCGGAAGGCTTCTCTAAGCGAGGGAGGGAACCGAAACATCTTCGAGAAAGAGGAAACATCCGTACGTCCTGGAGGAGTGGTCATCCCTTATGCTACGAAAATTCAACCAATGAGAATCATTCTTGTCCCACCCTGAATATTTCTATAAAATCTACTGAGAAGGAATAAAATAGGTCTTATGCGGAGATCCGGCTCTGAGGAGAGGTCTTATGTAGATCTCCGGCCTGGAGGAAAGATCTTGTGTTGAGTTCCGGCCTTGAGGATGAGCCTTACGTTTTCTTCTGGCTTGGGGACCGAGTCCTTGGTCATACACAGACCTTGATGATCCTGGCAGAGCTTTGAACCATGACGAGATAATCTCAACTTTGCAGATGCAGCTATAACACCTACCAACTACACCTTTTCATATACAATAGATAAGTTTTATTCCCAACAATAAATTTACCAATGTTATAATATTTCATGGCAAACAGTCCATGGCAACATTCTCAAAACAGTCCATCGAAAATCATGCCTTCACAGTTAATTATTGAATTTCATTGATTGTTTTAATTCTTGTAAATATAATTTGTATATATTTTTTATTAAAAATTGAAATAAATTAAGTTTGTTAGTAAAAGTTATTTTAATCATGCCAAATATTTATATCATTATAATCACAGGTAATGTTTGGTTATTAGTAAGCATGATAAACACAAACCAGCTTTTGAGAAAAGAAATCCAATTCATTAATTCTGGACCAATCAATATATTATAAATCCAAATTTATTTTACTAATTTTTCATTATTAATCTTTATTAAATTTCTGGGTAATTATCCAGTGGCATCCCGAATAAATTTCAATATATATGTATATAATTTATACCATTATACTCGTCGAAAGGCTTCTTCCATTATATTGTGAACGGGAAATGGATGGTTTTCCCTTTGGAACTATTCGGAGAAACAGTCTAGTTAGTGAGAATGTTCTCCTTTATTCCTCTCTACCTCTCTCATTACGCAGGACAAAGCAACGGCTTCTGTCGTCCTTTGGGTCCATCAGGCTAAGTTGCTCTCAAGAGAAATTTTATGGAATTGAGGGTCCGAATTTGCTCTATAGAATTTCGAAACATTAGCAAGCAGGCTATTGATTGTTAGTATAAGTGATTATAACTAATACAAGTGCAGATATATTTGTTAAAATCTCCATCACATTACTGAGTAATATATTACCATAAAAGAATATAATATATATATATATATATATATATAAATACATACCGATATAAATATTTATAGTTCATACACAATTTTTCTGACCGTTACAGATATTTTTCGTGATCTAACCATCATTTATATTTTTAATTTTGAATAACTAAATTTTTAAATTTATTTTTCTTTTAGTATCTTCACTCATGTATATATATATAGCATGTTTATACAGTGGTGTGAAAAAAGTCTTCGAACAATCCAATTTTTTATAAAAATGATGTTTCAATTTAAAAGTGTTTTTAACTTCTTAGTTGTAAACTAATATAATCTTTCTCATATTTGAGATGTAATATATTTATTTAAGTTAGCATTATTTTCAATTAAAAGAAGTCAAAATTCCAATCCGTTGGTTTGACGATTTTTCATCCTCTTTTGGTGATTATGGGGTAAAAATAAAAGGTTTTTTTTTTTTTTTTTTTTTTTTTTTTTTTTTTTTTTTTTTTTTTTTTTTTTTTTTTTTTAGGAAGCCTATGTTTATAAGTTTTTCCAATGTTAAGGCAAAAAATACTTCCATATTTCTTCATTCCTTTTAATTACATCTGTTATATCTTACGTTTCGGTACAATTTTCCTATCATCAGAGTATTCCTATGTTTACTGAAATTATGTACATTTGAAATGAACTATTTTTACATTATTAATCTATTCCATCTATTGTATAATTATCTACCTTGCTTTTTTGATGTGCCATCAGTTGTCAAAAATTCAATAAATGTCATATCTATTTAATATTTTTTTGGTGTTAGTCATTTATTTCTTGTTCATTATTACACCAACCAACATCTGGCCATCTCCAGTTCCATTACTGTACCTTGTACCTGTCCTTTTATTCCGTATTATGGCTGTTTGTTGTGTTTTTATTGTCTATTGTTATTTATTATTATCGAATTTTAATATTGGATTAAATATTAACATATTATTAAATCACTAAACACATTTGACTTCAAAAACCCACAAATATTAGTAATAGAACCAAAAAAAAAACAAACAATAGAAAACTACTAGAAGCCGTATATATAACAAAACATAATAATAGAATAGTAAACTATAAAACAGACACAAAACACTTAGGCACCCACTATTCGGACATAATATCCAATATTTTTTATTTATTTATTAATTTATATGATATTTACAACTGTATACAAAAAATACATCTAGTAAATTCGCACATGGATATATAATGACACGAAACACATGTTGAGAAACTACCCGTATCCAATATTAAAATTAAAAAAATAACAATAGACAATAAAAACACAACAAACAGCCATAATACGGAATAAGAGGACAGATACAATGTACAGTAAAGGAACTAGAGATGGCCAGATGTTGGTTGGTCTAATAATGAACAAGAAATGAATATGTAACACCAAAAAAAAAATATATTAAATAGATATGACAATTATTGATTTTTTGACAACTTGTGTCACATCACAAAACCAAGGTAGATAATTCTTCAATAGATGGAGTAGATTAATAATGTAAAAATAGTTCATTTAAAATGTACATAATTTCAGTAAACGTAGGAATACTCTGATGATGGAAAAATAGTCCCGAAACGTAAGATATAACAGATGTAATTAAAAGAACTGGAGAAAAATGTAAGCATTTTTAGCCTTAACCTTGAAAAAAAATAAATCTTCCTCCAACTTATTTTGTTTATTACCAATCCAATATCCAAAGTGAGAGGTTCAAATACGAATAACAGGTCGTAGCCGAAATATAACTACAGTTAACAATATAGAGAGAGAAAACGCCTCCCTGCCCTACACCAAACTGCTACAGCTAGTGAGAGATTACTAATGGATTTGTCACTGAATAATATGAGAAATACCATTGCATAACAATAATAAAGAAAATTAATGATAAATAAAAACATTTTAACTAAACATAAAAAGGTTAAACGTAAGCAGCAGTGACAAATCCATTTCACACAACCTGTTTGCTCACGCCAGCTGTGTGTACATAACCTGCCTCTTTTTTTTTTTTTTTTTTTTTTTTTTTTCTTTTTTTATTTATAAAGCCGTCAACCACTAAGGTCATTATCGCCTCGCGTCAATGGTAAAAATTCTAAATATTAGAATAAATGTTTGTCTCTTTTAGGAACTCAAAAAGCTTATCGATCATCTGTGCATTGTCAATCAAAGCGGAACTAATATTGTTAGGGGTATCGAAAGAGCTCTTTCTGCCTCATTAGCCCTGCAATCTATCAGCAAATGCTGCACTGCCAGCGGACACCAACCTTTCCTCTCTTGTTTTCCTCCACTTTGACTATGTCTGTATGGTGTACGATGGACATTCGGAAAATTTCGAAGCCAAACTTTAACGCTCAATGAATTGCAAAAGACTCTTTGTTTTCGGAATATCAAGAAATACACATAGTACTCAGTATTACATCGAGCTGAAATGGCTCTATCCAACCTGACGCCGTTCGTACTTCCTAGCTACCTTTCTATACTAGGTCATTAGAACTCATCGACACTCCTATATTTTTCAGAGCATACAATTTAAATACGCCATTCATTCCTGTCCCACTAGATCTTGCATTGCCGACCTCTATCCTCCTCCTCACCGAACTGCTGCGTGTGACAAATCCTATGTAATTCAAGCCGTCTCCCTCTGGAATTCTATCCCTCCTGGAATTCGACACGCACAGTCAGTTTCCTCTATCAAACCTCTCTTCTTTAAACACCTACTCCTTTCCCAATCCGACTGACTACGAAATGTAACTAAGAGAACATTTAAGTACCCTCAGAGAATATTCCTGTTTATTTATATTATTATAGTTTTCTATGTTTGTTATATATATATATATATATATATATATATATATATATATATATATATATATATATATATGTACGCTTTTCTATACTTATTTCTTTTTATCTTTTTTTCTGTATTTGTACACAGAGACATGCATTCTGTACTTATAAGTGGTTCTAAAGGGACAACAGTCTCAGAATAATAAAATATATTTCCATTACATTTCATTTCGCAATTGCTAATTTTACAGTTTTTAGCTAGTATGTATATATTTAAAGAGAGAAAAGCAAAGACGAGGTTTGGGTTCATACGGTCTGATTATAATTGAAATGAAATCTAGTAATAGTCTATCTGGGAGTTTCCTTTTTTTGAAACGTTAGGATTGCTGTGTATTGAACATAGCAAATAATCTTTAAAATTATTATGAGGTACCGAAAACAAAGTTAAAATCTTTTGACATCAAAAACAGCGTCGAGGTGGAGATCAGGTACCTAATCAGACCCAGGGCTCTAGGGATGGCCTTTACTTAGAGTAACTGGTAACTAGTAATAGGTTAAGTAACTGGTTTCTTTTTGAGTGTGGCCAATTAAAATAATTGTTACACTCAACCAGTCGGACAAATCAATACCAGATAGATTAAAATTTGTTTAACATATTTTTATCATTATTAATTTTTATTAAAGATTTCTTGACAATCATCATCCATAATTATCCAGTGGCATCCCGAATAAATTTTACCCCCTAAAACAACATTTCAGGATCGATACTGGAATAAGCTTATTCTCATTAGTTTTTATTTTTTTATTTTTTGTGAATTCCTGTATCCCTAACTACTCCGTGGCGTTCAAGTTCGGCAACTATTTCATCATTTGAGTAGTTTAATAATTCAGGGATGTACGCTACAACACATGAAACATTTAAAGATTTGTGTACATTTAAAGTTAGCGAAAAATTTTGAAAAGTTTTTATATTTCCCATGTTTATAAAATTTTGTGGGCGGGGTGGCCGAATGGGCTAACGCGTGTGCACTGCACCGTCGTTGCCCGGCAACCTGATACATGAGATTTGATTAAAAGAATAGTCACGAGTTCGCGTCCCGGTGCCCGGAGGAGTTTTTAAATCCCCGCCCACACTCCCTGGCCCGGGAAAACCCCCGTATAGCCTTAAAGGCGAGGAAGGGGAGGACAGAAAAAAAAATGTTTATAAAATCTTTTCTATTATTAACTGTTGATAAAACAGTTTAATTTTCAAGGAACATTACATTTATTTGGGGGAAATAGCTTTTAATAAATTTACACACACTGACTCAAATCCTTAAAGGCTTTATTAGCCGGGTTATCTACTGTACCCATTAATTAACATATTTTTTCGACCACTTCCCTTTGGTTATGATAATAGATTCGTTAATGTCAGCTGGTTCAGGATCTAGCTTGTTAGCCATTTTGCACTGTATTTCAGCTGAGTGTATTAGTAAAAATGATTCTAATATTCCTCACCTTTTTTCGGTAATTTAATTTCACACTCCACACTCCACATTTCATAATTTCTTTTGGTTTTCTGTTTAATGCTACTTATTTCTCAGAAAATGGCAGAATAGAGTAGCAATATATGTAGATGTTTGATATACCGTTGGAAATCTAAAGATAAAAATTAATAAAAATCTAACGTATAAAGTCGTAGAACGTAACGTTGAGTGACGAGAAACTAATTAATTTCATTTTTATATAAATTAGGACAAATATCACCAAACATTTTATTGATACGCTATTTAATTCGACGTTTCGATCATACTAAGTGTCATTTTCAAGTCTTTATGAGTCCTCCGTTATATATTCATCATTAATGTCGCAAATAATATGTTCAGTGAAAATTAAATTGTCATGGTCTATAGGGGTTTCACCTACGTCATTTCAGTCCCTCCAGAAAAGAAATTATCTTTGAATTTGAATTTAATGAAAATATCTTACACAAACACACACACATATATATATATATTGAAAAATAGGCATTCTACTGATCTAAGCAGAATAGACTGGTGAGGTCATTGTAGGTCAGGTTGTGACCTAACCTGACAAATTGTTAACCTACTGTCTCAAGTCCATTGTTGATTCCATTGTTTGTTTATTTTTAGTAGGCGTCACCGAGGCATCTGGTTCGTCGTTAAAATTAATTATGGTTTGAATAGTTGTCGATATTAAAACACATATTTTAATTAGAATTTTCGATAGATACGTATATGACCCAATAGTTAAATCTTACATGCATTGAGGAAATCACTGAAACATAGATTTGGATATCATTACAAATAGAACACACTGTTGTTGGCAGGAAGGAATGCGTTATAAATATCTGTGAATGCATACACAATCATAGTGATATAAATGATTCCATAATCATATTAGCGATATACATTCGTCACAAACATAGGGATAGGCAGAAGACTTTTTTTATTTTACTACCACCATATTCAGAAACCATATTGTTCAAACCATTACTATTTAAGTACCATCGGTTCACACACCATACGACGACCGATCGTACTAAAAAAAATAAAATAAATAAATAAATAAAAAAAAATAAAAAATTACTGACCGCCATCTTACAATAAATAATGAAATAAATTTTTGAAATTAATTAATCTTATAATTAGATACAGTAACTGACCAAACTACTTCAACCTCTGAGAGCATTTTATTCATACTGATGTCATGAGAGCATACTTCAGCCTGTAGGCATTTTATTGTAAATATTTTGTTTTATTTATGCCCTATAAAATATTATTTAACTGTTTTGTCTTTGCCGGTATTAACTTCGTTTTTAGTTAACTAACTTTATACTATTTTTTTTCTCTTAAATTTCATTTAACAGTTCATCTTCTTGATTTTTCTTCGTTAACGTTTCTAACTTGACGTTTCTCGTATCCAATCCTTACAATCCAAATTCCTTCGTAAAATCCTCAACGCTCCTTACTTTGCCACAAATAAAATCATCCATATGTTTCCGATTTGGCCCAATCCAGATACCTATTCTTCCATAACAAACTGCAGAACCATCCGAACCCTCTCGTTTCAAACCTTGAATCCTCCTCGATCCCTGATAACCCTCCGAGGCGTCTGAAAAGAAGGTGGCCTCGTGATCTTCTTGTGTAAATTTGTTATTTGACTGCTATCATTGGGTAGTTTCTCAACAAGCGATCTCATATTGTTATATTCCTGAGTGCACATTTACTAGTTGTATTTTTTTTTTTTATAATACAGTTGTAAATATCAATGAATAAAAAAAATAAATAAATAATACACTTATGTTTAGGATTTTTCATTGTACATAGTTATTGATTATTATTTTACTTTTGTTAATTTTATTTTCTTAGTATATATGGTGTGAATCGGTTCATATCTCACTATAATTATGGTCTACGTGACACATTATTATATTTCTAAATAAATAAATAAGATAAAAAATTATAACCTCTCTTTTAAATTAAATTTTATCTAGTTTACTGAGGAGCGATTGTTAAATACTTAAATAAATATTTTTTTTTAGTTATCGCTACCTATTAAACAAAAAACGTGACACCTTAAAAAATAAAAATCATAAATTTCCTACTATTTGCCGAAAATCGGACCAATGTTTATATACACTTTTTTTTAGTTCTTTAGTTGTGCTGTCACTCATATAAAAATTTGCCCCTACATACGGGACACCCTGTATATAATGTTAATTTCTCTCTGAATTAAGCTTTAATTTTAAAGTTAATGGTAATCACTCGGGCCGCCACACACGGTATCAGATGGATTTTCGAACTCTCGCCTTGAAGAAGAAATAAAATAACCTTGGTTCAATAAATTAATGTTATCAGAATAAATAAACCCTTCGCTTAATTTATTACCAATCATCTTAAAAAATAAAATCCTGTTCCAAAAGTTAAAACAGAGAAAATTGGGGCTTTAAAATGGCCGGTAGGACCGTCCGACATGAATCCCATGGAAAAATTTAGGTTTTTCTCAGGGGAGTCGTAGAGTGAGCGACGTTCATTCTCTTCCGCGACAGTAAATCAACTCCGATGCGCTGCGCTCGAAGGATTCATATGAACGGATAAACCACCATTGGAAATTATCCAGATATATATCAATGCTTTATTAAATTTATTTTGATTTAAAACGTTTTAATTAAATAATTAATAAGTGAAAATAAACATAAAATTAATAAACATGAATGGAGACCAAAGGTAGAATACCAGTCACTTATAAGTGCCTAAAAAGACTCGAACAAGTATATTTAGAAGAATAAAATGAGGTTAAATTAGTGATATATATATACATATATATAAATACCAGATTATTGTAATATTTAATTTTATTGTTATTGTAATTTTATATTGCTATTTTTTGTACATTTAACATTTACACATAATATTATAAATAAATTTTTATATAGACAAACCAAAAGTAGGTAGGAAGTTACTGGAGTCATGTTTGGTGGGAACAGCCCTCCAGTTTCAGACAGCTCAATAGTGTACGCATACCTCATTAGTGTACATATCATTAATGTCCCAATGATATTAAGAAACTGATTTTTACCTCAACTTTGGCTCATGGATTTGGATCATAATGGGAGCAGGCCTGGCCTCTCGGTTACCAGTCTTGTTATTTTCGTTACCATCAATCAAAATTTTTAAAGTAGAATTAATAATTATTTTTGTTTTTAGAGTTACGATTCTATTGACCGCCAGAAACTGTATAATATTCTAATCGAGCAGGGGATTCCTAAAAAATTAGTAAATCTGGTCAGGATGTGCTTGACGGAGACACTCAATAAAGTTAGAATCGGTAATAATCTGTCTGAAAAATTTGAGGTTCTTTCGGGTTTAAAACAGGGGGATCCCCTTTCGCCTTTCCTGTTCAATTTGGCATTAGAACATGCCATTAGGGAGGTAATGCGTACCGAGAAAGGGTTGGATCTGGGCGGGACAATATCCGTGCTGGACTATGCGGATGATCTGGTTCTGTTAAGCGAAGACGTTGAAACTATAAAACTAAATACGACAACGTTAATGAACTAGGACTCGAAATAAACGTGGATAAAACAAAATATATAGTTAGCTGCAAAAATGGCGATACTACTGGTGATATCGATATAGATGGTAATATGTTTGAACAGGTAGATAAATTTAGGTATCTAGGTTCTACGATAACTAGAAAAAACGAAATTGAAGAAGAAATTAAGGTTAGACTGGAGGCGGGAAATGCTTGTTATTTTTCTGTGACAAAACTACTTAGTTCGCGCCTCTTGTCCCGAAACTTAAAAATTATAATCTATAAAACAATTATCTTGCCTACAGTTCTTTATGGATGCGAAACTTGGCCGCTTACATTAAGGGATGAGCATCGTCTTAAGGTTTTTGAAAATAAAGTATTGCGTAGAATATTCGGACCGAAGAAGGATGAGTTAACCGGAGAGTTCAGACGGTTACACAACGCCGAATTGCGTGAACTATATCCGAGTAATATAATTGAGATAATTTCATCGCGGCGAATCAAATCTGCTTGTAAAGTTGTTGGGTTTAGTAACGAGAGAATTCCTAAAAGATTAATATTTGCTATGCCGAATGGTAAGCGTCCGAGGTGTAGACCTAAGCGAAGGTGGGAAGATTGCATTACAGCAGATCTGAAGGGACTGGGTTTGGACGGCGAACGGTGGAGGGAGATGTGTAATAAGAGATTGGTGGTGTCGGCATCGAACCTTCGGGTTCGCTAAGCCTTTTTATTATTATTATTTATTTTTAGAGAGAGGGAGTGTGTGTGTGAGAGAGGAAGCGTGGGAGGGAGGCCTAAGATAGATATGAATTCATTTTTATCCTTATCAGTTTCACTATTTATTCCAGTTCTACTCGTATCAACACTAAAAATTTTTTTTTTTTTAGGATAACAAAATAGCATTTTTTATTTAGGTTCTTAGTAAGAATTTAAAACGAACGATTATTAATTGCTTACAGGTGTCATTTATGACATACTCCTGCATAGTAGAGATAGCAAAGCAACAAGTTGTAGGCAATCAGATTGAGAAATCTGCTAGGTGTTAAAGTTTTGTTTGAAATCAATTGTATGTTCTCTAAGAGCGTTTGACAGTTACGGTTGGAAAATGTTGTTGTATTTTTTTATTTAATAATTTAATGAACTTACACATAACTGACAAATTAGTAGAAAGTATTTTTTTTTTAATTTTTATTCATTGATATTTACAACTATCATAAAAAAAAAAAAAAAAAATACAACTAGTAAATGTGCACTCAGGAATATAATAACATGAAATCTCTCGTTGGGAAACTACCCACTGATAGCATTTAAATATAAAGCATAAAATTCAATTTTCAATTAGATATCTCATTATTCTTTTAAAACTTTTATTGAAAATTCTGTTAATGCCATTAATTTTGCAATAAATTAAATTTAAAAAAGATAATTGTGCAATACATCCTTATTATGGGAATAAGACAATTCATTTAGGAATAACTATATCTTTTACAATAAACCCAGAAATTTATTACAAAAAAAGTCATTTAAAACTTTTATTTTAAAATCCAATTCCCAATAAATTTCCATCAAAACCGTTTGAACAAGACAGTTCTGTAAATGTTTCAAGCCCTAAAGTTAAGTATATTCGAAGCAAGCTATATTAGTATCTTAAAAAAATATACAGATTTGATGAACTTTACAGAATAAATCAGGTTGCAGAAGATTTAAATTTCAAAAATATTCATTCCACATTTTAAAGAATACTAAAAAACGCTGCAAATTATTTCACAATGGTTTATTATTTCCAAACAATTATACATCTAAAGTAATATTACCTTTCTAGTGACAAAGAAAAAATAATAAAAGGTGATTCCCATTATTGGTCTAAACATTTTGTTTTTTAATCATTAGTAATATGCTAAAAAAATTAGCATTACTTGAGTAACACGCTCAAAAATAAAAAAACAAAACAAGAGATATAACCTTTGCAGCATGACATATAAAAAACTTATAGAGACCATATTTTTGCTCATAATTGTCCAATTTTAACGGATTTCTTTAGGAAATTCCGTAAACTTTTTAATAACCATTATTTAGTTATTCGGAATCTAATTTTACCATCCCTCGTAACTTTTTCCGGCTTCTTTTCATTGAAGTATGTTATATAAATAAATTTAAAGGGCATCATGAAGAAGACTTTAGCGAAGTTTCATTGAAATAAGTACATTCGTTTAGGCGCTACAGCCTATAGCAACGGTCGCCATCTTGAAATCAAAAGGCGGATAGAAATGTCGATGATGGAGAATCATCCTCGGGTGACCTCTAATTTTAAATATAGTTTTGAAAAAAAATCGGTCTAGTAGTTTTGGAGAAAATGCGCGGACGGCGGAAGGACAAGAATAATTTTATTCGTTTTTCGAATTCTACTTATCCTGAAGCAATAAACCTCAAATTTTGAGAGGGGGTTAAGTTTTTGAAATTTTGGTTATTGAAAATAATAAACCAAAAGCGTTATTATGTTAGAGGTATTTTATAAAATTTACAAAAAAAGTGTTATAGTTTTTGTAAAATCATTTTCAAACATAAGGCTTTTTGACAGATATGTTGGTAGTTGCTACACGTGACAAAAAGTATCAACTACCGGTGAAGAACAGGAACAATTTGTCACTCGGGCAGCAAGCGGCTGTCAAATCCGTCACTCTTTGCCTTCTTCTCTCTCCCTCTCTCTCCCCCCCCCCCCAGGCCTTATGAGATATCAGTTAGGACTTATCTAACATTCTATCATCATATTCTGTCCTCAGCAAAATGATGGCATACAGCAACTATAGTCTCTGACTGGAACCTGTTCTCCCAGCGTTATCTGTAACTGTACCATCCATAAGTACAAATATAAAATTAATTTTTCGTAAAAAATACTCAGTAAATATATTATTTTTGATTTACTAAAAAATAAAAAAAATTCTTAACAGTTTTTTTCATCAATCAATGCCTGTATCAGAAAAAAGGGACGAGTGTTTTATTTCCCTCCTGATTCGGTGCGTGGGTCCAGACTGCTATTTTCAATTTCCGCCCACGGAGATTCAAAAAGGCCAGTAAAAAAAAAAAAAAAAAATGCACCAGTCGCTTTTTGGCCTGAACGTAAAATCATCTCGCCAACAACCGCTTGATTTGATAGGAACTTATTGAAATGCTTAACAGATTGTTATGTTTTTTTTTTTTTTGTTCTATTTTTATAGCATTCCGTTATACTATAAGTCACCCATATAAAAATTAAGATCTTATATTTAAAACTATAAAGCCTTTAATATTAATTATATTATTATAATAATTTTTTTTATTGTATTAATATTTTATTGACTCCACTGGCTTTAGCAACAGTGATGTGATTGAGAGTAGCGCAGGGATCTCTTGGAGTCCTGCTTTTCCTTCTATAGATGGAGGGAGAATCATGGCTTGGGGTTCCCTACCTAGATGTATATATTGGATATAGGTATGACTGTGTTTTTATGTTATTAAATTTACTTATCTTTAGGATATTTAATTTTTTTATTGTAAATAGTTTTTGATTATTATTTTACTTTTGGTAATTTTTTATTTTCTTTATATATTGTGTGAATGTGTTCATATATCACTGTAATCTATTGTCCACGTGACAGATTGTTATAATTCTAAATTAATAAATAAAAAATATAATATTTTATTGAATGATAATACAATCGACCTCATGAAGGGCAACAAGTATTTGTACTACAGGAGTTCATTCATACAATTTATACAAAAAAAAATCAGCAAGCAAAAGAAATGATAATATAAAATAATACATAAATAAATAAAAGTAATCATATACATATTCATACCTATATATACAATATTTACATTCGTCCACATGTGGAAAACAAAGCAAGACTCAAAAGTTCCCAGTGCTTCTCTTCCAGCCGCGTCACTGGTATTAACAGCCTGTGGAAACTGACATAGGTCATTGGAGCCACAGACGCTCTGGACTTGAGTGGAGAAGCCGACCATTGCCAGGACACCAAAAGAATATTTACAAAAGGTCTCGGGGTTGCTGCCGCTTTAATCTTCGAGGAAGATTATAGGGATGGTCGTAGCTGAATAGGGATTGAGCTAGAGGGTTAGGATGATGAATAAGATTTTGGTGGAAATTTATAAATCTGGATGGGATAACGTCAATAACAAATGGGATATGAAGGTCATTATGGAGGGTTTTGTTGGATACATAGAAGGGAGCATCAACTATTGTTCGGAGGATTTTAGACTGGAATGATTGAATGCGTTTGATGTTAGAAAGTTTTGCTGTCCGCCACAGTTCTATTCCATAGGTCCAAACAGGTTTCAGGATTGTCTTGTAGATTTGTTTGTTGTCAACTGAAAGTTGATATTTTCTATTCAATAGTCTATATAGTTGTCCGTATCGTCTGTTGTCTTTTAAGTCTGGTGTGTGGGTTCCATGTTAGTCTTTTGTCTAGAATAAAGCCAAGATACCGGACTGTGTCGGACAGAGGAAGTGGTATGGAGTTGAAGTAGACTGGTGGACAGGAATTGCGTCGAAGGGTAAAAGTAATATGTTTGGATTTGTATTCATTTACTTGGATTCCCCACTTATTACACCAGTGTTCAATAAGAGAGCGGTGACTTTGTAGGTTTAAGGATACTATTTCAGGATCTGGATTGGAAGATAAGATGGCTGTGTCATCAGCGAATGTTGCCAGGAGTGTTTCAGGATGAGTAGGAATATCAGCGGTAAACGTGTTGGGATGTTAAGGTCATGGTGTAAGGTCTTGTTTGTAACATAATAAGTAGCATTGACTATTGTTCTGAGTAATTTGGATTGGAACGATTGGATACGTTTGATATTCGAAAATTTAGCTATCCCCCACAGTAGGTTTCAGTACGGTTTGTAGATTAATAATTGTTTTTTCAATTGTAAGATGAGATGTTCTGTTTACTAATCTGTATAACTGTCTGTTTAGCTCTTGTATTTTAAATCTCGTGTGTGGATTCCAAGTCAGTATTTTGTCTAAAAGGAAGCCAAGGTACCGGGTAGTGTCTGATATGGAAAGAGGAAGAGAGTGAAATATGATTGGCAGGCAGGATCTGCTTCGGAGGGTGGAGGTGACATGTTTACATTTTGATTCATTAATTTTGATGCGCCAATTGTTGCACCACTGTTTAATCAGTGGGGTTTTTTTTGCTGGCTGAGGGATGCTATTTTGGGGACTGAGTGAGAGGAAAGGACAGCGGTATCATCAGCAAATGTTGCTAGGAAGGTTTCGGGATCAGTCGGGATACCTGCAGTGAAAACAATGTAGAGAATAGGGCCCAAGACACTGCCTTGTGGGACAATTATAATAATTAGGCAATCACCAGTTTAAATTTCGAATGCAATTTAGACTAATAACATGTTCTATTGAAGTTATTCACAATTATCCGCTTTGAAAAAGTCGCTTATAGAAAGAGTAGACGCCAATTCTTATCGATTATTATCTTTTTTTTTTTTTTTTTTTTTTTGAAATCTATTTATTGAATAATAATACAATCAGCCACTGCTGGAGGGCTATAAGCATTAGGGCTAAAAGTTCTCATTCATACAATATATACAAATAATAAAGAAATAAATATAAATATAAGAAGTAAATAAATAATACTGATGAAGAAGGTAAATAAATAAAAAAAAAATAAAATAAAAAATAAATAAAATAAAATAAAATAAAAACTTCTAAACACAATCATAACTATATACAATATATACATTTGCCCAAGAATCTCCGAGCCAGGCTTTTACCTCCACACGCGGAAGGCAAAGCAAGACTCCGGAAGATCCCAGTGCCACTTTTCCAGTCGCATCACTAGTATTAGAAGCCAGTGGAGACTGAAAGAGGGCAATACAGCCACAGACGCTCAGGACATGAGTGGAGAAGCTGGCCATTGCCAGGACTCCAAAGGCATATTTACAAAAGATCTCGAGGCCACTGCCGTTTCAACCTTCGAGGGGGATGGTATGGATGCTCGGAGCTGGATAGGGATTGCGCTAGAGGATTGGGATGATGAATGAGGTTCTGGTGAAAGTTGGAGAATCTGGATGGGATGATGTCATGGACATATGGGATGTTAAGGTCATGGTGTAGGGTCTTGTTCGTGACATAATATGGAGCATTGACTATTGTTCGAAGGACTTTGGACTGGAAGGATTGGATGCGTTTGATATTCGATGATTTAGTTGTCCCCCACAGTTCAAGTCCGTAGGTCCAGATAGGTTTCAGTATGGTCTTGTAGATTAATAATTTGTTTTCTGTTGAGAGATGAGATCTTCTGTTTAGTAGTCTATATAGCTGACCAAATCGTCGGTTAAGCTCTTGTCTTTTAAGTCTCGTATGTGGGTTCCAAGTCAGTCTTTTGTCCAGAAGGAAGCCAAGGTATCGGACTGTGTCTGAGTAGGGAAGAGGAATTGAATTAAAAAGGATTGGCGGACAGGATCTGCGTCGAAGAGTGAAAGTTACATACTTGCATTTTGATTCATTAATTTTGATGCGCCAGTTGTTGCACCACTGCTCAATGAAGGAAAGGTGTCTTTGCAGGTTCTGGGACGCTATTAGAGGATCCGAGTGGGAGGATAGGATGGCAGTATCATCAGCAAATGTTGCTAGGAAGGTATCAGGACTTGAAGGGATGTCAGCGGTGAAAAGGATATAGAGAACTGGGCCCAAGACACTGCCTTGTGGAACACCAGCCTCAATTGGATAATGTTTGGAGAGTTCAGTGCCGCAGCGGACTTGAAAGGAGCGATTTGAAAGGTAAGATTTGAGGACTAGGTACAAGGGTTGAGGTAAATGGGTTTTGAGCTTGAAAAGCAAGCCATCGTGCCACACCCGGTCGAAAGCTTGAGCTACGTCCAGAAAGGCACCAGTGCAATATTGCTTGTTTTCAAGTGCAGAGGATATGTGGTCCACAACGCGAAGGCCTTGTTGGACAGTGGAGTGTCTTGAGCGGAATCCAAACTGATGGGAAGGGATATTGTGGGATTCGAGTATGGGTAGGATGCGTTTGAGAAGGATTTTCTCAAAGATTTTGGAAAGGATCGGAAGTAAGCTTATCGGTCTATAGGATGATGTATAATTAACAGGTTTACTTGGTTTAGGAAAGAGGATAATTATGGAGTGTTTCCACACCAGGGGAAAGTGGGTTGTGCGGAGGATACAGTTGAATAGATATGTAAGGAATATAATTGCTTTTTTGGGAAGTTGTCTGAGGATCTGGGAAGTAAGGAGATCGTGTCCTGGAGATTTGCGAGGTTTTAGGTTCTTTAAAAGGAATTTGACCTCAGAGGGGTTGACGGCTGTAGGAGGTAAGGAGAGAGGAATCGATGAAGAGAGGAATTCTTTAACTTCAGCAGTATGGGAGGGATGGAGTTCAGGATGAGGAGTGAATGTGTACGATAGATGTTTAGCAAACTCTTCTGCTCTATTCTCATCTGACGAAGCCCAGGAACCATCATCACGGCGGAGGGGGTGGGAAAAGGATTGGAATTTAAGGATTTTTTTTGTTACATTCCAGAGGGAGTTATCACTTGCAGATAGTGAGGAAAGATAGGAATTATAGGATTGGGATCTAAACGTAGCCAGTTTTTGTTTTACCTGCTTGGAATAATAGTTATATGATTTCCGATCATCAGGATGCCTGGTTCTTTGCCAGATGGTCCTAGAGCATCGTTTCCTATTAATAAGGTCCAGTAGGTCTTGGGGTAGAGGATTTATTTTGCGGTATTTTTTAGAAGGATCAGGTGAAGATGCAGTCCAAACTGCTTGTTGGATCAAGGTAGTCATGGAATATACTGCTTCATCTAGGTCTGCAGGTGTTTTTAAGGAAACTCTGAGGTCAATATTATCATCCAGTATTTGACGGAAGAGGTTCCAATTAACTGGCCCCCTGATAAATGAAGGTGGAGGTGGTTTGGGAATTGGTGATGTGGAGACCGTTAGGATTAGGGGACTATGGTCTGAGGAAAGATCATCAAGTCTTGAAATGCTATAATTAAGGGACCCTAGACCTTTGTGGATGAAAAAATCTAGGAGATCGGGATTGCGGTTAGGATCTGTTGGCCAGTATGTGGGAGAATTGGGTGAGAGGATGTTGCTGTGATGGGAATTAAGTGCAGATAGCAATGTTCGTCCTCTGGAATTTGTGGTTCTGGCTCCCCATTGCTGGTGTTTAGCATTTAAGTCTGCACCTAGAAGGAAGTGGTGTCCTAAGGAGTTAAGGAAGGAAGTTAATTGGGATTCTGAGATAGGTATTTTAGGCGGGGAGTATGCTGCAACTACTGCTATTGGGTAAGGAGAAGTTTGGATTATCACGGCAGTGGATTGTAGGAAATTATGGGTCGGCAAAGGGAATAGGTGATGGGAAAGGGATTGATGGATAATTATGGCAGTGCCAGCATGTGCTGTTCCATCAGGATGGTCGGTTCGATAGATATGATAGTTGGGGATGTTAAGTGGTCGTTTGTTGGTAAGTCGAGTTTCAGTTATTAATGCTACATCAATGTTTTTGTCCTGTAATAAGATTGTTAGCTCGTTGATGTGATTTCGAATACCATTCGCATTCCAAAGGAGGACGGAGAGGGATTTGATTGGGGACATTTAAGGATTTCTCGGCAGTGGGATGAGGTTGGATACAACATTGGTAAGTAAGGAAATGAGAGGAGTGATGAGTGATCTGAATTCAGAGAGAAAAGAAGTCAATAGGCTTGTGAGGTCAGTGGCATTGGGAGGAGGAGGAATGAATGCCTGGTTATTAGGCCTAGGTTCAGAGATGGGATAAGGGTCTTGAGGTTGAGATGTGAATACTCGAGGTTGAGGTTCTTGTGGCAGGGCCTGAGTTTGTGTGGGTGCAGTATCTCCTTTGAATATCTGAGCATAGGACACTCTTGTATTTACAGTTCTAGAGGGTTGTCTTGGTGGCCTGGATGGCCGTTCTTCTCTTGGAGCTGAATAAATTCTTGCTTTTAGTTCCTTATATGTTTGGCAACCCTTGTAGTTCGCTGGGTGCCCTTGATGGCATAAAGCGCATACAGCTGGTGTTCTTCTGGACTTCTGGCAGTCCTCTGTTTTATGTTTATCACCGCACCGGACACATCTAGGAATGTGGTGACAATAGCGTTTCGTATGACCATAAGCCTGGCAGTTATGGCATTGTACAATGTCGCGCTTAGTGTAGGGCTTTTCTACAACAACGCTAGTGTAGTAAAGGCGTGTGACCTTGTAGATGTCTTCGACCTGGGGCGTTCGGTCAAGGTCAACGAAGAATAGTGGGAGCGGTATTTTATTTTTTGAGCCAGGCTGTTCTCTATCTTCCTTGAATATATTCACTATTTGGCGAACACGGAACCCCATCTCAGTTAGTTCTTCTTTAATGGCATCCAGCGGTGTTGATGGGTGTAATCTCCTGATCACCACCCTGAGCGCTCTCTCTTGGCGCAGTTGATATGTGTGATAATCCGCCTTAGTGTCAGATAAATAATTGACAATTTTTCTGTACGTATCTGGGGTGTCAGGCATTAATTTCGTGTCATTAATGCGGCTTTGACATAAGTATTTACCTGAGCCCACTATATTATTTAATTGTAGACACATTAATTGAAAATTTTTAATGTTTCTAACGAATATTGGTGGGGGTTTAGGTTCACTAGGGATGGGTACTGCTTCCATTTGTTCATTCTGTGTGTTTGACAACACTTGGAATGGATTAGCTGTAAAAAAGGGCGATTCTTCTAACGTACCTTGTATTGATATAGCTTGTGTTGACATATTTTGTGATGATGTGCCAGGTTGATTTTCGACTTCGTCAACTGAGCTCTCTGGTGTAGCTGGTGGGGTATTTTTTTTAGAGCGTCTAGCCCTTTTCTTGATTGGTGAACTCTTTGTGGTATCTAGACTCCTAGATCTTAAAGTTCGATTGCTACCTTTGCTCGACATTACCATGTGAAAATATCGCATCTCATGTTAATTAATTAGAGGTAAATGTAATAGTTTGTAAAAAAAAGTCTTTTATCAATTACGTATATATTACGCAAATTTGTGGAATTCTGAGAAACGTAGATGTGCTTCCGCCGAAGGGCAGCAGCCCACTGGTCGGATTAGCGAATGTATATGGCCGGCTTGTTATCTATCACTATCCTCAGGTCTATTTACATTGTTCACAATGCCGTTATAAATAAGTGATTACTCACCTTATTTATGTCCAGTTTCAACTTAATTGTTAACTTAACAGTTCACACTACTTTTTCACAAATAACATGAATTATTTCACTGATAATAAAGTCACTTTATAAGAGACGAAATAAAGAGTGTATGTGTAGGGTTAACGCATGCGCAGAACTCGATTATTATCTACTGTTTATTCTATCACATCACTCATGTCTCCGAATTTCCCGTTTGTATCCCTTCCTCACACAGCATTTAACTAGCAAATATTAATTATTAATAGCAAAATTTTCTAATCGATGAGTCATTTTGTCCTTTTGCTGTACCTGTAACACTGGTTTATAAGAAATAATAAGGAAGCCGAAATCCAGTATTGTAACTATAAAAATCAGGAAGAGATTTAAAAAGTAGTTAACTTGATAAAACGAAAATACATACTATATATATAAATATATGATATAGTACATAAGACGTACAAAAAAATCGAAATGTTAATTCCGACTTGAATTATTCTATTAGAATTATTTCCTTGCATTTAAATTGTTGTTCGTGCATATTTTTTGGAACAATAACTTAAAAAAAATTGCTTTAAACAACTGAGTAATAAAAAAAATATACTTACCAAATGCTTTGGGTGTTTTGTTTTTATAAAAAGGATTAAAAATAAAATTTCACCACAAATAGTAAACAATTGAGAACAAAATAACAAAGGTAATGAAATAACTAATAATTACCCGCTATGAAAATTAATAACGATTTTAATTTCGTAATGACTGGAAAAACATTTTTTGTCCCAATTTTGGCATGATCTTTTTTTAAGCAATTTTTCTTTTTACAAGACCATTTCCTTGCTTCAGGGCCACAAACAATCAAGACTCCGTTACTAGAATTATAAATCTTTTTACGAATTTCGTGTGGCAGAGTGAACTAAGGGAATATATATATTACATAGTTTTTCAGTTATTCAGTTTCTAGATATTCAGTAATTTTTATATCTGTCTACTTAATTATATCAATGGAATATTTAGCAGGAAGCTTCTATGTAAATTAAAAAAAGGACCACACAGTTATTATAGATGTTATTGTTTCAAAAAATATGTCCGAACAACAATTTTAATGCAAGGAAATTATTTTAATAGGATATTTCAAGTCGGAATGAACATTTCGATAAATCTCATTTTTTAACTTTTTCGAAAAATCTAGGTATCAATTTAAAGCCTTAGGTATCAATTTGATCACAAAAATCCATATTTAAAGTAGAAAACTACTTATTCAAAATTTAATTATTCTGTTAAATTTATATAGCTATTGTTGTTGTTATGTATATAGTTATTGATAAATATTCAGTTATTATTTTACTTTTCTTAATTCTATGTTTTCTGTATATGTGGTGTGAATGTGTTCATATCTCACTATAATTATTGTCCACGTGACAGATCATTATATTTCTAAATATGAAAATATAGGTATGAATGTGTATTTTTTATTTATTTTATTATCATTCGGCTTTAATCTGTTATTTTATTTATCTTGTATATTACTTTATCTTTATATTTGTTTTCTTACTTTGGTTATCTATATTTATTTTCCTTTCTTATGTACATATTGTGTGAATGAATAATATAGCTCTAGTATCAATGCCCTTCAGTGTGGCAGACTGTGTTAATACCCAACAAAAAAAAATAAAATAAAAAAATAATTTTTTTACAAAAAACTTTTTTTTATCCTCATGTGGAATCTCAAGATATAAATATAGAACAGCAAAATTTTGTAGTGTTTTTGTGTATATAAAAAAGTAATTTTTTATTGTTATTAGATTTTTGTTGTCCACCAAAAAAAGGTTTTTGTTCCACCGTAGTAGACAGTCCTCTTTTTTGGCCATTTTCCCCACGTCTCTGTCTGCTGTGAATTGTTTTCTACGGCTTTATACCCTCGGCTGCTTGGAGGATGGTTGGAGTGATCAGTCAAATTGAAATGGTAAAAATAAATATTTGTATCTATTTTTATATTCGCCGACGTTTCGGCCCGAAGTTCAGGCCTTCATCAGGGCTGGGAAAAGATTAATTCGATATCATATTAATTCTAACCTTTGTTTTGTGAGTTTTGGAGACATATATGAAAAGGAAGAAAAGTTACTATATTCTTATATATTAATAGTATATTATAGAAGTAAGACACTATATTATAACCGTAAAATATATTATTTTTGTGTTGTTTTACCAAACAGTATCAATAAAGCTGATAAGTATCCTCTGTCATTTAGCAACGCAACACAGTTCAGCAGGTTTACGACTTCATTGTAATTCTCCTTTTAAGATGAGAATCTTCGTCGTAAATCTATGACTTCCTGTCCTACATTATCCTTTAACCATACCCCACTTATCCCTGTTGAACAAATCCGATACGTAGGACTCCACCTTGACGAACGACTCACATTGAACCTCCATACCCGACTGAAACAATTGGAAACCGCCCGGCGTTTTCGGTTACTGAAGCACTTACTAAACAAACTCTAAACTTCCAACTATTTACAAAAGACTCATGCTTTACTATAATAAGGCTTATTTGTACTTACGGGATCGAGCTTTGAGGCTCTAATAAACCATGAAATTCCTCTCGTATCCAATCCCTACAATCCAAAATCCGTCGTCAAATCCTTAATGCTACTTACTTTGTCACAAATAAAATCATCCATAATGACCTTAATGTACCATATGTTTCCGATTTAGCTCAATCCAGATACCTGTCCTTCCATAATAAACTTCTGAACCATCCAAACCCTCTTGTTTCCAACCTCGCTTCTTCTTCTATTCCTGATAACCCTCCGACGCGTCTGAAAAGAAGATGGCCTCGGAACCTTCTAATATAGAAATATTATTGGAGCGCTACAAATGGGTAGTTTCTGTTCATGTTGAACATGTCATGTTACTTGTTCATATTTACTTGTTGTATTTATCATTTGATACAGTTGTAAATTTCAATAATAATAATTTTAAAAAAAAGATGAGAATAAGCCTAAATATTTGAACAAGTAAGATTAAACAAGTATTTATATAAGTATAGTTATTAAACTTTAACGATGTAAAAACTTTCGTAAACTTTATAGTACACTAAAATCTGAAGCAAGAAGTTGTAACACCCCCTTAACGACCGCCTACGTTCACACTGGGACCGATCGCCGATCTAGGAGGACAAGAGCGGCTTTCATAATATGAGAAACGTAATATATCTTCCTTTTCGTAGATATTTGGTGACCTAAAAAGTGGCCTAGTTGAATTTCAAAGTTCGTTAAAACTCACAGAATAGATTACGGAAGAGAGAGGTTTGGGGGAGCAGGCCTTCACTCCCACCAGTTGACGAAAGCATTTCATTATTTAGAGTCTAAATCACTGCCGGTGTGAGTTATTGCTTAAGAATGCTTTTAATAATTCAGTTAATTATCTTTCTTTTTCACTGGATTGATTCAGGTTCAATCAGTTTTATGTTGCTCACAATTGCATTTAAATTATAGCTTTGGTGAATTCTTTTAAATACACAAATAACGCTCATATAGGCTGTGAAATACCCTTACCGGTATCACACCGCTACAGTTTTTTGTTTTTTTTCATTTTGTAGCATTTTTTATATTATTTCAAAATATAATCATCAAATTTTGTGCAAAGCACAGTTTCTTTAAAATATTTTAGAAAACATAGAAAACTGAAATTTTGGAATCAACACTCAATGGGAACATCATGCATCTATATATATAAAAATGAATGTATGTCTGTCTGTCCGTCTGTTTTTCCTTAGTGCATTACTAAACCATTAAACCGATCGCCATGAAACTTTGGGAAGTTGTTCCGTACACTCCTGGGAAGGTTTCTGGCATAGTACTTCTGTCTTACGATAATTTAATATATATGTAAAAAAAATAAAAATGTAAATGTTTTTCTGTTCAAAGCCGCAAAAAATGTGTCGCTATAAACTGTAGCGCCAAAACGGCATTACCGATTTTAACGAAACTTGGCTAAAGTCTTTCCCTTCAAACCCTTTTAATTTATGTGTATAACATACTTTCCCGAAAACAAGCTGAAAAATGTTACGATGAATTCAATATTTTATTTGACGATAACTAAAAAAGTACACAATTTTTGACAGATAATACCCATATTTATATGAAAGATTTTTGAATTGCTGACAAAATAAAAAAAAAATATCGAAATCGGATGCTTCGTTGCAGAGTTATTGAGTTTTAAAAATTTACTGTTTTCTCTTCAGAAAAGGCCGTTTCTTTTTGCTTCCTCACTACCGAATGTCGGCAAGCATTTTTTTATTTTTTATTGATTAATCGAAAATTTTATAATTACTACAGTAATTGAAATTATCATTTGAAGAATTTATATGATTCTCCTTATGTAGGTCAATACTATTATACTTTTTTTTTATTAATTTTTTAATTTAGTTTTATAAGTTCAACTCAGACCGTTTTTGATGATAATGAATAACGGCGTATTTACTCAGATGATTATGAATGTTCAATTTGAATCATGAGAAAAAAAACCATTAGAATTAGTTTAAATTGAAGCCATTTTACAGACAAATTTGTTTTCCAACTTTTTAAAAATGACAGATGTCTTTTGCTACTAATCTACCATATGTGCTTTCTATTTTCTTTCTTTTTCATTTTACGAGGCTAAGCTAGTTATATAATAAAATGTATACAGGTTTGAACGACAATGTAGACCTGATTACATAAAAAATAAATGAGCTTTTGGAAAAATGCTCTGGAAATGATAATTTAATTTTTTTTTTTTTAGAAGTAATGTGTCATAGCTGTAGCATATTTTCTAGACCTAATACCAACCACCAGTTTTCTCGAGATTTCGAACGAACAGTGAGGCAGAATAATGTTTATTGTTTGCTTCGAAAAAGTAATGATCGGAAATTAAAGGATATTTAAATATAAATGTTTTGGGCTCTTCAACGATCTGGGTCTTTTGAAGAGTGCAAATATTTTTAGACTGTGTAAACAAGGAAAGAAAAAAAACGAAGGAAGCGATTTTGAGAGACTTTAGCCAGAGAGTGAACTGTCTAATGATAATGATTATAAGGTTGAGAAAATAGATTAAATAAATTTGAATACTTCCATACTGGTATTATTTATTTTTAATATTATTGCTAGTTTTTGATTAATTCATAGGAATTATGATTTTAAATTTTAATTTTATTACAAATTTTAGCTATGCTCACATAATTACGAATATAGTAGTTTTATTTGTGACGAATACGTCATTTCCAATAGAAAATTATGCTCAATGAACTTTGTCGCCCTTGATCGGTGCTATATATTGAACCAAGCAAATAAGTTTTTTAAAATTATTATGAGGTAGAAAACAATGTTGGAATATCCTGACACCAAACACATAAGGTGCCTGCCTGGAACATGCAAGGACCGACCTATACCTGGACCCTGGGGAAGGCTCAGAGTAAAAACTAGTAACGGACTAAGTAACTGGTTACTTTTAGGGTGTTACCAGTTATTATGAAGTAATAAGGTGAAGTTAAGAACCAATGAAAACGATCCTTGCCCCACCCTGAATATTTGTATAAAATCTACCGAGAAGGAAGAAATGAGGTCTGATGTGGAGTTCTGGTCTTGAGGATAGGTCTTATGTTTTCTTCCGGCTAGGGGACTGAAGCCTTGGCCCTACATAGACCATGGAGATGGGATCCTGGAAGTTTTTGAATCTGGGCTTGACGGGATGACTTCGGATCCGCAGATGCAGCGATGAAACATGGCATAACTACACCACTTCACATACCATAATAGCTAAGATGTTAATTCCTAATTCTAATGTTATAATATTTCATGATAAAAATTCTCAAAACAGTCCATCTGAAATTATACCTTCACAGTTAAATATTAAATTCATTGAATCACGTACTTAGTTTCTTGTAAATATAATTTGTATATATTCTTTATTTAACATAGAAATAAATTAAGTTTTTTTGTAAAAGTTATTTTAATTCTGCCACCTATTTATGTCATGATGATCACAGGTAATGTAGGTAATTAGAAAGCATGATAAACACAAACCAGCCTTTGAGAAAAGAAATCCAATTAATTAATCATGGACCAAATATGTTATAGATCCAAATTTATTTTACTATTTTTATTATTAATTTTACTAAACATATCTTGGTAATTATCATCAATAATTATCCAGTGGCATCCCGAATAAATTTCAACACCCCAAAACGTAGCATTGGCTATCTGCCCCACTGGGCGTTGTTTTCAGGGAGCGTCCGCGAATGCATCTCTTCACAGATTACTAAAAGTTATTCACTTTATTTTTAAATGTTATTTCATGTTGTCATTTTTTTAGGAATAAGCATTGTATAAACTATTCTCCCGCTAAACTTCTATTTCGCTTCTTTTTTATTATTTTTCGCTACTTCCATCAAGCTGCTTTTTTTTTATAATATACTTTATGAAGACATGTTTCAGAGGATGTAGTGAAACCCGGGATGTTTTTGGTAGAATCCTAACCGTATTTAATCACTATTAGTTTTTATTTCTATAGTATTTTATTGTAATTACTAGCATGACAATCAGCTGGATGTATCACCAATATTTTTTTTTTTTTAATTTGAAGTTTCAAGCTCATAAAATGTTCTCAATAAGACCACAAATATACCAGATTTTTTGAATTTTAATTATGATATATTTATAAATACCGGAATGAATTTAAAGATTAAACTTTTCGTTTTTTATTTAAAACATTCGCCGAGTAACATCAATATTTGTAAAATGAAATAACAATCCAAGCACACATTAATGCAAAAGTGGTCGGTATTTTAAAAAGTGGCTTATATTTCTTTTAATTAAGTAATTCTAGAACTCGAGCCATTTCATGTATTTTATTCATTCTTGGCGTTTCATATTTCATTTTTAATGATCCGAAATTTTAAACGAAACACTAAGAACAAAAAGTAAAAAATAAATTCCATCAGTTATATATTACCAAATATTATTTAATTAAAAACAATTTTTATATATTTTTTTATTTTCTGTATATATGGTGTGCATGTAGTCATACCTCACTATATACATTGTCCATGTGACAGAATGTTATATTACTCAATACAAATATATATAAATATATTATTTAATTCTAACAACTATTATATAGTTATTCATTAATAGCAATAAGCAATTATATGATGTATCGAATAAATAATTGAAATAGGAACTGATTAATAGGTTACGATATAATTACATTATTACAAATTATTCGGGTTAATTTGTAATATTGAATGTAACTTTTCTGGTCATTAATTTATTTAATCTAAAAGAAAATATTTTTTTTTATATAATCCTGCACTATAAATAGGTATTATTTTAGTTAAAATAATCTGTAAAATAATGTTTTGTTTAGATGCTTACATTTATTTTTATATACTGTATTTTCTTTTTACTAATTTATCCCATTTGTAACATTATACCCTTCCATTCTGCTTCGCTTATAATTTGTTTCCATATTTTCATTTATATTCGTTTGATTCATTTTACCTTATTTTTAATCATAAACGTTTGATTCAGTCTTAGCCTGAGTAAGCGATTGTGAAAGTTTTAGGACTATAAAAAGTGACCAGGAAACCAGGAGTTTCAGAAAAAACAACAAAAGGCGGATATGGGCTCGAGCCGAAGTTTACAGTGAAGAAAGTCGTAGGAACGTTGAAAAAATATCGATGTATCGAATTGAAATTCGGCTATCGAAAACAAATTATTTTTGAAATTGAAGGGAAAATAATTATTGCACAAACGTAGGTTTGAATAAGCAAATAACGAAAACAAACGTTTACCTGTGACTGTGGTAGAGTCAATCGACGTCCTTTATTCCTTGCTTGTTTTTGGAAATTTTTGTTGGGTATAGTGACATCGTTCTAGGACTCGAAATAAACGTGGATAAAACAAAATATATGGTTAGATGCAAAAATGGCGATACTACTGGTGATATCGATATAGATGGTAATATGTTTGAACAGGTAGAGAAATTTAGGTATCTAGGTTCTACGATAACTAGAAAAAACGAAATTGAAGAAGAGATTAAGGTTAGACTAAAGGCGGGAAACGCTTGTTATTTTTCTGTGTCAAAACTACTTAGTTCGCGCCTCTTGACCCGGAACTTAAAAATTAGAATCTATAAAACAATTATCTTGCCTACAGTTCTTTATGGATGCGAAATTTGGCCGCTTACACTAAGGGATGAGCAGCGTCTTAAGGTTTTTGAAAATAAAGTATTGCGTAGAATATTCGGACCGAAGAAGGATGAGTTAATCGGAGAGTTCAGACGGTTACACAACGCCGAATTGCGTGAGCTGTACCCAGATAATATAATTGAGATAATTTCATCGCGGCGAATCAAATGGGCTTGTAAAGTTGTTGGGCTTAGTAACGAGAGAATTCCTAAAAGGTTAATATTTGCTGTGCCGAATGGTAAGCATCCGAGGTGTAGACCGAAGCGAAGGTGGGAAGATTGTATTAAAGCCGATCTGAAGGGACTAGGTTTGGACAGCAAACGGTGGAGGGAGGTGTGTAATAAGAGATTGGTGGTGTCAGCATCGAACCTTCGGGTTCGCTAAGCCTTTTATTATTATTATTATAGTGACGCCGTTAGTTTAGAAGTATAGGTGAATAAACCTAAAAAAAAAAAAATTAAAATATTATGTTGAATATTTAATAGTTGACGGTTGCATTATAAGGAAAGGAGACGGTCCGGGGTGGCGGTCATAAATAGGCTAAATAGTTTTGCCACTATTCAGCCTATTTATATATCATAACATACCTAGAAATATTCGTTCGAGTAAAATAATTTAGGTTGTCTGAAATCAAAACAACCCTATGAGATTTTCAAAACTCTGGATTGTAATAATAAATTTCAGCTTCCTTGAATAGATCTAAGGGCATAAAGAGGAAGCGTTCATGAAATATTAGCCATCAACTTTAAATTGTATAAGTACCAGTATATTTTTTTTTTTTGTGAAAGGACACGATAGTTATGTCGGCGAACAAGGAAATTTGCTGAATAAGTTAGAAGTCGGGCCGTGTCTTTCATGCTCCAACTCGACTATTCGTTCTCAACTTCATGAAAAAACAATGAGAGGAAATGGTTTGTGTCCTGCTTACTTAACGGGATTGGTTAATTCTTTTTTATTACGCTTGACCCCATTCGAACCAGTATTTCATTCCCGTAATTGGATAAGTTTGATAAAGTTTATAGTCTATTAGCTGTTAAAACGGATTAATTTTAATCTTATAATTTTACTTGTAGTAAATTTTCTAGTAAGATGGGAAGAAAAAAAGTAATTAAAAATATGAAATAAATAAGTCTCCGAACAACAACTGTTTTTTTCAAATCATCATCAACATGTAATGCAATATTTCCAATTTATATAATAATAATATCCGGGATTGCTTTACAAACTCCTTAAATTCCTTCCCCCTACATATTTTCTTATCATCAGTTCCTATCTTACTGATAGGCACTTCAAAGTAAATCACAATAATACCTATTCATCCATCTTTTCACAATCTGCCGGAGTTCCTCAAGGTAGTATCCTTGGTCCTATCCTTTACACAGTTTATACAGCTGACATCCCAACCCATCCTAACACTGTTATTACCACGTATGCCGATGATACATGTGTCCTATCCGTTAATAATGACCCAACTATTGCATCCCAAACTCTTCAATCACACATCACAAGCCTTGAAGAATGGTGTCAAAACTGGAGGATTAAAATAAATTCTAATAAATCCCATCAAA
The DNA here is from genome assembly GCA_928085145.1 of Nezara viridula. Lineage (NCBI taxonomy): Eukaryota > Metazoa > Arthropoda > Insecta > Hemiptera > Pentatomidae > Nezara > Nezara viridula. The sequence continues at coordinate 130,118,152 of OV725078.1, forward strand.
TCACCTTTACCCTTCGACGTAAACCTATGACCTCATGTCCCACAGTATCCTTTAATAATACCCCACTTATCCCTGTTGAACAAATCCGATACCTTGGACTTCACTTGGACAAACGTCTAACTTGGAATCCTCATACCAGACTGAAACGAAAAGAAACCGCTCGACGTTTCCGATTACTTCAACACTTACTAGACAAACGCTCTAAGCTTCCAGTTAATTACAAAATACTTACATACATGACTACAATAAGACCTATTTGGACTTACGGAGTTGAGCTTTGGGGCTACACTAAGCCATCGAATTCCTCTCGTCTCATATCCTTACAATCCAAAATCCTTCGGAAAATCCTCAATGCTCCTTACTTTGTCACCAATAAAATAATCCATAATGACCTTAATGTTCCTTATGTTTCCGATTTGGCCCAATCCAGATACCAATCCTTCCATAATAAACTTCAGAACCGTCCGAATCCTCTCGTCTCTAACCTTGCTTCCTCTTCTATTCCTGATAACTCTCCGAGGCGTCTGAAAAGTAGATGGCCTCGAGATCTCTTATTGTAAATACATTTTGTTTTTAGAGTGCTACCAGTGGGTAGTTTCTCAACAAGTCATTTCATGTTATTATTTTTTCTGTTATCAAATTTACTTAATGTATTTAATTTTTCAATACAGTTGTAAATATCATGAATAAATAAAAAAAAAAATAATAATATAATAATAATGATTGTTAGGAATTAAGCCAGTTATACCGGCTGGTGGAAGTAAAAGCACTATCCATTATCGTATCCAGCAATGACCTGATTTCTGAAGATACTCTGAAATCAATGAAGATACTTGGATTAAACTGGGAACTTCAGGAAATCCAGAAAGAGGTAATTCTGGAAACCGCCAGCATTGTTCGAATTTTTTTTTAATATTTCAAATTAAATAGTCAATAAACTGTACCCTTGACCTCGGTCCGAGTCAGTGAGTTTATACGGCATAAAGCCGAGGATTGAAAAAATAATAATAATAACTTCTTGCTGTACTATTTATTAATGTACAGCTTATTCTTAATGTACAACTTCTTGCTGAAGAGATCATGAAAATAATTTAAGGTGCAAAAAAAATATATGTGTGGAGAAAATGTAAGTGACCGATGTAAAATGCAATAGGCTATGTAAAAATGCAATAGTGTCAATCCAACATATTTCGTCGGGATGTCAAGCGTTTGCAGGTAAAGAATATCTGATGAGACATAATAGCCTTACTAAAATTGTTCACCAAGCCCTGGCCTCAGGCCTCATTAAATAACATGACAACACACGAGATTAGTTATTATCGATATGAGCCCAAGCCGGTGCTGTCAAAAGAAAATAGAATAATATATTGGGATCGATCTATAATTACAGACCACGCAGTAGTAAATAACAAACCGGACATTGTATTAATTGACCGGAAGAAACAAAGTGGCTATGTCATTGATATAGCGATCCCAACCGATGATAATATCGGAAAGACTATTTCTGAAAATGAAAAGATTAGGACTTGTGCCAAGAGCTTCGGCAACTTTACAAACTGAATCAAGTCCAGGTATATCCAATTGTAATTTCCAGCAATGGGAATCCCATACGATGCCATTCGCTCTGCCGAAAATTTTAATTTCCCACAGAAAGTGTTGGAAGAAGGGCAAAAGCAGTTCTCCTAGGCACAGGAAGTTCTTAAACATAGTTTAACTTTTGATCCTAACCCTTGATATTGGTCCGGGTGGATGAATATTTTTGGAAAAAGCCAAGAAAGTGTGAAATTCGAAAGTAATAATAAAAGGCTTAGAACCCGAAGGTACGAAGCCGACACCACCAATCGTTTATTACACACCTCCCTCCACCGTTCGCCGTCCGAACTCAGTACCTTCAGATCGTCTTTAACGTAATCTTACACTTTCGCTTCGGTCTACCCCTAGGACGTTTAACATTCGGTACAGTAAATATTAACCTTTTATTCTTTCATTACTAAGCCCAACAATTTTACAAGCCCATTTGATTAGCCGCGATGTAATCATCTCAATTATATTAATTATGTTCACGTAATTCGGCGTTGTGTAACCGTCGGAACTCTCCAGTTAGCTTATCCTTCTTCGTTTCGAATATTCTACGCAATACTTTATTTTCAAAAACCTTAAGACGTTGTTCATCCCTTAATGTAAGCGGCCATGTTTCGCATCCATAAAGAATTGTAGGTAAGATAATGGTTTTATAGATTCTACTTTTTAAGTTCCGGGACAAGAGGTGCGAGCTAAGTAGTTTTGCCACAGAAAAATAACAAGCATTTCACGCCTTCAGCCTAACCTTAATCTCCTCTTTAATTTCGTTTTTTCTAGTTATCGTAGACCCTAAATTTGTCTATGTGTTCAAACATATTACCTTCTATACCGAGATCACCTACAATATTGCCGTTTTTTATAAATAAGCATTAAATTGTGACTCGGCTAAGAGAAAGGCGCTGGCATCTCCTGGAGTTCTGTTTTTCTTTCCATATGTGGGCTCGTAGTTCTCCTGAATGATTGTTTGTAAATATTGTATATAAGTATGAATGTATTTCAATTTTTGTTTAAATTATTAGTTTAAGTTTCTTTATATGTATTATTTTGCTGTTGTTTTATTTAATTTATTTTTATTTGTTGCACATAAAGTGTTGGTTTATTAGGACTTGAGGTGTAAAACTCTAAGGTCATTAACGCCTGTTGGTCGTTTATTTTTGTTCTCTGTAGTTCAGAAACCCCTTAGAAGAAAATCAAATAAATGAATAAAATATTTAGATAATAAATAAATAAAAAACTCGGAAAGTAATAATAAATAAAAAAGAATATAATATGTATAATAAAAAAAAATTATGTGCATTTCTATATCTTGTTAAATAACTCATGGGTTTTAAGAAAGTTTATTACTGCTTTTTCGACCCATAAAAGTGCTGTAATATCACAGCATGTAATAGTGTGAATGAATTCCTGTATCAATATTTCAAATTTCCTCAGTCATAAAAAAATGTAATAATACTTAATAAAGAAATGTTTTAAGTAAAGACTTAATGTCTCAAATTTAACATTAAAGCGCACCAGTGTTTGTTAACGAAAACAAACCGTTTAAAATTTATTCAATTTATTTATCTTGAATAACTTTTCGAGCCTGTTGGCTCATCTTCTAATTCACCGATAATCTAGAATAATTTATGCAGCAAAATGAAAGGTCCAGGAATGTAAAAATTTAATATACTTTCAAAAGAGTGGATTTGTGCAATTGATTGATGAGAGTTAAAATTTACATTTTTCAAATTACCGGTGATCACCGAATTTCTTTTCCTGTAATTCCGATAATATACATGGTGATAGATTGAAATTGTAGTAAGAAGTCGACCAGTTAACGCTTGAGTCTGTACAATATCAAAATATTGTACAAACTTGTCACTAATTTTTGTTCTTTTAGCACTAGTTGAGAGAGTAGCGCAGGGAACACCTGGTCATGCTTTTTCACAGCTTGGAGTTCCCTCGCCTGCTTGTAAATATTGTATATTGTGTTTTTTAATTTTACTAATCTTTAAGTTATTTTATCATTATTTAGTTGTTATTTTTCTTCTGTTTATTTTATCTATATATATAATATGAATGTGCTCGTACCTACCTTTAATTATTCTCCAAGTGACAGAATATTGCTTTGCTCAATAAATAAAAAAAAGTAGTTCTTATTTTCGTTTTCTTTATTTTTTAACAGTGTGAATTAACGACATCTTTATTGGAAAACTTGATATCCTCTAATAAACCGGACAAGGGGCTGCGGTCTATTTCTTGATTTATGTAGCAATTACTGCTTGAAACATCGCCACAACATTTGCAACACCGCTCTGATAAATTACGTCCCACCGGGAGGTTGTAGCATGTGTAAAAGCTAATTGGGCTTTACAGCTGAACATGGGAGCAATTTCGATGCCATTGGAATCTATCAATACTTCATAAATTAGTACGTTCAAAGAAAATGAATAACTTAAAAATTATCTGGAAGGTCCTATAAGTCATGTGGCAATCAAAAATATCAAGAAGACTATAATATTTACTCGATATGTAATTTTTTTTTCTTATTGAATAAAGTAATCAAGCTGCTATACTCAAGGATAATAAGTATATAGGCTATTAGTTTCTGAATACCGTATATACAGACTAAATAAAAATAAATAAGCATAGTTTAAATATATGTAAAATAATAGTAAAAAGAAACAAAAAAGTAAATTTTATTCTGGGATATTTAGTCTTCTAAAAATAAGTATAATGAACAGAAAAGTTACATTTGTCTGGCATTAGAAAACAACAGAAATAATTAATTAACATAATTATCTAACGGAAGGAGACGGTCCGGGGTGGCAGTCATAAATAGGCTAAATAGTGGTAAAACTATCTTATTATAAGCCAACTTTTCGACCCGACTTTGCATGTCTTCTTCAGGGCTAGAACGGACAAGATACAATAGAGAATTGTGGAAGTTACATAATATGTAGACAAAAAATTATAAACAATGTGAATAAGCTTAATAAAATTATCAACAGTAAGTACATTAAAATATAAACAGAGTAAGCTAAGTAACAAAATTCTAAAGTGAAGTAAATAGATGGTAACAATTGTTGTAGTGTAATATATAATATATGCAAATGTGAATATACTTCTACAGGAGAGATTGAAAGAAAAGGAAAAAGGATATGAAATAATAGACATAAAGGAATATGGAGAAAGAAAAGGAAAGAAAAAAAATTAAATAAATAAGTAACTAAAATGAGAGACTTACAGGTGTGTTCAGCCAGGAGTTTCACTTAGAACTGGAAAGCCAGGGTAAGGGCAGGTATTGGGGAATTCGTTGACTTGTTTGGGTAATGGGGAAAAACCTAGAAAATTACAGCATCTTGAATTTGAAGATATGGACGGATACAAGGGAAAAATACTATATCTATGAAATATTAAATTATAAATATATACATATACATATAAAATAGAATTAAGAGATTATAGATAAGAGTACAATGTGAATAAAAAAAGGAATAAGAAAAACGTACATAGAAGTAAAATATAAATGTAGAAATAAGAGACCATACATTGCAGAACTAATTTAGAAGTATAGAGAGGGGAAAAAATGAATGAATTAATAAGCCTTATTTACATTGTTTATGATTTTTGTCTAAATATTATGTAACTTCCACAATTCTCTATCTTTTTGTATCTTGTCCGTTCTAGCCCTGAGGAAGACCTGCAAAGTCGGGTCGAAAAGTTGGCTTTTAATAAAATAGTTTTATCACTATTTAGCCTATTTATGACCGCCACCCCGGACCATCTCCTTCCTTTATGCAATGGTCAACTATTAAATATTCAATAATTATCTAACCTTAAAATTAAAAATAACAGAACACAAGTAAACATATTAAATTGTAGATAAATATACAGAGTTTGTTCATATATTTGTACAAATAGGCAATATAGATAATATCTATAGCATAACATGTGTAGTATACGTGTATCTGTAGGAAGACAGTAGAATGTGTGTGACAGCTCTTAAACACGAAAATTTTATTCTTACATATGCACGGTAGATTGATCAATGAGGAGGTGGAAGAATAAATGTTTAAATGAAGTTAGGAAGAGGATTTGCTTATGGAGGTGGGAATGGAGGAATTCCAAAACAATGTAGCACGCATGAATGAAGAATCTTTTAAAGGAAACAGTTCTATGAGAAGGAATAAATTGGTGGGATGGGATATCGTGTTAAACGAATGGACAGATAAACAAGGAGTAAATAAATCAATAAGGTAAAATGGCTTTTTTGGTTGCCTTCGGAAAACTTGGTATAGAAATTTCAGCTCGACATGGCAACTGACGATATAAGAGCACCCGAGGACTTCAAAAATAAATTAAATTATTAATCTCTTCAATTTGATCTCAAATCCACCAGGCAATCCACCGTCTACAACGCAGCTATACTCGAAGTGGGGAAAAATGAGAGTGGATACAAAGAGCTGACGGATTTTAGTGGGCATAGAATCACGGATTCATAGAAAATGTTTGGGAAATATGGTTACTCCAGGAAAGGTGTTGAACAAATATTACACCAAGGTCACTAACGGAAGTGTGGAAGCGAATATATCCATTTAGGTAGGGTAGGGGATTGTAAAAAATGGAATTAAGATTCTCGGACCCAATGAGAATGGCTTTGATTTCTCTGATGGAGAATGATACACGGCGCAGACCCCTTTTAAATGAATTATTAACGTCTATTACAAACTTCGTGAATGGATTTATCTTATCATTACCTTCAACGTTTTTATTTACCATAATTTGATCACAAAATCGATAACAAATGTGTCATAAAAATATGGAGCCGTTTGGCGTGACCTCGACCTATAATATGTCCAAACAGCTTTTGGAGTCAGAAACGGAGATTATGTATCGAAAAATATAGGAATGGTTTTCGTTTGAAGTTCGCCTCTGGAGAACTGCTATGTAACTTCGATGTGTTACCTGAACGGTTTAGCCAAGGGAAAAACACACTCTTTACGAAAGTATAGCATGCTAAGTTGTGAATTTAATGACTACCAAAACTTGATAATTTGGTCAAGTATTGTAGTCGAAAAACATGGTCAACAAACGACGATTTTTCTATCCTTTCAAAACTTGAGACATATTACTATAAATTATTCATATTAATATCAGTCGTTAAACATAGGTTTTTAATATTGTTAAAAATGTCACATCAACTAGTTAGTTATCATCGAGTATCTTTTATTAAAATTAAATATATTTTACGAAAATCTGTAATGAAACTTGAATAGAGCTTGGAAACGAACTTTCGGAGAAGTGTTAGGCATTACTTGAAAAGCGATAATGGACAGGGCTGGGGAGATTGAAGATAATGGATTCCAAGAATTTTAGTTGGAATACCGCAAGTTCTTTAACTTGGCGCTCAGCTCAATGATGACATCGAATCATTCTCTAAACTGGGCAAAACGGTGTCATCACTGAACTCAGCGCTGCGTTTAGGAACTTGTTCACGATTAGTATCTTTGGTTTCTATTTAATTTTAAGTTTTCACCCGCAGTTAATTTTATGGGTGACGTGGCGCAATATATTTTCGAAAACGTAGTCCATTGTATATACCCATTAGTGTTGCCCAAATGCGAGACCGAGACGAGTCTTGGTCTTGCAAACTCAGTCTTGGTCATGGTCCTGGCCTTGCGCAAGAGTCTCGCAAGAGTCTTGCAGTTACTTATTAGTTTATTAATATAGAGATATTTCTGTAATTTTTTAGATAGGAGAAATCTAACTAAGCCCGAATGAAAAGTTAGAGGAGTTGAATGCAAACGTATATTGGTTATACCAATTATTAACATATAGTAACTAATATTGTCAAGTATTAGTTACTATTTTGCCTTAATTTTTATTTAAAAAATCGATTTTTTTTAACAGTCCTGGTCTTGGTCTTGCAACAGTTAGGAGATTTTGGGCAACACTAATACTACCATTAACATTTATCTAAAACTTCGTGAATGAATCTTATCTGGAACCAAAAAATTTTTATTTGTGAATATTTTAAGAAATTGGGCGTTTTCAATTTGGAGATCAGTAAACTATGTAAATTTGATGATGTAATAAAAACTCATGAACCCATTTGCTTCCCACTTGAATCGTAAGACAATTTGATCACAAAATCAATAAAAATGGTGGCCTAAAAAAATATTGGGCCATTTGGCGTGACCTCCCCCCAAAAATGTCAAAACATGGAAAAAAACGAAGTTACGTAGGCCTATCGGCTAAATATTTTTGTAGGTCATCTTTTTCTCAATTTTGTAATCAAATTATATTAAGATTGAAGTGGATAGTACATGAATATTCAAGTGTTTTTTGTACCTCATTAAATTAATTAATTTAATTATAAAACGCCACGTTTCTGAGAATATTTTTAGAAAAAATTTATTTAGTTACTACGAGATGAAACTATTCACAATACGTTCGGTGGATGTTAATAATTTGATAAAAAGCAGTCTGTACCACAGACGACAGTTTTATACCTTGAATTAACGAAAATAAATATTTGTTCAGAAACAATTTTTAAAAATTAAATGTAAAAAATATTGGATGATCGAATTATCATGTCCATTTTTGTCGAGAATAAGGTGATGAATTTTTTAAAAAAAATATTCTTTAATGTTGAATTCATAGTATGAAGAACACAGGTTCATTCGAATCATTAAAAATGTCTTTTAATTTATCGCTAATTGCAGAAGAATTGAAAAATTATTCAATTTATAGAACGACTCGAAATTTTATTAATAATATCCTTTTGAAATTGCCTCATATTATTGCTTCTTTGATATATTAATCTAAAATAGAATGCAAATTTTTTTACAAGATTTGAAAATAGCTTTCCCAGAAGTTGCTCTAGAAAGAAGAAAGAATTAAATAGAAATTCCTAGAACCTGAAAAGGTCAGAAGTTATTGGGCTTCTCAGTCAATTGAGCTTCTTGTATGGTGAATCTGGTCATGTAAGGACATGAAATAAGGTCTGCTTTTTTATCATTGAATGGGAAATAAAAGTTTTAATTGGTTTATAAAAAATAGAAAATATATAGATTTTTGTTTGATTTCCAGCTTTAATAAAACAATAATAATGTCTTGTGTGCAGAATTTTTATAATTTACATTAATTGTATTCAGTTTGCATTAATAACTATAAACTAATATTGTTGATAGTCCGTGGTACTGGTCCCTTTTTATCAAATTATTAACATATTCCTAAAACTTCGTGAATAGCTTTATCCACGGATTGAATCTTTTATAGATTTTTTTTTAAGTCTATTTTAACAGTTTTTGTAAAACTTTTTAGGAAAAACGTTTAAAAAAAGTTCTTAAAATACAAGTTCTTTTTATTTTATTTATTAATTGAGTAATATCATATTTTGTTACTTCACCAATAATTATAGAGATATTAGACCACATTCATACTGTATATATAGAATAGATAAATAAACAGAGGAAGAAATAAATATTAAATAATAATCAGAAAGTGTATACAATAAATAAAATAAAATAACTTAAAGGTAACTAAAATTAAAAAAAAAACAACAACACAGATATACCCATATACACTATTTACAAGCCAGGCCTATCCCTACAACTATAGAAGGAAAAGCAGGACTCCAGGAGATCCCTGCGATACTTTCTCAACCGCTTTGCTGGTACTAAAACCAGTAGAGATCGATCGAGAACTGTTTTGGGGCTCCCCATAATTAGAGAGAAATATTTAAAAGGTTGATAGAAGACATAGAGGTCAACAAAAAAAATTATATAAACAATTGCACAATTTCCAGCCGAAAAGTAGGTAATTTAAGATTTGTATTTTCTAAACAAGCCAACTTTTTTGTTGGATAGGAAGCGATAACTAGAATTTTTCCTAATAAACCTCAACTTAATTAATATGAACTTAAAGCTTATCAAAAGAAAAAGTTATTTTGTAAATGTGGGGTAAATGTAGTACAGTTGAGGGTTAATAAAAAAAAAATCAAACATAATTTACATTTTTTAAACTCAACTTGGCTGTTTGTTCATCGAATAGTCCTTTTTAAATAGCTTTAACAATAAATAGCAAACTCTACTTTCGTTTAAAGTAAATCTAGTTTACTATGGAACAATTTTTAATTACTTAAATAAAAAAAAATTATGTTATTGCTTCCTATTCAATAAAAAATGAATCCAATAAAAAAAAAGCACAAACCTTAAATTTCCTCCTTTTCTACTGGAAATTGAGCAATTGCTTACATGAACTTTTTGTAAATCTTTATGTAAAATTTTTAAATATATCTCTTTACTTACGGGGCACCCTGTACAGATACTACAAAGGTCGCGGGGCCACTGCCGTTTTAACATTCTTGGACGATTATAGTAATGGGTGGTGCTAGATAGAGATTGTGCAAGGGGATAATATCTATTGGATTTTTGATTTGTTTTCTTATTTAATTTATAATACTTTAACTTTTTCTCCATTTACAATACATGCATAATTAATGTTAACATTTTTATAAATTATGGCTGTGTCACTATTTTTTTTGTAATATATGTTACTTCTAGTATTTTTCTTTTTTTTTTGTTATTTTTTCATTGTCTAATATTTTTTCTCCTTTTAGAAAAAAATTAACTGTATTATTGCTTTGCAATATGTTTATAAATATAGAGTCTTAAATCGCGTTCTTAAAAAAATAAAATAAAATGAATGAAATTACCACTGCTCATTAAGAATAATTGATGCATAAATTGTTAAAGGGGATTTATAATGATGGGGAGGGGGAGCAATTCAGTGAAAGAGCCAAGGTACTGAGAATAAGGTCGGTCGGAAGAGAACAAAGATATATATCGACCCTAGGACTCGCTGAGTCCGATCCCATCACCTCTCCAGCCATTTCACCACATTCTCCAGTTCTCCATGGTTCCTGCCTAACCACTGGAACAGGCTATTCCTCTAAATCAGGATGGTATCACCAAGGGTGAAAGAAAAATCCACGATTTTTCTGAATGGTCGCACAAAAAAATATCTCTTTTATTCTTAAATAATAATAATAATAATTGGCACTTATGTGTTCTAAATCTTTAAAATCGCCAATGACATTGAGATCATCATGCGAAAAAAAAATCTGGTATGATCTCAAAATTTTTACTAACCATCCCAATTTCAGTATAAATTAGTTTTTTTTTTTTTAAGTTGATAGACATAGTCCGTATTACAGAGCCCTTTTTATCAAATTATTAACACCCGCCTTAAAATTCTCGAATGGCTTCACCTTGGCATAACCTACAATTTTTGTATCGAAAATTCTCAGAATTGTTGCGTTTTCTCATTAAATCAATTCATTTAATTAGAAATTAAAAACTTGAAAATACTCATTTCCCTTCCACTTAAATCGTAAGATAATTCGATCAAAAACCGTTTGGCCTATGTAATCTCGTTATTTGGACGTGTTCGAGATGGTGGTCACGCCATACTTAATTAAATAGACAAAGTTTGCCGATCTACAGATTTAAAATGCTCCAATTGCAGGTCTTAAAAATATTTTTAAAGTTTTGGCACCACTGAAATTAATATTTTTAGTTCTTTTGGGACTAGAACTTTTGTATCTGGGAGCCCATCTAAATGACAACGGTTGGATAGATGGTGAAATCAGAGAAAGAATAAAACTGGCCAGCAAATGCTTCCATTAACTAAAAACAGGCTTCTTAGAAAAGAGAGAAGTGTCAAAAAATGTCAAGAAGACGGTGTATAGAAATACATTTGTCCCCATACTGACTTACGGCAGTGAATCCTGGACTCTAACCTCAAAACATAAAAGCAATATCCAAGCATTGGAAATGCGATTTCTCAGGAGAATAGAGGGGAAAACTAGGAGGGACAAAATTAGGAAAACAACGATAAGAGCCAATTTGGGAATAAACCCAGCAGAAAACACAACTGAGGAAAACAGGCTACGCTGGTTTGGCCATGTCAAAAGAATGCAGGAGGGAAGTATGGCCAAAACTAAATATGAAGTAAAAGTGGAAGAAGAATGCCAAGAGGATGGCCCAGAAATGCCTGGGAAGGGTCAGTCAGGGAGGATTTCGATAGGAGAGGAATGAATTGGAATAGACGCAGTCAGCTGGTGCGCGAACGAGATAAATGGATCAGGCTCTATAAACAGGATCCTCTACACTGATCTAGCGGTAGAAGAGGAATTGATTGAGAAGAAGAAGAGAACAACTTTTTTTTTTTGTTTTATTTAAAAGTTCCTTCAATTTCCCTAAACATTCGATCTAAAATTAATATAAAAATTAATTTTATTCTTAACAACTACAACAAACGACATATTAGACTCATGTGTACTCCATTTAAGACAAATTATATATATATATATATATATATATATATATATATATATATATATATATATATAACCTTAGCTCAATTACTGTTTTTTAATTTTATTTAACTGAATTTTTTTTAATAACTTAATAAATAAAAGTTAAACTTTTACCAAGAACCTGGAACTTTATTTTAAAATGTTCCTTAGAACTGTGAGGCGCGCGCCTGTTATTAATATTAACAGCGTCCAGATATTTGTATTGTATAGAAGCAATATTCTCAGATCGATAAAAAATGGCTAGGTCATCCGCACACAATAGCGAGTTGACACCTCTTGCTATGTTGGAACCCAAGTCATTTATCGTCAGACAGAAGAGAGTTGGGCTACGAACACAACCCTGTAAAACGTTCAACTGTTCGTGGTCCTCGGATAATTCGCATCTTAATGGAACTCTAAAGTGGCGATGCATGAGATATTCTTTAATATAGATGACCTCTTATTGTAATGGATGATAGTTTATTGATGATTACGAATTGAAATATGTTATCAACAGCTTTCTGCATATCGAAAATGATTGCAATTGATTGTTGTGCGTTGATAAAGGTATTTTGGATATCGGTTTCTAACGTAACTCAATGATTGCCCTAACGCAATTCAGACTGAAAAGATTGAATTAAATTGTTGTTCTCTATTAGTCTATTATTAAACATCCGTTAAATTATTTTACTTAACGCAACTTGTTAGGAGCATAGGGCGATAGCTGGTTGGTAAAACTTCGTCATTTCCGTTGTTTAGAATTCGGGTTATCACTAAATTATGCCAGTTATTAGAGAAATATCCGGTGGACTTGACATGCTTAATGGACATGGATAGGATACACTTTGAGGAAAGCAAGTAGTGACATCGAGAAAGAAGCTTCGCAATGGAATCCCCATGGAACAGAAGAGGAAGACGAAGAGATACATGGTGAAGATCTGTACAAAATTACGTGAGCCAAGACTTGGGCAGAAGCAAAGATGATTGTTGCCAAAAGAGCGGAATTGAACACACTTGGAAATGCCTTATGGTCCATCAGGAACCAAGGCTGATAACAATAATAATATATTTTAGGAGCAACTCTTGTTACACGATTCTATATCTATTATATACCATACCAATAAAAGTATTGTTTTTTTAATTTATAAAAAAGAAAATGTAAAGCTTATATTGAAAATGCCACAGCGTTAGTGTTGCCCAAATGAGAGCCCGAAACGAGTCTTCTTCTTGCAAACTCAGTCTTGGTCATGGTCTTGGTCTTACTCAAGAGTCTCACAACAGACTTGCAGTTGCTTATTAGCTTATTACTATGAAGATAATACATTATTTTTTTAGATAGGAGAAACGTAACTAAGCCTGAATTAAAAATTAGAGGAGTAAAATGCAAAAATATATTGGTTATACCAATTATTAACATATAGTAACTAAGATTGTCGAGTATTAGTATCTATTTTGCCTTAATTTTTATTTAAATATCGATTTTTTTTTACTTGTCCTGGTCTTGGTCTTGCAACAATAAGGCGGCCGTGGTCTTGGTCTTGCACAGTGCAAGAACAAGACCAATTTTGGGCAACACTACACAGCTTTAGTTTAATTTTTTATTTTAAATAATAATTTATATAATTGATAATTTGGTTTATTTCATCAAAATGAAATCAATTATTAATTATACAGATTAATAGGTCAATAGCTTATATTGTTTATATTCGATATAGACTGGTTCATAGTTTATATATATTGTTATGGAGTGTAGCCTTAGCTATAAACAAGTGCTAGGTTCAAGTCCTAAGGCCGTGGACTTAGACAATAAACGGACAGACTCCGTCCGTGACTGAGCTCAGTTCTGATAGTGTTGTATACAATCGGTCTTGGTCTTGCACTTGCACATTCAAGACCAAGACAAAGGCCACCTAAGTGTTGCAAGACAAAGACCGGGACTGGTAAAAAAAAAATCGATTTTTAGAATAAAAATTTAGGCAAAATAGTTACTAATACTTGACAATCTTAGAAATTATATTTAAATAATTGGACAATATACTTTTGCATTTAACTCCTCTAATTTTTCATTCGGGCTTAGTTAGGTTTCTCCTATCTAAAAAATTACAGTAATAAGGTAATAAGTAACTGCAAGACTGTTGCGAGACTCTTGCGCAAGGCCAAGACCAAGACTGAGTATACAAGACCACGACTCGTCTCGGTCTCGCATTTGGGGAATACTAAGTGCTGCTAACCTCTATATTGCCCATCGCAGTTCTACTCTGTAGAGACCTACTTCTCAGGTCGTGCTTGCCGCTGCCCACTTGCAAGTTGATCATATGAGCGCTGATAAGAAATCTACATTCAGTCGCTGTAGAAGGATTGGATTGAAAGCGGTTCGTTCATTCTCAACGACAGTCACCTGCTTTCGACTATTTAACGTTGTACAAAAAAATTTTTTTTTTGTATAAATTTATTTTTGGTCTATTAATATTTGTTTGTTTGTCTCTGTTATTGATTTAATTTTGGGCCAGTCATATATTATTTTCTCTATTTAGTTTCGGTAGGCATTATTTTATTATCATTACATTCAGCTTATCTTTATTTCCATTATAGAAGTTATTATTTATTTTATTTGTATTTTAATTGTGAAATTGCTTTAATTTTTTTTCTTTCATTGTTATTATGTTTAATTATTGAAAAATAAATGTTTAATCCAACTATCGTTACAGTCCACTTTTTATTATACACTGACATTGGACAGCGGGGTACACTATGATCAAGGGAGCATCGGTTGGAAGCCATTCCTAGCGCGAGCCTTAACCAGCCTCCAACCTAACTCCCTGGACCGGGTACGTCCAAGAAGGATGCAGCCACACAACCGGCGCCCACGGAAACGACAAACTGTACTACCATAGCTTCCGTCCACTCGTCCACACATTATACCAGAAGTTAGCCTGAACAACGTCAAGACTAGCTGAACAGTGGTTTCGTGCAGCGAGTGGTTGTGTTTACGACCACTCGCTGCACGAAACCAGTGTTCAGCTAGTCTTGACGTTGTTCAGGCTAACTTCTGGTACCATCTTCTGACCACTAAGACTAACAGTGGAAAGCACTCTCGCCGTCCACCCATAGCGCCGCCAGGGCTCCGGCGACGCCCTTAGTACCAATTCGGTCGGAAGCACTGCTTCCCTGACCTCAGAGCACGATTGGTCTCAGGCTCCGCAATCTTACGATCGCTACGGCTTTACATTGCCTGCCGATGTACAGGAGGATGCCTGCACCTCCACAATCAATGAGGGACACGACTCAAACCTAAGGGTTCGAGACGATGACCGTCCCCGTATTATACACTGACAGGCAAAAAATTCCACCCGCTTGATTTTTTCATGTTTTCATCTAAGAAATTCCAACCACTTGTAAAAAAAGTTGTATTTGTATATAATACATGGTATTTGTAGATAATACTTAGTATTCACCATTCATCAATAGTCCAATGACTGTGTTCTCGAGCAAAAGCCAGTTGTGTTACTCTGTGAGTTCTGGTCAACTCTTGTCCTCTTACTGAACGAAAAGCCATTAATTCATACTCATTTAATCTTCTCCGAGCGGTACGTTCAGAAAGTTGCACACCTCGAACTTCTTCGAGCTGATGAATCGCTTGAACAACGGTAAGGTGCCGGTTTCGTAATATTCTCAAAGTCAAAAACCGGTCATCCCCTGGTTCTGTTACCCTAGGCCGTCCAGAACCGGGCCTTCTATTGTAAGAACCAGTTTCCCTAAAACGCCTGACGGCGTCTCGTAAAGTTTCATATGGAACTCCGGTGGCATTAGCTGCATATCTAATGGAATGTCCATCATCAATAAGTGCCACACCACGCGCAACATCCTCAGCACTAAGAGGCATTTTTAAACTTAATATTGAAAAAATTAAAAGCCGGAGAATAAGAAATGTGCTGCAAGAAACGGCACTGAACTAATGATACTGAATAAACATTTCGCTTCCATAGAAAGTAAACATTGGAATCTAGAATCATTTCATTGAATTAAGGATTAAGGGTTATTTTCCTCTATATTAACATTCCTAATTGAAAACAAACAAAAAGATTACCTATTTATTTATTAAAAACGATAGACCAATCCAAAGCAGAAATATTTTTAGATGAAAAAATCAAGTGGGTGGAATTTTTGCCTGTCAGTGTATTTTGTTTTAATCAAATCGTGTTTAAGCTTCATTCAGAGTTTAATTTGAACCCAGAGAGAGCTTAACAGCTGATATGAAATAGTGCTTTTTTATATCTATCTACTCGACAAAAACATTGTTATCCATCTGTAACAACCTTAGTTGCCATGATGAACTTATTTTTTCTCCATAACTATAAAACCATTTAGTTATCGTATCTGTATATTTTTACACTAAATCGCAACACATAGTTATACAAACAGGTAACCCTTAGGGCATAATTTGTTATTTGCAATTCCGAAGGTTAAGCTTGCTCTGTAAGATTGGAGTGCTGGAGGACGGGTTACATCATGAGTGCTACAAATAGAATCACAGATGTTGCTGGCTAACAATAGCTTCCAACCTAATGACGAAGTAAATATATAATGTTTACGAGACAACTTGCAGCACAAATCCCATCTCTCCTGTTCATTATCCCTAACGTTTCGCTCCCATAATCCCGGTTTTCGCTGTGTTTTTATTTTATTTTATTCATGATGTTTCTCATAAAATATAATGTACGTAATTAGTATCGCGGGGTAGATTTCGCTTGTCATAATCCATCTCAAAAACAACTCATGAGAAATTAATTAACTCTAAACTATTTGGTTGGCAAATAAGTCCTTTCGGTTTTTATGTTTGTTTTTTTTTATTTCACTATCATACACTTCTTGTGTGATGAATTAATCTCTAAGAACTACTAAAAGAAACTGGTCAGTCAATATCTTATGATATCAAAGCAATGAGGTTAAGATGGGCGGGGCATGTAGCTCGAAACAATCCATCAGGATACCTTTAAACAACAATGAATGCCAGAATAGTTGGCAAGAGACCACATGGGAGGCCAAAACCAGATGGATAGATAGGATAAACAAAGATACGGCTAAGCTTCCTGCCGCAAACTGGAAAGCAGTAGCCTAAGATATTCAGAGGTGGGGAAGGCTGGTTCTGGCGGCCAAAGATCTACAAGGTCTGTAAAGCAAACCGGGGGAAAAAAATATATATATATTGGGTTGACCAATAATTCCTTTCGATTTTTCTGTTTATTTTTATGTCACTATGATACACTTCTTATCTGATGAATTAATCCCCAAGGTGGATTGTTTATTCTGTTTGTAAGTTGAAATTAGCTTAGTATTGTGTCTGCTATTGCACTGTGAATAAGGAAAAAAAATATCATTCATTATCGGTATATTTGTTTGTATTATTTTAAAAAAGATAGGCATACAACAGAAGCTCATATAAAATTTGGCAGTGTTTATGGGGATAATGCCTTAACCGAACGCATCTTTCAAAACTGGTTTATCAAATTTCATTCAGGAAATGATGCTCAACGCCGCCCACATGAAACTTAAACGAGGAATGCTAAGGCCATTGTTGATCAAAATCCCACCCAATCAGTGCGAGAGATTGCTATGGTCCTAAATGTGTCGCACACAAGCGTAGAAAACCATTTGCACAAGCTCGGCTATGTTTCCAGGCTTAATGTTTGGGTCCATCACATGATTTGGTTTCGAAAATCACAAAAAAATGTTGATAACTTCAATACGACTTTAGCTATCTACAAGAAATTTAGGGCCACACAAACTACACCAAATGACATCAACAGGACCCTCGTAAACAATCTACAAATGGAGATAAAGAAAAAATATATATAAGGATATGTATTTTGCCCAGATGTGTATTTTCACTTTCACTTACCTATATATGTAATATAGGTTAATTATTGAGATCCTGAAAATTTTCGAATCTGAGTTTTCAACGAAATACACGTTTTGAGGTCTCCTGAGTCCAAACAACCAAGTCTCGCAAAATGGTCTGTGTGTGTGATCACTCACAGTACTTGAATACCCTCAGTACCTTGTTTGGGTTGTAACGTTGAAATGACTGCGTCCTGAATATTTATCACCCTGGAAGGATACAATTAATAACAATTTACAAAAGTTTTTGTTTTTTTGTTCTATTTTTCTAAATAACTTAAAATGTTTCCACATAAATTATTATCACGTAATATTAGACTGTTATATATTGTATATATTTTTAATTGTTCTAGTTTTATACCGTTTGACAGTCTGTTATTTAATATATATATTATTTACACCTTGAAATTCGAGAAACTTTTGGTCTCCAGAACTATTATTCATCGCTGTAAAATTTAAATAGTAAATAACAATTATCTTATATAAATGAATTGTTAACGTTATAATGTAAATGAAAATGAAATGAAATGAAGATATTTTTTAATATTCCGGGAGTGCGTCGATGGGTAAAGGTGATGTGTTTGCACTTGGATTCATTAACTTCAATGCGTTACTTGTTGCATCAATGTTCAATTAGGGAGAAGGGCCTTTGTAGATGAAATGAAATGAATTTTTTTTTTTATTATTGTCCCTTTATAATAAATTAAAAGTACAGGGTAAATGCCAGAATGGCCATACATAAATTAAGTATTAACAAAATAATAGTTGATTAAAAATAAAAATACAGATAGAAAAAGAAAGAGGGAGACAAAAAAAAACACAAACATCGGAAACAAGAATAACATAAGTAAACCGGAATAGTCTCTCGGGCTACCTCAGAGTTCTCTTAGGTACATTTCATGAATAGACTGATTGGGAAAGGAATAAGTGTTTAAAGAGGAGGGATTTGAAAGAGGAAACTCATTGGAAATGTCTAATATCAGGAGGGATAGAATTCCAGAGGGAGGCAGCTTGGATTACAAAGGATTTGCCAAACGCAGCAGTTCGGTGAGGAGGAGGGTTGAGGTCGGAAGTACGGGATCTAGGGGGACAGGATCGAATGGAGTATTAAAACTGTAGGCTGCGAAAAATATAGGAGGGTCGCTGAGTTCTTATGACCTGGTGTAGAAATGTAGCGAGGAAGTACATACGGTGGTTAGATGGATAGAGCCCCTTCAACTCGTTGTAATACTCGGTAATATGCATATCTCATGAGATTCCAAAAACCAAAGATATTGGGCAATTCATTAGCCGTTTAAGTTTGGCTTCGAATTCTTCACAGAGTCCACCGTACACCATACAGCCATAGTCGAAATGGGGGTAACAAGAGAGAAAAACAGGAGTTGACGGGACTTCTGCGGAAGGAGATACCCGTTTCAGGGTAAAGATAGTATGAGGGGAAATTTGGGAGATATGTGATTTCCAGGAGAGGGTTTGATCAAAAGTAAATCCAAGATTATTTTACGAAAATATGGAATGAGATAGGTGAGTTGATTTTTGAGTGATTGATTGAGTTGATTGTGAGTAAATTTTGAGGGAAAAAAATGAGTTGGTCAGAAGAAGATTGGGGAATGTAATGTTTGGAGCATAAGCGTTAGCTTGAATATACATATGGAGCTTCGTTGATCATACACCGGAAGCTTTTCGAATTTTAAATTGTAAATAAAATATATTAAACAATATATTATCGAATGGTATACTACTTGAACATTTAAAATAAATTATTTTGAAAACTCAATAGTATTGTAATGCGACAATTATTTGTATTTTAAGTACTAAAAAAAAATCCACGATTTTCATGAGAGAGAAACATGTTCCAAAACCTTTTCGTTCCATTAGTTTTTTTTTTCAACTAAATGAACTGAGGAATCTGATCTTATCAAATAAGACAATATTTTGACTATAAGAAAGAGTAACATGATCTCTTTATAATGTTATATCATGACTCAATTGAGTAGTGGAACTTGGAAAACATTCCCTACAATGTATTTAGTCGGTTGGGAATATATTGTTGAAAATTCTAGCTCATCCGGAAATATTTCGTGCAGTTAAAAAAGTAGAATTTTCTTTATAATTCGAGAACTTGGTTCGATCAAAACTGGCCAGGCTATCCCTAATTCTAGAAGTTCTCAAAATATTCTCTTAATTAAAGAAATCAGATTTACAAGTAAACCCTGCCAGGAAATAGGTAACTAATAAAATGAAGAGATATTTTCCTGTTTTTTTTTTCTTTCATAAAAATCGTGGATTTTTTTCTCAATACCTAAATTTTTAAAAAAAACTAATCTGTTTTTTATTAAAAAATAATATCTTTTGCCACACTTAGGGGCAATCCATGTTAGACCTACGTGTGACACATTCATGCCAGATATATGATAAAAAAAAATTCCTTTTTTAAGTAAAGAACAGAAATTCGATTAGAAAAATGAAATAAATTACGATAATCATAAAAATTGAAGTAAAATGAAGTTAAATAAATCATAAAAAATGTTCATACTTGTTTACAATATTTACAGTTATCTTAGGGGGCTCTGAGTCAGAATTTTTTCCACTACGTTTGTTGGATACGGCAAGACTCAATGAGATCCCAGCGTTTCTCTCTCTGCCTGGTCACGGGCATGGTAAGTCAATGAAGACCGAAAGAGAGAGAGTGTGAGAGTATTAAAAAAAAAAAAAAAAATTATTGCTTTACAATACTACTGAGTTTCCAAAATAATTTATTTGGAAATATATAAATTAATTTTAAATTGTTTAGGTAAATGGAAAAAAATTGTAATTTAATCATTGTTTGTTCCTTCTTAGGTTGGTTGTTGATTGGACAACAAAGATTTTCAAAATGAACAAAAGTAGATTACAAAAAAAAAAAAATGCTTCAAAATGTTAATTAAATTGGACTTTTAATTTTTTTTTTTAATTTATTGAGTATTACAGCAATCTGTCACTTGGAAATTAGTTATAGTGAGGTAGGATAACATTCACACTATATGTACAACAAAATATAAAATAAATAGAAGCAAGATAACAATAAATAATAATCTAAAAGTATATACAATAAACAAAATAAAATCACCTAAAAATAAGAAAATTAAAACTAAGCAAAAGCACATGCATACCTATATACACTATTCACAATCAGGCGAGGGAACTCCTGGAGAACCCTGCGCTAATCTCTCAACCGCATCACTGGTACTAAAGCCAACAGGGACTTATCGAGAGCAGTTTAGCCACTGGTTTATTAAATTAAAAATATAACTGATTTTTGTAAATTAAATAGCTATTCAAATTAGGTGATTTTGACACCAATAAAGAGTGGGATTTGAAACACAATGGTGGTCATAAAAATCGGCGTACCTTAGATTTTGTCGTTATTTCTTTTCCCACAGTAAAGAAGTTGCAATTTGCTTATCTCAATATAGTGTGACATATTCTGCTTGCAGAAGACCACAAATAAATGGGAAAAACGACGAAAATACATTTAAAAAAATTGTAATGTAAAATTAAACAAATGAACATTCGTAAAAAAAAAAACAACGGATCTAAATATTTTTTGTTTATGAAAGCTGAGTCTCTAGTACCTGATGTTGCCTCCCTTTATTGGGAATATACCTGGACTTGTCAGAGAATAGAACAGAGGCCAAATCATGTTCTGTCGCTATCGCCATCAACTTTATTTTCCCTAATTGAGATCATTATATATATTTCAAATTCAGAGCCCTAATCAAATTTCATGAAAAATAAATACCTTGCTTCAGTTATAATATTGCACCTATTGCGCACTAGAAATGCGCATTTGCGTAAAACGCAATATTTTTAATTTTCACAAATACAACATGTAATGTACGATTTCCATGTAGTTTTTGATGCTGATGCTTTGTATATAAAATTCTCTGGTATTAGTTTTTGAATATAACGCATTTTTTAATATAATCAATGTCAAAATAAGAAAAAAAACAGGTTAAAATGCAAAAGAAATATTGTTTTAATTTTAAATATAATTTTAACTTCGTCATAAATTTTCTTAATATCTAGTATTCTAATGGAAAATACAAATTTATATAAATAAAAAATGACCATAACTGTATATAATCTTGCGGAATTTCCTTTATCATTTGTTTCAACATATACATACACTTTATCTCTCACACTTTTTTCCATCTACATCAATGACCTTCCATCCTATATCCTACACTGTCAATACCATCTGTATGCCGACGACGTCCAGATTTACCTCTCCTTCAATCCAACCGAATTCTCTGACGCCATCCAAAAATTACAGAAAGATATAGACGGAATTTGTGCCTGGACAAATCACAATAGAATCACTCTAAACTCCGAGACAAAGAAAGCTATCCTGATCGGAACTCCCTTACTCCTTAAATCCTTACCGACACTCCCCAATCTTTTCCTGAACAACTCACTTATCCCATTCCATCCGTAAAAAACCTCGGTGTTACCTTTGATCAAACTCTCTCCTAGAAACCACACATCTCCCAAATTTTCGTACTATCTCTACCCTGAAACAGTTTAACCGTCTCCGCTATCTCCTTCTATATAAATTCCGACAACTCCTGGTTTCCTCCCTTGTGTTCCCCCACTTCGAATATGGCTGTCTGGTGTACGGCGGACTCTCGGGAGAATTCGAGGCCAAACTTAAACGCCTGATGAAATGCGCAATACGTTTTGTTTTCGGAATCTCAAGAGATACGCATATAATCCAGTATTACACCAAGCTGAAGTGGCTCTATCCATCCAACCGTCGTCTATACTTCTTTGCTACCTTACTATACCAAGCCTTCAGAACTCAGCGACCTTCCTATATTTTTCACAGCCTACAATTTAAATATTCCATTCAATCCCGTCCTAATAGATCCCGTACTTCTGACCTCTATCCACCTCTTCACCGAACTACTGCGTTTGATAAATCCTTTATAATTCAAGCCATCTCCACCTGGAATACCATGCCTCCCGATATCCGATATGCGCAATCAGTTTCCTCATTCAAACTTCTCCTTTTTAAACACCAATTTCTTTCCCAACCCGATTGATCATGAAAAGTAGATAAGAGAACTTTTTAAGTTCCCCCAGAAATGGTTTTGTTTAATTATGTTATTTTATTTTCACATGTTTGTATTGTATAAATATGTATGTATTTAGTGGTTTTGGTTTATTTTTCATCCAATATTTTTATTTTAATGAGCATTGTAAATCTGATGTACAATTGATTTTTGATAAATGTACCCCTCATCCCATATTTTCTGAAAAATAATTGAAGCCCACGTTGTTAGTAGAAGTTCTGTGTTTTAAATATATATAAATTACTTCAATATCTAGAAACGTAGTCTCCTCTGCATTGGAGCGCGGAATGTACTGCACGGGAGTCTTTCTCGACGTTCCTCAAGGTAGTATCCTAGGTCCTATCCTTTACACAGTTTATACAGCTGACATCCCAACCCAATCCAACACTGTCATCACCACCTATGCCGATGACACGTGTATCCTATCAGTTAATAACGATCCTTTAATTGCATCCCAAACTCTTCAATCACATATCACAAGCCTTGAAGAATGGTGTAAAAATTGGAGAATAAAAATAAATTCCAACAAATCCCATCAAATCACTTTTACCCTCCGTCGTAAACCTATGACCTCTTGTCCTACAGTATCCTTCAATAATACTCCGCTTATTCCTGTTGAGCAAATCCGCTACTTAGGACTCCACCTTGACAAACGACTCACTTGGAACCCCCATACCAGACTGAAACGACTAGAAACCGCCCGACGTTTTCGACTACTGCAGCACTTACTAGACAAACGATCTAAGCTTTCAATCAATTATAAACGACTCGTATATATGACAATAATAAGACCTATTTGGACTTACGGAATTGAGCTTTGGGGCTCCACTAAACCATCGAATTCCTCTCGTATCCAATCCTTACAATCCAAAATCCTTCGTAAAATCCTCAACGCTCCTTACTTTGTCACAAATAAAATCATCCATAAAGACCTTAATGTTCCATATGTTTCCGATCTGGCCCAATCCAGATACCTTTCCTTCCATAACAAACTGCAGAATCATCCGAATCCTCTCGTTTCAAACCTTGCTTCCTCCTCGATCCCTGATAACCCTCCGAGGCGTCTGAAAAGAAGATGGCCTCGGGATCTTCTAATATAGAACTTTAATTTGAGTTCTACCAATGGGTAGTTTCTCTTCATGTTGTACATGCCATGTTACAAATTTCTCATTTACTTATTGTATTCTCTATGTAATACAGTTGTAAATTTCATTGAAATAATAAAAAAAAAAAAAAAAATATCTAGAAACTGATGTACATTGAAAAATGTTATTGCCCATTATTGATAATGCTTTTTGAACGAAGTTGAAAAGTGCAATAGATAAGCCTGCTTTTTCGCACCGATAAGACTGGAAGTATTACAGTCCGTTAAACCATGTAACGCTGGTAGAATGATACTTTGATACTAGAATGATTAGGTCAAACAGATTTTGCAGCCTTGAAATGATAAACCTAGGCAACCCATTTTTGAAAACTGGCTCCGAAAATAAATTCGTAGTACGAAAACATATTATCAGGGCTCAAAATGAGAATTTCTGATATTCTGCATTTCACAGCATGGGAAATATGACAAAACATTCTGAAATCAGCCCCAGGATCATTAGACTTTAAATCAGCCACTACAGTGAAATTAGTACCTTCGAGTTAAAAACTTTTTTTATGGAATCCACCACATAAATAAAACTCCCCATCTACCGTTCTTGCAAGTTTGGAGGTATTTTCGCCCAGAAATCTTATAAGCTGTAATTTATTTTCCGAACTGTTGAAAAATTCCTTGTGATCAGTAGGTATTTTAGTCATCGTACTCTATAACCCGTTTTATAGGAATACCTTCATTGTGACTCAGTGAACTTTATGGAAATTTTAACTTAGCGGTCGCATTCCATGTCAACCATTTTTACTAATGCTTGCAAAAACAAACTAAGATTTAATCGTGTTATTCTGTGACCAATCGGAAATAATATTTGATGATAGCGTGAACTTCAAGTGTTATGCTAACACAACTTGTCAAGCTTCAATGACTATTTTCATAACATAAAAAAAAATTTAAACAACCATTGTTTTACTTGAGTAGTTTTAAATTTAAATGAAATTTATTTAAATTTAAAACTATTCACATTAAAATCATTTTTTTTGCGTGAAGTGTATGTGCTTTGCAAATAAATTAAATATAAAAAGCTCGTACTGATGATTGATTCCTGTTTATTTATTAGTATTTTTTTTTTCATTTTTTTTTATAACCAGCAATGCAATTAGTTATTGCAAAAAATATATATTTACAAAATAAAAATCAATGAACAAATTACTAAAATAAGCCTATTTATGTGTGCAATTTTAAAAATAACTAACCGGTTTCTTCCTGTTTTTCTTCTTATTTTTGCATTTATTATATTAAACATATGGTTTCTTGAAAAACTAATCAGTGATCACAGCATCATACAGTGGTTTAATATGGTTTAAAAATCATATACAATATCCACAAATATACTTTTTAAGTTATTCGGAATTTAGTTTACCATCCCTCGTAACTTTTTTTCCAGCTTCTTCTCGTTGAAGTATGTTATATAGATAAATTTAAAGGGTGTCGAGAAAATGACTTTAGCGAAGTTTCATTGAAATCGGTACATTCGTTTAGGCGCTACAGTCTATAGCAACGCAGGTTTTTCTGCATTTTTATTTTTTTTCTCCTTTATTAACTTATCAAATTCTTTCAAAAGTTATATGTAGCATTTTTATGTAACTCTGAATAATGCAAAATGATTATTTTTTTTAACAAACCATATTAAAGGTACTTTCGAGTAAGATATATGTGAACAATGGGCATTTAAGCCCTGTAAAGTGATAAGACCTAACCTATGATAATAAGACCCGTGATAATCAACGGGGATAAGACCTAAATAATATTAAAGACCACTTAATTACACAATGATACACCGAGTTTAATCAAAATCGGTAGAGCCGTTTTTGGGAAAATTGTAAAAATGTCTTTCAGCGTTTATATAAATGGCACTTCCGGTTAGACCATTTTAACGAAAAAATTACTGTCACATCCGGCTCATATACGAACCTTAAATACTTAATATCAGTCTCGTACTACTTTTCGTTTATGAGCTAGACTGTTAACACACACATAGACCATTTTGCGACACTTGGTTATTTGAATTCAAGGGACCTCAAAACATGTATTTCTGTTGAAAACTGAGATTCGAAAATTTTCACGATCGCAATACTTACCCTTACTATATATTACATATATACGTAAGCGAAAGTAAAAAAAGCACTACTGGAGTACTTGAAATCCTTCAGTGCTCGAACCACGCCCTGATGATGACCCACATGTTTGGTTTGAAACGTCGGCACAATTAAAACATTTTTATAATGACTGCGTCCTGAATATTTATCACCCATATGACTTTTTACGTAAATGCGCATTATAACTCAAGCGAGGTTTTTTTTTTTCCATGAAATTGGATTTAGACTCTGAATATGAAATAAATATGAGGATCTTAATTAGGGAAAATGAATTTGATGACGCTTGCGCACCACAAAATAGTGCAAAGTTTTTAAATTTGAATTTTACATGAAATATTAAGGGTAGTTCATTAGAACTATTTTGATCTATCATAGAAAATGAGAAAAATAAATGAGGAAATATATTTGAGAGGTCTCTCTATAGAACTCCGGGCTCAATTTACTCACTCCGTTTTATTATTACCAAAAAAATATGAAATAACAAAAATTTCTAAGCATTACAACAAGAACAATTTGAGACACTAATTCGAGTCTCTGTGATGATTGATTGTCGAATTGTAGGGGTTAGACGAAGAGCGTCATAAGCGTCAGTCAGGAGGACATCCTGGACAAGAATCTGAAGTGCGCGCTGACATCCGCATTCCGAGCAATACTCAATCGATTAGAAGTCTCAACTGAGGTCTGAGTGTCTGCATAGCAATGGAACGGTTATCAGATGGAACTGTCGCTCTTGAATGGCCTGTTCGCGGTCTCCTAGCGTAGCTTCCTATCTCTCATGTGTATACCTGTGGACTGCTCGCCGAACCGTTGTTTCAGGCAACCCTTGGACTCATGCCGCATATAGCTGACTTCGGCCGTTCTTAATTAACACAGTAATCCGAGTGATTGCCACGGGATCCAAAGCATTTTACACTCTTGAAAAATTGTGTTACAAATGAAATATTATTTCAAGAAAAAAGAGAAAAAAAAAGAAAAGCAAAACAAATGCGATTGAACAGGCAACTGGAGACAAACTGATATGAAGGCCTTATTTTGTTTTGATGATTTTATCGTTAATCCTTGAGAGAATCCTGACATATTTTCGAAAGAATTTATGCATGGTAATCCGCTTTGACCTGTCATTTACCTTTTATTAATTCAGGCTCAAAAATATAACGATAATCTGCGGTTTTTATGTAAACATCAAGGTGAGCGTTTTTTTTTTTTTTTTTTTTTTTTTTTTTTTTACCGCCAATTTATTTAACATGGAAGTTAGGTAACACTGTTCAAACGTACTAGAAGCATTTCAAATCAGAAACAATATACCCAGCCGTATCTCACAATCACCTTATTATGTTAAAAAAATCATCATTTAGTTACACATTACCAATGATTATAATTTCAAAGTACCTGTTAATAAAATTGTTGTCAAAATTGACCCTTAAAATAAATGTTCAAAGGATATCAAGGATTGACTACACAGATATAAAGTAAAACTATATAAACAAAAGAATATTCTTTAAAAGAGAGAAAATTTCCCTTCTTTCCTACCAAAAGATTAATAACCAATACGGAGTTTGCGTGTTATGCAGAATGTATGGAGAAAAAACTCGGTATATTTATTTTGCGACTTTTTTCCAATTATAACCTGACATTTTTGTTCTGTCCCTTTTTGAGTTTTAACTGATTTATTTATAATAATTTAGCCCAGGGGTTTCCAAACTAAGGTCGGTGGTCTGCATCCGGCCTACGAAGGCTTCTTTGATTACATAGAATTTTAAAAATTATTTAAATATATAAAATATGATAAATCGCTCACAAACATTAACACATTACGGTATTTATGGCATGATTTGTTTCCCTTATAAAGCTTATATCATAACTGAAGTGTCATTTACATGACATCAATCCCTGATCCCTTGGAGGTCTCAATGTGGCCCGCGGGCCAAAACCTTGGATACCCCTGATTTAGCCTATTGTATCTCGTATTCTGGTAGAGGCATGTTGAAAAACATTAAATATTTAACTAACTTTCTTCTCCACTTTTACCGCTTATGACTTATCGTTCCGAAATGTTTGCTATAACGATTATTAAAATTCGTGACCTATTGTTATTGGTCGACTACTGAAGCACTTACTAGACAAACAATCTAAACTTCCAACTATTTACAAAAGACTCATATATATTACAATAATAAGACTTACTTGGACTTACGGGATAGAGCTTTGGGGCTCTACTGAATCATCCAATTCCTCTCTTATCCAATCTCTACAATCCAAAATCCTTCGCTAAATCCCCAATTCTCCCTACTTTGTCACAAATAAAATCATCCTTTAATAAAATCATAATGACCTTAATGTACCAAATGTTTCTGATTTAGCTCAATCCAGATACCTTTCCTTCCATAATTAACTTCTGAACCATCCGAATCCTCTTGTTTCCAATCGTGCTTCTTCTTCTATGCCTGATAATCCTCCTAGGCGTTTGAAAAAAAGATGCCTTCGGGACCTTTCAATACAGAAATATAATTGGAGTGCTACCAATGGGTATTTTTTCTTCATGTTGTACATGTCATGTTACTTATTTCATATTTACTTGTTGTATTCATCATTTAATACAGTTGTAAATTTCAATAATAAAAATAAAAATTGTTATTGGTGTGGGATCATCAATCAATCGATTAATTTTATTGACTTTTGTCCACCTTGCTAGTGTTAGACGATTCTTTGTGCCTCTCTAGGAATAAATCAGGTGATAAGAGTTTTGGAATCGGATTTGTGGGCTTGAATTTGATTCATCGGTCGAAACTGGCATACCATCGGTTGACAGAGCCGAATGAGACGCTATGGTGGAATCCAATCTAAGTTTCTAATTATATCTCAAACTGCTAACTGGGTTATTGTGTCGAGAAGTGTGATTATACATTGTTGCCAACTGAATCAACATCTAACTACTTTCTGCATTCTGGACACCTTTCAGGTCTACCCCCTACTTCCGGATCGTCATAACCAGAAGACTTCCGGGCGAACTAAAACCATTATCTTTGAATGGCATTTCCATTTAACAAATAAGTTGGCTTATGCCATGGCTGTATTGACAGCTATATCAATACAGAATTGTCAAGCCATTTAATTTGACTGTGCAATACATTTATATATTATTTTCTTTTGTTTGTTTATTATGATAACAATTAAATGATATTGTTGATTTATTTCGTTTTGTTTTTTCCACACTACAGTAACCCTGTGATGGGTGCATATATTTTTACAATCTTACGACATTTATACATAGTTAGTTTCAGTTACATAATGCAGATAAATTTCAAAAATTTACAATATGAGAAAATAAAATAAAAAAATTCTCCAAAAAAAAGTTATTAAGTACTTATAGATGGTTTCTTCAAGAAATACATAAGCCCTTATTCTTTCATTTTTTTTATTTTACTTCTGACGACGTTTCGAGCTGATTAGCTCATTATTAAGTCATCTACAAATAAAAATGAAACAAAGATAATTTACAACTCTGGTCGCTCATTATCTAGTCATATAACTAGTGTCGCCCAAATGCGAGACAGAGACGAGTCTTGGTCTTGCAAACTCAGTCTTGGTCATGGTCTTGTTCTTGCGCATGAGTCTCGCAGTTACTTATTAGCTTCTTGCTATAAATATAACTGTAATTTTTTAGATAGGAGAAACCGAACTAAGCCCGAATGAAAAATTAGAGCAGTTAAATGCAAAAGTATATTGGTTATACCACTTATTAACATATAGTAACTAAGATTTTCAAGTATTAACAACTATTTTGAATCCATTTTTATTTAAAAAATTGATTTTTTTTCCAGTCCTGGTCTTGGTCTTGCAACAGTTAGGCGGCCTTGGTCTTGGTCTTGCATTTTGCAAGATCAAGAGCGATTTTGGCCAACACTACATATACCAAGTGAGAACTTACAGAAAACATCTTTTTATCTACTATAATGTATTTCAATATATAATTTCATGAACAACAGTTTTTAGTAAACCAAATGTCACAGACAAATATATTCCTCTTCACCATATTCCTTAAATGTTTGCGCAGTAATTGATGTATGTCCCTACAAGAAAAAATTATGTATGCGATTATTTCAGAAGTTATACGATTTCAATGATTGATTACTATTGTTAATAGAAATCGTATAACTTCTGGAATAATCACATACATAAATTTTTATTGTAGGGACATCCATCAATTCATGCGCAAACACGGTGACGAGGAATATAGTTATCTGTGGCATTTGGTGAACTAAACATGTTTATGAAATTATATATTGAAATACATCATAGTAGATAAAAAATGCTTTTGATAAATTCTCACTTGTTATATGACTCGATAATGAGCTAATCAACTCGAAACGTCGTCGGAAGTAAAAAAAAAATTGAAAGTATAAGGATTTATATATTCCTTGAAGACACCATATTGACACCTTATATAAGAACATTGAGTGCCCATGAAAAGTAGTACTGAAGTAGCTAAATATAAGCATAATGTTATTAAGGAGAATTAACAAATAACTAAAGATAAATAATATTTGTAAGAGATAAGTAATTGAATAATAATCTGAATAGAATATTTACAATATATACAAACAAACAATTAACTAAAGATATTGGAAAGAAGTTGAGAATTAAGTAACAATATCTGCAATGTAGTATAATGTAGATTAGTATAAATAATTATAACAATTCTTTATCCATATGTTCTTGTTTTTTTTTATTTATTTAGATATATAATATTCTGTCACAGAGACAATAATTATATTGATAAATGAACACATTCACAGCGTATATACAAAGAAAAAAAAATAAAAAAAAAATAAAGTAAAACAATAACTAAATAATAATAAATAAAAACTATATACAATAAAAACATAAAATAACCTAAATATAAGTAAATTAAAAACATAAAAATACAATCATACCTATATATGTTCCTGTTTTAGGTGAAAATTTTCTAAGATGATAAAATAAGGCTCTGTTTATTTTATCACCATATTTATTTTAATTTTCATAGCTAAGTTTCGGCCGGTAAGCCATCTTCAAGCTATTTTATTCAACTACGCTTTTTTCATGTAGTCCAAAGTCTAATACCTAGTAAGAAAAAGTTCATTTTAATTTTACAACTGTTGTAGTTAGTGTTGCTCAAATGCGAGACCGAGACGAGTCTTGGTCTTATAAACTCAGTCTTGAACTAAGTAACAGTCTCGTAACAGTCTTGCAGTTGTCTATTAGCTTATTACTAGAGAGATGTTACTGTAATTTTTAGTTATGAGAAACCTAACTTAGTCTGAACGCAAAGTGCAAGACCAAGACCTATTTTGGGTAATACCAGTTGTAGTACGTAATTAAAACATGAAGTAACAATATACATTTTTTTAGTACTCGGAAAAAAACAAAATATTAGTATAATAAAAAAAGTTGTTATAAATGTATTTAGTAATTCGGTTAGTTAATAATTAATAAATAACATAGCTAATGTTAAAAATATTTATAGCAACACACACACACACACACACATACATACATATATATATATATATATATATATATATATATATATATATATATATATATATATATATATATATATATATATGTATGTATGTATGTATGTATGTATGTATGTATGTATGTATGTATGTATGTATGTGTGTGTGTGTGTGTGTGTGTGTGTGTGTGTGTGTGTGTGTGTATATATGTAAATTGGAGTCACTTTCACCTTCATTGCTAGTAAGGCGAATCAAATGAACGATCCATATGTGGGGTTACCTCGTAAAGAATATAGAAATATACATGATTATTATTAAAATTATTAGTCGTACGCATTTATATTTAATTTTTCCCCTGTGCAATTTAATAAACCAAATCTTGTAATGATATAATTATTTTACCCACAATTTTTTGTATTAATAAATGATAAAATACTGTAGATTATGAAAACAAAATTATATATGGTACAAGTAATTATTGGCTTGTTTTTTTTCTTTTTCCAGACCGGCACTTTGAGAATGGGACTAAATAAAGTGTGACCCACAATTTAAAAAAAAATTAACAACCATTTTCAGGTACGTCAAACTTTTATTTAAGATTTATAACGTCTAATAAAGTCTAGCATTTCTAATATTCTGTTTGTCAAAAAGGCTTTTAAATTAATTTTAGTGAGTTCACTATAGAAATAATATTATCCGATAACTTATATGGATATTATTCTATAAAGTATTTTTTTATTTACGAATAGTTCTATGTTTTTAAATAATTGCCTATTAAAAATAGTGCATTATTAAATGACAGGTTTGGCTTCGAGTCTAGCTGCGACAGATAATAAATAATTTATTTAGCTTTATTAGCCTTGGAATCTTCCTAGCACATCCATTGTCTATAAAAAGATATCTTAAATGAGTAAAGCGGTTATTTCGTTCTCAAATATTGATAATTCTTTTTAAAAACCTTGAATAATACCACATAATTATTTACGAATAATAAGAAAACCGTTTATAACATCATTTTTTTTTTTTTTAGATTACTTGTTTATTGATAAATACTACAATCTTTCTCAATTATGGATACTTATAATAGACTTCAGAGGGCACATTAACACCATATTAATAACATAATAACTGCCAAGAAACATTGCTCATTCTAAATACAGTTTTTTTCAAGTATATTAAAAAACATTATTTTATTCCAGAATATAAACTTAATTTTAAGCAGGATATAGCCGTGCGTATTGAGATGTCATCTTACCCTGAATGCATGAAATGTCCGACAAACGTCACTTAACGAATAGTTGCACCAAGTATTGCAAATATTCGTGCCTAAAAGCAGTTGTTGCTGTCGCATGTTTCTCGCGTATCACTTTTCCATCATTGAACATTAGTGTACACTTGATCTTAGCATTCTAGAGTCGAAAGTGGCAATGTTTCTAATTCTCGGCGATTTAAAATTTATTATATCGGATAGAGAGATGCTGTATCCATAATGAAAGGATAAGGAAGAAACTTGATGCCCCGCCGGTAGCTAATGTGGTTCGACCATGTCAGAAAGAAGGAACAGCGAGATCCGCTGAAAACTATGGACTATGCCTCTGAGGGTAGAAGGTCTTGAGGCAGACTAGAAATATCGTACCTGAAATACGTCGACCGTTTCCATAAAAGGAGAGGCATGACTTTCCAAGAATCTGGCAAGAAACAGATAACAGTGATAATCCTGGTTAAAAACTCCTCGACGCCGATAGGTAATACAGGTTGCCTCAGTGGAGAAGAAATTGGGTAGAGTAAGTTGGCAACTGGCAGGATAGCCAGTCCTAGTTGTACCATTTTTTAGATTTTTTCTATTGGTATTACAGACCTTGTAGGTCAATTGCTACTTTAATCAGGCTTCTCTATCACTGCCTATTTTGGGCTATTACCGGTTATCTGCATGCAGCTCTTGTTGATTCGATCAATCCATCTGCTTTTTGGCCTTTCACGGCCATTTCACCCGCTTTTGCCTAATATTGAGGCATTCATAGTTGTGTAGTTACTTCCAGATGGATTGTATCGAGCTGCATGCACCGCCCACCTCAACCTTCTTGCTTTCAAATCATGAAATATTGATTGACCAGTTTCGGTAAGTAGTTCGTTCTTTGGTCCTTTTTCTCCATGCGTTAGTACTCCGATCTCAGATCGCTCCGTTTATCGTGCCAAGGATTTTTTTTTTCAAATCTTCCAATAGTTCTTTCTACGGTACTGATGACTTCTCTCAGCCCTATTTCAGAACTGGTTTTATAGTATTGTATATTGTACATAGTATTGTACACCCCTAATTTAAACTTTTTTTCGGGATTTCAGTAAATTTGAAAGACAGCAAAAACCTCTGTTTGAGTTTGTTATACGTTTGTCTATTAAATAACCGCATTCACTGTTACAATCGTGAATACGGCCGTATTTATATTTACAGCCTTGAATATCTATCATCTGTATTCATATTTCTTTTTATGAATATAAGTATAAGTACCATAAATAAAAATGGTGTTCGTATTTTTTTAAACATAAATATACCCATCTCTGCTGGTCTTGTGATCCAGAGGTGGGTGCAGAAACCACGTTAGTCACTGAGTAATGTTATTTCTGCGATCAACGATCGAAAAAGACGTCATGTATTTACGGAGCTACGCAACAGATCGATGTGGTTATTACACTCGAAAACGATTTTTCGCATTTTTCTGACTGAAGTGGTTTCTGCACTCACCGATTCATTCTCTACCGTTGGTCATTCATTGAGGTTATTTTGGAGGCAAGGTATGTTTTGTTTAGTGATATGTCTACACACGGGAACGACTTCTACACAAATCTTGTAAATAAGTAAATGCTTGGAATTAAAGGCTTATTTCCATATATTGTGTTTTACATTTATTTACTTTTAGGCCGATGTGCTCAGTTTCTCTTAACAGAATCTTATCGAGTTTCTCAATGTCCTTTTGATTGCTTCAAAGGACAGCTATAGCATCTGAATATCCATGGATTTTTTTTCATTCTACGTATTTTGTAAATATTTCCACGCATGTTGTTCTTATCACCTTCACCAGCGCTATGTTGAACAACATCGGCGAGGGAATATTTCCTTGCCGCAAGCCAGGTAGAAAAATAATAAATGAATAAAAATAAACTGAGTTTCCGAGACTTCATTTAAGGGTAATGTTTCTTACATAAATCCAAATGATTGCCTGCCAGTAGGGAGTTCTATTTGATTAGTGTTTGATGAGAAACTCCCTTTTGAGTTGATATATTAATTCACTTTGGAGCGGAGATAGAAATGAGACGCCTATGAGAGTAAAAGAAGGGTGAAAAGAGGCGACAAAGGGCGGAGCTATCAGCTCCTCGCCGAGGTCCTCATCAGATATCAATGAATGATGCTATTGATCTCCGTCTTCAATGCTGCCCCTCCTCCCCTCCCCCCCTTCCTACCGATAAAACACCCCTCTCAAATAAATATAGCTCCTTTCTACCCTTGTCCTTTCCGTCGTTTCGCTTTCTTTATAAATATTTATCTTGTCCGGTTGAAGAGTTTTACAACGGCTTAAAATGATTTTTGTTGTCCCAGTAAGCTATGCCATCTCAATATCGAATAGAAGAAACTGGCCGAGTCAGATTTTCAAAAAAAAAAAAAAAAAAAAAATAGATGAAGGCGGTTACGACCTACAATTTCATTATTTTATTTTATTTAAATTTATTTCTAAAAAAATCATCATCGTTTTCTCTTCAATAGAAAACAATTTAAAATAAAATGATTACAATGGGTTGTCCGGAAAATAATTCAAAATTGTTTTATATTAACCCTCTATGTAACAAACATTTGATTGTACCTTTTAAGTAGTGTTGCCCAAATGCGAGACCATGACGAGTCTTGGTCTTGCAAACTCAGTCTTGGTTATGGTGTTGGTCTTGCGCCACAGTCTCGCAACAGTCTTGCAATTACTTATTAGCTTATTACTATAGAGATATTACTGTAATTTTTTAGATAGGAGAAACCTAACTAAGCCCTAATGACAATTTAGAGGAGTTAAATGCAAAAGTATATTGGTTATAGCAATTATTTACATATAGTAACTAAGATTCTCAAGTATTAGCAACTATTTTGCCTTAATTTTTATTCAAAAAATCGATTTTTTTTTAACCAGTCCTGGTCTTGGTCTTGCAGCAGTTAGGCGGTCTTGGTCTTGATCTTGCAAAAGGCAAGACCAAGACCGAATTTGGGCAACACTAGTGGAAACAAATGATAAAAGAAATTCCGTAAGATTATATACAGTTATGGTCATTTTTTATTTATATAAATTTGTATTTTCAATTAGAATACTAGATATTAAGAAATTTTATGACGAAATTAAAATTATATTTAAAATAAAAACAATGTTTTTTTTTGCATTTTAACCTGGTTTTTTTTCTTATTTTGACATTGATTATATTAAAAAATGCCTTATATTCAAAAACTAATACCAGAGAATTTTATTTACAAAGCATCAGCATCAAAAACTACATGGAAATCATACACTACATGTTGTATTTCTGAAAATTAAAAATATTGCGTTTTACGCAAATGCGTATTTCTAGTGCGCAATAGGTGCAATATTATAACTGAAGCAAGGTATTTATTTTTCATGAAATTTGATTTGGGCTCTGAATTTGAAATAAACATAATGATCTTAATTAGGGAAAATAGAGTTGATGGCGATAGCGAGACCTTGACGAGTCTTGGTCTTGCAAACTCAGTCTTGGTTATGGTGTTGGTCTTGCGCAAGAGTCTCGCAACGGTCTTGCAATTACTTATTAGCTTATTACTATAGAGATATTACTGTAATTTTTTACATAGGAGAAACCTAGCCCGAATGAAAAATTAGAGGAGTTAAATGAAAAAGTAAATTGGTTATACCAATCATTAACATATAGTAACTAAAATTGTCGAGTATTAGTAACTATTTTACCTTGATTTTTATTTTTTAAAAAACCGATTTTTTTTACCGGGCCTGGTCTTGGTCTTGCAGCAGTTAGGTGGTCTTGGTCTTGATCTGTCAAAGTGCAAGACCAAGACCGATTTTGGGTAACAATGCTTTTAAGATTTCTTCTTGAATCATTACCTGTCAACTCTCATTGTAACCTTTAACTTTCAACTTCAATCATTTCAGTTAATTTTTTTTTCAAACTTTAATTTTGATTGTTTTTGTCAACTCTTCTTCCTTTAATCTTAAACTTTTAATTTTCATACTTTTTGTTAAATTTTCTCCTAGTACTCTTTAGTATTTAATTTTAAATTGAACTTTTTAACCTTTCGTCTTGTAGTTTTAACGTTGAATCCTCACCTGTTAACTCTAACTGTTGTAATCTTCAACTTTTAAGTTTCCCAGTTTTTGTTAACTTTTATTCTTTCAATATTCAAATTTTAATTGTTTTTTTTTCAGTTTTCTTTATTTTAATTCTGAACTTTTAATATTTTTTTTTATAACTTTTCCTTGTCATATCTAACATTTAATTTCAAATTTTAGTCATTAACTTTTCTTGTAATTTAAAAAGATTTTTAAACCGTTGATGGTAACCTTATTCTTGAAATCTTTAACTTTTAATTTCACTTCATTTAATCTCTAACATTTAATATTAATTACATCTGTAGTTTTAAGTTTTGATCAGCTGATGAGAAGGTTGTCTCCTCAACTCCTCTCTCAGTTTTTACCAATTTTATAGCGGAATCTCTCTGATTATTCACGTGATACAGTTAAAGTGTATATCAGAGCAGTTGATATTTACTGTTGGCATCTTTTTTTTTGTTATTTTAAGAAAAAAAAAAAAAAAAAATTTTTTTTTTTTTTTTTTTTATTTATTTATTTATTTTTCTCTTATGATATGCGGTATGATCAGCGAGTGATGGCCAGTAAGGTGCCCAAGAGGTCTCGGTCAGACGGAGTTAGCTCACCAGCCAAACAAAGGACTCGTCGCTGCCTACGAGAAATACCTCCAGTGACCAAAATGAACACTTCAGAACCAGAACCTCAGCCCCAACCAGGTACGTCTGCACAAGAAACGATTGAAGAATCACCTTTCTTTACTCCAAACCCCTACCAAGTGCTTAAAAATGACAGAGAAGTAATGGAGTCTGCAGCAATACCCAGTGAACCAAAGCCTCCTCCGATATTTGTGAAAAATATAAAAAATTTCCAGATGTTCTGCACCCAACTAAATAAAATCTGCTCTGGCAGTTATTCATGCCTTAACAGGACCAATGACACCAAAATAACACCTGATTCTGCAGAAGCCTACCGAAAAATAGTGAAGTACTTATCAGAAACAAATGCGAATTTTCACACTTACCAGCTGAGGCAGGAAAGAGCTTTACGAGTAGTGATAAGAAATTTACATTCCTCAACCCCCACTGAAGTTATTAAAGAAGAACTAACGACGCTTGGTTTCAATGTACGCCAGGTAACAAACGTTTTGAAGGAGGACAGGGAGCAGCCAGGATTACGAAATAGGATCCCACTACCATTGTTTTTCGTGGACTTGGAGCCATCACCAGGTATCGAAAAAATATATGATATCACAAGAATATACTACACAATGGTGAAAGTTGAGAAGCCATATCCCAAGAGAGACATCGTGCAGTGCCATAATTGTCAGACATATGGCCACACGAAGACATATTGCCACCATCTGCCGCGTTGCGTGAAGTGCGGTGAACAGCACAAATCTGTAGAGTGCACCAAACCTATACAAGATCCAGCAGTATGTGCCCTATGCTTGGAGGGACACCCGGCCAACTACAAAGGCTGTCAAATTTACAAGAATCTCAAAACCAGACACCAGAAAAACCGGATTCAAGATGAAGCACTAAGAACAAGAAGAGAGAGAGAGCCTTCCAGAATTGTAAACAATGATGTATCATTCTCCCAACTACTTAGAGGTAAGACTTTAACCGATAAATGTCAAGCCCTGCCACAACAACAACCTCAAACCCAACCTCAAAATCCTCTTCATCCTAATATACCTAACCACCAACAACAAATTCCTCATATTCCTCCTCCTTCAAATGCAACAGATCTCACAAGTTTGTTAGCATCTTTCCTCACCGATTTCAAATCCCTTGTTACTCCACTCATATCACTCCTCACGAATCTCGTATCTCACCTCATCCCTCCTTTGAAAAATCCTTAAATGACTCACATCCCTAAACCCATATCCATTCTCCTTTGGAATGCGAATGGTGTTAGAAATCATACAGACGAACTATCTACTTTACTACTTGACAAGAACATTGATGTGGCACTAATTACTGAAACTCGACTAACCACTAAACAGCACTTCAATATACCACAATACCTGACATATCGTACTGACCACCCTGACGGAAAAGCACATGCCGGTACTGCTGTAATTGTACACCAATCCCTCTCCCATCACGTACTCCCATTACCAATACATGATTACCTACAGTCCACCGCTATCGTGATAAAAACCTTCTCCTTTCCGGTCACTCTTGTATCAGCGTATTGCCCTCCTAACCGATCCATATCCAATGCCCAATTCAGTTCTCTCCTCGACTCCTTAGGACATCACTTCATCTTGGGTGCAGACCTAAATGCCAAGCACCAACAATGGGGTTCCAGAACCACGAATTCTCGTGGCCGAACCCTGCTGTCTGCACTCAATTCCCAACGTTTTCACCTCCTTTCCCCCAACTCTCCTACCTACTGGCCCACAGATCCCAACCGTAATCCTGATCTTCTTGATTTCTTTATCCACAGCGGCTTAAGTCCCCTCAATTGTTCCATTACACGTCTAAATGAACTTTCCTCTGACCATAGTCCTCTAATCCTTAATGTTTCAGTTGAACCTGTTCCCAAACCTTCTCCACCGTCATTCATTAGGGGCCCAGTAAACTGGGACCTTTTCCGCCAAATAATCTCCGATAATATTGATCTCAACATATCCCTCAAA
This sequence comes from Nezara viridula, assembly GCA_928085145.1. Taxonomy (NCBI): domain Eukaryota; kingdom Metazoa; phylum Arthropoda; class Insecta; order Hemiptera; family Pentatomidae; genus Nezara; species Nezara viridula. The sequence continues at coordinate 130,157,814 of OV725078.1, forward strand.
ACTCCCGATGACCTTGATAGTGCCGTAAATTCCTTTACTACCACAATCCAACAAGCCGCCTGGACTGCCTCCTTTCCAAAAGACTCCTCCAGAATTCCTATAAAGACCATTCTACCCCAACACCTCCTTAACCTAATCCGCACCAAACGCCGTGCCAGATTATTATGGCAACGAACCCGACATCCTACCGACCGCTGCTCCTATAATTACTACTGCAAACAATTAAAACTGGAATTAGCCACCTTCAGATCACAATCCTTCAACTCCTACCTATCCTCCCTCTCTTCTCGCGACAATTCCCTTTGGAAAACCACAACAAAAATCCTAAATCCTCACCGCATTTCCCATCCTCTCCGACGAGGTGATGGCTCCTGGGCAGCATCTGACGAAGATAAAGCTGAGGAGTTCGCCATTCACCTATCCAATACATTTATTTCACATCCGGAATCCCATCCTGCCCACACCGTAACAGTAGAAGAACTCCTTACATCACCAATCCCACTTTCCTTGCCCCCAAAAGCTATTCATCCTTCCGAAGTAAAATTTCAATTAAAAAAACTAATCCTCCGTAAAGCTCCTGGACATGATCTCCTTACACCTCAAATCCTTCGACAACTTCCATCCAAAGCAGTCACATTCCTTACATATATCTACAATTGTATCCTACGCACCACCCACTTCCCTCTGTTATGGAAACACTCCACTATTATCCTTTTCCCAAAACCAGGAAAACCTCTCAATAGCTCAACATCCTATAGACCAATCAGCCTACTCCCAATCCTTTCAAAAATTTTTGAAAAGATCCTTTTGAAACGAATCCTACCCATTATAGAATCCCAAAATATCCCTTCCCATCAGTTTGGTTTTCGCTCTCAACATTCTACTGTTCAACAAGGACTCCGAGTTGTTGATCATATTTCCTCAGCCCTAGAAAACAAGGAATACTGTTCGGGTGCCTTTCTGGACATTGCACAGGCATTTGACCGGGTATGGCACTCCGGACTGCTCTCCAAGCTTAAAATCCATTTACCTCAGTCCTTGTACCTAGTCCTCCGATCCTACCTCTCTGACCGCTCCTTTCGAGTTCGCTGTGGAACAGAATTTTCCAATATCTACTCCGTTAAAGCCGGTGTTCCCCAAGGCAGCGTCTTGGGTCCCGTGCTTTACATCCTCTTTACTGCTGACATCCCTGTTCATCCCGATACTTTTCTTGCAACATTCGCTGACGACACCGCAATCTTATCATCCAACTCTGATCCCGAAATAGCATCCTTAAATCTCCAAAGTCATCTCACCTTGATTGAGCACTGGTGTAATAACTGGCGCATTAAAGTTAATGAATCTAAATGCCAACATATTACTTTTACACTCCGACGCAATTCCTGTCCACCAGTACTCTTTAATTCCATCCAGCTTCCTTATTCAGACACAGTCCGGTATCTTGGCTTTCATTTAGACCGAAGACTAACTTGGAACCCGCATACTAGACTCAAAAGACAAGAACTCAACCGACGATACGGCCAACTATACCGACTACTAAGCAGAAAATCTAAACTTTCTATTGAAAACAAGCTACTGATCTACAAGACAATACTGAAACCTATTTGGACTTACGGACTAGAACTGTGGGGATCAGCAAAATTTTCTAACATCAAGCGCATCCAATCCTTCCAGTCTAAAGTCCTTCGAACAATAGTCGATGCTCCTTTCTATGTATCCAACAAAACCCTACATCATGACCTTAACATCCCATTTGTCCTAGACCTTATCCCAGAAAAGTTCTCCAAATTTCACCAGAACCTTACTTACCACCCAAATCCTCTTGCACAATCCCTATCAAGTATCTCCCATCCCTATAATCCTCCAAGAAGGTTGAAACGGCAGTGGCCTCGCGACCTTTTGTAAATTATATAAATTGGAGTTCTGGCAATGGCCAGATTCTTCACTCAAGACATGTGTGTATGTGGCTAAAGTGCTCTCGACCAATCTCCGCTGGCTTTAGTACCAGTGACGCGGTTGGAAGAGTAGCGCAGGGTTCTCCTGGAGTTCCCTCGCCTGATTGTATATAGGTATGCATGTTATTATTATTTTTTTTTTCCTTAGTTTTAATTTTCTTATTTTTTAGGTTATTTTATTTTATTGTCTATTGTATATACTTTTGATTATTATTTTGTTCTATTTATTTTATTTTTTTGTACATATGGTGTGAATGTCATCCTACCTCACTATAACCAATGTCGAACAGACAGATTGTTATAATACTCAATAAAGAAATTTAAAAAAAAAAAAAAAAAAAAAAAGTTTTAAGTTTTATTAATTCTGCTTGTATATTTATTAAGCTGTAACTATTTATTAACTTCCTGTATTCACTGTAAATTATTGATAAACTGTATTTGTCGCCTGTAGTTTTGTAATTTGAGTTATACTATCAGTTGCTTAAAATATTGTAATACTGTGCAAGAATGACCCAGGTAGTTAAAAAGCTCTGCACATTTTTAAATAATTAAATAAACGTTTGAGGTATTGTTCTTTTATATGGGTGTCAAAACTTATCATTCCTCTTGCGAACAAAAATGGTTTTTATCTTGTGTTGCATATCACTATTTGTAAATTATTTAGTCTTTACTAAGATGTCAAAGCGAGATTTTCTCGTAATAACTCAGGTGTTTGAACTAGGTCGGCCCCAAATTAAAAAGAATGACTTTTATAGTTTTGTAGGGAATTTCATTACCTTTAAAAAAAAACAGGCACAGGGGATGTATAGATCCGTCGAAAACCGCATATCGGAAATTTGACCCGATCGCAATACTTGCCTTACCTAGTATAGACAGGATAGTAATAAATTAAAATATGTTTAGAAAATAGAATAAGCTATATCATCGCTGGTTTTTTTCAGGGGCTGATTTTTGTTTTTTGTTTTGTTGGTAATTTAATTATCTTTCAAACGTTTTATTATAAATTTTACCATAGAATATATACATAGCGAGTTAGACCCAAAATATTTTTCTTTTCTTTATAATCTTTTTTCTGAATTTTCTAGGGAATTTATTCCATATACGAAAATTAAAAGGACAATTATTAGATCATTGTAGGAAAGTTTCATCAAAATCGTTAGAACCGTTTTCGCACTACAGTCTATAGAAAAACATGTTTTTAATTTATTGCGCAGCAGCTATTGCGCATGGAGCACCCATTTTCTGTCACAGGCATCAGTAGTCAAAACACTACAAAATAATATTTAAAAAACATCAAAATCGGTCCAGTAGTTCCCGAGAAAATCTTGGCACAGACAGACCAGTAGCTAAAAATGTGTTTTTCGTACTCAAGGGGTTCTGAAACGTATAGATCAGTCGAAAAACGCATATCGGAAATTTGGCCAGATCTCAATACTTTTCGTACGTAGTATAGGTAGGAAAGTATAAAAAGTAACATAACATTTCTAATCATATATTAAGGCATATGTGTAGAAATATTAAACAAATGTTGATAATTGTTATAGCAAATTCAGTGACACATAATGCTGAAAATATCTTCTTAAATAGAAAATAAACATTTCTGTAAGAATTAACATTTTGTTTTCCTCAAGTTTTTTCTGGGCATCTAAAACCCCTCCCAAAAAAATTCACTTGTTGCACAACCTTATCTTGAAAATATGCCACAATCGTAACCAATCCACGACTTTGCAAAAAAAACAAGCAATTGCCTTGACAATACGAAATTACCTACGTACAAAGCAATCACTGCCATTCAACTGATAACGTACTCGTTAACGAGGATAAGTACTCATGACGTTATCTGCACAAATATGACAAAAACTATTCAAAGAAATCGAATAAAACTACTTATTTTTGTCTGTTAAAAGTAATGTAATATTTATTAATTTTTTAAATCTATATTTATTAATTGAGCCTCCCTTGGCTTTAGCTCCTGTGACGCGGTTGTGAGAATAGCGCAGGGATCTCTTAGAGTTCCACTTTTTTCTCTATAGTTGGAGAGCAAGCCTGGCTTGCGGTTCCCTGTCTGATTGTTTATATTGTATATAGGTATGACTGTGTTATGAGGGAAAGTGTCCAAGAAATAATGCCTTCAAAAGGAAGGGAAGAGCCACCAAATATATTATATGTAATATTAATTAAGTGTGTTTGTGTTTATAGGTATAAGTGAATATAGTTATGTATTTTGTTTTTATTTTTTTAATTTGCTTATCTTGAAGTTATTTTATTTTTTATTGTATATACCTTTTGATTATTGTTTTGTTGTTATCTTGCTTTTGTTTATTTTATGGTTTCTGTATAAATGTTGTGAATGTGTAAATATCTCACTATAATTATTGTGTATATGACAGATTGTTATATTTCTGAATAAATTAATTTAAAAAGAAAAAAAAATTAATTAGCAATAATATATTCTGCCACACTCAATATTTATTAGTACTAAAGTTAATTAGCCATTCATACAATATATACCTACATGAAAAAAAAAAAATATATCCATAAATAATTAAAAAATAAATAAATAAGTAGACAGATAAAATAATAATAATTAGTAGTAATCAAGAAAGAATAATGATAAAAGTAACAATATAGAACTTAAAAAAAAAAGTCAACAAGATCAACAGATAACAAAACTAAATTAAATCTGAATAAAACTATATATTTGTTTTTTTATATCAATATTTCAGCCCTCTGGCCATTATCAAGGAGAGAAACCTATTTTAATAATTATAAATCATAATTGTAAACTTTTCTTTATTGAGATATATTACAATCTGTAACATTCAAGGACAATGGTAAAAGTGGTAAAGAGTAGCTCATTCATACTATGCATAATAAATAAAAGTAATAAACAGCAATAAAATAATACTAAACGTAAATGTATATAAACTAAAAGATACTAAACTAATCTAAAAAAATAAATACAAATACATATATAAATCATTATGGACTGAATTTTCCTTTTCAACTCTATTAACTCTTTTTTTTCACAAACATTTTTTTTTGGAGTTAACAAGGGAATTTCAGTCCACCATGATTTTTAACTATTAAAATAGGTTTCTTCCCTTGATAATGGCCTAAGGGTTGAAAAGTTTATGTAAAAAAAAACAAATAAAGTAGGACTATAGTGATCAAATATGTGGTTTTATTATTACTATTAATATGGAGTCCTAACCTTTGAATACATATATTTAGATGAATAAGAATTTTTAGCTGCAAATGGCGATACTACTGGTGATATCGATATAGATGGTAATATGTTTAAACAGGTAGATAAATTTAGGTATCTAGGTTCTACGATAACTAGAAAAAACGAAATTGAAGAAGAGATTAAGGTTAGACTGAAGGCGGGGAATGCTTGTTATTTTTCTGTGACAAAACTACTTAGTTCGCTCTTCTTGTCCCGAAACTTAAAAATTAGAATCTATAAAACCATTATCTTGCCTACAGTTCTTTATGGATGCGAAACTTGGCCGCTTACATTAAGGGATGAGCAGCGTCTTAAGGTTTTTGAAAATAAAGTATTGCGTAGAATATTCGGACCGAAGAAGGATGAGTTAACCGGAGAGTTCAGACGGTTACACAACGCCGAATTGCGTGAGCTGTATCCGGGTAATATAATTGATGTAATTTCATCGCGGCGAATCAAATGGGCTTGTAAAGTTGTTGGGCTTAGTAACGAGAGAATTCCTAAAAGGTTAATATTTGCTGTGCCGAATGGTAAGCGTCCGAGGGGTAGACCGAAGCGAAGGTGGGAAGATTGCATTAAAGCCGATCTGAAGGGACTGGGTTTAGACGGTGAACGGTGGAGGGAGGTGTGTAACAAGCGATTGGTGGTGTCGGCATCGAACCTTCGGGTTTGCTAAGCCTTATTTTTATTATTATTATTATTATAAGAATTTTTAAAAAATATATAAATAAAAGTCATTTATTTATTTATTTTTTTTTTTTTAACCATTCAACTTGAAATTTACAACGTATAGAGGGATCTGTGAAATCAATATTTCTGTCAAAAAGATAATGTCTGAAGAATTATAAATGGAGTACAATCGACCGAGGTATTACTATCTTCAATTTTTGTACTATCGACTGCTTGTAGTTAATAGTCTGTCTCGTTCGATCCTACTAATGTCATTCCAGCTTTAATTCGAAATTAATTCAGTGGCCTAAATATAGTGAATGTGGCTGGGAGATGTTAGATGTCACTAATAGAATGACAAATGTAGTAGAGTAGATGAGAGGGGAGTGGGGGAGATGGCATACATGCTCTGTGTACACCTACACGTGTACCTCAGGTCTCAGGTCACAGCTACATCACCCCTCCTGTATTCCATTAGTGTCATGGATCCATTATAGAGAAATGACGACGAAACGCTCATACAATTTCAGGGATACTATTCTTTTTTAATACACTATCAATTTATTTATTTATACTGTCATTGTTTACCACTGTGACACAATGATAAAAGATATTTTTAAGGATATAATAAAATAATTAATTTTATTTAAGAGCAGTTTATTTTAATTCAGCTTTCCACCGGTGTAACAGAATTTGAATTAAGAGAGAATCGCGAGGAGTTACGAATACTTCAGTAAACGCAAGAAAGAACCACCAATACAGTCATGTTAAAAATCAAAATGACGTTCGATACGAATCTGAATTGCTTTTTCTTGACAAATAATTACTTTGTCTATTTTACTTAATAAATAATTACTATTTTTTATTAAGAAAAATTATACATTTTGCCACACTTATGGGCATTCACCAGTTTATTTTAACTCCATCCAGCTTCCTTTCTCAGATACAGTCCGGTATCTTGGCTTTCTCTTAGACAGACGACTAACATGGAATCCACATACTCGACTTAAAAGACAGGAACTTAACAGACGATATGGCCAGCTATATAGACTACTGAATAGAAAATCTAAACTTTCTGGTGAAAACAAATTACTGATCTACAAGACAATACTGAAACCCATCTGGACTTACGGACTAGAACTATGGGGAACAGCCAAATTTTCTAACATCAAACGCATTCAATCCTTTCAGTCTAAAGTCCTCCGTACAATAGTCAATGCTCCCTTCTATGTAACCAATAAAACCCTACACCATGACCTTAATATCCCATTTATTCTTGATCTTATCCCAGCCAAATTTTCCAAATTTCACCAGAACCTTTCTCATCACCCAAATCCCGTTGTACAATCCCTATCAAGCACCACCCATCCCTACAATCCCCTTCGTAGGTTAAAGCGGCAGTGGCCACGAGACCTTTTGTAAATATGGATATTTTGGAGTTCTAGCAATGGCCAGATTCTCCACTCAAGTCATGAGTGTCTGTGGCTGTAGCGCTCTTACTCATCCTCCGCTGGTTTAAAATACCAGTGAAGTGGCTGAGGGAGAGGCGTAGGGATCTCCTAAGCCTCCCTTTTCCCTCCACATGTGGAGGGGACAGGATTGGTTCGGAGATCACCTGGCATATTGTAAATAATGTATGTTTTATATAAGGTGTTTGTTTTACTTTTATTTCTATTTTTATTTACTTATGTGTATATATATATTTTTTTTTCTTTACTCTTTTGTTCTTTCTTCTTATTCTTTTGTTATTACTTTATTTATTTATATTTTTGTATATACGGTATGAATGCAATCTCTGAACTCTATTATAAGTGTCCTTAACTGTGACAAATTGTAATATTTCTGAATAAAGTGTTTTAATAATAATAACTTATGGGCATTAAGTATTAGAAATATCCGAGACTCATTCATACAATGAGTTAAAAACAAAAGATAAATTAGAACAAAAGATAAGAAAAAACAGTTATAAAACATAGAAATGAAACTTCAAACATGAATGAAATGAAACAATATTTAATAAAAATATAAAACTCATTTACATTATTTATAATCAGCCAAGAGAGCTCCAAGTCTGACCCTTTCCCCCTCGGATGGAGGACAAGGTAAGACTCTAAGAGATCTCTTCTCTCTCAGCCGCGTAACCAGGATGGGAATCCATTGGAGACTGAGAGAGCGCACTAAAGCCACATACGCTCATGACTTGAGTAGAGAATCTGGCCATTGCCAGAATTCCAATTTCATATTTACAAAATATCTCGGGTCCACTGCCGTTTCAAGCTCCGGGGAGAATTGTAGGAATGACTGGAGCTGGATAAGCATTGTGCAAAAGGAATAGAGCGGGGGGTAAGATTTTGATAAAAATTTGAAAATCGAGATGGAATAACGTCAAAGACATACAGACGAAAATGTAAGAGGTCATGGTGTAAAGTTTTGTATGTAACGTAATATGGACCATTGACTATTGTACTAAGAACTTTAGACTGGAAGGAATGGATGCTCTTAATATTTGAAAATTTGGCTGTCCTTCACATTTTAGTAAGTCCAGATGGATCTCAGTATGGTTTTGTATGTTAATAGTTTGTTTTCAATTGAAAGAATGGAGTTTCTGTTACTAGTTACTGTTCTTGTCTTTTAAGTCTGATATGAGGGTTCCGTGTTAGTCTTTGTCTAAAAGGAATCCCAGATACCGAACTGTGTCTTAGATGTGAAAAAGAATAGAATATAGTGAAGGAGGATTGATGGAAACAATCTGCGTCGGAGGATAAAGCTGACATGCTTACATTTGGATTCGTTTATTTGGATGCGCCAATTGTTGCACCAGTGCTCTAACAGGTTCGGCCATCACGACCAAGAACGGCGGTATCGTCAGCGAATGTTGATTGATGGTATCAGGATTCGTAGGGACGTGAGCGGTGAATAGGATGTACAGAACTGGAGCCAAGACACTGTCTTGTGGAATACTAGCATAATTGGAGAATTCAGTGCCGGAGAGACAGGATTTGAGGACTAGGTACAAGGATTGGGCTAAATGGGTTTTGAGCTTGGAAAGCAAGCCAACTCCCAGAAAGGAACCATTGCAATTGTGCTTGCTTTCAGATGCAGAGGAAATATTGTAGACAACAGGAAGACCTTGTTGGACAGTTGAGTGTCTTGAACGAAATTCAAACTGATGGGAAGGGATATTTGGGGATTCAAGTATGGGTAGGATGCGTTCAGAACGATTTTTTTAAAACTCGAAACATTGAGGGCAAGCTTGTTGGTCTATAAGATGAGATATAATAAAAGGTTTACCAGGTTTAAGGAAGAGGATAATTATGGAGTGTTTTCACTTAAGGGGAAAGTGGATTGTGCAGAGGATACAATTTTATTGATACTAAGGAATATAATGGTTTTTCGGGGAGTTATCTAAGGGAATGGGAAGTAAAAAGATTTTATTATGATATTTACAACTGTATTAGTATGAATACATCAAGTAAATGTGTACAGAGGAATAAAACAACATGAAACACGCTTGTTGAGAAACTACCCATTGGTAGCACTTTAATAATATGTCTATATTAGGAGATCACGTGGCCATCTTCTTTTCAGACGTCTCGGATGGTTATCAGGAATTGAAAAGGAAGCCAGGTTAGAAACAAGAGGGTTGGGATGGTTCTGAAGTTTATTATGGAAGGACAAATATCTGGATTGGGCCAAATCTGATACATAAGGAACATTAAGGTCATTGTGGATGATTTTATTTGTAACAAAGTAAGGAGCATTTTACGAAGGATTTTGGATTGTAAAGATTGGAAACGAGAGGAATTTGATGGTTTAGTGGAGCCCCACAGTTTAAAAAGATCATTTAAATGGTATTTTTGAGGTTTTAAGTTGTTTATAAGGAATTTGAACTCAGATTGGTCGACCTCTTAAGCAGACAAAGAGAGAGAAATTGGTGAAGGGAGGAATTCTTTAACTTCAGAAGTTTGAGTAGGATGGATTTCGGGATGGGGAGTAAATGTGTTGAATAGCGCCTTTTTGATTTTTGATTTTATAATAAATTTAAATTCGTTGAATACAATCAGAAATATGTTTTACAATTTAAAAATTTTTGATATATTTTAACAAAGAATTCTTGCAGAGCTTAGGCAGAACTGGAAAAAAAAATCTAGTCTCCAATGGCGCAATGGCAAGAACCCTCGGATATGGGTCTAATCATTTTTGGGCCTGGTAACCCCGAAAATGTTTCATTGAAATCAGTAAATCCAAGTTCCTAACCTCTCCTTGTAAGCCTCGGAGGCCTACAGTTAAATTCTTCAAATGTGTAAAGAATGTAGCGACTATTGAAGCTGAAATTTTGTTTTATATATTTTTCCCTTTCAGTATTTATTCAATATTGTTTCCTGGTCTTTAATAATATATTTTTCCCGAATTTCGCAAATTTCTAGCTCTTCATCAAAATAATCTTAAAATTGTCTGACGAATAAAGAGTTTTCTCACGAAGTGGGTTTTAGGCTATATTTTGTTATATTAGAATTGTCCGATTTGAAGGAATGTTAGAGAAAAATAATCTATTTTCATGAATATACGTGTTTAACCAATAACAATGTTCCATAAACAATATTGATATTTATAAAATTTAAACATTGTTCTATTGAACTTGTTTAAATCGATTGAATTTGAAAGAGAAACGGTAAAACTTTTCGAACAAAGATATTGAGCTGAACAAGTTTGTAATGAAAAGCACTCGAGTTGGTTTGTATGGCCGCATGAGGGTTTTTCCTTTGAGGTGATTTCTACTTATTCTTTTCTCTCGTAGGCGGCTAAGTTTTCACGGCTCTTTTCTTGGCTTAACCTTTATCGTTATTTCTTTTGGATCCTTGTGCGACAAGTAAATTAATAATTTATAACAAATATAACGAATTTTAGACCTGATGTGATATATAATAAGTTTTATTTTTAATTTAAATTTAATGGTAAATGCTCGGCACTCGATAAAGACTACCTGCAACGATCTAAATATTTTATTTATGTTGAATTTTATTACATTTTGTCACTAGCAATAGTGATACAGAAGTTCAATCACACCATATGTACAATATGATGTAATACCTTCCGCAGAGGCAATATTGTAACCAATGAAAGTTTAATGATGTGGGATCATTGCTATTTGAAAACTTAAAAATAATTTATTTAATACCTAACGAATTAAGGCGATAATTATCCTGGTGGTCAACGCATTTGAATATATTTAAAAATACAGTATAAATTAAATTAAAGGCGTTTTTTTTTGTTGAATTATGGGCAAGAAGAGACGAAAAAGCAATTAATAAAGAAAATTCTAGACTGTAAACTAATTATTATTTAAATAAATACTGCTTCCTTAAAAAACACATTGACAAAATAACATTTCATTTGTAGAATACTTGTATTAAATATATCAATCTGAGACCAGAACCTATCACCGTGTTTTAAAATACTGTTAATATCTGTACCATAGTATTATAATTTTGTTATTTAAAAATACAAAATTTTAAGTATTAAATTCCATTCTAGTCTATATCATAGCTCTGACTTCATCACCCTTAATATGAGATTCCCAGTGATTCTTCGGGATTTCAATACCTTTGAAAGAGGGAAGAAAGCTTTATTTAAGCTTGTTATGCCCTGATCTCTTTCTGACCGTTGGTCCATTCATTGAGGTTATTGTGGGGGCGAGGTATTTGAATAATTCTAATCTCGAAAATGATTTCACTTTTACGCAGATTCTGTTATTGGAATTGAATTTACGGCTTTAAATTGGTATTACTTATAATTGAAATAATGATTAGAAATACACAAAAACGGTTTTTCGTAATAAAAGGTGTATTTTTTTCCCTTTTTTTTTTTATCTTTTTGTCTTCAGGGTTTATAGTTTGAAAGAGTTTTTGAAGGAAGGGATGTCCGATCCGACACATTGCCCCAAGGAAATAAATTTTAAGTTGTCTATCTCCAATTTAATCGCATATTAACGTAACTTATGAAAGTAATTTGAGAATAAAACTTTTGTATTTTGTACGTGTTAAGTAAATAAAATATATAATGAGGAAAGATATATATATATATATATATATGAATTACAATTACAATATATATATATATATATATATATATTGTAGGTTATATAAAGATGGAATACAATAATGCTAATTTATGAAAAATTAATTACAAATTTTCTAATCCAAATTATAACAAATTAACTAAAATATAATAAAACAAAACTGGTCATTTTATTTTATTTAACTCGTTCTGTTATGAATAATTTTTTTCTGTTATTTTCTTCCTTTTATTTCTGCGAATCAGCTGTTCAATAAGCATTTTAGCAAATGAATATTACTGTTATTATTATTTTTTTTTTTTTATTCAAAATTATTTAGAAATGCACATAGTAACAAAAGTTTTTTATCCTGTTTAAAAAAAAAATAACCAAAAAATAATTTTGTAATATTATTATTACAATATTTTACTTATGCATTTTTTTTCTTTTATTTCTTGTTGTCTGCTAATTTGCGTTTTTTTTTACACATTTTATTTATAAATATAATAAAATTAAAATAAAGTTTATTCAAATATTTTTCATGTAAGGTGGTTGTTATAAATTGTGTTTTTCTCCCAGATTTCTGTCATAGGAATTGATGTGTGTTTATTAGTGACAAACTTAAGCCCTAATATTTAAGTTTTCATTATAATAATTGAAGAAATCAGCAGGTTTCTTTGTTTTAAACGTAAATTTTAGTAAGAATCATTAATTTTGTCACTGATAAATACATTCAGCGCTCTTGTTTTAGCCAGATTACTAGAATCGAAACCAGAGGAGGAAAATATAGGATTCCATTAAATATTAATGAGTAATTAGTAATAACTCAACGCACAGAAAATTATTAATTACAAGTATTTATAAAATGAATTTTCATAAGGTTTTCCTGTATCTTTTAATTATGTCAAAAGCAGGAAATCTATATCAATTATTAATCTCTTTAGAAGCTGTATTTTCTGAAATGCTATTATAAAATTAAATTAACAATTCGTTTTCCTGTTCATGTAACGATTTCAAATGTACAGTACCCTCGTGTCAGATCCACTAACGTTTAGAGCCCGTGCAAAAATTAATCTGTGGTATCTTTAAAAATGTATTCATCTATTTGTTATTGAAGTACTAAATAATATATCATAACCAAGGTCCGGATTTTAATGCAGTAAAAACCCACCAACATGCAATATAATATGCACGCAAAAAAGTTAAATATTCAATATTAATATATAAAATATGTAGCGAAAAAATCTCCAAATACTCAATAACACAACTAAAAAAGGTGTCTACTGAAATTTTTTAATTAACCCTAGAACGACACATCCCACAACATTTTCAATATATATATCTTTTAAAATTAATTTAGGAATATAATAATCTGTCACGTGGACAATAATAATAGTGATTGATATGTTAACACATTCACACCATATATAAATATAAAATTAACAAAAGTAAAATAATAATAAAAAACTATGTACAATAAAAAATAAAATAACCTAAAGATAAGTAAATTAAAAACATAAAAATACAATCAGGCAGGGAACCCCATGTCAGGCTTCTCCCTCCAACTATAGAAAAAAAAAAGCAGAACTCCAAGAGATCACTGCGCTACTCTCTCAACCGCGTCACTATTAATTTACATTTATATAAGTAGCTCATTTGCCAAGTTTTTTCATGTAAATAAACATCAAACATAGCCAGGCTAATTAGAGACATTAGCACTCCATTGCTAGGCTTATATCATTATCGAAAGTCATTATGGGGTATGCCACACTTCAATATGTTGCTTATGTGACTCTCCTGGCTGCCTCACACCCCAATGTGCTGTCTATGCAACTATCCTGTTGATTTCGTATATTTTGTATCCCAGTGTTTTCGTTTTATTCTGAAACTTCGAATAATTCAGGTGTAGATTTCTAAAGTTATATTTGTTAACTCGTGGGTGTTTTCAATTCAGACACTGAAACTACCAAAAAAATGTATTCTTCTCATGAAGAAATCCATAAATTGTTATGGGAGCTAGAAGATGAAAAGAAAAGATGCAGACAGAGAAAAGACGGTACAGTACTTTTGATCAGATGTGTCAAGTCTGTTAACAGCAAGAAAAAAAGGATACTGTTTTTCCGATTTTTCTTTGGAATGTTGAACCATGCTGGTTTAAACAGCATATGTTTAGCTTAGTTAACTGGGAAAAGAAGATTAAATGTAGTAATTATTTATTTGGATTAGGCTATTCGTTACTTCAGCCTTGTTTGAAAGGAAGATTGCAAGTTGAAACACTCACACGAACGGTCTTAAAAAATAAATCCTACTGTTGGAAAAACAAGCAAAATATTTGTTTTGCACTTGAGATAAACATATGAAGACAAAAATGGTTTGTCAGTAATGTAAGAGACCTATCTTATTCTTAATGAACACAGAGGGATAGTTTAGTTGGATTGTTGTGAGTGAGTAGTCACATAAATGGCCCTCACTATAGGTTTTACCACCTTTTTAAGTTAAAAAAATAGTTTTCCTTTATTATGTATATATTTTACATTCCAAACATATATATTTAATTTATATAAACTTAAGGTATTTTCAATAGAAAAATACTGATCCTTTTTTTCATTTTTTAGCGATGTTAGCGTATAAAATATATCCGCTTAGGTTACCTTGAATTTATTTATTTATTTTTTTGTTTTCCTGATTGTTAAACTTATTTCTGATAATTATTTAAGTCTTCCAGAGCATGACAATTAAAATTTATTATAATTTAAAGTTTGGGGTGAGTTGACTTTTCTAAGTTTGTCGTTTTACGGTTAAGAAAGAAATTAAAAAAAGGATTAAAGATCGAAAAAATTATCATTATTTTCTTTATCGCCACATATACCATGGGAGTGGGGTAGCTCAGTGGTGGGGCACTGAGCTTCCAATGCCAAAGGTCCCAGGTTCGAATTCCGGATCATGGCAGAAAAATTATTTATTCTGTTTCATTGGCCGTGATTGACCCTGTAGATAGACCCTCTTGGGGCACACCCAGCATCTATAAAGTCGGCACCCTTAATTAAAAATAATTGGTTCAGGGGAAAAACCTGGCAGTTGAGCGTGATCTCAGTCAAATCTCCTCCTTGCACAACCGTATACCAAGAAACAGTGCTTTCCCTAAAATAGTACTGTACCCAAGGCCCTTCATGGGTTGTAGTGGTACAAGTTTATTTCTTGATTTTTTAAAAATATTTTTTCATTTATTGATTTTTTTAATATACCAAAATAAATTAAAGGATGTGAAAAACAAAGCAAAAATAAAATATAAACATATTCTTTGAATGTTAAAAACATGGGTATTCATGCAGTATGCAAACAGTGCTAAGTATTGTAAACCTAATATGCAGATGTTACAGCTATATACTTCAATCTTTCAGAATTGATACAATAGCAAACAGATTACAATCCCACCTTAATCAAATGCGTTAGAAAATGGAAGATAAAACTAAACGAACAAAAAACGGAAGCGATGGTTTTCACAAAAATAAGTTTGATGTTTATTTCTTTGCTCATTATTTGTTTACACCACCCACCGAAATAAAATGTAAGAAGAGTCTTAACATCCATGACCTCATTTATGTTTTCATCAAATTCTTTGGCTTATGAATCTTTATTAATGCTTTCTTTAAAAGGATTTTAATGAAGTAATCCTGCCCTTCTCTCTTTTTATTTTTATTTTTAGTTGGCTATGCGGATGATATTGTGCAGAACCGAAATCGCTTTAAAAGAATTGCTATTTCAATTGGTCAATGAAAGCAGAACATTTAGACTGGCAATCAATGAAGCCAAAACCGAGTATATGGTATTATCTACTTCCATAACCAGAAGAAGGCCACGAGGTTTAGACGTGGGTACCGATCGCTTTGAAGGTGTTGATCGATTCACCTACATTGGGGTGGAATTAAACTGCGAGAACAAGAGAAGTGATGAAATAAAATAAAGAACCATGGCTGGAAACCTACTATGGCCTTCATAAACTGATGAAATCAAGCCTTCTGACCAAGCAAATCGAATTAAAAATATATAAGTCTCTGATAGGACCGTTGGTGTGCTATGGAGTAGAAACCTGGACGCTGAAAGTCTCGGACCAATTAGTACTAAGGGTCTCTGAAATAAAAAAATATTGTGACGTATTTTCGGCCCAGTATCCTCAGAGGGAACCTGGCGAATCGAGCTGTATATCTTCATAGAGCATTAGGATATAGTCAGATTTGTTATATCAAGAAGGCGAAGTTGGCTTGGACACATTGAAAGTTTGCCACAAGAACAGATAACAAAAATGATAATGAAGGAGGATTTCCTAGGTAAAAGTAGTAAGGGTACTACGCCCCAGAACAAGTTGGCTGAGGGATGTGGAGCGCATTACTTGGATAAGCATGGAGTGACTACGTGGAGGAGGAGGGCGATGGATCGAGACGGCTGGAGTGCCACTTTATATCTGCGATTCTACGATTATCTCGAAAATGGCTCAAACGATTCTTATTCATTTATTTTATCAGTGTTAAATTAAGAATCTTTTAATGCAATTCAGGTCTTATTCTCATTGATATTCTCTAATCGGATTTAAATGCCTAATTATATGTATTTTATCCTCTAAAGTACATTTAATTTGTTTTATCTGAAATCATTAACCATTTCGCATTGTGAAATGATATAAAAAGAGATTGAATATATAATATGAAATAATTTGACAATTAACTAAAGGAGAAATAAGCGGTCATAATAGTGAAACAGTTAACGTATCGGAGGCAGTGAGGACTTTATAAATAATACTTTTATTCATAATATGTTAGGAATAGCATACAAAATAATACTATAAATACATACATAAACACGAGCTTGCCCGAAGCGTCATAATAACCTTCCATACGTAATAAAATATGGACTCTGATAATATTAAATACATTTACATGTGCTTCTTCTTCTTCCTCCTTGTGCTTAGAGGTGCCTCAGTCTATGCCAGAGCTACACATCCCGGTCTCTGGCCAGCGCCTTTATGAGATTCTGTCCGGGTCCTCATTGCTTTCCCAGCTTTCAGATATGGTCCGTCCATGTAAGCCTAGGTCTGCCCCGGGGACGTCTTCCAATTGGCCTTGTTTCGAATTACTTCCTTGGATCCCGATCTTCATCCATTCGACAAAGGTGACCAAACCATTTTAGCTGCCTCCCTTCAACCACTTTCTTTACGGCTGAAACTCCCAGGTTCTCTCGTATTCGCTGATTCCTTACCAAATCTGTTCTGGTTCGTCCAGCCCCTCTCCTCAAGTATCGCATTTCTGCGGCAGTTACTCGGCTCCAGTGCTTGTCCAGTGGTACCTAGCTTTTTCTTCCATAGAGAAGAGTAGGTAGGTATATAGGCTTCCCCCTGCCCACTTCTCTCTTTCCAGGGGATTCCAATTTTTTTTGCAAAGTCGGTGGTAAACATTATTTGCCTTTCTGATCCGGTTGGAAACCTCCCCATCAATCTTTTCATTCCTGCTGGTGATTGTACCTAGGTAGGTATATTCCTCAGTCTTCTCTAAGGTTTCTTCTCTGCATTGGATCTCCACATTTTCTTCATTTCGTCCTATACATCTTCATTTTCTTGCTCTTCCTTGCAATCAGCGTCATTCCCTTTCTATCCAGCTCAGCTTCCCACTCTATGATTTTATACATCATGTACATGTGCGATTGTCATAAATACTAGGCGTTGGTATGGTAATTAATTGTTTTGAATAATATTTTGTACAGTCTGTAATTTTTCAAGTAAAAAAGATGGTAAGTGAAAGTTGTGTGATCACGCACCGCACCAATTTTTATTTTTCGAAATTGAAAATGAATATATGACTATAATATTCAACGTCATCTATAATGTTGCATTACAATATTTTTTTTTAGTAGAAATAATCCAAATATACCATTGTATTTAGTAGTCATCAAATATGCAAAATAAAATTTGACTGATTTCATGTGAGTGGGTGCACAGATTCGTGAAGATATTCGATCAGAAGTTAATAAATTGGATGCAAATAAAATATGCAATCGTATCAAAATCCGGGCTCTGATCGTGACCATTAGAACAAATAAAATGAAAATCATCCTATTTTAAAGGAATGGAAAATAAGAAAGATTGAGGAGTCCTGGAGGGAGGAGGATAACAAGTTTGGAGGAGTGGAGTGCCCTCCGGGCTAACTAGGACCGGTTGGAGTGCACTCAAAACCGCTCGCTCCTTCCGGATCTATCTTGGGATAGGAGCAACATTTTATTCACTACATTCTTAGTCAATGGGACGGATTAGTACATAATATTAGGGGTAAAAATTGTTAGGCTGTGTAAAAATGTTATATTGGGTCATATAAGTAAAAAAATGGACAAGCATATTTTTTTTTTTCATTTTTCCAACGACTGAACCTACTTTCTACACCGGATTTGAAAAAGATTGAGTTAAGGCATGAAACAAAATCAGAAAACGCAGTTTAAATACCTGAATCATTTGTGAACTATTTTCTCCGCATAAAGTTTTCCAAGCTCCGAAAGAAGTGGTAGTCTGTTGGGGATAGTTTAGGAGAATATGTGGTGGCCCAAGAAGTGATTTGATTCATGCACAAGCAAATAAACACAAATCACTTAACAATTCTACTGATGATGTTCGTTCAGCCCGTACATGACCCGTATAGTCTGTGGTATAGACACCCCTTTATCAATCAGTCAAATAATATTTCCGATAATTTTTCCTTGGTTAAACCAGAACGATGTGCAGGGGCATTGTCATGTTGGAAAATGGCTTGGTTTCTGTTGACAAAAGCGGGGTACCTAGAATTCAAAACTGCATGCACTTTTTCTAGCTCATCACAGTAAAGGTTTGAATACCCTTCCCGATCATTAGGAACAAGCTCAAAATGGAAAACTCCATCGTTGAAACGCTTGAGCCAAAGTGGGGCAGTATTTCGATGGATAACTGACTCAAACCTTTTATGACATAAATTTCTTCAGCGATTGCCTTTGCGCTTAGACATATTTCCTGTATAAGGAATTAAAGAAACAGTAAAACTCAACATTATCATAATTTTTTTTAATGGTTTTATTGAGTATTAATACAGTCTGCCACACTGAAGGGCATGTAGTATTCATTCACACAATATGTATATAAGAATGGAAAATAAATATAAATAACTAAAATAGGAATATATATATATATATATATATATATATATATATATATATATATATATATATATATTTGATGTTTTCATCTAAAAATATTTCTGCTTTGGATTGGTCTATTGTTTTTAATGAATAAATAGGTAATCTTTTTGTTTGTTTTCAATTAGGAATGTTAACATAGAGGACAATAATCCTTAATCCTTAATTCAATGAAATGATTCTAGATTCCAATGTTTACTTTCTATGGAATCAAAATGATTATTCAGTATTATTAGTTCAGTGCCGTTTCTTGCAGAACATTTCTTAGTCCCGAGCTTTTAATTGTTTCAATATTAAGTTTAAAAATGCCTCTTAGTGCTGAGGATGTTGTGCGTGGTGTGGCACTTATTGATGATGGACGTTCCATTATATATGCAGTTAATGCCATCGGAGTTCCATATGAAACTTTACGAGACACCGTCAGGCGTTTTCAGAAAACTGGTTCTTGCAATAGAAGGCCCGGTTCTGGACGGGCTAGGGTAACAGAACAACGGGATGACCGATTTTTGACTTTGAGACTTTTACGAAACCGGCACCTTACCGTTGTTCAAGCGATTCATCATTAGAAGAAGTTCGAGGTATGCAAATTTCGGAACGTACAGCTCGGAGAAGATTAAATGAGTATGGATTAATGGCTTTTCGTTCAGTAAGAGGACCAGAGTTGAACAGAACTCACAGATTAACACGGCTGGTTTTGCTCGAGAACACAGCCATTGGACGATGGACGAATAGAGTGTTGTACTTTTTACAGATGAGTCAAGATTCGCTCTTCGATCTCCAGACGGACGTGTAAGGGTGTGGAGAAGATGAAACGAAAGATATGCAGCCTGTAATCTTTCCCAGATCCAACCTTTCCAACGTGGTTCCTTAATGGTGTGGGCTGGGATTTCAATGGAGCGCCGCACAGAATTGGTTGTTGTTCGTGGAGGGTCTTTGACGGCCATTCGTTATGTAGATGAGATTTTGGAACCTCATCGTTCTATCCTAATGCACGATAATACGATAATGCACGCCCACATGTCGTCCGCATTGTGCAGACGTTCCTTCAACAGAACAATATTGATGTTTTAGCCTGGCCAGCACGTTCTCCAGATTTGAATCCCATTGAGCATTTATGGCATAACCTCGGAAGACGAATAAGAGCGAGTGCAACACTTTCTGATACACTGTAGGACCTTGAAAGGGCTCTTCGGGAGGAATGGGCTATCCTCCAGCAAAGGGACATTTCCCGACTGGTGGAAAGTATGCCGAGGCGTCTTCAAGAAGTAGTGAAGGCAAGAGGAGGAAACACGCGCTACTAAACGTTGATGTAATTAATTTCTGTTAGAATAATAATGGTTCGTTTTGGAATCTTAGAAACATTTAAATATAGAATCATTTCATTGAATTAAGGATTAAGGGTTATTGTCCTCTATATTAACATTCCTAACTGAAAACAAACAAAAAGATTACCTATTTATTCATTAAAAACAATAGACCAATCCAAAGCAGAAATATTTTTAGATGAAAACATGAAAAAATGAAGTGGGTGGAATTTTTTGCCTGTCAGTGTATATATCATAAATAGTAGGAACAAAAGCATTCTTATAGGATTTATTGCGAGAGTTTGAATTTAGTTCAGTGTAACAACGTAGTAGTCCACATTAAAATTACTACGTTCTGTATATTAATTATAGTAAGTTTGTATTTATAATGAAAGCAATATTCTTAAGGTTTTTATAACAATGAAAACAGATAAATAATAAGAAATTTATAGTGATAAGTGAAAGTTGTGTTATATACCGCACCAGATTAAAAAAAAAAAAAAAAAAAAAAAAAAAAAAAAAAAAAAAAACACGAGCTTTTTATAATACCCACCCAACAGCCTACTTGTATCCAATATCTTATCTTCAGCGCGGCCTTCTGTTCCCTAACCCAAATTCCGCCTAAAATATAAATAGTAAAATATGCAATGTAATCTAAATTAAAAACAATAAGCTGTATCTTAAACCATAATAGACAAATATCTTGAAGTACTTCAACCAATTATAAGCAGTAGAAAAGAAAATACTGCCCTAAAATAATGAGCTAAAATTTTTAAATTAATAATTGAATATTTAAAAAAAATAGTAACTTTATAATAATAGTTGCTGCGATAGTTAATCTTTGATCTCAGTAGTCAACGGTACAGACCCCATTTTATCAAATTATTAAACATCTACCTAAAACTTTCTAAATGGCTTAATTTAATTGTAACGTACAATTTTTTTTATCTTCAAAAATTCTCATTAATGAAGCATTTTCACTTTAAATTAATTAATCTGATGCGTTACTAAAAACTCATCTTTTTTATAGCAACACCCACTTGCTTTCCACTTAATTCGTAAGATAATTTGACCACAAAGTCGAAAAAAAAAAATATTGTTCCGTTAGGTCTATATAACCTTGTTATTTGGACATTTTGGGAGTCAGGTCAAACGATCCAATATTATATATATTATCCAATATCAAATAGATTTCTAGTAGGTTTCACATTGATTAATGAATTAAGTACTAAGTATGTGTGTTCAGTCTTATATTGTCACTGGGATAGTAGTTAACATGTTCAAAGACAATTTAGCTGCAACCACCTGCATCCACCCTTTTGGCACAATTTTTTTGTAACTTGATTGCTAAGAAAACTCTGATAAGCGCATTTCAGTACTTAATTACAGTCATTAATCTATGTGAAATCTATTTATAATTTCTCCGTGACTAAATTGAGTTTCTTGGTTCAGTTGGCTTCTTAGTCCAAAATTAGATATTCATTAATGTAGAAATAATTCTTAAAGGATGAATTTTTTTAATTCGTGTAAAAAAAAAGAAAAGAAAATATAGGGGTTGTAAGAACTATTCTGCACTGTTATTCCCTTGGACTTTGTATTTTTCTTTGAGCTATGATTTAATATAATTCGTTATCACATTTCATTCAAATTTACTCTCCCAGTAACACGAACTTTGAAATTAAATTTCATTATTAGAAACATTTTTAAAGTAATCTTTCCTTGTACATTCGATGTCACCACCTTCAAGAAGATATAAAACTTTTTGAGAAAATAAAATATTTGAAAATTGTTATTTTGTTCCCGATTTTAGCGTTTCGGTCCACTCTGCGAAATTCAGATTGACAACGCCTCATTTACGTAAATTTTCGTAAATAAAAAAGTTGGAAGTTTTTAGTTAAAATTAATTCTTTTTATTAAAGTAATTGAATAAAACGGGTACGTACTGATTATTATGTACTTATAATCTATAATAATTGCACTATCGATATTTAATAACAGTGTAACTTTTTATTGATATATATATATATATATATATATATATATATATATACATATATAAAACCTATAATTTACTCTAGCTACCAAACAGGTTTTGAATAAATATTATACTTGGCAGATAGCTACGATGTGGACAAAATTTGGACTAACAGACTTAGCAATGTGAGAGTAAATACTTTTTCAAGGAGAAACAAACTTGATATCCGTTTTTCACACATCCAAAAACCCATCAATACGAAATTTCATAGCAATAAAACAATTAAAATTTTCTGCGAGAAATCTTTGCCTAGGATGGATTCGAAATTTTTTCAACAACCACAAAAAATGTAATAACTTTAGAACGTCTTCACTGATCCATATAAAATCATTAGGAATTTGGCCCTCTGTACACTACCCAAAATGGTACAAATCCGGCTAACGTAAATAAATTAGAAGTAAAGATATAAAATAAAAATGATTCTTAAGCTTTCCTTGATTTCTAATTTAAAAAGGAATGAAATATAAAAGTAATCGATATAGGTTGGAAGAGTAGTAATTAAGCTTTCTAGCGGTTGCACTGACGCTGAATTTGTAAAAGGTACTGAGAAGTTATGAATTCTTTAGATATCGGCCAGAAAAAAAAAATATTAATCATATAAAAAGTATTAAATTTTGCTATTTTTGTTATCTATAAAAATTCATATTTAAGAGTTTCAAAGGGCACTAAAGACTAACTTCCTTTTGTTTAGTACACATTAAACAGACCAGCACATCTCCCCAACCCCTCTTCTTATCTCTTCACAGGCCCTTTCCTGTCCTATCTACCTCCTTTTCATCCCTCACTTAAAATATGCAACAGTAAATCTTCAACAAATTATACCCTTGTACGAAACACGATTTAAAAATAGTATTTTAAAAACTTCATAACTAAAATATATTATATTTCTGAAACTAAAAATAAAAAATCTAGGACGGCGTTAAATTAATTTCTGTTAAATTTTTCAAACCAACCCCGTGCAGTTCGCTAGTCAAGGACACCTTTCCCTTCATATTTAATAATTTTACGAGTTGCTTCTGCGGCTGTGAATTTTTTTTCCAGTAATGCCTTAAATTACGAGAATTTCGTAGAACTCTGTAATGTTTCTTCTTTAAAACAAATAAATAACTGAGGTTTTTTTTTTTTATAAGAAGTCGAATTAGAGAATGCTCTAAAAGGATTATTAAGTATCGGTGAGTAATAAATAGGATTAAAGTATGTATAGTCCATTGAAATCTTGAATTTGATAAAACGGTCATTTTGTTTATACACGCTGTTATGATTGAGTAGGCAATAGAATATTCTGTCACATGGACAATGGTTATAATGGAGTAACTAACATTAATAGAAATTTAACTGTACATTGGTGTAACAAATTCATTTGAGCACTTTTTGAGTGAAAATTAATAATATAAAGTGGCACTTCGATAAATATTTGTGGAGGTATGGAAATCTCTGTTGCTAGACGTGGTTGCAGTGTTCTGCAATGTACATATGAATATAAATTGTATTTCTAATATTAATAGACATACGTGGAAAATCTATTTTAAATAGTATGGGGTTGAGCTATGGGGCTCCACCAAACCTTCAAATTCCTCTTGCATCCAATCCTTACAATCCGAAATCCTTCCTAAAATCCTCAATGCTCCTTACTTTGTTACAAATAAAATTATCCAGAATGACCTTAATGTTCCTTATGTATCAGAATTGGCCCAATCCAGATATCTGTCCTTCCATAATAAACTTCATAACCATCCCAACCATCTTGTCTCTAACTTTGCTTCCTATTCGATTCCTGATAACCCTCCGAGGCGTCTGAAAAGAAGATCGCCACGTGATCTTCTGATATAGACATATTATTAGAGTGCTACCAATGGGTAGTTTCTCAACATGTGTTCCATGTCATTATATCCATGTGCGAATTTACCAGATGTATTTTTTGTATATAGTTGTAAATATCATATAAATAAATAATTAAAAAAAAATTGTATGGACCATTAAATCAAAACGAATTGTTTCATACTCATTTTGCGTTATATTTAATTTCACAAATAAATCCCTATCGGTTAAAAACCAAAAAAACTGGAAAAGACCTTATAATGTATGAATTAAACCCATTTATGTTTATTTAGTATCATAAACACGCTTCTGTAGTACTTCAAATCAATTTTGATAATCATACGTAAATATCAAGGCTATGCTATAGGTTTCTCACAGAACCGATTAAATTAAACAATTTACGTTAAATGTGGTTTTTAAATCCTCATTTGGCCCTAGAAGTTTGAATAAAAACATAGATGTACAATATTCGTTTTTTTTTCTTATCAAATAACAGATTAGGTATTGACAACATTACAAACTTAAACTAATTCGCGATTCGTTAT
Organism: Nezara viridula; assembly: GCA_928085145.1. NCBI lineage: Eukaryota > Metazoa > Arthropoda > Insecta > Hemiptera > Pentatomidae > Nezara > Nezara viridula. The sequence goes on from OV725078.1 coordinate 130,182,630, forward strand.
TTGTTATATTTGTCTTCTAAATTCGGTATAATTTTTTTTAATGCTTATTTGATACATAAGATTAGAAAACAGTGTTATTTTCCAATCCTTCTATTTTATAATTAATGTAGGATTAAATTAAGATTCTTAACATAGTCAAACAATTAAAAAAATAGTTATGATAATTATAAATTTGCAATCGACTTTAAATAACTGATAAATTATATTAATACAAATGCCAAGCTCTACTCGACTACGGACCGGGTTCGATTCCCCCATAGAGACAGTAACTTCCCCACCCTGATATTCAAAGGGAGGTGAGCGACCCCTGTGTCTTACACCATATCTCCTGGTCCTCCAGGTTTGGGGTGGTTAGGGGTCCTGATGAGTCCCCTATCCCATAAAAAAACTGGGTGGAAGATTGAAGCAAAAGAGTGTCTAACATCCTTCAGGAAAGTTCCTGATGAAGAGAGAATGAAATGTGATAGATAAATAACCTGCTGAAGAAGACTCATGAATTAAAGGTCGACAGGCTTAGGGAAATAAAAATTGTACAAACATATAGAAATGAACAATGCACTAATACATAACAAAGTGACTTTTTAATACCGATTATTAGAACTTGGTTGCTAGCAGCGCGGTTTCTCGTAATGAAATAAAACTTTATTCAATATTTTCAAATTAAATACCTCATAGAATATACACTTAAATCAGTATTTAAACTGTTTGCATTGTTATTTTATATTTCTAATGAAATAAATAAATACATTTTTTTAATTGTTTTCGGCCGAACTCATACAAATGGAGTTGAGTTTTATATACATACATTTATAAGAATATACATAAATATGATACCTAATTAACTACATCAATAGTAAAAATCTTTTTTTTTTCATTATTTCTTAATGATATGTACAACTGTATTAAATAAATACATCTAGTAAATTTGAACATATGGATATAATGACATGAAAACACTTGCTGAGTAACTACCCAATGAGTAACCACTCTAATGATATGTCTACATTAGGAGATCACGGGGGCATCTTCTTTTCAGACGCCTCGGAGGGTTATCAGGAATTGAAGAGCAAGCAAGGTTAGAAACGAGAGGGTTGGGATGATTCTGAAGTTTATTATGGAAGGATAGGTATCTGGATTGGGCCAGATCTGAAACAAAAGAAACATTAAGGTAATTATGGATGGTTTTATTTGTAACAAAGTAGGGAGCATTGAGGATTTTAGGAAGGATTTTGGATTGGATACGAGAGGAATTCGATGGTTTAGTGGAGTCCCATAGCTCAACTCCATAAGTCCAAATAGGCCTTATTATAGTCGTGTATATGAGTCTTTTGTAATTAATTGGAAGTTTAGAGCGTTTGTCTAATAAGTGCTGAAGTGATTGGATACGTCGAGCGGTTTCTTGTCGTTTCAGTCTAGTATGAATAGTAAAAACCATATGTAATATAATATAATATAAAAAATAAAATTAGTGTGTTTGATATAATTATGAACAAAACTATCTTTCTTTAGCAAATTAAAATATAATGCTTAATCCTAATATTATATTTACATATAGCCTTAAACTTAACTTAACATTAGGTTAGATGATACTTTTATTTGATATTCTTGAACAAATAAAAAGAGGTTTCTTAATTTTGAACAACTTTCTACATACCAGTATAAATCATTGAATTTATATTAGTTTTCTATATCTAATAATTGCACTATTTGGTCTTTATCGTCACAATTACCATCAATATATTCATTTAAATACTTACGTCTACCTACATATGTAGGGCGATAAAACAGAAAATGTTATAAATCTTCGGGTTTAAGTGTATTACAAATAGGACATTCAGAACTTCTATCTAGAAAACTATTTTGAAATCCGTAAGAAGTAAACTTTAAGTTCTTAAGTTAAGTTAAGTCTTAATTGGCTAATCATTCTATGCCTTTTTTCTTGGCCCTTTAAGTTTTATATAATATTCACCCTTAGTCAAGATACTAATTTTTCTAAAGTTTTGATTAAATTTTGAGTTTACCTAGGACTCCATCTGGACAAACGTCTAACTTGGAATCCTCATACCAGACTGAAACGACAAGAAACAGCTCAACGTTTCCGACACTCACTAGACAAACGCTCTAACCTTCCAATTAATTACAAAAGACTCATTTACATGACTATAATAAGGCCTATTTGGACTTACGGAGTTGAGTTAAGGGACTCCACCAACCTTCAAATTCCTCTCGTATACAATCCTTACAATCCAAAATCCTCAATGCTCCTTACTTTGTTACAAATAAAATCATCCACAATGACATGAGAAAGAGTTAGTCGAGGGTGCGGTCAAATAAATAAAAAAAATTAAAATATATTAATTATTTTAATTTTTGCCGACGTTTCGACCCACATTGCAGGTCGTCTTCAGGGCGTAGGATGTGGCACTGCGGGAGGCAGTTGAAACACTGGCCACTATGACCTTAATGTTCCTTATGTATCAGATTTGGCCCAATCCAGATATCTGTCCTTCCATAAAAAACTTCAGAACCATCCCAACCCTCTTGTTTCTAACCTTGCTTCCTTTTCAATTCCTGATAACCATCCGAGACGTCTGAAAAGAAGATCTTATTAAGATATTATTAAAGTGCTACCAATGGGTAGTTTCTCAACATGTGTTTCATGGCATTATATCCATGTGCGAATTTACTAAATGTATTATTTTTGTGCAGTTGTAAATATCATATAAATAAAAAATAAAAGTTTGTAAACAAAGTTTTGGTAATCGGTTGTCTTCTATTAGGTCTACTTTTCGGCACCAGTGAATCATTTTTTTAAGAACGCTTATTTCTAATGATAAATGTACTAATACCGATGGAATAGATGGGATTTCTTTTTGGAGATCCTGGGCTAACGGATAAGTTAGTATCAGACATACATCGTTTTCCGGCGCTTGTTGCGGTGTGAACCATCCGCTGCAGTAAAAATGCAGGAATATGCTGCCATTGGCAGAGAATCGACTCTCACTTGATTAATTCGGTAATTGACTTAGCAAACCTGAGGAAGCAGGGAACAGTGGAGGCAGATTGGTTTGCAACTGTCAGACCCTTATCAGCTTCTCTCGCCTTCTCCAATCAGATTCAAAAACAGACAACTCACTTAGCATCGTGTTTCAGATGGTCTAGGTGCTGTTGAGGAAATTATTAATACATCTAAATCAACAATTGCACAAATGATTGTCAACAGTGAACTATTTATCACAGATTATTTTAATCAAATAATATACAAATTAATACAGAATAGATTACAACTTAATGTACATAATATAAGTTATTTTAGATTATTTTACTTGTATTATTATTATTATTTTTATCATATTATAGCACTCATTTCAACTATATTTCTCATTTAGTTAAACCACACTTTAATTATATTATTGCCAATCTCATAGACTCCTGCCAATTCATAGATTCCTATTCTTATATTATTTATGTTTTTTTTTCAAATATTATTCTTATATACAACTAATACCAATCATATCGTGATCCATAGTATTGTTCTTATATTATTTAGGATCTTATAGAAAAAAATAAATTTATACTGGGATGAGTTCCTTTTAAGGGGGCGCTGTGGTCGAGCGAATTAAGACGCTTGAAAAATGTTTTAAAAGTAATTAAATCCCATTAGCGGGAATAAATAATACACAAAAAATAAACAATTAATAATGAATTAAAATAATTAAGTGCATTCTCTCTACTCGACTACTTAGACTACTACGGTGCGGGCTCGATTCCCACATTTTACTAAGGAGGGTAGAAGAATTGATATTTCCGTTAATTAATTTAAAGAGAAAAGAATTATTTATCTATTTATTCAGAAATATTACTTTGTTTCTATTTATTTTATTTTATTTTTTGTACATATAGTGTCAATGTCATTCTACCTCACTATAACCAATGTCCAAGAGACATATTGTTGTAATACTCAATAAAAAAATGAAAAAAGAAATATTACAATCTGTCACAATTAAGGGCATTTATAATAGTGTTCAGAGAGTACAGTCACACTCTAGAGATAAAAATAACATTTTTTTTGAGGCGCCTAAGTGCTAGAGAATCAATATTTATATTCATATTTCAATAATGTGTTTAATATAATAGAAGAATAAACTTTATTCTGGGATAAAGTCCCTTAAGAATAACAATATTGATCATAAAAATTGTCATTAAATCTGGCCAAAATACATATTACAATAAAAGAATAACTTTTTTTTTTTTTTTTTTTTTTTTGTTCTTCCCTACCTCGCCTTTTAGGCTCTACGGGGGGTGAGGGCGGTGAAATTTAAAATCTCCTCCGGCACCGGGACGCGAACTCGTACAAATAATAAAAGAAGTATTTACATAGCTATACAGATATATTAAAGAAAAATCTGGTGTGTCCAATCTCACGACTTTCCTACCTATTTCAGACAAGTTTGTATACCTTTACATATGTCCGTCAAGAAACAAAATAAAAATTGAATTAGATTTATTTCCCTGAAAATTTGTGAAATAAAATATTTGAGTATGATTTATATGATAAACTAAAGCAATTTAAACCGGCTTAATGTAGATCTGTTTAAAAATTTCAACACCCTCTAATATTGCTGATCAAAAACTTTTTGCCATAGCCTAATTTTGTCGAACTATAATTTCTGTTAAAAGCAGAGGAAATAGCGAAGCTTGTGTGGTGCGGGCAACAGATTTTCTTACTTTCACTTAGTCATTTTTTGTCTTTCATTCACCGCATTCTGACACCAGGATATGAACCCGTAATCTTACATTGGAAATTGAATAGCTATAACTTTATTAATAGTTGTCCAAAATGAACGTTTTTTATGTAATTTTGTAAGGAATTTCATTACTTTAAAAAAAAAAACACGGCTCTGAAACGTATAGATCCGTCGAAAACAACATATCGGATATTTGATCCGATAGCAATAATTTCCTTACCTAGTATAGGTACGAAAGTAAAAATATGAGCGATAAGGTCACAATACTGTCAAATAGTTGCTACATACAATAAAGTAAGAAATAACTAAATGAAATGGGAAAAGAATTACTTTAAGAAATTACTTTTGTTGTCAAAACATTGAAGTAATGAAAAAAATAAGATAAATATTTACAATAAATGGTTTACATCTGTATCTTAATATGAGTACTAGTAACGGTATTATATATATATATATATATATATATATATATATATATATATATATATATATATATATATATATATATAATATATATATATATATATATAATTGACTATCGATATTTCAAGTTTTATTTTGATGGTATCGATAATGATAGGCTGATATTAATTAATAGGGGAGTGGGGTAGCTCAGTGGTAGGGTACTGAGCTTCCAATGCTAAAGGCCCCAGGTTCGAACCCCGGCTCATGGGAGAAAATTTATTTATCTGTTTCATTGGCCGTGGGGCGACATTGGGTCGAGAGGCCCTCCTGGGGCACACCCAGCCTCTATAAAGTGGTTACCCTTAATTAAATAATTGATTAAGGGGGAAAACCTGGCGGTTGAGCGTGATCTCGGTCAAATCACCTCCTTGCGCAACCGTTGACCTAGAAACAGTGCTTAACTAATGTTTCCCTTAACTTTTTTTATTGTATTTTTTTACAATTTTCTCAATCATTTCAGCTAGTCCGATAAGCAGTTTGATTTATCTGGAAGAAAGTTTTAATATACTAGACAATTTGATATCATAATATAATATTTGTCAAAGTTTGGCTAAAAATAAAGAAACCCTTTCAGATAAAACGACCCGTTTTCATTTTTTTTTTTTTAAATTCACACGTTCCAGATTTAAGAACGTAATAAATAAAACAACCTGAGGTAAGGGCACTGGAGGAGGTGCAGTAAAAGATACGCCGGCTGACTAAGCGTTGAAAGTTTTATGGCGACAGTAAAAAAAAAAAAAAGTCTGGAACATGCACATGGCCCATCACAAGCACGCCCAATAATTAATTCATTTAAATTCAACGACATGATGTCGTGTCAACTTCAAGTTTTACAGTCTCCAGTCTTACCGTCGCGCAGTGGGGCCCATCGCTGGTCTAGGAGGATAAAAACAACTTTCAAAATATAAAAGAAATATCATCCTTTTTATAGACAGTTAGTGACCTAGTAAATTTTCATAGTTCGTTTAAACTCTAACAGTAGAGTACGGAAGAGAGAGGTTTGAGCGAGAAAGCCTTCAGTTTCTCCAGTGGACAAAAGTTCCAGCATTACTTTATTTATAAATTAAATCAGAGCCTTTGTGCGTTACTGCTTAAGACTGCTTTTGATAATTCAGTTAATAAACTTCCTTTTTCACTGGATTTATTTAGATTCAACCAGTTTGATGTTGATTAAAATTGCATGTAAAAAATGTCTTAAATCAAATCCTTGGAATGCATAAATAAGGTTTATGTGGCCTGTCAAATACTCTTCCGGTATCCCGCCGCTATTTTTTTTTTCATTTTGTATATTCTTTAGAAGAATAATTAGATGAAGAATTTTAGAAGTTTCTTCATTTACGCCTTATCAGATTATTTCAATGAGATTAAACCCGGATTTAATTTTTTTAAATTTTAATTGAACATTTAATTTATATCATCTATCTGACGAGTTTAATTAAAATTATTAGAGCCCTTTTCGATAAAAACATAAAAATAGGTAAAATCTATGATATAATGTACCATTTAAGGTTTTTCGATTTTAAGACATTGCTGCAATATCCAAAGTGTATATCAACCTTAACAAAAATTCGTCCGGTAATTTTTTGCATCGCCACACACTGGGACGGCTATATGGTTCTTTGGACATGGCTCTAACTTATCCGGAAATCGCAGTATACTGCTCAAATTGGTCTGTTTATGTTTTTTTAGGTTATTGAATTTGAATTTGAGTCATTTGGCAGAATAGATGCATATATTAAATGCAAAATAATAAAATATTAATTTTTATTTTATCTTGAATTTAATTCTATAGGTAAATTTTTTTCTGTTAAAAAATTATGCGAGTACATATAAAATATTACATTTACGATAGCATTTTACACACCGCTGTACCACTATAATCTTCTAGTTTAAAATAATTATAAATTAAATAAAATAATTTATATATTTTATGGAATTTCATAAAATTAATTTTCAACTCACTTTCAAATTCACTTTTTTTTTTTTTTTTTTTAAATCTATTTATTGAATAATAATACAATCAGCCACTGCTGGAGGGCTATAAGCATTAGGGCTAAAAGTTCTCATTCATACAATATATACAAATAATAAAGAAATAAATATAAATATAAGAAGTAAATAAATAATACTGATGAAGAAGGTAAATAAATAAAAAAAAATAAATAAATAAAAAAATAAAATAAAATAAAAACTTCTAAACACAATCATAACTATATACAATATATACATTTGCCCAAGAATCTCCGAGCCAGGCTTTTACCTCCACACGCGGAAGGCAAAGCAAGACTCCGGAAGATCCCAGTGCCACTTTTCCAGTCGCATCACTAGTATTAGAAGCCAGTGGAGACTGAAAGAGGGCAATACAGCCACAGACGCTCAGGACATGAGTGGAGAAGCTGGCCATTGCCAGGACTCCAAAGGCATATTTACAAAAGATCTCGAGGCCACTGCCGTTTCAACCTTCGAGGGGGATAGTATGGATGCTCGGAGCTGGATAGGGATTGCGCTAGAGGATTGGGATGATGAATGAGGTTCTGGTGAAAGTTGGAGAATCTGGATGGGATGATGTCATGGACATATGGGATGTTAAGGTCATGGTGTAGGGTCTTGTTCGTGACATAATATGGAGCATTGACTATTGTTCGAAGGACTTTGGACTGGAAGGATTGGATGCGTTTGATATTCGATGATTTAGTTGTCCCCCACAGTTCAAGTCCGTAGGTCCAGATAGGTTTCAGTATGGTCTTGTAGATTAATAATTTGTTTTCTGTTGAGAGATGAGATCTTCTGTTTAGTAGTCTATATAGCTGACCAAATCGTCGGTTAAGCTCTTGTCTTTTAAGTCTCGTATGTGGGTTCCAAGTCAGTCTTTTGTCCAGAAGGAAGCCAAGGTATCGGACTGTGTCTGAGTAGGGAAGAGGAATTGAATTAAAAAGGATTGGCGGACAGGATCTGCGTCGAAGAGTGAAAGTTACATACTTGCATTTTGATTCATTAATTTTGATGCGCCAGTTGTTGCACCACTGCTCAATGAAGGAAAGGTGTCTTTGCAGGTTCTGGGACGCTATTAGAGGATCCGAGTGGGAGGATAGGATGGCAGTATCATCAGCAAATGTTGCTAGGAAGGTATCAGGACTTGAAGGGATGTCAGCGGTGAAAAGGATATAGAGAACTGGGCCCAAGACACTGCCTTGTGGAACACCAGCCTCAATTGGGTAATGTTTGGAGAGTTCAGTGCCGCAGCGGACTTGAAAGGAGCGATTTGAAAGGTAAAATTCACTTTTAGAACGCCAACTTTTCGCTTCCTGAGATATTGTACATTTATTCAGTTCGTAACTTTGATATGATGAGATCAGAATCGATTAACAAAATTTTAAATATGTTTCTGCTATTATCATTGACTTTTATAGATCTGTAGAAACTAGAACAGTTCAATCTGTCTACTGATATATGCACTGACTCCATTATTTTTCTTTAACTATAAAAGAAATGTAACATGTAAAATATTGTATTTATTAAAATTTTAGCAATATTTTGAAAAATGATGAACATTTCTGTCATTTTAGTTTATATATAACATATATTATATGAGACAAAATATTTTTTGACATTATTGCTCTAACCTATCGATTGCTATTTATATCAGTTTTTTTTTTATGTGTAAAATTATTATTTAACGCAATATAAGTATTGCACGTATTTCACGTAAAATAAATATTGTAAAAATATTCGCGGTATATACCAATAGATTGTTTAAAGTTCCTGCCCTGTAGTTTGTACTGTAAACATTACACTGTTCAAATATTGTCTAATTTACTATCTATTTCGTAACGACACATTATACTAAAATATAAATATATAAAGTTACGTGTATGCAATAATGAAAAATATTTTTTTATAAATTTTTTTATAAAACTAACATAATTACACTCGTGATATGGTTATACTTTGGTCAGTATACATAATTATATGTTTTTTAATCGTTATTGTCTAATATTTAGTTAAGAAATCAACGATTGATTGAGATAATCTTAAAATATTAATTTTCTACTAAATTGAATAAACTGGATTTGTCGCGTTCGGCGACGTTTCCAATGAAACTGATTATCCATTAGCGGCGAGATCTCAATTAATGAATTTTATCTCCTTCGGATTCATATTGAGTTTAAATGAAGATTTTATCTCCATTTTTAAAATTAAATATATTTCCTAATGGTTTATTGGGAAACAATTAAATTATAATTTAATTGTATCAGCACTTTACCAAATTCGAGATGATCTTTTAATAAAAAGAAAATATTTTGTGTATAAAGAAGTATCAACATATCACCATAGCAAAAATAGCCCGTGGTACAGACCTCTTTTTTTATCAAATTATCAACATCCGCCTAAAATTTTGTATAAATAGTTTCAACTCATCGTAAAAATATTTTATTTCCGAAAATTCTCGGAATATGGGCGTTTTCAGTCTGGAGATCGGCAAACTTTGTCTATTTAATTAGGTACCAAAAACTCATGAATGTCCGTTCGCCTTCCACTATTGTAAGATAATATGATAATAAAATAGAAATAAAAATGGTGGCCTTCAAAAATATTGATCCGTTTGGACTACATAACTTCTTTATTTTGACATTTTGGTGGGAGGAGGTCACGCCAAAGGGCCCAATATTTTTGTAGACCACATTTTCTTTCGATTTTCAGATCATATTATCTTATGTTTCAAGTGACACAAAGCATATTGGTGTTTATCAGTTTTTATTTCCTAGTTTAATAGACGAAGTTTGCTGATTTCCAGGTTGAAAATGCAACAATTTCAAGAATTTTCGCAAATAAAATATTTGTAGGTTACGATGAGATGAAGCTATTTAAGAAGCTTCAGGCGTATGTTAATAATTTGATAAAAAGGGGTCTGTATCACAAATTAAAAAAATATAAATGAAGTAGTGATCATAACATTTATATTATTTTATTTTCGAATTTCACACTTTCTTGGCTTTTGCCAGAAATATTCACCTACCCGGACCAAGGTCAAGGGTTAGGCTCAAAATTTAAACTATATTTAAAAACTTCCTGACGATGTTCGCTGTGCCCTAGGAGAACTACTTTTTGCCCTTCTTGCAACACTTTTTCTGGCAGTTTCAAATTTTCGACAGAGCGAATGGCATCGTCTGGGAAGAGGCCATTGCTGGAAATTACAACTGGATATACCTGGACTTGATTCGGTTTGTAAAGTTCCCGAAGCTCTTGGCACAAGTCTTGATATTTCCTAATCTTTCCAGAAATAGTCTTTCTGATATTATCATCGGTTGGAACCGCTATATCTATAACATACCCACTTTGTTTCTTCCGATCAATCAATACAATATCCGGCTTGTTATTAACTACCGTCTGGTCTGTAATTATAGATCGATCCAATATATTATTTTATTTTATTTCGACAGCACCGGTTTGGGCTCATATCGTTAATAAGGTACATCATTTGTTATCATGATATTTAATGAGGCCATGGCTTGGTGAACAATTTTAGCCAAGTTATTGTGCCTCATCAGATATTCTTTACCTTCCAATGCTTGACATCCCGATGAAATATGTTGGATTGACTCCACTGCATTTTTACATAAGCGACATCGGTCACTTACATTTTCTCCACATATATATTTTTTGTATGAATGAATACCACCTGGTTTTGTATTGCCAACATAAACCCTTCAGTTTCGGGAAATAGGTATTCTTTCTTAAGCCATTTATTAGAGGTCTCCCAGTTAATTCCCGATTGAGATAAAGCATTGTAAAAACGACCATGTAGTGCTTTACTCTTCAAATTTTCGAGCAGATTTTGTTCGGTGGTGACTTCTTTATGTTCCTTTGAAACTAATTTTAAAGCTGTGTAGGCATTATCCAGCGATTTTATGGCTGACCATACAGAAGAGTTTCTTAGTTGGAAAGTGCATCTTAAATTATTTTCTTGCTCTCTACAGCTTCTTAATAAGCAGACAAGTCCCCTTCCTCCTTTTATCCGTGGCAAGTACATCCTCTCAATCGATGATTTGGGATGTTGTTTCCTGGCTGAGGTAAAAAGAACTATCACCAAACGATTCATTTCCTCCAGCTCCGTATTAGACCATTTTAGAATGCCAAACGTATAAGTAAACACAGCAATAGCCCATGTATTTATTTTATTTATTATTACTAGTAGGCCCGTGCGAAAAATTCGCACAGCATATTATTAGCAAATGCCAAATTAATAAGAAAATAAGAAAATGCAACTTATCAAAAGATTAAGACATCAAATGTTACGTTTATCGATAAATATAATCCACAAAGCAAACAAAAATTAATTTAAATCTTCATTTTTGTTTGGAACCAACATGTATACAAATTTCAGTAAGCTGTATATTTGCTAAAAATTGTCCGATTGCGATGATTTTTTTTTTCCTTTTGTAGGGAATTTACTAATCTTTTATATAATTATGGGCATAACCAAGGTAAAAGTGTGTAATTTTTCAGTTATTCGCAAATAAAGTTTATTTTCTTTCATAACTTGTTTGCCTGAATTTTCTGGGTGATTGTACTATTTTGCCAGCCTGAAGAAGAAGGAAGCCTTCGAAATTGGTGGCTCAATCTTGAGATTTGGTGAAAAATTAACGATGATATGGCTTGCCGATCAAAAACACCATCGATGAGTAATAAAAACTCCCCTCTCTCGATCATAGAGACCTCAAGTCGACGAAATGAGGCATGTATTCAATGACAGTACTACAATTAATGTAAGGTTGTGTGGATGTGAACCCTATGCCTTTCGTTATCTGGAAAATAGTACGTTTTTCGGCTTAAAAACGCGAGATCTTTATCTTGCGGGTCTTGCTGTACGCATCAAAATCTTTAAGATCCAATTTGTCCCGTATCGATCTACAGACCTACCACTGTTCCAGTATCGAAGCCTAGCAAAATGTTTATATCGACTTTATTTATTTTAGAAAGAAAAACAAAAGTGGATAATACGATTCGCTAACCCCCCGTGAAATTCTGAATCCAACGGTACCCCGTGTTATTATTCGTGTTAATATTCGTGGTATTTGAGCATGACAGGAGCTTATATTTGGTACAAAACCGATTTCGAGCCTTACTGTAATAATATATGTGGGGATTATTATTGTATTTATATTATTATTTTATAGTTATTTTTAGCATAAATATACTATATATTATAGCAGTTTGAGTTTCATAGAGGAATTATATTCAAATTTAAATCATATACATACAATCTTAGCGTATGCGGATAAGCAGTCTTTGGAAGCAATCAAGAAGACATTGATAAACTAGCTAAGACTATGTAGAGAGAAGGAGAGTAAATCGGTATACAATCAAGTCAAAACAAAACAATATACGATAGTGAACCGAAAAACCTATCCCAATAACGGTAAATTCATGAATGGAAACTTGTTGTAGATATTATTCATAATTAAAAACAAATTATTAAATACCACGGCTCCACAATAGCCTCAATAAATAAAAACTATTAGAAATGCCCCCAGCTTATAACAAGCAGAAATAAAGCTTTCTTCTTTAATTAAAAAATACTGAAATCGCAAAACTTGAAAAATCTTAAGGTAACAATGGGTAGATTCTGAACAACCCTTGTTATGCCATGTATTTATCTGTATCACATTTGCTGAATGTATATTAAATGAACAGTTGTAAATTTCAAAAATAAAAATATTTGGAAATAGATTCTGGAGCAAATGAGGCTTTATCAAAAAATCTTTTACCTCATCTAATCCACAAAGTCACAAAATGCCTTTATTTCTCTACACAAAGATGACAGCAACAATGCACAAATGACCACTAGTGTAGGCTACCTACCCAAGCCTACCTGTCTACAACAGCTGAGCAGTGTTGACAGATAAGATCTATTAACTCAAACAGTTCAGTCAATATTTCACGATATAAAGGGTAGAAGGTTAAAATGGGCGGGGCAAGCAATCCATCAGGAAGCTTCTATCCAGTAATGAATGCCACATCAGTTGGCAAGAGACCTCGTGGAAGATGAAATATACCCTAATACCACAAAATCAACAAAGATGCTGCAGAGCTGGATTCAGCAAACTAAAATGCTGAAGCGCACGACAGAGGTGGAGGAAGATGGTTCAGGCCAGATGATGGCTCAAAAATCTAAAAGGCCAGTAGAACCAACCAATAGAAAAGAAAAAGTGTTGATATTCATTTTTTTTTTTTTTTTAAGAAAAATTAATTATAATAATATAAGGTAAGGCTTTGTATCTTATTTATTTTCATTTTATTGTTTGGCAAATAAGTTTTTCAGTGAAATAAAACTCAATGCATTATAGACATAAAAAGTATTTTAATCAACAATACATTGACCATTATTTAATATGACTTTTTCCCCATCTTTCCACTAACTGTATCCTGCCATGTTCATAGAATGTCTGAAGTTTATTGTCAAGAAACTGATCTAAGTGTTTTTTTATGTCCTCTTCCTTTTGGAATTTCTTTCCATTCATGGAGTTCTGCAGAGATCGGAATAAGTGGTAGTCACTTGGAGCTATGTCTGGTGAATAGGTATGGTGGGGAAAAAGGTCCCATCCAAGGCTCAATAATTTATTGCAAGTGACCAATGATGTTCCGGCGGCTTGGTGGAACAAACACCCTTCCGACCATTCATAATTCTTCAGGATGTTCTCCAAATTCGATGTTACTAAATCCGTTGGAAAGTTGAATTATTGCTCTTCAAAGCCGTCTGAATAGTTTTTTTTATTATGCCTACATAAGGAATAAATAAACAAAAACTCCTTACAGGTTTTTATTTATGATCTCCATTTCTAATTTGTTTACAAAGGTCATGTTGATGTCATTTTTTGTAGTTTATGTGGCCCCAAATTTCTAGTAGATAACTAAAGTCGTATTGAATTATAAATATATAAACATTTTTTGTGATTTTCGAAAAATTATGTGAGGGACCCAAACATTAAGTCTGGAAACATAGCCGAGCTTGTGCAAAAGGTTTTATACGCTTGTGTGTGACACATTTAGGGCCACAGCAATCTCTCGCACTGATTAGGTGGGATTTTGATCAACACTATCCTTAACATTGGTCGTTTCAATTTCATGTGAATGACCAGACCGTTGAGCAACATTGATGTCAAAATTTCCTGAATGAAATTCGGCAAACCAATTTTGACAGGTGGATTCGGTTAAGGTATCATCCCTATAAATAATGCATTTTTTTATATGAGCTTCTGCAGCACGCTTACTTTTTTAAAAATAATACCACAAAATATGCCGATAATCAATGATATTTTCTTCCATATTCACAGTGCAATATTTAACACAATACTAAGCTAGTTTCAACAAGAGTTAACACATATAGTTGTTGAAATATTACAAACAGTGATCATGTTTCTGTGTACACATTTGCTTGATGTATTTATATTTATACAGTTGTAAATATCATAAATAAGAATTAAAAATTAAAATAAAAAATTAATCGTAAAAATAAAAAATAAGAAATTAAGTTTTTCTACTCTGTTGCGTTTTAACATGCGTATAGAAGTTTATTTAAAAAAAAAATGTAACAACACTTAATTTGCTTATACTGATTGATTTGTGATTGTATACGAATGTATAAACATTTATACATAATTATATTTGTTGATATTGCAAATGATATTACTATGTGAATATAAAACAAAAATAGTTTACACACAATTATAAATGTATAAATTGTAAATTTATTACTTTTTGAAATGGAATAAAAACAAATTATATTTTATATTATTAATCTCGTCTTGTTGATGTTTTCACTGCTATTGTTTGGTCTTAAGCTCACACTGAATAAAACCATTTGTACCATATTTTTTAATTGTCAATTACACCTCGACCTAAAATTGAAAAAGTGAGAGTGATATTTAAAAATATAGAACGTTGTTTTTTTTTTATAATATACTGACGACATCTATGTTAAGTTCTCATATATCATATTGTAAAATATTCGAACCTATTCCTTTATTTAGGAAAAATAATTTATTTTATCAGTAAGAAGAAGTAAACATATCGAATCCATTTTGGTTCAGGCCAGGGTTAGCGCTAAGACTTCATGAAGCCCTTTTATTGAAAACTCCTCGGCACGTATAACTTCGGAACTTATTCCAAGAAAAAACCCTAATACCACTGAGGACGCGGAATTCCTAAAAACTTTAGGCAAGAAAATTATGAGTTAAGGAAAAGTTTAGTTGGGGATTTTATTAAATTTGGTGTCGACCCTTAAGACATCTTATTTTAAAATATTTTCTGTTTGTTGAGGTTTAAACTTAAAGTGACAATAATTGCCTTTTCTATCCCTTTTTCCAAACACAGATATATAATTTAAAGGTGGCAAATAATTTTTACAACTTTGAACATACTTTCAAATGTTTAATTTTCTTGAAAACTTTTTATTTCACCTTGGAAACATACTTATGACTACATAAAATTCACATGTGAATATATTTAAAATTGTGTTGATAATGAAATTTGTGAGTGACAGAAAAACTTTTAACATCAAACGCAACCAATCCTTCTAGTCCAAATTTCTTGGAACAATAGTTGACGCTCCTTTCAATGTAACCAACAAAACCCTACACCATGACCTTAATATCCCATATGTCCTAGACCTTATCCCAGAAAATTTTTCCAAATATCCCACTATCATCCGAATCCCATTGCACAATCCCTATCCAGCAACACCCATCCATATAATCCCCCAAGAAGGTTATAACAGCAGTGGCCACACGGTCTTTTGTAATTCGTATATACTAGAGTTCTGGCAGTGGCCAGATTCTCCACTGGCAACATGAGTGTATGTGGTTAAAGCGCTCTCCCTCAATCTCCACTGGGTTTAGCTCCAGTGAGGCGGTTGAGGTTTTTTTAAAATCATAGATCAAGTAAGAGACTTTCTGTTCTACTAAGACCGCTGTAGAGAGAAATGCCTCTCATGTGTGGTTATAGTAACTGCAACAGTACAGCGGCCGTGTTAAGGAATCAATCAAAAGTGATATTTATTTTATAAATATTTAATAGTTTCACATATCGTTGAAATATGCATATGTGAATAATTGTTATTATTGTTGTTATAAAATATCTAAAAGTCAAAAGGTCTAAAATCTCTGTGTAAAGTTTGTAGTGAAATAAAAGTGAGATTATTTATAATACAGAGTACTTAACTTTATTCTATTCCGAACCTAGGGATCAGATATAACGGTTAGTTATATATTGACCCTAACTCGAACAGGCCGTATTAGGCCTCCTGAAAGTCTCTGTTATCAATGAACTTAGTATATTTCAAGTCCCTTTTATCATTGGCATTAATAAATTCAATCACTCAAAGAAATGTTTACTTTACGATGGTGTACATAAAATTTAATTATCTTGTACATTTTTTGAGCAAATCCTTCTTATTCAATAAAAAACGTCACAACCATAAGAAAAACAGAATATTGGTCTTAACTAATTTTCTTTTCGGAATTGGACCACGGCTCAAATAAACTTTTTTGTTGAAAATTTTGTCTCGAATCACCCCTCCTTTTTTAAGCTATTAACAACTAAGATAACCCGTATAATAATCATAAACATTTTATTTTATCGATAAAAAAACATTCATAGAATAGAATAGAATAGAAAATTGAACATTATTCTGGAACTAAGTACCCTTAGAATAACAATGATTAATTAATGCAAAAGAAAATACAAATCTGGCCAAAAATTAATTTATAAAAATTCTAACATTATATACATTAATTTAAAAAATAGTATAATAGTAGTAAAAATAATAACCACTAAAAATGAACGCAAAATAAATAAATAAAATAAATGAACATAAAATCTCCTCAAAATTACTTATGACTGTGATGGAAGAAAAAAAAAATGAAATTACATATTTATATAGACATGACTACATAATTTATAAACAATAGGCTAACTAATAAAAAATTAATATAATACAAAATGGAATAATATCTACAGTGATTTATATAATATTATGCAAACACTAAAAGAAACAAAAATAAAATCTTCTTAGGAACACTTGCAGTGTAATAGGGAAAAAAGAAATATATATATATATATATATATATATATATATATATTATATATATATATATATATATATATAGGTACACTTATTGGTACATAGATAGAAAAAAGTACATACACTCCCTACAATGAATTACCACATTACAGATTTCAATATATATATATATATATATATCCCTCACTTTATCAACTATAATTAAACTCCCTCACCAGTCTATCTCTACAACTCCATACCATTTGACTTAATTTTATCAAATCTGGTATGTTTTTACCGTTAATTAATTGTTTAATTAATTCTACAAAATAAAAATTACTTTCTACCTCATTTAAATTATGTAGGAAGCAAATATGGACTTGGCCCTCGTTATATTTTCCATAATTTAGGATTTATAATTCACATCTAGCTTCAAAAATCCATGCTTTGCTATGTAAACTCATTGTTTCTATAAAGTAAAATTTTATTTGCGTCATGATGTAGTTTTTATAAACTAAAAATATATTTGTTTTATTTATTTTCTCTAATTTTTTTTGTTAATAATGTTTGTTCCAATACATTATTCTCAACTTGACCTAATCTATTTTTTAGTTTTGTAATATTTTTTAAGTTTATGTTCAAACATGTATTATAAAATTTTTATTAATAATTTTCATGAGGTCCTTATACCAATGTATTTTATTTTTTATTGATTACTCAGATGGAAACTTGTGCAATCTGTAATCCTGCATGTTTAAAGCTTTTGTGTACAGTCATGGTGTAATTTTAATGTAAAACGCATTAAATTAAATACTAATCCCTGGAGAGGAAGCAGACAACGGACGGGGGGAAAATTTCGTAGAAACATGTCTCGAAAATGTTTCAAATTAAAATTAGAAATTGTTCTGGATGTGCCGGATTATCTCTCCGTGGATACACACTTTCCCAGTTATAGAGAACTCAATGGCTGGCTATGGAAAAGATATGCTACTCCCTGTTGAATTACAAAACTTATTTTTTGAAATAATAGAAAAACACAAAACGTACTATGCGATATATACTTATGATTCAAAAGTAAACAGTAAAGTAGGATACGCCATAGTTAATTCTCAAATACAAAAGTATTTTAAAATTCCGGAGATCTGCTCTATGTTTGGCGGAGAAAGATTTCAATTAGAGAATCCTTAACGAACATTGAGACAACTGATAATAACAAATGGGCCATGGTAACAGGTTCAAAGAGTATAATTCTGGCCATCGAAAAAAAAAAAAAATTTGATATAAACATTTGGTGGAAACTAACAGAAAAGAGAAATGAAATAATTTTCTTCTGGATCCCTTCAAATTGTGTAATTATCGGAAATGAACAGGTAGAAAAAGCAGCCAATATGGCGAGAAGGCGACCAACAAATCCAGCAGTTGTAATTAATGAAATACCCATAGAAGATTTTTTACAGTATATAAAAAAATAATTGCGGATAATGTGGTATAACATATGGCAACAAAAAGAAGCTAAATTAAAATAAATAAAAAACCAATGTTACCAATGGAAAACCTGTAACCGACTCTTCTTCCGGTTAAGAATTAGGCATTGTGAATTTTCACTTGCCTATTTACTAAGAGGACTAGACCCACCGACATGTGAGAGCTGTAAGGTGCAAAGAACAATACAACACGTCATCAAATACTGCCCAGTATTTAATAATATAAGAAAAAATTAAATATGGCTCAGAGCCTAAAAGAAAACCTGATTGACAATGAGTGTTGCCCAAATGAGAGACCAAGACGAGTCTTGGTCTTGCAAACTCAGTCTTGGTTATGGTCTTGATCTTGCGCAAGAGTCTTGCAGTTACTTATTAGCTTATTAATATAGAGATATTACTGTAATTTTTTAGATAGAAGAAACCTAACTAAGCCTGAATGAAAAATTAAAGGTTATATATACCAATTATTAACATATAGTAACTAAGATTGTCAAGTATTAGTAACAATTTTGTCTTAATTTTTTTTACCAGTCCTGGTCTTGTCTTGCAACAGTTAGGCAGCCTTGGTCTGTGTCTTGCAAATTACAAGACCAAGACCAATTTTGGGCAACACTATTGGCAATGAAAAAGCCGTGACAAAAACGTTGAAAGTTTTAAATATTATAAACTTCTAGAACAGGCTATAAGCAAAAGGTGTTGCCAATGATACTGCAGGATAGAGGCAACATTATAGACAAATAAATTTTAATGTAAATAGAAACAGTGGTTGTATTTGTGTTTCAAAATAAATCATGTGTTCCGGTGTGTGCTCTGCTTGAATAAAACAGTTTCTTTATGAAATAATAAAACATTCTATCGACTTGGTAATACTGTTTACTTCCCAAACACTGTGCGGCATACGTAACATTCGAACTAACAACTGTTTTAAATATTTATAATGTCTGCTTATAAAAAACTACGTACTATTCGGCCACAAAGTCTTTCCAAAGACAAAGTCTTACTATCATATTTAAAGACAACTATTTTTATAAGATTATCAAAAGCATCTCTGGATTTATGTTGACTTCAGAAGATTATTTGAAAACGGACAACAGCATCAGTACTTCTAAAGTAAATAAAAATAAAACCTATCAATTACATGCATTCAATTTTTCTTTTTGAGTCTAGCAGTGATTGAGTAGCGTGATTTCGAAACGCAAAATGAATTTCCATTTTTTTTTTTTTCATTAAACTAGTAACTGCCTGGTATTATATCTGTGTTCAGAAAAACGACCTTGTATCGGGATGTCCCCTTTCATATACACCTACTCAGTCTTGATGACGTAAGTGGTGGTTTCATTTTACGACCCTATTTCATCCCTTCAATTGATGATCGATCAATTCCATCTAGTTTTTCTTTGGGGCTTTAGGGTCAGGAAACCTTTAAGTATTTTCCAGCCATATGTGGTAAGCAATAAAAATCTATTTTAGTCCCGAAATAAGATTTCGATATTATTGTGAAAACATAGAAACTATAATTTTTTAAACCGTGAGTTAACGGCATTACACGTCTTGATACACATAGTTTTACTTGATAATTCCATAACTTTAATTTTTTTTAAAACCTAATCATAATTTGGAACTATTAGTCCGTGGTATAGACCCCTTTTTTATAAAATTGTTAACATCTACGAAAATTCTTAGAAGATGGTCATTTTCTAATTAAATGACTTAATTTAAGTAGGTACTTATAAATACCCATTTGCTTTCTATTTGAATCTTAAGATACAATACTTTGTTTACAAAATCAAGAAAAAAAAGGCCACTTTATATAACCTCGATATTTTGACATGCTGAAGGTCAGACCAAACGGTCCAACATTTTTGTAGGCCACCTTCATTGTCGATTCTGTGATCAAATTATATTAGGATTCAAGTGGAAAACAAACGAGTGTTCATCAGTTTTCAGAACCTAGTTAAATAGACGAGGCTTGCCTGGCTTCAGGTTGAAAACGCCCCAATTCCAATTATTTTCGCAGATAAAATATTTGTAGGTTAAGATGAGATAAAGCTATTTACGAAGTTTCAGGCGTATATTAATAATTTGATAAAAAGGGGTCTGTATCACAGATAAGAAAAATATAAATGAAGAAGTGACCATAATAGAGAGCATTACTTATAGTTATTTTTAGTATCAATATATTATATTATATATTATAGCAGTTTGAGTTTCATGGTGGAATTATATTATAGACATAAAATCTTAGAATATGCGGACATAGCAGTCCTTGGAAGCAATAAAAAGATACTGATAAACTATAACGGTCAAAGATCTTCATGCTCTGTAGCGCCAACCGAAATATATATATATATATATATATATATATATATATATATATATATATATATATATATATGTATATGTGTGTGTGTGTGTGTGTGTGTGTGTGTGTGTGTGTGTGTGTGTGTGTATATATATATATATATATATAACTTTCGGGTTGACAAAAAGGACCAATAGGCCCACTTGCCGGACTAAGTCCCCCCACTTGTACCACCAGTAACAGTATATATATATATATATATATATATATATATTTTTTTTCGGTTGACGCTAAATACCATTAGGTTCTTTGACCGCGAGATGTGAACTCCTAGACCATATCCCGATTCCCGATTTAAGTATACGGAGGGTCCTACGACCGGTATATATAAATATATATATATATATATATATATATATATATATATATATATATATATATATATATATATATATATATATATATATATCATTCTTATTGTTTACTTTTTGTATGATTAATATTGGAAAATTAAGTGATGTTACTCGAATTTATAACTCTCATGAGTTGTCTGTACTTGCAAGAGGATACTATTTACGGACAGTGCTAAAACAGATGTCTCTCAAGATTTGTCGCACTATTTTCTCTCATTTAATGTTAATTACAACCAATAACACAATTAATAAAACTTATTTAAAATCTTTTCTATTGTTTTCTAAATGGTCTAACATTCCTAAAGCGTGGTTAAAATTCGAGAACGACTGAGATCTAGTCCATGGCGCCAGTTCACGACTGTGCCAAAATTACTTCATGATACATCTCCGTTGGAATCTGCCGCAAAGAAAGCTATTAATCTAAAAAGACTCGAAGGAATTCAGGGATTAGTACGGATTCAAACAAGCTCTTCATGATCTATTATAGTTTTGCAAATGTTATAAAAACCAGTACTTTACCTTGGAGGTACTTTACCAAACCAATTAAAGACCTATCAAAGGACGCGAATTTTCCATCGACTTAGAATGCAAGCAATATAGTAAACGATGAGAGAGAAAACAACTTAAGATTATTAAGGGAAATGGATACATAACAATCTAACAAAAGCTTTCCCACATATCTGAAATAGCACGTCATATGATTATGAATTTAAATCAAATTAGGTATGTGTTTCTTTATTTGTTTTTAGTGAGGTACTGTCTAGAAATTGTTTCGGTAACAGAATATATGTTTTTCTTAATAGTTTTTTTTATATTGACCGTAGATCTAATTTAAAGGAAAGTTGGTGGGGGTACGATAAAAAAAGTCTCATTTACGGGTTTATTAGGGTAAAGGCACACATTATCGACACGTTACCAATTATTGACCCTTGTAACTTAAATTTGACAAAATATGCGTTTAGGTTCATGTAGGATTTCAAACTTGGAACCAAGAGGCAATTTGCCGGATTTGTACTCCAATTTCTACCGGTACCAGTAGCCTCTTATATAATAAAAAAATCTGATTCTCTGCCTATTCAACGTATACGCAACATAAGTGACTCAGCTATGAGCCGAAATTTCCCGTCGCACTATCTCTACCCTGAAACAGTTCAACCGTCTGCGCTATCTCTTTCCATACAAGTCTCGTCAACTCCTGGTTTCCTCTCTAGTGTTCCCCTACTTTGACTATAGCTGTCTGGTGTACGGCTTACTCTCGGGAGAATTCGAAGCCAGACTTAAACGCTTAATAAATTGCGCGATGCGTTTTGTTTTACAAGTATATTACGCTGTTAAGTATCATACCGAGTTGAAGTGGCTCTATCCACCCAACCGCCGTATCTACTTCCTTGCTACCTTTCTATACCAGGTCATCAGAACTCAGCGACCCTCCTATATTTGTCACAGTCTATAACTTAAATACTGCATTTGATTCCGTACTTCCGACCTCTATCCTCCTCCTCACCGAACTGCTGCGTTTGACAAATCCTTTGTAATCCAAGCCGTCTCTCTCTGGAATTCTATCCCTCCATAACTAAACATAATTCAGCCTCACTAGAAAATCTCTCTCTTTTTTAAACACCTACTCCTTTCCTAATCAGACTGTTCATGAAATGTACCTAAGTGAACTCTATAAGTACCCCTTGAGGCTATTCCTGTTTACTTATGTTATTATAGTTTCCGATGTTTGTTTTATATATGTATGTGTTTTTTTTTCTTTCTATATGGATTTTTTTTAAATAAATTATTATTTTGTAAGTTCTTAATTTATGTATGGCCACACTGGTATTTATCCTGTACTTTAATATTTTTATTTCAATTATACTTTATAAAACAGTTATATGAATATATATATATATATATATATATATATATATATATATATATATATATATATATATATATATAATGAGAGAGAGAGAGAGAGAGAGAGAGAGAGAGAGAGAGAGAGTGAGAGAGAGAGAGAGAGAGAGAGAGAGAGAGAGAGAGAGAGAGAGAGAGAGAGAGAGAGAGAGAGACAGAACTATGGAATAAGATAAGACGGATAGTATCAGTAATAAGCAAATAGACATGAGGTGAGACTTGGAGGGGATGAGGTCGATAAATGGAGGATCTCAACCGTCCTCACCGCCTATCCCCTGGAAAATCGTACAGAATTGACTTTTAAATTAGCCAGCCATTGTTTAAAATCCACTGCTCTAGGTTCACCAGGTCTTTATACAAGAGCGTGGAAGGATATCTGCCATAAAGGAATACTCATAGAGTCATCACGTCAATGATTTTTATGGTAAATCTCAGAATTTTTTATACCTAATGAAATATATAATAATTTTATTCTGGAACTAAAGTCCCCTTAGAATAGTAGCAGAGTTCAAATAATATCTACATCGGTCTGACATGTAGTTATACAAATATATACTAATAAAAAAATATATATCTCAAAAAAATATATAAATAAATATCTCATATCAATTAACTGTTGGTAAGAATTGCAATTAGATAACATAAAAATTCTAACAAGTTAGCGGAAGTTTGAATGTGTTTTAGGTATTGGAATATGAGTTCTTTGAAGGAATTTGTGGACGTGCTACGACTTATGGAGATATTTAAGGAGTTCCAAAACTAGGTAGCACGAAGGATTTGCTGAAGGAAGTGGTTTCATGGGAGGAGGTATATAGATCTGTAGGTTGAGATCTGGTATTAAGAGAGTGGATAGAGAAACGTAGAGTATACGCTCATCATTATAAAATAACAATAAGGGATCAATTTGAAACACGCGTAAAAAAAGAATCTAATCTTCTTGCACCGTCTCTGCTTTAAAGTTGAAGTATTCCTAACTCTTAAAATTCTATTTGTTGACTATCGAATAATCTCGAGGCTGTTTTTCAGGACATCATATAAATATGTCGTATTTTTTTAAACATTACAACCTGCGCAAAAGAATCAAAACATTTATACTATTGAGGTGATAGTGACCCATGTGGTTGATTCCTTAAAATTGAAAAAAAGTATTATCCTGAATGTGGTACGCATTGGGTATTGATGTTCTATTGTATTTGTTTTTTACAGTGTAATGTTTTTGGTTTTGGTGGTAATTGTACTTATTATTATATTTTTTAATGAAATAATATTACATTCTATCACAATATAAAGAGTATAAAAAAAAAATTACCGTTTTATCAAATTCATGATTTCAAAGGACTGTAAATATTTTAATCCTATTTAATACTTACCAATACTTAATAATACCTTTAGTGCATTCTATAAGCTTGTTTCATTCCATTCGATAAAACAGCTCCTTTAAATATTTATAATTTCTGCTTATAAAAAACTATCAGGCCATAAAGTCGTTCAAAAATACCTTTATAGCTACTTCTTCCTTTTTCAGTTTTATATCCAAAACGTTTTTTCAACAAAAGATTACTTCCTCATGTTATTACCAGATATGTGTATTCTTAAACAACTTCGATATTGTCATTACCGAGGAACCATTTTTCATTTTTTTAGCTATTTTACTAAATAAAGACAACTATTTTCCTGAGATTATCCAAAGCATCTCTAGAATGAGTTATGTTGACTTCAGAAGGTTATTTGAAAACGAACAACAGCATCAATACTTTTAAAGTGAATAAAAATAAAACCTATCAATTACATATTTTAAATTTTTCTTTTCTTCAAAAAAAGTCTCAGTTTAGTTATTTATTTCAAAGAAGAAACGTGGCAGTATCCTATGATATTTTCGTAATTTTAAGGCGTTACTGGAAAAAAAATTTACAGCCGCTGAAGCAGCTCGTGAAATTATTAAATAAGAAGGGGGAGGTGTCCTTGACCAGCGCACTGCGCGGCGTTGGTTTAAAAAATTTAGCAGTGGAAATACGACGTTGGGAAGGAAGAAGGGCTCCGGGCGACCATTAATTGGTAATATAGAATTTGCCAAGATCCAAGAAGGCCTAGATGGAATCAGTGCTTGGGCGAACGTAAACGGATTAATAACGTTTATATTAATCAACCTATCTATATGTTTCAAAGTTTTTCATACTAGCCCACGTCAGTTTTACACATTCCACTTATTCAATAGCCAAAATACTATACACTTTTCAAGTTTCTGAACCCCAAAACCGATGAAAAGTTTTTCATCACTTATTGGCCTGCAAAAATTAATTTTCTGTATGGAAAAGAAGCAGTTATTGACACCGTATTCAACCATCAAACGAGTTTATTTTTTCATAATATTTTTATTTTAAACAAAATATTTTTTATTTATAGGTACAAAATGATCACACATTAGTATCTGCACAGTTTAAAGCTTATTACCTATAGCTAGATATTACAAAATGGTATGTAAAAAGAATTCTATACTATACTAGTTATACTTTCTTACATTTTAATCAATATTTAGAGAATAAGGAAATAAAACTGTTTGGTTTTTCTTATTTCTAAACATTAAAGGCTTTAACTATATGATAACTATGTTACGCTCTTCAACTTCTCATGTTTCTTATTCTCATCAAGTTGAAAAACATTCTTCAACACGTTTCCGGCAGGTAAGTAAGTTCTAAGCCACTTTTCCTTCTGAAACTCTGAAAAGTCGACTAAAAAGCTTTTGTTAGATTGTTATGTATCCGTTTCCCTTAATAATTTTAAGTTGTTTTACTCTCTCATCGTTTATTGTATTGCTTGCATTCTAAGCCGATGGAAAATCCGCGTCCTGTGATAACTCATTAATTAGTTTGGTAAATTGTTTCCAAGGTAAAGTACTTGTTTTTATAACGCTTGCAAGAGAGAGAGAATCACTTTATTATCATAAAAGGGTGCTGCCCAATTACATTGGGTTGCTTTAAACACAGCATACTTATTAATCGCTACAGACAATTTTCCAAAACTAATATACAATTATATAGTATTAACAACATATATGAGCTTAATATTATATAATATAATAGATCATGAAGACCTTGTTTGAATCCGTATTAACCCCTGAATTCCTTCGAGTCTTTTTATTTAGATTAATAGCTTTCTGTGCGGCAGATTCCAACGGAGATGTATCATGAAGTAATTTTGGCACAGTCCTGAACTAGCTCCATGGACTAGGTCTCACTCGTTCTCGACTTTTAAAATCATTTTTTAAAAATTATTTATATAGTTCTGTAAAACCTTCACTTAAAAAGTTGTAATGGAGAACTTCTAGTTCCGAAATTATAGAAAGAAATTGAAAATGAGGACTCCAGTCATACCGAAACTAATTAAATAATAATAGAAGTACAAATTTCAATGCAATAAGCAAAGGGAAATCAAATTTTACGGAACTGATTTCGCATGAAGCTCCTCATATGTTCTATCTTATTTTTTTCAATATTATATGATAAGTTTTTAGGTTGTGAACAATTATTGCATGAAGGGTTGCCTAAAAACTGGTAAACAAAAAAACTAAAAAAAAAAGTTTTTGTGAATAAAAATGAAGGAAAAATAGTTTCTAATACTAGACAATTTTAGTTACTATATGGTTACTATATGCAAAAAGTTGTTAGAGCCAACGTTTGCATTGAGTTGGTGCAACCAACTCTTCCTGTTTTTCATTCTAAAAATTAGCAGTAATACCTCTAAAGTAGGTAGTTGTAATATTTTTAAAATGTTATTAAATTTCCGACATAACTTTAAAAAATCGTCAGAATTAGACCATTTGTAGCAACTTTACAGTGTATTGAATTTTACTCACTGGTTTTAATGATGTTCAATTGCTCGTATAAATTGCTTTAGTTCATCGAAGAAATCGTACTCAAATGATTTCTCCGATCGTTTATCAGGAAAATTATTTTAATTAATTTGTGTTATTTTTAATGAACAATTTAAAATTGAAAACAAAAATGTTTAATGTCGGAAGTAAAGCCATGTGATTGGTTACACCAGATTTTTTATTTAATATATTAGCAACATTGTATACATTATCTTTACTCTACAACTCTTCCATTCAATGGGTGGCATATCACTATCTTTGTTGACAATCCCTTCAATGTATTCACAAGTGAATTTTATATTTTTTCATAGTTTAGGCTAAAATACTTCCAATTTCCTTCAAATCCCGTCAATCACATTTATTATCTCTAACGTTTCGGGACAACTTTACCATCATCAGAGCAATCCTTATCTTCATTGAAACTATGCACATTTTAAATAAACTATTTTTTTCAGTACCAATCTACTTCATCTATTGTACAATTACTTTTTTGATGTGGCACCATTTGTCAAAAATTCGAATATTTGTCACATTCATTTTATATTTTTTTGGTGTTACACATCCTGTCTTATTCATTGTTACGCCAACCAATATCTGGCTATCTTCAGTTTTTATTACTGTACTTTGTACCATAAATTTAAATTGAAAAATTAGAAGATAAGTTGATTTTATTAATTTTTTTGGACTTTACTATATTTATGTCAATAAAACATCGAAATTTATCTATTCTGTAGCGTTTTTCTAAGATCTAAAGTAACACGTTTAATAAATAGCAATATGCTAATAGGTAACTAACTACAAGACTCTTGCCTAAGACCAAGACTGAGTGCGCAATAGCGCAACACTACTTGCATGATAGATTTAGTGTGACGTGCTAGTATCTAAAGAGAAGTAATATGGGCAAATAATGGTTTTGAAAAAATGTGATAATATAACCAATTATATTTGTATGACATTATTAGAAGCAAAAACCTGAGATCGTGATGGCTGAGTATGTTAAATTGTAAACATTAGCATTCTCGAGCCTAGCGAAGCCTGTTCGAATCTGGCATGTGAGGGTTAAATTTTTTGTGGGGGAATCACTACTGACCTTCCTACTTTCATTAATCGGCACCAACGCCATAAAACTTCAATTAATTTTCCCGGTTACTATAAATCCAGGTTCTTTCTGTTTCTTTTTTGGAACTCTGCTATATTACATAGTGTATTCCTTATTATCGATCTTACCTTATAATTTGTGATCCTTTGTGATCCCCTCTTATAATGTACAAGGCAGCTCATAGATTTTAGATCGTTCTTTCCGTTACCAGGAGACAGGACGAGAATGCGATCCACATCGACCCCTTGTGTATTAAATTACAAGTACATAATTGAATGGAAGGCGGGATGACCGAGCATGTTGGGTCATGGGTCCCAGAGTGCCCGGTTCTGATCGTTGTGGGTTCGATTCTCACCTGGTAGTCCAAGTACCAATTATTAAAACCAGTACTTAATTACATGTGAACATGGAAGTGTTTAAAACAATTGCTGTATATCATGAAGGAAAAAAAATCGGAGATTTAATAGCACATTACATGAAAAAAATTCAGTTGTTGCTGCTCTTAAGGACCATCGAGTATCCACTATCAAAAAGTTCATGTCTAGTGAAACTATTGAAAGATCAGATTTTTGTTTTCACCTTATTTAAATGCATCGAGCCAATTTAAAAAAAAATGACCGAAGCAATCAAATAAATTTCGGTTGGATCATCTCTTTGCCTTTGAAAGGACTATGCAATTGATATAATTGTGGGCGCAGGTGGACTCTAAAATATCTTAAGCCCCGGGCTTGTTGCTAATTCCTAAAATGCTGTGTAGAGGTCAGTGTAGGTACCTGGTGAACATTAAGAGGGACCAAGTTATAAGCTGAACACGTTCATACGGAGGCAGCTACTTTAAACAATCAATTACTGGTACAAACCCACACAAATATATAAATTCACATATTTATTCAACGTTTCGAAATTATATACAAATTTCACATACCTAGCTATCTTTGTCGTAATTAATTTTAAATAAATTAATATAATTTAAGAATATTAGTTCAAATATAATTAATAATCAACAACCATTATTATAAAATAAGTCAATCCTATTTATATATTTTTTTTGTTTTTAAGCAGAAAATAAATTTTAAACCTTTTCATTCCATTTCCATAAAAATAATTTATTTTTTATTCTTCGTATATACTTCCAATATTTCCTCTAGACTTGAACTTTTATGTTATGCTATCCACTTTGATAGTGGATATTCATTGCGACGATCCATCGCTGATTTATTTAGACCACGTGGGAGGCCAAAAATCAGATGGATAGATAGTATAAACAAAGATACGTCTGAGCTTCATGCCGGAAACTGGAAAGCAGTAGCCCAAGATAAGCAGAGGTGAGAAAAGCTGGTTCAGGCGGCCAAATATCTATAAGATCTGTAGAGCCAACCGAAAATGTGTGACGTAGGATCTCTGGAGGGTGTGACGTAGGATTGAACGCCCTACTCACAAATCTTTAGTTCACCAAACACCACAAATAGTCATGAATCTCCCTAAGGTAAAACGCTCATTATCCGGAAGTAAACTAGTCCCCCGTTCGGGTCTCCGGGTGGGGACTGCTTTAGGGAATTCATGGCGCAAGTTGAAATATAGGGATTTATATATTGGTACGTGGAACGTAAGGAGTTTAAACACAGCAGGCTGGCTAAAATCAGTCGCTAATGAGGTGAATGGGTACAATTTGGATGTCGTGGCTCTGCAAGAGGTTCGCTGGCCAGGGGAGGGCTCGATGAGGGAAGGAAAGTACACTATTTGGTACGGAGGAAGCGGGAATCATTGTTTGGTTACCGGGTTTCTAATTAGGAGTAGATTACTATCCGCTGGAAGTACAATTTCTTAGTGATAGAATTTCGGTAGCTACATTTCAGGGACGTTGGTTTAAAATCGCACTAATAAACATACATTGTCCGACCTAAGACAGTGACGATGAAGTCAAAAGTGAATTTTACAATAAACTTGAATGGGTTTATGATAAACTACCGCGAAACTACATGAAAATAATTATAGGTGACGCGAACGCAAAGGTAGGAAGGGAAGAAGTTTATATTCCGACAATTGGTAAAGATAGTTTGCACGAATATAGTAATGATAATGGTGCTACGTATCAATATGGGTTGATTAGTGGATTTTGATAACGGGATGCCACTGGTAATTATTGAGGATAATTATCCAGAATTAATTAGTAAAAATATTAGTTAAACAAATTATGTCATTTGACATATTGGTCCTTGATTAATTTATTGGATTACTTCTCACAAAGGCTTGTTGTGTGTTTATCTGTTCACTAATTACCAAACATTACCTGTGCTTATAATGAAAGAAATAGGTGGCATGATTAAAATAACTTTTATGTACAAATTATATTTATTTACAAGTGATGAGAAAGAATGTTATATACATTATATTTACAAAAATTAATGAACTATACAATTGGTTGTGACGGCATGATTCAGATGGATGGAATTTAAAATTACATTGCCATTAAATATTTATACATCTTTAAAAAGGAATTGTTGGGGATTACTTATCTAATAAGTCGAGATCATCTGGACATGGATCAGGTAGGGCCAAGGCTTCAGTCTCCAAGTTGGAAGAAAACATCAGGGACCTCCTCAGTGCCGGGCAGTCCATCAGGCCTCTCTTCTATCAGCCTCTCCTCATCCAGCTGTCCTCAGCTGAGTCCCATAAAGAAGTGTCTTCTCCGCCGAGCCCCAAGAAGAAGTGTCTTCAGCTGCGTTCCAAGAAGAAGTGTCCTAGTCCAAGTTCTATATTTTTCATCTTTCTTCATCCCCTCTCTTTTGGTAGGGGCAAGAATTGTTCCCATTGGTTCAATTTTTGTAACAGAAGGGATGACCACACCCCCAGCGATATGTTGAACTAATATTTACCCTTTTAGCAGGTACACGACCGTTTCTTCCTATGCTTAAGAGTTAAAAGCTTTTTAACCGGTCCTTTGGTGTTTTTGGCCGACATGTGTCGTCAAGTACTTCTATTGCTAGTGGGTGTGCTAAGACTATTTTCAAGAGTGCTAAAAGGTTAACTCAGAGGATTATCAGGTATCCCGACCACTATCTAAGTAACCACTTACAAAAGGTTGGGTCGGGGGTTTCAGGTACCCGCCCAGGTGTTAGAAATTATTTTTAAATATTATTAATTATCATTAGGCTATGTTCAATACATAGCATTCTCACCGGCTACGAAGAAGAAAAAATGGCAATCGGAGATTGACATTTTTTCTTAATTGTAACATGATTGTTTAACATAATTTACAAGAAAACTAATGGCGATATTTTTTCTTTTCCCCCTATTCTTTACATTACCATCACATCTATACATTAATATTTTACCTAACTCTAGAAATTTACAATGACTGTACATTGAGATTGTTGCCCATAAAATATATGTACCATAAGTAAGTGTAATTGGCAATTTGGCAACTTCAAGGAGGTATAGCGCTAGTTTTATTAAATTAGCGTTTCTTGCTAAACCTATCATTTATCAATGTTTGATAAATCTAACTATAATTTCCTCTTTGTACGTATGCTATTCCAATTACAAATACATATTATGTTACAAATACTTACTATTATGTTATTATACTATATACTATTACACATCAATACAAATATTTTAATACTAAAGTTAATTCTTTACATATATACAATTGTCTTGGTGGGTCTCAGGTAGCTGATAGGCCTTTGCAGCCTTATTGACTAATGACACAATTTTTTACCTGTTCCCCTGTGTTACACTGACAAACAGGACTATTATTCCCAAGTTAAATATATTTTTTCATAAAATATTTTATGGCAAGTCATTTCAACATAGTAAAAATATTTTTATTCATCAATTCAAAGAGTATACTGGTTTTGTCATGAAGATGATTATTCTTTTATTTGATTCTACACATATATACATATTTTAGATAGTTCTGTAAAAAGGAAAGAAAATCTAATCCCAGGGTGAGTTAAATCAAACCTAACGAACAATTCGTTTCGGACCCCACTGTTCACCTTTTGGTAGAACACAAATTCATGCCTGTAGTATATTTCTTTCTTTAAACAATACCCTATTTATTTCTCTCTTTGTTCAATAATCTTCATGCTTTTAAGATTTATCTCTTATGAAGGTCTAATGATTCATTCATTTATCTTTTTTTTTTTTTTTTAATTCTTTAAAAATTTATTATTTAATTCTTTATTTTCAATTATTTTACTCATAAATTATTTTTTTTGTATTTAATTATTATTATTTAATTATTCTAAAACTGGTATTTTTCTCGTTAAGTAGTATTTGATCTCTTTTATTATTTTAAAATTCCGTCTATATATATCCATTGTCCGTTTTCTATTGTTTTTAATGCCAAATGATCAACCGGTAATTAAAATTGATTCTTTTTTCTTACCTTCCCCCTGAGGTAGCTTTCTGGCTCCACAGGAATCTGTTTCATTTTTGAAAGGAAACATTTTACCATCGAATTTTTCCGACGTTTTAATTTGCTTTTCTTTATTTTTTGTTCAAATTTCCTATTCCGAGAGTTTAATTTATGTCTGTACAAATATAATTGTAAAAAGCCTGTTACGGCCGCTAAAATATAATAATATAACATACGAACATAATTTAGGATTGAGGTGTTTACCGGTAAATCTTCTTGGGTTTCTATGTGACTTACCTGATTTTCAATATGGTTTTCTTCTTTGTAACAAATGCTATTAATTTTTTCAATATTGGCTTCTTTCGCAGCATCTTCGAAATGGGATTCTTTTTCATGATGTGCCTCAATTTTTTCTAGGAGTTCAGGCTCATTAGATATTTCTTCTTCAAAGCAAACATCTAAATTAACAATTATAGAGGACTCAGTTTCATTATATAATTCTTTATTCCCAATGTCAGAGGAAGTACTATTTTCATCATTCACTTCATCTTTGAACCAAATATCAGAATTAACTATACCGTCATAAATATCTGGTGATCCCTCTTCCTTGATATCAATTATCGTTACAAATGGTTCAGTTTCATGATGGTCTTCTATTTCTTCAGAAGCTGTCTCTTCAATGTCGTTAACTTTATCTTCTTTCATGGACTTCGTTAGTGCATCGGTTGTTTCTTCTTCATCATTATCATGGATATTTTTCTTAGTTTGGGTTGTATCTTCTCTTATACTCGCAGCCCAGTCATCCATGTTTCTACATAAGTTGTCAGCCACATCTTCTGCTCTCTTTTCTAATCTACCAATGATTTCCCTAATTTCCACTTGGAATTTCTTAAAATGATCATCCATTATGGCTTGGATCCTTTCAGTCAAGGGGGACTGTGATTCCATAACTGTTGCCTCATCTGTGGCCGATCGTGATTTTAAGAGATCCATCGCGAAGTTACAGAGAAATCTTTGTTAATAAAGTGAATAGCGAATATGTACTCAACAAAGTTTCAGATTTATAATAATAAACCGAATTAACTATTTAATCAATTCTTCGCAAAGAAACCGACACATTAAAATTTAAAAATGAATTTATAAGAATAACCAACTAGATGCAACTATTTTTTTTGTCCAATAAAGTTAAAAAAGATAAACTATATAAATAAATCAATCCATCTGAATCATGTTATGTAATTATTTTAATATGCCACATACAAGTACAAAAATAATTAATAATAAATGATTAATGGTTAGTAATTAGAAAACAGAATAGTAAGTGCCCACAAGCTGGATGCCATAAAATGCTACGTATCAATATGGGTTGATTAGTGGATTTTGATAACGGGATGCCACTGGTAATTATTGAGGATAATTATCCAGAATTAATTAGTAAAAATATTAGTTAAACAAATTATGTCATTTGACATATTGGTCCTTGATTAATTTATTGGATTACTTCTCACAAAGGCTTGTTGTGTGTTTATCTGTTCACTAATTACCAAACATTACCTGTGCTTATAATGAAAGAAATAGGTGGCATGATTAAAATAACTTTTATGTACAAATTATATTTATTTACAAGTGATGAGAAAGAATGTTATATACATTATATTTACAAAAATTAATGAACTATACAATTGGTTGTGACGGCATGATTCAGATGGATGGAATTTAAAATTACATTGCCATTAAATATTTATACATCTTTAAAAAGGAATTGTTGGGGATTACTTATCTAATAAGTCGAGATCATCTGGACATGGATCAGGTAGGGCCAAGGCTTCAGTCTCCAAGTTGGAAGAAAACATCAGGGACCTCCTCAGTGCCGGGCAGTCCATCAGGCCTCTCTTCTATCAGCCTCTCCTCATCCAGCTGTCCTCAGCTGAGTCCCATAAAGAAGTGTCTTCTCCGCCGAGCCCCAAGAAGAAGTGTCTTCAGCTGCGTTCCAAGAAGAAGTGTCCTAGTCCAAGTTCTATATTTTTCATCTTTCTTCATCCCCTCTCTTTTGGTAGGGGCAAGAATTGTTCCCATTGGTTCAATTTTTGTAACAGAAGGGATGACCACACCCCCAGCGATATGTTGAACTAATATTTACCCTTTTAGCAGGTACACGACCGTTTCTTCCTATGCTTAAGAGTTAAAAGCTTTTTAACCGGTCCTTTGGTGTTTTTGGCCGACATGTGTCGTCAAGTACTTCTATTGCTAGTGGGTGTGCTAAGACTATTTTCAAGAGTGCTAAAAGGTTAACTCAGAGGATTATCAGGTATCCCGACCACTATCTAAGTAACCACTTACAAAAGGTTGGGTCGGGGGTTTCAGGTACCCGCCCAGGTATTAGAAATTATTTTTAAATATTATTAATTATCATTAGGCTATGTTCAATACATAGCAATGGGATCCGTCTGATAAACTTTGCCATCTCGAAAAATCTGATAATTAAAAGTACGACGTTTAAACATAAGGGTATTCATAAATATACTTGGACATCACCGGATTCGCAAACACGAAATCAAATCGATCATGTCTTGATACAACATAGCTGGCAAAGCAGTATAATTAATGTACGGTCTTATCGCGGAGCAGAATGTGGGTCGGATCATGAATTAGTAATCGCGAAACTTCGATAAAAACTTAATATAAAAAAGAGAAAAGAGAACCGTTTCGATTTTGAGAATTTTAATTTGGACAAATTAAAAAAATTATCAATTAGAACCCAATTCGAGCTAGATGTTAAGAATAGGTTTGAAGCTGTAGAGCTTCCTGACGAGGACCACGAGGATATTGACAAGTTATGGGTAGAGATCAGGGATAATATTAAAGCGGTCGGTAACTCGTGTCTAGGAAAAAAGGAAAATAAGAATAACAAACCGTGGTTTGATGAAGATTGCTTAAACATGTGCAAAGAACGAAAAGCCGCTAAATTAAAAGCTCTAAATAATCCTAGCGAAGACAATCTGAAATACTTCCGAACCTCAAAGAACGAAACGACAAAATTGCTCAAAAATAAAAAAGGGGGTATCTTAAAAATAAAATAATTGAAATAGAAACTAATAGAATCGAAAATAACGTAAGAGACAGGTACAAAGGTATAAACAGATCACGTAAATGTGTAGGGTCCGTAACGTCTGGAATTAGGGATGATAATAACAATATTCTGACCGATCCAGTTGACATATTGAATAAATTTAAGGACCACTTTGAGAATATTTTAAATACGGGAAATTATGATCTGTGTCCTCCTTCTGAGTACCAGAGTGCTGAACCGTTAATAGAAGGACCAAGTAAAGAGGAAGTTGAAGTAGCTATCGGAAAATTAAAATCTTATAAAGCAGCGGGAACTGACAATATTCCTACTGAACTAATTAAGGCATGCGGGGAAGCTGGAGTTTCTAAAATACATCGGTTGGTTAAAAAGATCTGGGTGAATGAAAAATTATCTGAAGAATGGAAAGAATCTATTCTTATTCCGATTCACTAA
The DNA here is from genome assembly GCA_928085145.1 of Nezara viridula. NCBI lineage: Eukaryota > Metazoa > Arthropoda > Insecta > Hemiptera > Pentatomidae > Nezara > Nezara viridula. Next base: position 130,218,861 of record OV725078.1, read on the forward strand.
AAGGGCCCGAGGACTGATTGTAATAACTATCGAGGAATTTCACACCTTCCGGTATGTTATAAAATATTTACTTTAATCTTAACCAGTCGAATCACGGAATACGCCGAGGAAATTATCGGAGACTACCAATGCGGATTTAGACGGAATCGTTCGACTATTGATCAAATATTTTCTTTACGGCAAATATTAGAGAAAAAATTGGAGTACAACGGTATTGTTCACCAGCTGTATAGAGATTTCAAAAAGGCTTACGATTCTATTGACCTCCAGAAACTGTATAATATTCTAATCGAGCAGGGGATTCCAAAAAAACTAGTAAATCTAGTCAGGATGTGCTTGACAGAGACACTCAATAAAGTTAGAATCGGTAATAATCTGTCCGGAAAATTTGAGGTTCGGTCGGGTTTAAAACAGAGGGATTCCCTTTCGCCTGTCCTGTTCAATTTGGCATTAGAACATGCCATTAGGGAGTTAATGCGTACCGAGAAAGGGTTGGATCTGGGAGGGACAACATCCGTGCTGGGCTATGCTGATGATCTGGTACTGTTAAGCGAAGACATTGAAACTATAAAACTAAATACGACAACGTTAATGAAAGCCGGTAAAGAACTAGGACTCGAAATAAACGTGTACAAAACAAAATATATGGTTAGCTGCAAAAATGGCGATACTACTGGTGATATCGATATAGATGGTAATATGTTTGAACAGATAGAGAAGCTTAGGTATCTAGGCTCTACGATAACTAGAAAAAACGAAATTGAAGAAGAAATTAAGGTTAGACTGAAGGCTGGAAATGCTTGTTATTTTTCTGTGACAAAACTACTTAGTTCGCGCCTCTTGTCCCGAAACTTAAAAATTAGAATCTATAAAACAATTATCTTGCCTACAGTTATTTATGGATGCGAAACTTGGCCGCTTACATTAAGGGATGAGCAGCGTCTTAAGGTTTTTGAAAATAAAGTATTGCGTAGAATATTCGGACCGAAGAAGGATGAGTTAACGAGAGAGTTCAGACGGTTACACAACGCCGAATTGCGTGAACTGTATCCAAGTAATATAATTGAGATAATTTTATCGCGACGAATCAAATGGGCTTGTAAAGTTGTTGGACTTAGTAACGAGAGAATTCCTAAAAGGTTAATATTTGCTGGGCCGAATGGTAAGCGTCCGAGGGGTAGACCGAAGCGAAGGTGGGAAGATTGCATTAAAGTTGATCTGAAGTTACTGGGTTTGGACGGCGAACGGTGGAGGGAGGTGTGTAATAAGCGATTGGTGGTGTCGGCATCGAACCTTCGGGTTCGCTAAGCCTTTTTTTATTTATATTATTATAATATATATATATATATATATATATATATATATATATATATATATATATATACATGTCCATTATTTTTAATAACAACCAATGTATTCTTATTATTATATAAACTAATCAAAACCTACACAATTCATTCTTTAACCCCCTTTTTCGGTACCCCGAAGTTTGACCAGGATGAGGATTAATTTCCTCTGATATAAATCTTTTATTTTATTTCTTTTTTATTTACTAAATATTACATCATTCTGTCACTTGGACATCGGTTGTAGTGAGGTAAGATCACATCCACTTTATAGCTACAAAAAAATATAAAATAAACTGAAGCAAAATAACAAAAAAATAATTATCAAAAAGTATACACAATAAAAAAAAAATAAATTAAAAAAAGCAAAAACACATACATTCATGTAGGTAAAAGCAGGACTCCAGGAGGTCACTTGGCTATTCTCTCAACCGCGTCATTGTTACTAAAGCCAGCGGAGATTGATCAAGAGATATAAATTAAGGAAAACGAAAAAAAAAAAAAAAAAATAGAGGTGACATATCGAGCTATGAGTTAAAATTTATATGAATTCGTGTTGTGATGCATAGTTTAGTCGTTGATTTTAACATCGCGGTTAATAAAGCTTTTGCATTTAAATTTAGGGATGCAACCTATTCTTCAACCGTCCTCACTACCTATGCTGATGACACATGTGTGTTATCTGTCAATAATGAACCAACTATTGCATCACAAACCCTGCAGTCACACATTTCAGCCCTTGAAGAATGGTGTGCAAATTGAAGAATTAAAATTACTTTTACTCTTCGCTGTAAACCTATTACATCCTGTCCCAGCGTATTCTTTAACAATATTCCACTGATCCCTGTCGAACAGATCCGTTACCTAGGACTCCTTCTTGATAAACGCCTTACCTGGAATCCTCATACCAGACTTAAAAGACATGAAACTGCCAACAAACTTTAAATGAGTTTAGAGAAACTTCCAATATTCTAAAAAAAAAGCTCATTTATACTACCATCATCAGGCCCATTTGGACATATGGTATTGAGTTTTGGGTCTCTACAAAAACATCAAATTCTTCCCGTATCCAATCCTTACAATCCAAAATCCTCCATAAAATTCTAAATGCTCCTTATTATTTAACAAATAAAATTATCCATAAAGACCTGAACATTCCTGTTGTAGAAGACTTGGCCCGAACTAATTCTTTCACTAAGTCTTTTAATTCCAAACTCTTTGGTCACCCCAATCCTCTAGTTCGTAACCTTTCATCTAATACAATTCCTGACAACCATCCGAGGCGTCTGAAAAGAAGATGGCCGAGGGACCTCCTAAATTAATTTATCTTTGAAATATTACCAATAGGTAGCTTCTGCACATGTACCTTCATGTAATATATTCCTATAGAAGATTTACTGGTTGCATATATGATTACAGTTGTAAATTTCAATAAAATAATATTTTAAAAAAATTAGGGGTTAAATGTATTATCAGGCAAAATAAATCATGGAAACGCTGGGAAGATTGCCTGGTGGTAAACTATCTTTATGGAAGAAAGACAAAAAAAAGAATTGAGATATAGCTTTTAATGAAAAGGATGAGTGTTAATCGGTTATAAGAGGTAGAATATATGAAAAGGAAAGTTTTCCCGTTCAAAGAAAATGGAGATTTAAACAAAAAGTCATTACCTGATTAGAATTAGTTGATGTGGTCATTGGGTTTGCAAATGGTTGAATGAGTCGCTCCGCATTATTGACACAATCAACACATACCATTTCCCCATTTAATATTGTTGGAGCATCTCTTGACTCAATTGGAGTGGAAGTTAAATTCGACCATTATCGAACGCAAATGCATAAATTACATTATCATTCCTAATACAATTAATATAGAAATTCATAATAGTGCTATAATAGTTTATCCAGAATTTTAAAACTGTAGTAGCAATAAAATTTTGTAATTAAATTTCCAGTAAAACTATTGAATATGGAACGGTCAAGTTCTAATTAGATCAAGCCTTCAATATGATCTTGAGTGAATCACATATTTCATTCACTTATCTTACTTTCAGTTTATAAACATTAACAGTATTACTTTGGTTATAAATATAAACTTATGATGATTAATTTAAAGTATGATAATCCTTTGCAATATATATATATATATATATATCTACTAAGATAATACTATCTAAGATAATATTTTTCCTTTAGTTAATTATCAAATTCTTCCATAGTTAATAGTTATTCATTTTGTATTACTGCTGACCACAAGAGACCTGTATATATATACAATAGTTTAATATATGTGATAGTGGATGGTGCTGAGACTGTCGGTGTATATATATATATATATATATATATATATATATATATATATATATATATATATATATATATATATATATATTTACAGAGTGTCCCGTAAGCAGAGAGAAATATTTAAAAGGTTGATAGAAGACATCAAGATCTACAAAAAAAGTTAAATAATTGGCCAATTTCCAGCAGAAGAGTAGGAAAAATTTAAGATTTGTGTTTATTTAAGCGAATCACTATTTTTGTTGAATAGGAGGCGATAACATAAAACATATTTGGTTTAAGTAATCAAGCATTGCTTCATAATAAACTTGACAAAATTTACTTTAAACCAAAGTAGAATTTGTGATTATTAAAACTATTTAAATAGGACTATTAGGCGGACAAATAGAGTTAAGTTCCATTAAAAAAAAAAATCATAAATTATTTATGATATTTTTTTATCAACCATCAACTGTACTACAGTCACCTCAATTTTAGGAAAACTTCCTCGTTTAATAAGCTTTATGCCCATATTAATTAATTTGAGGTTCATTTAAGAAAATTTTGATATTCAGCTGAAGCTGTGTAAAGAATTTTTGTGGTTTTCTATCCAGACATCTAAAAGAACGCCTTGTTTTCAGCAAAAATGACTGCAATTAACTGTTGGAAAGCTTTTCTTTCTTGTTTTTCAGTGATATGGGATGCATTGTAATAAATATAATTGCCTAAAACCGAATTTTATTTATAAAAATAAAAAACTTAGGAATAATGATTTTTCAAAAAAATTTCAAGTAAGGTGGTTATGAATTTATATTTTTCTCCCAGATTTCTGTCATAGGAATTTATGCGTATTTATAAGTGACAAACTTAATGTTTCTTAAAAAAATTTAGGTGTAAAATAAAGAAACCTACGGATTTCTTTAATTGTTTTCATAACAACGTAAATATTAGTGCTAGTATTTTCCTGCTTTTTCTAATTTTCTGCTGGAAATTGGCCAATTGTTTACATATCCTATTTTGTAGCTGTTGAGGTTTACTATCACTCCTATTAAGATTTCCCTGTACTTATTGGACACCATGTATATTAACGGTGTGTCAAACTGATAATACATTTTAAAGTTTTTATTAATTTTCAATTGAAATTCTACTTCGTTTCTACGGAAAATATTATTTTTTATTCAATAATATGAAAGTGTATTGACTACAACAATTATAAGTCATTAGTATTTTTTTTTTCTGCTACCTTGTAAGTTACAGATATAAAATGTGCTAAAATATTTAGCTTCCCAACGGTATATTATACATCTATATTTCTCCGTTTAATTCCAAAAATTTATATTCTATCTAAGATAATATTTTTCCTTTAGTTAATTATCAAATTCTTCCATAGTTAATAGTTATTCATTTTGTATTACTGCTGACCACAAGAGACCTGTATATATATACAATAGTTTAATATATGTGATAGTGGATGGTGCTGAGACTGTCGGTGTGTACCTGGCCTAATCGAAGCACTATTTTTAAAATTCTAGCTTTGAAGAGGATCTCATCGTTGTCTTTTAAAAAGAAAAATACTGGGATCAAAACGTCAATAAACATAAAGGAAATGAACATTCAGTAGTTTATTAAATAATTGATAAGTGACCTTATTCCCAATTAAATAGTTATGTTTAAATATATATATATTTTTTTTTTTTTTTATTGCGGAATATAACAATCTGTCACAATATGGACACTGGTTATAGTGACGAAATTTGTCAGAAGAGTTGACTCCTATTTGTGAAGAGAAAATGGTGAGGTTTCTTCCCAGAGTAAAGTTGGGAGATTTTATAATAAAACCAGTCTTGGAGTACGATTGGGCGAGAGGTGTAATTTCACTGTACTGGTGTAATTCATTGTAGTTTGAATATTTAATACTTTTAGGCCCTGGTTTTCCCGGCTTTAGAAATTATAATTTCAGTTTCTTTTGTTAAGTTTAGTTTCTTTTTGTTTATATAAATGTACTCTTAATATTACTATTTTTCTGTTTATTTAATTTATTTTTATTTATTCTATACATTGTGTAAATGATCAACTGTTCTATCAATATTTCCAGTGTCCTTGGATATGACAGATATTTCATGTGACAGAGGAGTAATATTTCTCAATAAATAATATTTTAAAAAATCATTAAATTTTAAATATTTCATTTACGAAAATTGTAATGATAAGAAGCACCTTTTTTAATCATTTGAAGGATAAAAATAAAATTCTGATGAACCCTAAAAACCTGATATGAGTTTATGTAGGGTTTTAATTAACTTATACAATATCGAAATGCTTCAGAACATTTTAAGAAAAAGAATCATAGAAATTTGGATTTATTTCTCAAAGTTAAAGACCAGTAAAGACCAGTTATAATTATTGCTACAGAACCTCACAGAAAAATTTGCAGTGTTTATGGGGGATGATGCCTTAACCGAACTCACTTGTAATAATTGGTTTGCCAAATTTCATTCAGTAAATGTTGACATCAATGGTGCTCAACGGTCTGGTCGCCCACATGAAATTGAAACGAGCAATGTTAAGGCCATCATTGATCAAAATCCAACCAGTCAGTGCGAGAGATTGCTATGACCCTAAGTGTGTCGCACACAAGCGTAGATAACTATTTGCACAAGGCTATGTTTCCAGGCTTAATGTTTTGGTACCTCAAGTGATTTTTTTTAAGAATGTGGCCACTTGCTGGTTTAATTGTTTAAACTCCTATAATATTTATAATAAAAATGCTCCTGTAATAATTATAGGAGCGGTGATCGGTGGAGTGTCTGGTTCCTTACCATAATAACCTGGCACGACGTTTGACATGTATTATACCTAGAAGGTGTTGAACTGGAGAACAGCTAATAACTTAACATTCACTGACTAAAATTCTACCCAGTAAATATTAATAAAATTCACTGAGGTGTTACTGCCATAGTTATAGCAAAGTTTGGCTGGTTATTATGTCAAAAATCACAACGATTTCTTCAATGAAAAGGAAATTCTGGAACACGAAGTAAAACGTGATTGTTAAGAGTTGGCGCATGCGCAGAACTTTGGCTCCAATAGTATGCCAGGTACCAAATGGAAGGCCACAAACCAAATGGATAGATCGAATCGATAAAGATGCTGCAAAGCTGTTTGCAGATAATTGCAAAGAAACAGACCATGATAGTCAGAGATGGGGAAGACTAGTCAAAGCAACAAAAGATCTGCAAGGTCTGTAAAGCTAACAGGAAACAAAGTAAAAAAATAAACTCAATATGAAGTTATTCATATTATATTTTATTCAACCAATATAAATTTCAACTGTAATGTATTTACTGGCCAATAATTTTTATTATTATTTTTATTATACTCACAGCCTAAAAATGGTGAGGAAAACTGTTCATTCGCGATGAGTTGGAGTAATTGGATTTTGATTTTGATTTTGATCGAATTTAAGGCCGATGGAATTCCAGCCCCACCTCATGAACCCGGAAAATGCTCACGGTCCTTTCACGTTCCATTTGGCGTGGAATGATTGGAATGGAGTGATTTTCATTGCTTTTTCATACAGACCTCAAGGAATTTAATAAAGAGAACTCGCATTCAATATGATGTCGACCCTCGTCAAAAATTTGAGCTTAATTTAAAATTCTTTTCCACTTCCCACGCATCATTAATCATTCATCTGTAAAAAGTGAACCAGGATTTGCAAGGATGCTAATTTTAGGCTAAATTTCATGAGACATATAACGTTGACTTCAGATTATGAATGTTTTTATATTATTTTTTTGTTGCCTATTGAATATTATCACAATCTGCCACACTCAAGGGCAATAAGCATTAGAGCTAAAAATATCCATTCATGCAATCTATACATACAGAAAAAATAAATGTAAGTAATAAAGAACAAATTAAAAATGAATGAAACAAGTAAATAAAAATGAACAAACAAAATATAAAATAATAATAAGTAGTATTAAAGAATTTATATTGACAAAAGTAAAAAAATATATATGACTTCACAATAAAAGGTTGTTTATAAAAATAGATAATGGTTGTTAGCTGTAGATAACAAAAGTAAGTTAAAAGTAAATAAATAAAAATCTGCTAAAATTCATTCACACCTGTATAAAATATTTACATATTGCTCAAGAGACTCCGAGCCAGGCTTTGTCTTCCTCGTGTTGAAGACAAAGCATCCAGGAGGTCCCAGCGCTTCTTTTCCAGCCACTTCACTGGACTGAAAGCTAGTGGAGACTGAGAGAGAGCATTTGAGCTACAAACATCCAGGCAAGATTGTGAAATTAGAACAAAATATCGATTTAAAATTGCATATGAAATAGCACACATTAAAGAGTAGAAATGTATTTTCACATAAGCCATTTTTTTATCTACTACGAAGTGATTAAATTTTTGTTTCATTTTCCAGTCAATTCTTAATTTATAAAATAAAAATTAGTTGTTAAATAGAATAGCCTCAATAGCAGGCAAGAGAGACCACGGGGAAGACCCAAAACCAGAAGGATGGGTCGAATAAACAAAGATGGTGTATAACTGTATGCAGATAACTGAAGAGCAATAGCCCAAGACAGGCAGAGATGGATGTGGCTGGTTAAAGTTGAACTAATTTTAAATAAAAATTTTAGTCTTAATTTCAACGGTTTTTATTTGTATTGGAAGGGCAGAAATTCATATGATGGCGGGTTTTCGATCTTATTTAATTAATACACGTCATTCTTTCAGGTATTTAAAGTTCAATGAGACGGTTAGGTTATGTCTGTACTATTAAATGTTAACGATTATCTTCATATTAATCCCATCTTCTAAAAAATTATGTTTCATGTAATATTTTTAATTTTAATGAAATTTACAAGTGCATTACATGGAAAATACAACAAGTAAATGTGACATTGGTAACATGACATGTACAAAATGAAGAGAACATATCCATTGGTAGAACTCAAATTAAAGTTCTATATTAGAAGGTCCCGAGGCCATCTTCTCTTCAGACGCCTTGGAGGGTTATCAGGGATCGAGGAGGAAGCAAGGTTCGAAACGAGAGGATTCGGATGGTTCTGCAGTTTGTTATGGAACGATGGGTATCTGGATTGGGCCAAATCGAAAACATATGGAACATTAAGGTCTTTATGGATGATTTTATTTGTGACAAAGTAAGGAGCGTTGAGGATTTTACGAAGGATTTTGGATTGTAAGGATTAGATACGAGAGGAATTCGATGTTTTAGTGGAGCCCCAAAGCTCAATTCCGTAAGTCCAAATAGGTCTTATTATTGTCATATATATGAGTCGTTTGTAATTGATTGAAAGCTTAGAGAGTTTGTCTAGTAAGTGCTGCCGTAGTCGAAAACGTCGGGCGGTTTCTAGTCGTTTCAGTCTGGTATGGGGTTATATGTTGAATTTAAAATAAAACTTCATGTAAGAAAAAATATGACACAATATTATTTACATAATTCAGGTTGTAACTCTGATTTTAAATTTATTGCTTATTATTAATATAATACTTTCAGTTATAAATATCATATATTTGGAATTAAATCACAATAAACAATGTTTTAACGTTTAATCAATACGCAATTAGTAAATCAGTACTTTAATTTAAAGAGACAAATTGATTTTTCAATGTCTAGATTTGAATATTTTCCTTAGGTAAATTTTATTATTATTATTATTAATTCATATAATGTCGGTTAGATTAAGGTTATTTGCATTCCTTTATAAAATGCTTTTGGTGTAATAAATGATCTTGTTACTTTTACATACATTTACTATAGCTTTGTTATAATTTTAAAAGATTTTTCATTTAAGTTTGTCTGAATTCATGATAGAAAAAAGGAAATGAAACGTGGCGAAGCGATTATTATCATCGAAACACTTCTGGGATATCATAACATAACCTTCTACCGTCGCAGATCGCCGTACTGCCAACAGCTTCGCTGCTTTGGGAGCGGTCAGAATGGAGCAGTATAGATATGACGTAATACCTAGACTATCGAGCAGTGCTAACTAAACAGGCTCTTTTCTATTCCGCTAAAACAGTCTGTAATGATTGTGTATAGACAAAAAGACAGGTGGTGTAAGTTCCCAAATAAATCGATCTATATATTTTCAACAATCTACAACATCACGTGTTTTTACATTAACATCTAACAATAATAATAATCCATACTACATTATTTTCTCATGTTTCTTTGTTCTTGGGCTAACTCAGAGCAGATTTCTCAATTTCTTTTAGGCTTGCCGTTTCCTCTGGATGACGGCAAAAAAGCTCCTCCTGCCTGGACGGGTTTTTCAATCCTAACAAAAATTGATCACTTGATCGTTCTTCCAGATTATTTCCAAATTTGCAATATTTTCCTGCCGATCGCAATTTCATTAAAAATGATGCTATTGACTGATTTTTGTCACGGAATACTTGCCCAAATTTTACTCTTTCTGCCAGATAACTTGTAGTAGGTTTTAGATATGTATCTAAAAATGTTTTTATTTCATAATAAGGCAATTGAGTAACTTTTGTAAGATAGAAATAATCCACCACCAGTTCATATACTTCTGCTCTCACACATTTTAACTATAAATTGCGTCGAGATTTCTCTATAATTTCGTCGTTACCATTTATATTTTTAATTTCTAATTCCAGTTCAAAACGGTCTATATAATATTCCCATTTTTCTGTATAATAATAAGGAGGAAACTTGAACGTACTTACTCGTTGTTCTATATTATATTTACTTTCAGTCAACCTGTTTTCCTTGGTACCTCTGGATGAGGTAATGGACTCAGACAAATTAACTTCCTCATGCAACCCCTTGCCTGTTTTAGAGTTTCTTTTTTTCTGCTTGTTCACCATCGTCGCCACATGTAATGATTGTGTATAGACAAAAATGAAGGTTGAGTAACTACCCAAATAAATCAATCTATATATTTTCAACAATGTACAACATCACATGTTTTTACATTAACATCTAACAATAATAATAATCCATACTACCCAGTCGTTTACTACTTGCAGTTGGCGCGGTTGGGAATACCTGCGAATTAGTACCTTCAGGCAGCAAAGCAACAGTAAAATCTGAAAATCAAATATAAACAAAAAATTGATGGATTTTTTCAATGTTTATTGCTAAATATTCGTTGCCATTTAATCCACACTTATATAAAATAAAATAATTTATGTTGAATAAGTGAACGTTCACAACTAATGTACATAGTGATTATCGTTATAACATGGAACAATATTCCATGACCATTATATTTCAGTCGGGTTATGCTTGCTTGGCACATGGAATTCGAATAGGAACCATGTATCATCTTTACTGACCTGAGTACGGAATTTCATTTATTTCAAAATGTTGTTAATTTCAAAGGTTAGAATTAGTGTTGCCCAAAATCGGTCTTGGTTTGCACTTTGCAAGACCCAGACCAACACTGCCTATCTGTTGCAAGACCAAGACCAACACTGCCTATCTGTTGCAAGACCAAGACCAACACTGGTAAAAAAAAAATCGATTTTTTGAATAAAAATTGAGTTAAATAGTTACTAATACTTGACAATTTTAGTTACTATATGTTAATAATTAGTGTAGCCAAAATAATTTTGCATTCAGACTTAGTTAGGTTTCTTATATCTAAAAAATTACAGTAATATCTCTCTAGTAATAAGCTAATAGGTAACTGCAAGACTGTTACGAGAGTCTTGCGCAAGATCAAGACCTAGACCAAGATTGAATTTGCAAGACCAAGACTCGTGTCGGTCTCGCATTTGGGCAAAACTAGTTAGAATCGAATTCAAAAACATTCAGGGGCATAATAACATTTCAAAATTTATCTTTAAGTTCATAAATAAAACGTACTCAATATTTGGATTTATTTTCAGCACATCCCGCACTGATCATCACGTCTTATTACCTCCCACTACGATGTCACTTTTCATCGGGTGAATCATTGACGATAGCCTATTTGAAATGTATCGTGCCGGTAATTTGACACCTGTTGCCGGCTGGAAATGACCACTATATTTCCCGAAGCTGGAGGATCGCCGGTTGAATAGATAATGGGGCAGTGGGAGAGAGAGAGAGAGTGAGTGAGAAGGTGGCTTGGGCACTGGCACCGTCGGATGGGCCGGTAAAGGGATCGAATTGGAACCATCCATCACTCTCCCTAGCGCCGTTTTATCCTTCGACTTTTATTTCAATTTCCACTTTGTCTGCCCTCCTCCCGCGAAAGATACTTTGATAGTATTTCCATCAACTTAGTCTATGATGATCAAGGGCCTTTATAGTCCGAATGCCCTTACCAAAAAAAAAAAAAAAAAAAAATGACGTCATCAGAAAATTTTAAAAGCATTTTTGTTTTTAATATTCGTAACATTTATATAAAAAATATGAGATACTACCAGTCGGATCATGCTACCTGAAAAAATGGTTGTTGATTTTAAGAATATTAGCCCAGTAATATTGGATCGAAACGGGAATTATTGTGACGAAAAAAAAAATTAGTTCGTAAAATAATTGTTAGTTTTATTTATATACTCGAAGAGGGTTAAATATAAAATTAAGTATTTAGTATAAGTATTCATTTTATTTCGGATTGGAATAACCAACAGATGATTGGTTTGAAAAACAAAAAACAGTTTAGTTTACGGTGTACACCGGAGTAAGTAGGTAAGTAAGAAAATAAGAAGGTTCGATAGGTTATGTATGAGGTTAACATATGTTTTTAAACCCATAGGTTCCGAGTTCTTAGCTCACTTCGCGTCCTAATCTTTTTTTTAAAATTAAATTTATTTAATTATTATTATTATTATTTTTTATGGTTTTCGCTATTTTCCTAATTCAACAAATTAAATAGCGTGGCGTCTGTTAGTCAATAATTAATATATCATTGATTATTATTATTTTTAATTAATTTTCTTTCTTTTTTTTGTTGCGAACCCTACCGTCTCGACTGAGCATCCGGCAAGTTTGTTGCGGAAACAAATTTTTCGAAATTAAAAACCGTAACATTATATTACGAAAAGTTTGGTAATTTCGAAAACTTTTACAGCCAAAAAACAGATATTTTTTATCTTTCTTTGTTCTTTCACCTATAACTCCTAAACGGTGAATAGAAGAAAACAACGCACTCTATAAGAAATTAAAGAACTTTAAATTGTTCATTGAACAAATACCTAATCTATCACCTAAAAAAACAAAAATAAAAATTTTACTATTACAGAATTTAAAAAAATAATGTATTTTTGATAAATATGTATTATGAAATGTATATATGTGTGTTAATTGTAAATTAAATAATGTTTGATAATTGATAGGTTTCAATAATTTATAATATAATAATAATATATTCTGGTTTTAATTTTAGTCATGTTGCATTTAAATATTTTAATTTTGGCGACGCCTCTCCTCCTTGAATTGGTCTCATTCGGTTGTGTTCTTTGACTGTGTGTGCAAGTGGGCGCACTGCTACATGCGAGTAAGTTTTTATATTTTGATGAATATATATATAGTTGACTGGTGAATATTGTTTTTAAGATTATTATGGTATTATGAATGGGTTAATTTCTAATAGTAAATCCTCTGAAAAATTTTTGTGTATGTTTTTTCAGATGAAAATTTAAATTACATGTAAACTCAGATTATCCCTAAAGATGCTTGAAAAGGGGAAAATTGGAAATAAAGTAATTATTTATCGAGACTGAAAATGCCTTTTTCAATGTAAAAGTCCATTGTCTTTAACTACTTTTACCTATGTTTTTGCTATTAATTGGATCTGATAATGGTACCACTCCTTTGGTTTTGAGGCATATAACTCTTCTCATCCAATTTTAATGTCCTTGTAATTATCAAGTACCGTCCTTTTTAAAAAATTTTCAAAGCAAACCATAATCAGATGGTGCAATATCTGGGCTATACTGGAGGTATAATGGTACAAAAAATTTACTGATAGCAGTAAACGTTTTGCCTGATCCTCATCATCCGTCCCGATAATTTTTCCATAGTAAACAAAACGGCTTGGTTACTGCTGACTAAAGCGGGGTGCTTTGCACACAATACTGCATAAACTCTGTCTATTCAATACTGCACAATACTGTCTAGCTATTCATGATAAAGATTTGTGTCCACTACCCGACCATCAGGAAAAAGCTCAAAATAATGCAAAAAAGTTTCGAAAGCTCTTATTCTCTTTGTTGAAACGCCTGAGCCAATGTGCGGTAGTATTTTGATGGCGAACTGACTCTCCTTCTATGACACACTTTTCTTTTTCCAGTAATGCCTTAAAAAACATAATTCACAATTATTTCTCGTTACACTGCAGGAGCGTTACGAAAATGTAAATTACCCCGTAAAGCCAACTCAATTCACAAGGAATTAAAGGATTAGTCAAATTAAACATTGGCATGAATAGTAGGAACAAAAACATTCTTATAGGGTTAATTATTAGAGTTGGAATTTAGGGTTGCGTTCATGCACTAGGGTTTTATTAACTTAAAAAGTCTGTGAACTGTGTAATATTCCGTGGTACAGACCCCTTTATATCAAATTATTAACATTCGCCTGAAAGTAAATAGGTTCATCTCATCGTAAATCCAAAGTAGACAAAAATTCGCTCCAGACTGACTTCCCAGCGATCTTATCGCAGTATTTTGGTCTTTTAATCCTTAAGACTCAGTATTACTGCCGGGATGGTGCGTATAAACAACCGATGTTAAAGCATAATATTTGAATTACCAACCATAAAACACATTTTGGAGACAATTATCCCAGGGCAACAAAAAAAAAACATTTATTCAATTAACATTTAAAAACTGTGAGAAAAAGTAATAATAAAAAATAAAGATACAAGTATATGCCGCGTTAACAGGTGCACAGGTAAGTGAAATTTGTTTGATTTCTAATCATCAGAAATTGAATATATTCATGTACGTATGAACTAATTAAAATTGATTTTAAAGTTACATTCGTTCAAACTACGAGTTTATTGGCATCTTATAACAAAACATATGTATAAAACGAGGAAAGATCTTTTCTTTATCTGGTTCTTCAGACTTACTGGTTATTAATACAAAATTTTTAAAATAAGTATAATACAGTCTTCGACAAAAGATCATATGTTATATTGCTCTCATTTGATGTCGCTCTTAACAACTAATTAATCACCTATAATATGAGCTTGACTTTGAAATCTCACTTTACTGGAAAACGCCGAAGAGGAACAACTAATGCCAACCTATCAGGTTATTTCGCCATTGATTGAGGTTAATGACGAAACCGTGTTTCTATCGCCAGCATTGTGAATACCTCCAAAGCGAAGGGTGGACAAATTGAAACAGCACACCTCCCTCATGTACTGCATGCTTCAAAAGGCAATAGGCATATGAGGAATGAGCCCTTTGATTCCTTTATTGCTTGTTCCTCATCTAAAGCCACTTCAAAGCTTTGGGCCAAATTGTAGGGAATAGAACTGTACATGATTGCCGCTTGTTGCTGATGAGATGAGGCTTGGGCAAGGCAAAAACATGATGCAATGATGAAATTGTACTTCTTATCTATTATATTATTACGCTGAAAAATGGATCAGCATCATGGAAATTCATATACCTGGCGTAATGAACATTGGAATACTCTTACGAATTCATAAGATTTATGCATATTTGATAATCGAAAGGGTTTACAACGTAATTCATGAATCTTACCGTTACCGATTTATCCTAAGCTTTTTCCGTTATAAAAATAAAAAATATTAAAAATTTTTACTTTTTTGAGCTTTTCAGTAAAGAGTTGCCTTGATTCAATCCAGCCAAGCATTACGATTCCGAGCCATTATTGACCACATTCATGAAGTTCAAAGTCTTTCACCGTCCATAAGTCTTCATTCAAGACACGAATAATACATACACAATCCTCGTTTTACTGTGTGCCTCAAACCTGGTACTGTAATGTTCCATCACATCCTCTCATTCCTGACTTTATCTCTGTCCCACAAGTCCCATATGTGACCGTATGGATTCGAATCTGAGCTGCACGCTGTTCAGTCCAGAACATGAATGTTGTTTGCTTAAATAATCCAGACATTACGTTTGTATTGCATGACATTTCTCATTATGTATACAAATGCATTGACATCTACAAGAAATCGCTCTTCCGTTATGGATGCTAACCACTGTGTTTATGAACCACTGAACAGTCAAATTGAGGATTAGGGAAGAGTTGAATGTACGCCCGTTAACGGAAACCCTAGAGAAGTCGCAACTGTTGTGGGGTGAGCATGTCTGCCGCATGGATCAACACAGAAACCTATTTAAATTATGGATGTGAGACCGTTGAGAAAAAGACTCGGAGGACATCCAAGAACCTCCTATTTCACACACAATGAACGAATAGGGAGACACAATTCTAACACAACCTGGAAGAAATGAAAAGCCTTGCCAGAGACAGAAACTCATAGTACCGATGGCTAGAAACACCCCACGCTGAAAGGTAAATGGGTGGGAAAAAAGAAGAACAGTCAATTTTATATTTGGGAATTCTACAAAGTTCTTATTAGAAATAAAATCTTTCCTACACCATAATTAGCCTCCACCAAATGGTGATGTTAATTGACGCGAGCAGGACAGGAGATGTATGTTTCTTCTCAATACTCTTGTTTGGCCTTTATTCGAGTACAGAATAAATTTGCAAAGAAAACCTTCCTCATATGCCAGTCGCAGTGGTCCTTAGTAAATACATTTCTTTACTCCATTTTAATCGTGGCATTTTTATTGGGTATTATAAACGCTAGCTACTTTCCCTCGAGTGATTACGAATATTATCAGTAGA
Organism: Nezara viridula; assembly: GCA_928085145.1. NCBI lineage: Eukaryota > Metazoa > Arthropoda > Insecta > Hemiptera > Pentatomidae > Nezara > Nezara viridula. Next base: position 130,235,327 of record OV725078.1, read on the forward strand.
AATGTTGGTTCCTGTGGTCACTTTGAAGAGTAGATGATCTAGTCAGAGGGTTTTTAAGATGTTGTCTAACCGACCCTATCTGGTAATCTCGTGAATTCTCCTATTTCCTGGCACATTTCCCATAAACACTGGATCAATCTGAAGTTATTTCGCAATTAAGGCTTATATAACAAGGGAGTTTTCCTAAAAGTGGGATTTCTGTTGTATAGTTGGAGGTTGAAAAAAAATCCCGAATGATTCATTTTTTTTTTTAGCTTGGTTTAACCCCCCAAAATTCATCAATAAATGAATTCAACTGTGACAAATTATGATTTCATTTGAAGTAACTTTATTCTAGTTTACTGTGAAGGAATTTTCATGTATCTAAATTAAATATTTGTTTAGTTTTCTAGTTACATCCTTCAGGTTTGGTGCCATTTTCTCATAATTTATCATATATCTATTTTAGGCCAAAGCTCACCAAAAAAACACAGTTTTTTTATCTCCTGTATGCTTAGTTCAACGTTTCGGCTTCAGAAGCCATTTTCAAGAACCATGCACCGCACCATAAAATTTTTAAAATTTATCATTTGGATATGATTCGTCTTAATTCATTCTTTGAAATAAAAGAATGAATTAAGACGAATCATGTCCCAATGATAAATTTTAAACATTTTATGGCGCGGTGCATGGTTCTTGAAAATGGCTCCTGAAGCCGAAACGTTGAATAAAGCATACAGGAGATAAAAAAAAACTGTTTTTTTTTTTTTGGTGACCTTTGGCCTAAAATAGATATATGATAAAATATTTGTTTAGTTATCTCTTCCTTTTTAACAAAACATGTGGCTTACAAAAAAAAATAAACTTAATTTCTTTCTTTTATAAACTTAATTTCTTTCTTTTATACGGATAATCTGACCGTTGTTAACATAAACTTCTTTGTAGCTCTCGAGGTCTGCTATCACAGGTATAAAACGAGAGAACATGTTCTACATCTTGATAAACCCAGCGTTAAATTCTATTAGCCCGCTGCTGGTATCATACCCGTAATACAAGGCTAGGTGAAAAGGGGGGGGGGGCTTAATCTGGCTATCCTTTCTTTGCCCTAGCTCACTACAAAATAATCAAAAGTTTTATGAGAGTATCTAGGCGAAAAAAAAATGGGTAACAAATACTTTTACCTCACATCATTAACCCTGGCTATTGACCGATTTAAGGTCATAATAATAAAAATCTGGTGTGCGCAACACACAACTTTCACTTACCTCTCTACTTTGAATGGCAATTATTTTCTAGCAGTGTTGGGAAATTATAAGATTTTTGAAGTACCCATATAACGGAGCTACTACAGCTTAAAACTTACAGCTAAAAAATCATTAAAACCATTAAAATAACAAAAACTCTATTAATTATATCAACGGTAGAAAATAAAAACCTCGGTACTCCATCTGTTTTTGTAAAACACATAACTCCAGTCTCTGAGATATATATATATCATCTGTACCAATTCCTTCTCACATCCCAAAATGACGTTATACAATAAAATAAATATTGTGAAACAGATTTTGACTGAGGTGAATGGTTGATAAAATTTATTGAGTCTTAATTTTAAAAATCAACCCATGCTTATTTTATTTTATTTTTATTTTCATTTAAATAATGTTTTTTTCTATTTCGTTTTCTCTCAAAATTTTATTTTATTTTTACTTGTTTTAATTTAATTTCACTGAAGATACTGTATATATTCTTTAATATTGAATAATGTAATTTTTGCTGTTGTTTTTATTTTTTTGTTCATATCTGTTATTCATAAGATACCTTGTCCCAGAATAAAGTTTACTTTCTATCTATCTATCTATATTCACAAATTAGCATTAATAATTTTTCGTCACTCTCCATTATTTTCTATATTAGAGATTGTATTTTTTCTAAAATTCTCCGCTTTCCAACGATACATTATAAAAATACTTTCTAACTAGTGCTATTGGAAATTCATTTTTGACCTAAATAAATATTTTCCCTTTTTTCTCCATTTTTCAATCATAAAATTACTTCAACAGTTATTTTTAGCATTTTTTCGTAACTCTTAATAATGAGAGATAGTTAATTATTTAAAATAAACCAATTTAAATGTTCTTCAGAGAAAGACATGTTGAACATTCAAGCATTTAAGTCCTGTAAAGCGACATTAATGGGAATAAGACCTCAATAGTATTAAATACCACTTATTTATACAATGATACGCCGAGTTTAATCAAAGTCGTTGGAGCCGTTTTTGAGAAATTTGTAAAAATGTGTGTATGTAAAAAGGCCTATTTGGACTTACGGAGTTGAGCTATGGGCTGCACTAAACCATCGAATTCCTTCCTCTCTTATCCAATCTTAACAATCCAAAATCCTTCGTAAAATCCTTAATGCTCCTTACTTTGTAACAGATAAAATAATCCATAATGACCTTAATGTTTCTTATGTTTCAGATCTCACCTAATCCAGATACCTATTCTTCCATAATAAACTTCAGAATCATCCCAACCCATTCTTTTCTAACCTTGCTTTCTCTTCAATTCCTGATAGCCCTCCGAGGCGTATGAAAAGAAGATGGCCCTCCCAATGTAGACATATCATTAGAGTGCCACCATTGGGTAGTTTCTCAACAAGTGTTTTCACTTCATTATATCCATATGTTCAAATTTACTAAATGTATTTAACTAAAAGTACCTATTTAATTTTTTATTCGTTATTAGAATCGTTTATTTCCAATTAAACCCAAATCATTATAGACAATTTTTCAGGAGCCGAGAAAAACTATATTTTGTGTTGCAATTGTAACAGCAAAAAAAAAATATGTTTTTCAAAAATAAATTAAGAAATTCTTATTTGTAGCACATATTTCCAAAAATGTTGGATTATTTTAATATTAATTAAGAAACATTGAAATTTAAGTAGGGCCGCATTTTTGGAACGTGTTAAACTTCGAGGTTCGTTTTGGAACAGAGAAAAAGTTTGATTGGAGTTCGGTTTTGGAGCAAAAATTGGTGTATTATTCTGGAAGAAAACATTTATTAAAGTTGTTTATTAATTTACTTCCTTACTACGTTTCTGCGCCAGGTCATTCGAACTCAGCGGTCCTCCTATATTTTTCATAGCCTGCAATTTAAATACTCCATTCAATACCGTCCCACTAGATTTCGTACTTCCGAACTCTATCCTTCTCCGCACCGATCTGAAGCGTTTTACAAATTCTTTGCAATTCAAGCTATTTGTAACTCGCCCTCTTGAATTCTATCCCCTCCTGATATTCGACACGTACAATCGGTTTCCTCAATCGATCCTCTCCTCATTAAACACCCACACCTTTCCCAATCAGACTGATAACATAAGAAGAAAACTCTTTAAGTATTCTCACATACTATTTTTATTTATTTATGTTATTTTAGTTTCCAATGTTTGTTTTATCTCAGTGTATGTTTTTTTTTAATTATCTTTCTATTTCTTTCTTTTTATTTTTAATTAGCTATTATTTTATATATATATTTAATTTTTGTATGGCCACATTGGCATTTACTTTGTATTTATAATTTATTCTAAAGGGACAACAGTTCCAGAACAATAAAACGTATCTTAATTTCATTTTATCTTCAAAGGCATCTCTGCCTAATTGAACATTGAAAGTTGAACAAGTAGCCCATCGAAGTAAATAAATCCAAATTCAAACACATAACCTTTACTCATCAACACAGATCCTATTCACCAGTTTATTTTAACTACATCCAGCTTCATTTTTAGACATAGTCCGATATCTTGACATATTTCTAGACAGAAGACTAACATGGAATTCTCATACTAGGCTTAAAAGACTGTCGTCATGGTCAATTACAATCACTAATGTGTAGAAAACTATAACTTACTATCGAAGACAAATTACTGATCTACAAGACAATCTTGAAACCTATCTGGACCTGCGGACTAGAACTGTATGGAGAAGTTAAATTTTCTAACACCAACCTCATCCAATCCTTTTAGGCCAAAGTCCTTCAAACAATAGTCAATGTTCGATTTTACATACCCAAAAAAACCCTTCATCATGACCTTAATACCTAATGATCTTATTCATCATCCAATATCATTATCACAATCTTTGTCTAGTTCTATTCATCTCTACAATACACCCCGAAGGATGGAACGGCAGTGGCCCCGCGACCTTCTGTAAATATATGTAAATGGAGTTCTGGCAATGGCCAGTTTCTTTACTCAAAACATGTAGATGTAGGCTATAGTTATAGTTAGTTATCTAGCTCAATTCCCATTGGCTTTCAATACTAGTAGGCTTTCAATACTAGGAGTTCCCTTGGCTGGCTGTAAATATTTAACATAGTTATGACTGTGTTTTATTTTTACTCAACTTAAAATAATTTTTTTTTTTTAGTATTTATTAAACCAGTTTTTACCAATTTTATAGCGGAATCTCTCTGATTATTCACGTGATACAGTTAAAGTGTATATCAGAGCAGTTGATATTTACTGTTGACATCTTTTTTTTTGTTATTTTAAGAAAAAAAAAAAAAAAAATTTTTATTTTTTTTTTATTTATTTTTCTCTTATGATATGCGGTATGATCAGCAAGTGATGGCCAGTAAGGTGCCCAAGAGGTCTCGGTCAGATGGAGTTAGCTCACCAGCCAAACAAAGGACTCGTCGCTGCCTACGAGAAATACCTCCAGTGACCAAAATGAACACTTCAGAACCAGAACCTCAGCCGCAACCAGGTACGTCTGCACAAGAAACGATTGAAGAATCACCTTTCTTTACTCCAAACCCCTACCAAGTGCTTCAAAATGACAGAGAAGTAATGGAGTCTGCAGCAATACCCAGAGAACCAAAGCCTCCTCCGATATTTGTGAAAAATATAAAAAATTTCCAGATGTTCTGCACCCAACTAAATAAAATCTGCTCTGGCAGTTATTCATGCCTTAACAGAACCAATGACACCAAAATAACACCTGATTCTGCAGAAGCCTACCGAAAAATAGTGAAGTACTTATCAGAAACAAATGCGAATTTTCACACTTACCAGCTGAGGCAGGAAAGAGCTTTACGAGTAGTGATAAGAAATTTACATTCCTCAACCCCCACTGAAGTTATTAAAGAAGAACTAACGACGCTTGGTTTCAATGTACGCCAGGTAACAAACGTTTTGAAGGAGGACAGGGAGCAGCCAGGATTACGAAATAGGATCCCACTACCATTGTTTTTCGTGGACTTGGAGCCATCACCAGGTATCGAAAAAATATATGATATCACAAGAATATACTACACAATGGTGAAAGTTGAGAAGCCATATCCCAAGAGAGACATCGTGCAGTGCCATAATTGTCAGACCTATGGCCACACGAAGACATATTGCTACCATCTGCCGCGTTGCGTGAAGTGCGGTGAACAGCACAAATCTGTAGAGTGCACCAAACCTATACAAGATCCAGCAGTATGTGCCCTATGCTTGGAGGGACACCCGGCCAACTACAAAGGCTGCCAAATTTACAAGAATCTCAAAACCAGACACCAGAAAAACCGGATTCAAGATGAAGCACTAAGAACAAGAAGAGAGAGAGAGCCTTCCAGAATTGTAAACAATGATGTATCATTCTCCCAACTACTTAGAGGTAAGACTTTAACCGATAAATGTCAAGCCCTGCCACAACAACAACCTCAAACCCAACCTCAAAATCCTCTTCATCCTAATATACCTAACCACCAACAACAAATTCCTCATATTCCTCGTCCTTCAAATGCAACAGATCTCACAAGTTTGTTAGCATCTTTCCTCACCGATTTCAAATCCCTTGTTACTCCACTCATATCACTCCTCACGAATCTCGTATCTCACCTCATCCCTCCTTTGAAAAATCCTTAAATGACTCACATCCCTAAACCCATATCCATTCTCCTTTGGAATGCGAATGGTGTTAGAAATCATACAGACGAACTATCTACTTTACTACTTGACAAGAACATTGATGTGGCACTAATTACTGAAACTCGACTAACCACTAAACAGCACTTCAATATACCACAATACCTGACATATCGTACTGACCACCCTGACGGAAAAGCACATGCCGGTACTGCTGTAATTGTACACCAATCCCTCTCCCATCACGTACTCCCATTACCAATACATGATTTCCTACAGTCCACCGCTATCGTGATAAAAACCTTCTCCTTTCCGGTCACTCTTGCATCAGCGTATTGCCCTCCTAACCGATCCATATCCAATGCCCAATTCAGTTCTCTCCTCGACTCCTTAGGACATCACTTCATCTTGGGTGCAGACCTAAATGCCAAGCACCAACAATGGGGTTCCAGAACCACGAATTCTCGTGGCCGAACCCTGCTGTCTGCACTCAATTCCCAACGTTTTCACCTCCTTTCCCCCAACTCTCCTACCTACTGGCCCACAGATCCCAACCGTAATCCTGATCTTCTTGATTTCTTTATCCACAGCGGCTTAAGTCCCCTCAATTGTTCCATTACACGTCTAAATGAACTTTCCTCTGACCATAGTCCTCTAATCCTTAATGTTTCACTTGAACCTGTTCCCAAACCTTCTCCACCGTCATTCATTAGGGGCCCAGTAAACTGGGACCTTTTCCGCCAAATAATCTCCGATAATATTGATCTCAACATATCCCTCAAAACTCCCGATGACCTTGATAGTGCCGTAAATTCCTTTACTACCACAATCCAACAAGCCGCCTGGACTGCCTCCTTCCCAAAAGACTCCTCCAGAATTCCTATAAAGACCATTCTACCCCAACACATCCTTAACCTAATCCGCACCAAACGCCGTGCCAGATTATTATGGCAACGTACCCGACATCCTACCGACCGCTGCTCCTATAATTACTACTGCAAACAATTAAAACTGGAATTAGCCACCTTCAGATCACAATCCTTCAACTCCTACCTATCCTCCCTCTCTTCTCGCGACAATTCCCTTTGGAAAACCACAACAAAAATCCTAAATCCTCACCGCATTTCCCATCCTCTCCGACGAGGTGATGGCTCCTGGGCAGCATCTGACGAAGATAAAGCTGAGGAGTTCGCCATTCACCTATCCAATACATTTATTTCACATCCGGAATCCCATCCTGCCCACACCGTAACAGTAGAAGAACTCCTTACATCACCAATCCCACTTTCCTTGCCCCCAAAAGCTATTCATCCTTCCGAAGTAAAATTTCAATTAAAAAAACTAATCCTCCGTAAAGCTCCTGGACATGATCTCCTTACACCTCAAATCCTTCGACAACTTCCATCCAAAGCAGTCATATTCCTTACATATATCTACAATTGTATCCTACGCACCACCCACTTCCCTCTGTTATGGAAACACTCCACTATTATCCTTTTCCAAAAACCAGGCAAACCTCCCAATATCTCAACATTCTATAGACCAATTAGCCTACTCCCAATCCTTTCAAAAATTTTTGAAAACATCCTTTTGAAACGAATCCTACCCATTATAGAATCCCAAAATATTCCTTCCCATCAGTTTGGTTTTCGCTCCCAACATTCCACTGTTCAACAAGGACTCCGAGTTGTTGATCATATTTCCTCAGCCCTAGAAAACAAGCAATACTGTTCGGGTGCATTTCTGGACATTGCACAGGCATTTGACCGGGTATGGCACTCCGGACTGCTCTTCAAGCTTAAAATCCATTTACCTCAGTCCTTGTACCTAGTCCTCCGATCCTACCTCTCTGACCGCTCCTTCCGAGTTCGCTGTGGAACAGAATTTTCCAATATCTACTCCGTTAAAGCCGGTGTTCCCCAAGGCAGCGTCTTGGGTCCCGTGCTTTACATCCTCTTTACTGCTGACATCCCTGTTCATCCCGATACTTTTCTTGCAACATTCGCTGACGACACCGCAATCTTATCATCCAACTCTGATCCCAACATAGCATCCTTAAATCTCCAAAACCACCTCACCTTGATTGAGCACTGGTGTAATAACTGGCGCATTAAAGTTAATGAATCTAAATGCCAACATATTACCTTTACACTCCGACGCAGTTCCTGTCCACCAGTACACTTTAATTCCATCCAGCTTCCTTACTCAGACACAGTCCGGTATCTTGGCTTTCATTTAGACCGAAGACTAACGTGGAACCCACATACTAGACTCAAAAGACAAGAACTCAACCGACGATACGGCCAGCTATACAGACTACTAAACAGAAAATCCAAACTTTCTATTGAAAACAAATTACTTATCTACAAGACAATACTGAAACCTATATGGACATACGGACTTGAACTGTGGGGGACAGCAAAAGCTTCTAACATCAAACGTATTCAATCCTTTCAATCTAAAGTCCTTCGAACAATAGTTGATGCTCCGTTCTATGTAAATAACAAAATCCTACACCATGACCTTAATATCCCATTTGTCCTAGACCTTATTCCAGAAAAATTCTCCAAATTTCACCAGAACCTTACCTATCATCCAAATCCCCTTGCACAATCTCTATCCAGCACCACCCATCCTTACAATCCTCCTCGAAGGTTGAAGCGGCAGTGGCCCAGAGACCTTTTGTAAATAAGCATCTATTGGAGTTTTGGCAATGGCCAGATCCTCCACTCAAGCCCGAGTGTGTATGATTAGGTTAGTTCTTTTGTTTATATACATTTATTTTATTTTATTGTATTTATTTTTATTTCATTTTTTTGTATTTATTATTATTAAGTTTCTGTATTATTATTTTTTTTTTTATTGTAAATAGAGTGTGAGTGTGCTTTCTCTGATCACTATTATAAATGTCCTTGATGTGACAGAATGTAATATTTCTAAAAATAAAAAAAATAAAAAAAGTATTTATTAATAATAATAATGAAAGGCTTAGCGAATCCGAAGGTTCTATACCGACACCACTAATCGCTGTTTACACACCTCTTTCCACCTGTAACCATCCAAACCCAAGCCTAGCAGATCAGCCTTAACGCAATCTTCCCACCTCCGCTTCGATCTACCCCTTGAACATTTACCAGTCGGTACTATATTATTTATTATTATTTTTAAATTTAATTATTTATTTTTGTTTAGTGATTTCCCTTTTATATGTATATACATACTGTATGAATGAATGTTTAAAGCCCAAATACTTGTGGCCCTTCAATATGCAGATTGTACTTTTATTAAATTAAAAAAAAAAGTTTTACATAGGAAATATACAGCTCGCTTCTTATTATATGTTTAATAAATTTGAACTCTTTTTAAATAGTGTTCTTTTTTCCCAATGCTTTATTTCCTTTCTAATTTTTACAATAAACAAATACAACAACAATAACAATTAGTATTGATGTATCTAAGAAAACCCTGATTAGGCATCAGTGGTGGATAGGAAGAAAAATGATTAATCCAAAAATAAAAGAGCATAGAATTGGGCATTAAAAGGAGGGGGGTATAATTGATGGTTGGGGTGGGGGTCGAGTAGGAGCCGGTAATTCCCTTTTATCTACCCACTAAAAGCCACCCTTTTTTCCCAAGCTGTCTTTAATGGCCTAAGACCTACAAAAAAAAATTTTCTGTTAAAAAATTGAAAAACTTTATGATAATAAATAATTTAACACATATACGGCTTAGGTTTATACTTTTATTTAATCACCATACCACATTTCCATAATATATTAATTTCATTTAACTTTAATGATGTGATTTAAGTAACTGATAAATCTTTATATATATATATATATGTATAACAAAAAATGTTAGAACTGAATAGTACGCGGTCAGACCCCTTAATCTCCTCTGAACGTGCATCCATAACTTCGTGAATGACTTCATCTTATCGTATGACTTACAACTTTTTTTTTACGGTAATTCTCGGCAACGGGGCGTTTTTAATCTCGAGATCGGGAAAGTTTGCCTATTTAATGAGGTGCTAAAAAGTTATAAACACCCATTTTCTTTCCACTTGAATCGTAATAAAAATAAGAGGGTGGCCTACAAAAATATTGGGCAGGTTATATACGGCCCAATAGTTTTTTATGCCACCTTTTTTTCTCAATTTTGTGATAAAATCATATTATTATTCAAGTGGAAAGCAAATGGGTATTCGTGAGTTATTAATACCTCATCCAATTAATTAATTAAATCAATAAACGGCACATTTCTGAGAATTTTCGTAAATTTAATTCTATTTGTTATCTTGTCTTATTTAATATTTACGTTTTAATTTTAATTGCTTTTGTTCACTTCTCTTCTTTGAACCTTTAACTATTAATTTTAATTGTACTTTTTTAGTTTTCTTCTTATAATTTTAAATTTTATTCTTGTAATATTTATATTATTATTTTAAATGTTCTTTAACTTTGCTCCTTTTATTTTTATATATATTATATTATAATTACTTTCGTGCTCTTTTACTTTAATTTAATTGTACTTGTATATCTAACTGAAGCATTTTTTTAAAAATGTATTTATTTAATATTTATACATTCTTCTACACCCTAGGGCAATAGGTATTAGTGCTGAAAGTAAGTAGTCATCCATACAATATATTCAAGAAGAAAAAAATGTAAATAATTAAGAAATAAAACAAAAAATATATAAAGAAAGAATTTGCGGTACTTGTGAACGGTCTGGTCTGCTGTAAACTCCTGGCGGCGGGTACAGAGAAGAGAGGTTTGTGTAAATTTTTAAGAGAGGTTTCTGCCCATAACATGTTATACAGGTCACCTAAGAATATTGGAGGGCCTGGGAAAGTCGTTGAAGTATAAGAGAGTCTTTTTTCTATAAGAAAAAATCATGTAGGGAGATTTCTCCCTGAACAATGGATGTTTGGCGGAGTTTGTCGAGAAACAGAGTGTTACACCGTAAAAATAAACAGAACAGAAAGATAAGACCTTTATAGAATGTATTAAAATAATATAGAAGAGGGAAATACCATTTATTCAGACTTTTGGGAAGGATACAACACCCAACAACTGAATGAAGCAAACTATCATAATTTGCAGGTGAATCACCTATATAACTTTGTTGATCCATCAAGTGGGGTCCATATTCAACATATGGAACGTTTATGGGGCTCAGCTAAGTGGAGAAATAAGAAACATCGTGGAACTGCAAGGCAACACCTCGATTCATATTTATTTGAATTTTTGTGGCGGCGGGCACACAGAGAAGATTACCCGTTCCTCGCTATTTTAAATAACATTAAGATATTTTGTCTTCCAAATAAAATGTGAACATATATGCGTTGTATCCTTAAAATGAAATTGTTTTATATGTATATATGTGGTAAAATCAAAGTGTTTTGTTATTTACATTTCTTTTTATTTATATTATTATATTTGTTTTTGTCTATATAAATTTCAAATCAAAGTGTTTTGTTATTGTTACATTCCTTTTCGTCTATTCCAACTTAGATAAATATGACATTTGTATGTGTCTATTTCATATATATGTTGTAAAATAAAAGTATTTTGTTATTATTTGTTTTTGTGTTTTTGAATTTCATATGAAGATAGGGATTTTCAGTGCCTTATCAGAATTATTTTAATTCTGCTTAATTTTAATTTGTTTAAGTTTAATTTCAATCCATTGCACAATTGAAATAACAATTAACAGTAAATTAGTTTGTGTTTTTATTATGTTAGACTAAGATCCATAAATTTGTAACTCTGTTATTATTCTTAGGGGACAGTAGTCCCAGAATAAAATTATTTTTTTATTTCATTTCAATTATCAATGTTCAGGTTATAAACATTGACAGATAGCCGTCCATGGGGACCAGAATGTTCACAAGCACCGAATTAATTAACAAATATATGAATTAATTATAATAAGTAGCAATAAAGATAGAATAATGATGAAAGTAAAATAATATATAAGCTTTTCAAATATCCACAAGAACCGTAGATTACAAAATTAAATTAAAGTTGAATATAAATTTAAATATATATATATATATATATATATATATATATATATATATATATATATATATATATATATCCATAAATAAAATAAATGTCATTTAAAATTCATTCACACTTATCTATATACAAATACCGTTTGATGGGGAACTTTGGGACAGTGGGAAAAAAATTAGTTTTTTGGTGATCCTTGGTGGATACAGTGTGTTGGTTCAGTCTGCAAAAACCTGATTTGTGTAGGCGCTACTAACTTGCGGCAGTTTGAGAACCCTAGTCCACTACACTCGTGCAGTTGGGTTTTATTTATTTCGATTACTTTTTTAAAAATTCTTTTTTTATGAAAATTTCGCTTGTGCCTCAATAACTGCAAACATCAGATTACTGAAGCATTATTATCGGCCATGAAGAAACAGGCTTCTAATTGGAAATGGCTTTCAACGCCTGATGAAATTCACTACTCAAAGGACAAATTGGCCAAAGTGAAAGAGCTGCAAGTTTACAGCAATCTCTTGGCTTCAGTTAACACAAAATAAATTGTAAGAAATATTTGAATAATGTTTGTTACATTTTCTGTTTCTGCAATCAATTTTCAAGGCCTGATTGTTTAAAAAATTATGATTTGAAATCTTTTTGTACCATTAATATGAATTTATTGTTCTCGTGTGTTTTTAAATATAGTATTGTTGGATAAAATTGGTTTTCTTTGTTGTTTCTGAAATAATGAGCCTATATAGCCTAAAATTATACAGGAGATGCACTGTCCCAATTTTAACCCTATCAATGGGATAAGATTAGAACAAATTTAAATTTGTTTACATAAAATTCTCTTGTTTCTTTTTTTTTTTGATAAATATTACAATCTGCCTCAATAAAGGACATTTAAATAGAGTTCTGAGAGCAAATTCACACCATATTTACAAATTAAAAAAAAAATAATAATAAAAAATAAGTTAATTTCAAAATAATATAAAGCTAAATAAGAACAAAATAAAATATCATAGTGAAGGAAGAAAATACAAATAATAGTAATAATAGAATAAAAATAAATGAATAAAATAGAATTAAAATTATCTTAAAAAAAAAAAAGTAATGAAAATAAACATCTTAGACGCAGTCCTACCTAACTGTCTTGTTTCTAGAGTTATTATTCTGCCATATTTTGTAAGACTGACCGTACATATTAATAATTTTTTCAGCATTTTAAGTATGAAAATAAAGATAGAAGCAGCTTAAAACTTTGAAAAGCGTCCCAAAGTTACCCCGTCGTACGGTAGATATATTTTAGTTTCCTAAATTTATGATTGTTCTAAATTTAAAATCGTATTTTTATGTGCAGTTTTGTTATTTACGTATTTGTAGTAGTTGATTTAATAATTGTAATTTTGAGTAATATTGATATTGGTGCTCGAAAAGCCCGAAACATTTTATAATTAAATAAATATTTTTTAATAAGTTCCTCGATGTTTCTCATATATATATATATATATATATATATATATATATATATATATATATATATATATATATATATATAATATATATATATATATATATATATATATATATATACATATAAATATATAAATAAATATATATATTTACAACTTTTCCTTAATCGACCTTTGAGTATTAATTTTAAACTTTACTATTTAATTGGGAATAAGGTCACTTAATTATTATTTAATAAACTAATGAATGTTCATTTCTTCTGTTTATTGACGTTTCAGTAGCTTAATATATATGCTAGTGGACGGTGCTGAGACTGTCGGTGTGTCCCTGGCCTGATCGAAGCTCTATTTTTTAAAATTCTAGCTTTGAAGAGGATCCCATGGTTGACTAATAAAAAGAAAATACCGGGATCGAAACGTCAATAAACAGAATAAATGAACATTCATTAGTTTATTAAATAATAATTAAGTGACCTTATTCCCAATTAAATAGTGAAGTTTAAATATATATATATATATATATATATATATATATATATATATATATATATATATATATATATATATATTTCACGGTTACTATTATTAAAATTACAAAAAAAAGTGTCAGTTTATATTATTTTAAAAATTAAATTAAATCTTTAGTTTACAATATTTTATCATTCATTCATTATTATTATGCATGAAATATGAAATTTGTAATCTCTTCAGTTTATTCCTGTATGAAGCGTTTAATTGAGCTACCGCTGACCGGTAACTTAGCTCCAAAAATGAAACGATTAACCGGGTTTTGTTCTCTATAATTGCATTTCCACTCGAGTGAGTGTTCACTACACATTTAATCGAAACAATCCCGAATTGAATTCCCACCACCCAACTTCCCTTCAAAGAAAAATAATTATGTGGAAATAAAACGCTTATTGCACCTTTTAATCTGAATTACCAAACAATCAAACCGATATATGAAAGCACTAGTATGAAAAAACAACTTGGAAATATTTTTAATATTCAATGCACAGCTACATTTTGGAGCATTTCAAACTTGTACCGTCTGAAGATTTAAAAAAAAAAAAATTATTGCACTGTGCCCTTCATTTCTTATAGTCAAAATAAAAACTATTTCTTATATTTTGTTTACGGTTAAACAAACTGGACTGGATATGAATCAGTATGTCTATTCGGGGATTAATCCCTGAAATACAAAAATAACAAATGAAAGCAATAGTACAATTCAGAACTTCACCGCCATTTTATGGCCTCCATTTTGCTGCAAACCATTCCTGTTCAGTTAATTGGTGATGTGTGCACACAGTCAGGTAATCTCCTCAGAAATCACAAAGAAAGAAAAATATGAGTTGCTAAATTACAAGAGAACAGCCTGGTAGAGGAAGTATGGAGAGGAAGAAAAGGTGGAGAAAACCAAGAAGCTCAATTTCAGACAGCAAGCGAGTCCAAATTGACAATTCAATTTCAATCAAGCCAAATCACTTCTAACATCACAATGTCATACTAAATATTGTAATTTCACAATCATTCATGTGTACTTAATCTGTCAAGAACCACAAAATAGTACAAAGGCACAAATTTTATTTGTTCTGTTTTATTCAATTATATGCAATATAATCAAGTTCCCAATCTTTTGTTTAATTGAATCAATTATCAAATTTCAGTGATCCAACCTCGTACAGTCCACACCAATTTTCACAATCACCAGCGCAACATAATTCAATTACAGATAAATGGGTAATATTTGGCTCACATTAAATTACCGTGATCATACAGTGCCAATTCGTCGCGTTGACGTTTTTTGTCCTGCGAATAATACAATCTTATTGTACATATTTCACAACAGTAGACTCATACGTCCTCATCAGGCCGAGACATCACCGGTAAATACGGAGGATATAAAATTAAAAAAAAAATCCGGTATTATTTCAACTTCTATACTGTGGGAAAATCAAAATCCAAACTACAAATTATTCAATAAAAGTTATATATATATATAACTTATAAGCATTCAATAAAATGTCTAACATTGGAGTATTTGTTGATATATATATATATATATATATATATATATATATATATATATATATATATATATAGTCCGTTCGTATTAATTAAATTGAGGTTTATTAGGCAAATTCTTGAGATTCACCTCAATTTGTGTAAAAAATTATGTCAACTTCATTGTCATTGTCAACTTCATTCATGAGTCACCTAATAGTGCTCGTGTTTTCAGCAAATGTGACGACAATTAACTATTTCAAAGCTTTTATTTATTGTTTTTCTCATGATCTGGAATTTATTTTAATGCCTAAATACAGTTTTTATTTATAAATAATAAGATAATAATAAAATAATGATTTTTTAAAATATTTTTCATGCAAAGTATTTACGAAACTGTTTTTTTTTTTTTTTCTCCCAGATCTCTGTCATAGGAATGGTCCGTATTTATAAGTGGCAAATTTAACGTTTCTAGGCCTAAAATTTACGTTTAAAACAAAATGAGTCCTGCTCATTGCTTCAATTATTTTAATAAATACGTAAACCTTAAGAACAGAAACATGAAATCTGTCACATATAAATACGGATCAACTTCTTTGACAGATATCTGGTAGAAAAAATACAATTTCTTAAACACTTAATATAAAAATTATTTAACAAGTCATTATTGTTTTTATTTTAATTTATGAATTAATAGTGTATTGAGGAAATTATTTTAATTATAATATATCCCAGATCATGGAAAAATAAGAAGTAAAAGCTTTGGAACAGTTAATTGTAGTCAATTTTGTTGAAAACACAGGTACTTTTATGTGACAAGGTAAATATATAGTCCGTGATGTATATAGAAATTATATAGTCCTTGGTACAGACTCCTTTTTACCAAATTATTAACATCCGCTTGAAACTTCGTAAATAGTTTCATCTCATCGTAACCTACAACTATTTTATTTACGAAAACTCTTGTGATTGGGGAGTTTTCAATCTAGAGAAAGTTTGTCTATTTAATTAGGTACTTAAAACTTGTAAATACCCATTTGCTTTCTACTTTTATCGTAAGATAAATTTATCACAAAATCGAGAAAATATTGAGCCGTTTGGTGTGACCTAAACCCCCAAATTTTCAAAATAACGAGGTTATATAGGGCAAACGGGGCAATGTTTTTGTATGAATCCTTTTTATCGATTTCGTGATCAAATTATTTTACGATCCAAATAGAATGAAAGTTGGTATTTACGTGGTTTGAGTACCCAATTAAATGAACAAAATTGGACCCCTTTCCACATTGAAAACGCCCCAATTCCAAGAGTTTTCGTAAATGAAATAGTTGTAGGTTACGATGAGATGAAACTATTTACGAAGTTTCATGTGGATTTTAATAATTCGATAAAAAGAAATTTGGAGCGTGGCCTATATAATAAAAATTTTAATGTGATACAATTTTTATTTTCGTTGTCATTCTTTTATTTGTGATATTTTGTGTGTTTGTTTTTATTTATTTTCTATTGCTTTTTTAGATTTGACTGTTCATAAATAATGTATGAATTGTGTAATAGGAAGGATTGTTTTTGAGGAAATAATTGTTTACAAGAATTATATAAAATTACGATTAGATGGATTATATAATAATGCTGTAAGTAGAGATATCATTTATTGATTTGATATTTTAGATTTCCGTTTATTGTTTTATGTGCTGTTTTATTTTTTACATGTATACATTCATAATTATTGTGATTCATATTATAGATATAATATTTCGACTTGTAAATGAGAGAAATTGCCCGAAACGTCGTAAAAAAGTTAGAATGAATTAAAGCATTAAGTAAATGTATAGGAGTTCAAAATAAATCGTTTTTCTTCGATATTATAAATTGTGTTTTTGTTATATACATATTTATACAAGAAGATAACATTTTTTGACCAATTCAATATAAAAGATTTACAAAATTTTCTTCTAAAGACCTTTTAATTTTTAAAAAAATCAGTTATTTTTTTGTTTTACCGAAATTAATGTCTTCTAAGCAGCATAGCCTCTCCACTTTAAAAAAAAAAAAGTATCTAACACTGTAGCCAATTCTTGTTGTATGACATAGTGTGAAATGGTGTCTAAAGCGTCCAGCAGCACTTATAACACTGGTAATATTTTGAAGCAAATTAAACCTCAATTATAAACGCATTTGTGTATAAAATACGCAGTTACAATACTAAACAGAACTGAGTCGTTAATTACGCAGTATTTGTTCTTATTTTTGTTTTCATTTTATTATGAAATCAATGTAACATAAGGATTATGTTTTTAGAATCAATTTTGCTTCGTCAATTGTAAATTAATTGGTCAGTTCTAAAAAAAAACTAAATTGTGTGCTTTAGACCACACGATAGAAGCGTAACATCAACAAGGCGAGATTAATAATCATTGAAAAAAATTTATTGTATTAAATTGTATATACACTTTTATTTTTGTTATTGTATAGTTTCAAGCATCTTAATACATGTAGCGTTTTAGAGAGATAAAGAGAGAGAAGGGAGAGAAAGAGTCGGACTACGTTTTTTAGACCTACCTGAACGTTTCGAGTATCAAGTTTGCTTGGTTTTTAAAAACTTTTTGATGACGTAATGAATTACAGAAATAGAATCAACTTTTTTTTTTTTATTTCCCTGATTGTAAGTCCTTGTTGATACAAAATTATAATTTTATATCGGTCCAAAATATGTTACTTTGCCGTTTTCTGAAATAAAAATATCATTGAATAGAAAAAAAATATGGTATACTAAATTAAATTATCGAAAAAATCAAAGAAGAATTTCAATATAAGAACAATTTTCACAGATACACTCAGCTTTCTAGAGTTTATACAACGGTACTTAATGTTAAAAATAGTATATATGGGTATGCATGTGTTTTCTGCTTAGTTTTAATTTTCTTATTTTTTAAGTTATTTTATTTTATTATTTATTGTATATACTTTTGATTATTATCTTCCTTCTATTTATTTTATATTTTTGTACATATGGTGTAAATGTTATCCTATCTCACTATAACTAATGTCCAACAGACAGGTTGTTGTAATACTCAATAAATAAATAATAATAAAAAAGATGTTAAAAATAAAGAGTAAGGACTGAAGTGAATAACAAAGTAGTGAGAAATTAAAAATAAGAAGGTTGTATTATTTATAGGACAGAAAACTGTCAACTCGATTCTTCTTTTCGCTTAAATAATACTAATTTAAGCATATATATATATATATATATATATATATATATATATATATATATATATATATATATATATATATATATATATACATCCACAATGCCTGAGTGGTTAAATTAGTTAACAATTAATAAAATAAAAACACTTTTAAGGTGAAACATTTATTATTGTTATTAAAGTTTGTTTTGTTAGAAGACTTTTCATACCACTGTATATGCAACTAAAATTTGTTTAATTTATTGTAGTTTAAATGTTGTTGCGTATTAATAATTAAGCGCACATCAACTACTCATGAAGATTTTAATGTGAACAAATCAATTATAATTATTACAATGTTGGGACAATGAACAAGATATCAAAACATTTGGGTAACAGGAGATAAGTTAAATTATTCTTGTTTATAACAGTTATGAATTCAATGAGTGTATACGATATGTCACTGTCCAACAAATATGACATTTATTTGTGTCATAGAGTACGATTCTCTTTCGTTAATCATATAAAACACAGAAGACATGAAAATCAGTTAGTGGCATTAACACAGGTTTCTCATATCTTGGTATTTTGATTGACCTATGTCTCTATAAGTATTTTATTTGTAACTTTATTGTATTTTTTTAACGACTACAATACTCTTTTCTATATCAATTGAAAGAATATTGAAAGAATGTACAGCAGGCCACATTGCAAAGATCTCAATTGGTCAGTTAGTAAACTATTGGTACAACATCGTGTTTATTTATCGTAACGTTTGTTTTATTGTTATATTGTATTTAATTGTGATAATTGTTATTGTTGAGATCAAATTTCTTATTTATTAGATTTATCAGCTTTTTTTTTTCTATTTCTTTATTGAGTATTATAACAATCTGTCTCTTGGACATTGGTTATAGTGAGGTAGGATGACATTCACACATATCAGGTATTAATGTATGTTTTATTAATGTTCAGGTATTACTGTATTTTTCTTTTTTAAAAATATAGTTTTCAAAAAACATACATTATCAGGTATTAATGTATGTTTTTTGAAAACTCTATTTTTTTTTAAATTTATTTATTGAAAAATATTACAATCTGTCTCTAGGACATTTATAATAGAGTTCACATATCACATTCACACTCTATGTACAATAAATACAATAAATTATACAGAAAAAAATAATAAAAATTCTATTTAAACAAATGAAACAGTGAAGGAAGAAATTGCTAGATTGGATGTATAAATATATAATAATATTGTAGATATATTATTATGCATTTATTTTAGTTATAAATGTAATGAATGTTTATTATTAATTACAAACAGGACTCGACAAACGGAATTTTTTATTGTCTATGTGTTGTTGCTTTTATATATGTTTTTTTATTTTGTATATTTTTTAAAAAATATAATAAACGCGTTTTCATTCATTCAAAGAATATTTTTGCCTAGTTCTTTTTTCAATGTTTAAATTTCATTTCCAAAGTTAATTATTAGATTTTATATTATTATTGACTTCACTATATTTCGGGCTATTAGTAATATAATAATAATAATAATCAAAGACTTAGCAGCCCGAAGGTTCGATGCCGACACCACCAATAGCTTATTACACACCTCCCTCCACCGTTCGCCGTCCCAACCCAGTCCCTTCAGATCGGCTTTAATGCAATCTTCCCACCTTCGCTTCGGTCTACCCCTCGGACGCTTACCATTCGGCACAGCAAATATTAACCTTTTAGGAATTCTCTCGTTACTAAGCCCAACAACTTTACAAGCCCATTTGATTCGCCGCGATGAAATTACCTCAATTATATTACCCGGATACAGTCTCACGCAATTCGGCGTTGTGTAACCGTCTGAACTCTCCGGTTAACTCATCCTTCTTCGGTCCGAATATTCTACGCAATACTTTATTTTCAAAAACCTTAAGACGCTGGTCATCCCTTAATGTAAGCGGCCAAGTTTCGCATCCATAATGAACTGTAGGTAAGATAATGGTTTTATAGATTTTATTTTTTAAGTTCCGGGACAAGAGGCGCGTAAAAAAAAAAAAAAGCTAAGTAGTTTTTTTACACAAAAATAACAAGCATTTACCGCCTTCAGTCTAACCTTAATCTCTACTCGTTCTATTATTAATGTTTTTATATTATTCAAAGCTAAATTGTAGTTTCCGTCTTGACAGCCTTAGAACCCACCGTATTGGCTGAAGAAATATTCAATAACATATTTACATATTAATAACTATGACTATAATCGATGTTTGATATCGCTGATCCGGTCGTAACAGGTTATCTGTGAATATCTCACGACCCCATAATTTCAATAAGGTCTGCTTCTACTCATGTTAAGTTGTGAATTATTAATGATTTGAGCTTTCAGAATATTGCCTCGCAGTCAAACCCCCTCCACCCTCCTGGAGAAGTTATATTGGTTCGAATGTAATTTTATTGACCAGTATATTTTACCCTGTAATTTCATGTGGGAAGTCGAAGGCCATGAGGAACCGATATTTCTTTTTTAGTCATTTAAGATTTGCTTCTATCGCACGTTAAAAATCCGTATAGGATACGTACTGTAAATATAGAATTTTTTTTTTATTTTATAGGAGTAATGGCAGACCTCAAGGCCTACAAAAAAGTTCATATAAACAATGGGCCAATTCTCAGCCGAAAAGTAGGAAATCCAAATTTAGTGTTTTTTTTAAGTAAGACATGCTTATTTATGAATAGGAGCGATAACTAAACAAATATTTAATTTTATTAATTGAAAATTGTGTCACTGTAAACTGAATAAAATTTTCTTTAGAAAAATATATTTTGTCATTGTTAAAACCATTTAAGGAGGACTTTTGAGCGGCTAAACTTGGCTAAGTTCGGTTTAAAAAAAAAAATCAGAAATTATCGGCGATATTTTTATCATTATTCAACTGTACTACAGATACTTCACTTTTATGAAAACTTCATAATAAACTTCAAGTCTATATTCATTAAATTGAGGTTTACTAGACAAATTCTAGAGATTCACCTCAAGTTGTGTAAAGAAATGTTTTGATTTTTTATCTTGTCACTTAAAAGAACCGCTTTTTAACAAAATTGACTACAATTAACTGCAGCAAAGCTGGGATATATTATAATAAAAATAATTTCCTAAATACACTTTTTATTAATAAATAAAATAAAAATAATCGTTTGTTAAATACTTTTCATGTAAAGTATTTCCGAAACTGTATTCTTCTCCCAGATCTCTGTCATAGGAGTTGAGCTGTATTTATTTGTGACAAATTTTATATTTGTATATCCTAAGATATATATATATATATATATATATATATATATATATATATATATATATATATATATATATATATATATATATATATATGTATGTATATATCTTCTAAGATTTACGTTTTTATGAAAATAATTGAAGCAATCGGCAGGTTTTTTTTTTGTTTTAAATTTAAATTTAAATAAAGGACTAGAAATATTAAATTTGTCCCTTTTAGAATCAATCCCTATGACTCTGACCATATGAGATCTGGAAGAAAAACTCAGTTTCATAAATACATTACATGAAAAATATTTTTAAAATCAGTATTATTTTTTTTTACTAATAAAAAGTGAATTTAGGCATTTACTTTTATTAATATAAATCTCAGATCATGAAAAAAACCATAAATAAAAGCTTTGCAAAGTTATTTGTAGTAATTTTTGCTGAAAACACGCACACTATTAGGTGACTGGATAGAAGTTGACATCATTTATTTGCACTTGACGTGAATCTCAACAATTTTCCTAAAAAACCTCATTTAAATTAATATTAATTTAAAGCTTTTTAAACAAAGTATTTTTTTTTAAATTGGGGAAACTGTAGTATAGTTTGATGATAATAAAAAAAAAAATGGGGAATAAATTTTGATTTTTCTAAAAACAGAACGTATTTAAAGTCCTCTTTAAATGGTTTTAACAAAAACAAACTCTATGTTCATTTAAAGTAAATTTCATCTTGTTTACAATGAAGCAAATATTAATTACTTAAATTAAATATTGATTTAGTTATTGATTTCGACTCAATAAAAAACATGACTCACTTATTAAACAACAAAACTTGGATTCACTACTTTTCTGTTGAAAATTTGCCCATGGTTTATATGAACTTTTTTGTAACTCTTGAAGTCTGTTGTCAATTCTGTAAAAATTTCTCTCTACTTAACGGACACCCTGTCTATTAATGAATGCTAATTAAAAAATTATATTTATCTGCATACAACTTATACATTTTTTTTAAACCATTAGAATCGAAGACAATTTAGGGGAAATATTTTAAATAGTTTCTCAGATAGGGTAAATATATCAGTTATCGACACCCTTAAAGAAACTTTGAATTGTGCTTTCCCCGTTTCCAATTGTGGGGGTACCTGGTTCAACAATTTCAGTTCTGTTATGTCAGTAATGATCTTTAGTTTCAAAATATATTAGTGAAACAGTTCCTTCAGTTATTTGTTTTAAAGCAAAACGGAAACATGTTAAAATATGCGCCAGTTTTTGGAACCATTTTCCAGTTTTCGACTCAACTTGTCCAATTTTCATAGGATTTCCGATATCCTAAAGAGTTAAATCTGGCAGCCTTCAGAATGAAATAACTACAATGATATTGTGAAGGAATGTGAGCTTCTTGACAAAAAGTAAGACACGTCCTTCCGAGGCGACATCTGCCGGATTTCTTATCTAAGCGAGTTTCTTTCTTCAATAACTGCAGTGGCTGACGAAAACTGAGGGGGGTACCTACAACTTGGGGTTTTACCCCACCTATTAATTTATTCCGTCGCTCTGGTGCTATTATAGATCGCCCCTTCATTTCTTGGACTAACAGTTTTGCAAGTTCTTTCAGTAATGAGGTAAAGTATCTTATTCAATTACAGGCGCAAACCGGAGCCGGATATCAATCCTTTGACTATTAAGTGTTAGCTTAATTGCTGATAGCTTCTTTGATTATTTAGTGTGCTAAGCTAAACTCTTTATCTATTGATTTGATTAAATTATCATATCTATGCTATTTTTTTTTTTTAAGAAAGAGAGAGAAAAAATCCTGAATAATGGAAGGATTTTATTCTGATTGTAATTACGAAGAAGAAATATTACCATGTTTGTTTTTAAACCGCCAACTACTATTAATGTGGTTTCAAACAGAACGATCAAACATAAAATGTTATATATTTTCCGTACAGTAATTTTTTAGTTATAAAGTATTATATCAACTAAAAATTGGACTAATTTCATTCGCTATCCTATTTTCAGTAGCGATTTTTATTAAATTTATTAATCCTTAATGCATGTGTTTATTTAAGTAGTTATTTTTATTAGTTTAGTTTCTCTTTGTTTATTTTTATGTTTAGATACCCATACTTTTAGCATTATTATTTTGCTGTTTGTTTTTTAAAATTTATTGTACATAGTTAGTGACCCGGTTGAGAGAGTAACGCAGGGATCTCTTGAAGTCCTTCTTTTCCTTCTATAATTGCCGGTTCAAGCCTGGCATGTGGTTCCCAACCTGATTGTATATATTGTACATAGGTGTGACTGAGTTTTTAATTTACTTTTCTTTAGGTTATTTCATTTTTTATTGATCATAGCTGTTTGATTACTATTTTGCTTTTGTTAATTTTATATTTTCTGTATATATGGTGTAAATGTGTTCATATCCCACTATCGTTTATTGTCCACGTGACAGATTATTATATTTCTAAATAAATAAATAAAAAATTGTACATATTGTGAATGAGCAACTCTTCTATCACTATTACTATTTTCCATAGATGACACCAGCCAATTTGTTGTTCATTGTTATCTTCTTCAGAACGTTTCTAAGGATACAACACCAATTTACGAACAAAAGGCTTTAACCCTAGAAACCATCGGAAAACGATTCCCAGAGACAGAATGGCTGCATGTATATACTGATGGTTCTGCACTGGAAGCACGCAAACATGCCGGAGCTGGAGTTTATTCAAAGGAGTTTCAACTTGACGCTCCGGTCGGAAAGGTAGCAACAAACTTTGAAGGGGAAGTGAAAGCCATTCTCTTAGGCCTTGAGAGATTAATTGAACGGAAAGGCAAGAAAGTTGCTTTCTTTGTTGACTCACAGGCAGCCATTTTGTCTCTCCAAAATGGATATAATATAAATCCAAATGTTCCTAAATGCCATCTATATTTGGACCGATTAAAGGAAAATGGGACAGTCGCTTTCCAGTGGATACCATTGCGGGCTCCATGGAAATGATGAAGCTGACTAGCCAGAAAAGGTTCTGGAATGATCCAACCATATATTCCTCTGGGCATGGATTCAACAAAAAGAATTATAAAACAGACCCTCCAAAGTTCACTGAAGGAGAAATATGTGCAAACAATTGAAGGGAAACGATGGAGTGGATTGCTCTAAGAAAGTGGCAGGATCCCTAGAGACCTCCCCAGAGGGCAAGCCGTGGCATGCTTTAGAATGATCACAGGCCATGATTTCCTTCAGAAGCACCTCCGCTGCATCGGTATAAAAGATGCTCGACATGCCCTCTTTGTTCCTTAGATATGATGACAGGAGAACATCTTGATACATGTCCTGCATTACAGGACATAAGATGTTCCTTTAATGAAATGGACAGCACTTATGCTAGGAGATCAATATTATATTGGACTGCAAGAGCACGCATGGATGATGGCGTTACTTAGACATAGGAAAAAAAAAGCAACTGTATCAGAGGAATTTTGAATGAAATATAAGTCAAATATCACATTGTAAAACAGCTGAAAATATAAATTAATTTTTTTGGGGGAGGGATAAATAACGTCATTGTCCGCAGGCGCCGAATGTCTAAGGCCGGCACTGGCTGAGTGCCTGTTGTTCAATTGTTGCATTTTATTCAGGTTTACCTTACGGAGAATGTTCCTAAAACCACCTGTTCTTTGTTTTTCTATTCTTAAGTTTTCTGAACTTCTTCCCATTTATCTCCATCTTCTTCTGTCTCGACGACTTTTCTATCATTCTATCAATAGTTTTAGTATTACGCATTTACTAGATTTTAGCATTTACCAGATGTTCCGTGATTTATGTGATATATGTTATTTAACTATTCACGACATACTAAAATGAAATGAAAAGAAACCGCTCGACGTTTCCGATTACTTCAGCACTTACTAGACAAACGCTCTAAACTTCCAAATAATTACAAAAGACTCATATACATGACTATAATAAGGCCTATTTGGACTTACGCAGTTGAGCTATAGGGCTCCACTAAACCATCGAATTCCTCTAGTATATAATCTTTTCAATCGAAAATCCTTCGTAAAATCCTGAATGCTCCCTACTTCGTTATAAATAAAATCATCCACAATGACCTTAATGTTCCTTATGTTTCAGATTAGGCCCAGTCCAGATATCTATCCTTCCATAATAAACTTCAGAATCATCCCAACCCTCTCGTTTCTAACCTTGCTTCCTCTTCAATTTCTGATAACCCTCTGAGGCGTCTGAAAATAAGATGGCCAAGTGATCTCCTAATGTAGACAAATCATTAGAGTGCTACCATTGGGTAGTTACTCAGCAAGTGTTTTCACGTCATTATATCAATATGTACAACCAAATTCACTTGATGTATTTCTTTAATAAAGTTGTAAATATCATTAAGAAATAACAAAAAAAAACTATTCACGAAGTTTGGTTTTATATTTTGTTCATCCATCAGGGAAAAACATCATTTTTTCAATTTAAAAAAAAAATATTACTAAATGGGATCCAGAGAGAAACCAGATTGTACTTATGGAACCTTTTAACTAAGAGCCATGCACAGATATAAGCTGGCTTATCTGTTATTAAGTTAGCTTTGTGCTTACCTTATCCAGAGGGCTACACAATGCGAGTTTGTCAACAGGCAACTGCGAACTTTCCAGTCCTGCCCTTTGTTGGATTGCTGATAGCAACACAATTGATTTTCAAGATCGATTAACATCGAAACAGTTTTATCAGATTTCGTAGTATTTATCTGCCGCGTTTACAGTAAATATTGTTCCGCGATTCACTCGAAAATTCAACCACCATTATATTTAAAATGTTTTATTCGTCTTTTCTCATAAAGGGATCCGTATGTTAAAAGAGCAATCTGCTAAATATAATGTTTTTCTGAAACATCCGGGCATCTATACTATGATTTTTTTTTTTATTATATTATTCTGTTGATTAAGGTATAATAAACTGTACCACACTTAAGGATACTGAGAGTTATATCTGTAAGGCATATTCATACCATATTTACAATATAATACAATGAAAAAAAATCAACGAAATACGTAAAAATAGATATATAAAAGATAATAATGTATATATAACAAAGATAAAAACTGTAATAAAAACAAAGAAATATAGCTTGTAGTGAAATAACGCCAAAAATTCCTAAGGAAAAAAGGAAAAAAATTAAATAAATAAATATTAATGATAATAAATTATTAGAAATGAGTAAGTAGAAAAAAACAAAAAAACGAAAACAAAACTAAC
Source organism: Nezara viridula (assembly GCA_928085145.1). Lineage (NCBI taxonomy): Eukaryota > Metazoa > Arthropoda > Insecta > Hemiptera > Pentatomidae > Nezara > Nezara viridula. The sequence continues at coordinate 130,262,442 of OV725078.1, forward strand.
AGTCATATTTAATTACAATATTTACAATCAGCCAAGAGAGCTCCGAGTCCAGCCCTTTTCCCCACATGTAGAGGATAAGGCTAGGCTCTAAGAGATCCCTGCGCTTCTCTCACAGCCGAGTCACCGGCATTAGAGTCCAGTGGAGACTGAGAGAGAGCACTATAGGCACAGACGCTCATGACTTGAGTGGAGAAGCTGACCAGTGCCAGAACTCCAATGAGATCTCTGCCGTGTCAACTTCGTGGAGGATTGTAGGGATGACTGGAACTGGATAAGGATTGTGCTAAGGGATTAGGGTGGTGGATCAGGTTTAAGTGAAAATTTGAGAATCTGGATGGAATAGCGTCAAGGACATAAGGGCTGTTAAGGTCATGATGGGTTTTTGTTCGTGACATAATAAGGAGCATTGACTATTTAAGGTGGACTTTAGACTGGAAGGATTGGATGCATTTGATGTTCGAAAATTTAGTTGTCTCCCAATTTAGTTGTTCAAATACTATGAATTAGATTCATAAAATCAGGTATTTTCTTCTGATCCCATCATAAAAAAATAGTAATGAATGTATTAGATATACATCCGGATGCCATGAACATCTCGAATTGAAGACAAAATTTACATTTTGTTTTCTATTAAAAATCGTACTAAGATTTTATAAACTACTAAAAGTAAAAAGAAGGAAAATATGACTTAAAATTATGATATGTAGCTATCTTAATGGCTCTACAACCCTCAGTGGGTTCTGTCCTCGTCAATGAGCTTCCACCAAATTTCTCTGTTATTGGCGGCCACTTTCTAATTTCTGTCTCACTTCTTTCTGACTTCCTAATTTTATTATTCTGGCCACATTAGCTTCATTAAATAATTCGTAGACCTCTCTATTCTTCCGAATTCTCTAATCCAGTCCCTCACTTACAGGTATTCTTCAAATATTCTTCGAAATTATGATAAACAAATTATGAAAATTATGCTAAGTTGAAAAGTATGCTTTATCAATACAATAGCTTTTCTGCGCCCAGTATTAAAATAAATATTATCCATCCTACTTATTTCTTTTTAATCCGCCATACACCATCCTTAGACACATTTAAAACCCTCTTGTTCCAATGCCTTTCAATTCAATCAGATGCTGGCTAATTATTTATTATGCAACAAGATCTTTTATTTATACATCATTTTTCTTTTTTCTGTAAATACTATGGAAAATATATGCTATCACTTTGCACAGCGCATTGTGAAAATGTATTGTTTTATTTAATTTTAATTGTCCTATTTATAAGATCTTTTTTTATATATTTTCTTTTTTTTACTAATCTTAGAAGGACTAGCCTCTATTTATATATTTTTTTCTCCTCTCTATCTACGTCTTAGTATTTAGATCACAATACTTTTCTAATTTTTGAAAATATCATTATGAGTATTTATTTTCACCTCTTAAAGAACAGATTTAAATAATTTATTTAATACAGTTAGTTATTTTCTCAGTTTTTTTAACATTACAGTGGATTGCTTATGAAATTAATTTAACGTTCCTTTCCGACTAAATTTAGTTATGTTTATTTTATTAAACAGGGAAATGAAGCAGAGCAGCTCAATGTTCCTTTACATGGTTATGTTAGTTTATATTTACTGTCGTAAGTTTGTATTTGTATTAGTAAAATAATCATAAAGCGAGACATATGATAATTATGTTATAAAAATCCAAACTACAAAGTCATAAGTCTCCAAAAAAACGGTTGAAAAGTTAACTTGACAACGTTACGCCAATTAGGAATCATCAGGGCAGAAAAAAACAGATCATTTATATACAGAAAGAAAAAGTTTTTTTTTTAATTTATCGTTTTGTATTATTATATTTTAGTAATCTTTAAATATTATTTCCTTCCTTGTTTTCTTGCTAATCAACTATTCAACATAACCTTCCTTAGCTGGGTTAATAGAACCTTCTCTTTCCTTCAGTGTGTATTTGGATGGCTACGTGAGATGTCGACGGCAATATTTTCTTTCTGCATATAAGTGATCTTGTTTTTTCTACCCTGATGATACCTAAATTGGTGAAACGTTGGCAAGTTAACTACTCTTCTGTATTTTGGAGACATGTGGCTTTGTATGTTGGATTTTTCTATTTATAAATTATTTTTATTTGTAATTAAATTACCATTCTAACTGTAACTGATACTAGTTTCATCAGATTATAATTTACAATTAATTTATTTAGTGCTTGATAATTTTTTTTGTATTGAGAAAAAAAATACATTTTGCCTCAATTAAGGGCATTGAGTATTCATGATGAATGAAGTACAATCATACCATCTATACAATAAAAGAACAACAAGATTATAACAAAATAAAACTTGGAGTAACAGAATAAATAAAAAATGATACAACATTAAATAAAAACTAAAATAAAAAAATAATAATAAATAAAAACACATTCAAACTTATTTACAATATTTACAGTCAGCCGAGGGAGCTCCGAGTCGGACCCTTTCCCCCACGTGTGGAGGATAAGACAAGACTCCAAGAGATCCCAGCGCTTCTCTCTTATCCGCATCACTAGGATGGGAATCCAGTGGAGACTAAGAGAGGGCACTAAAGCCACATACGCTCATGACTTGAGTGAAGAAGCTGGCCATTGCCAGGACTCCAATGACGTCTTTACAAAAGATCTCGAGGCCACTACCGCTTCAACCTTCGAGGAGGATTGTAGGGATGACTGGAACTGGATAAGGATTGTGCTAAGGGATTAGGATGATAGGTTAGGTTCTGATGAAAATTTGAAAATCGGGATGGAATAACGTCAAGGACATAAGGGATGTTAAGGTCATAATGTAAGGTTTTGTTCGTAACATAATAAGGAGCATTGACTATTATACGGAGGACTTTAGACTGGAAGGATTGGATGCGTTTGATGTTCGATAATTTAGTTGTCCCCCACAGTTCAAGTCCGTAGGTCCAGATGGGTTTCAGTATGGTCTTGTATATTAGTAGTTTGTTTTCAATTGAGAGGTTAGATTTTCTGTTAAGTAGTCTGTATAACTGGCCAAGTCGTCGGTTAAGCTCTTGTCTTTTAAGTCTGGTATGTGGGTTCCATGTTAGTCTTTTAGTGCCTGATAATAGATATTGACAATTAACAATTAAACCGCTATCTCAGAGATCCCGAATTTGCCTGTCTCGCTTTATGTTATGTTTTAGCTTGACAAATCAGGAAATAAGTATCGGCCGAAATCGTTATAATTTATATTTTAAGTCTTCATTTATTATTAAATTATTATGATTAAAATCTATTAAAAATGTAAATGGGGGTGAACAGCTCAATGTTCCTTCATATAGGTATACTACTTTATATCAATTGTCGTAAGTTTTTATTTGTAATTAAATCATTATTCTCACAGTTTATTAAGTTTTTTTTTTGCCACTTACCAATTTTTATTTTGGAATTAATTTATTTTACGATCGATAATAAATATTAACTTAACAATATTCCCCTCAAGACACTGCCTCTTAAATCCTGATTTTGCGTTCCTTGCTCCTGGAAGCAAGTTGTTGTGTTTGTTACTCATTAAAATTAATTAAGTGCCACTAATTGACTGGGCAGAGTGAGGAGGGAATTAGTAGAGTTGTGCGCCAACAGTCAGCCCTTCGGTGGGAGATTTTAACAATTCTTTAAATGTTTATAATAAAAAATTAAAATAATTGTATTTCTTTGAGAAATCGAGCTCGCCTACTTAGAACAGTCGACGTTTTTTGGAACAATACATGATTCTTGACAAAATTCTAGCAGATGCTAGTGTAAAAGTCAAACAAATTAAAGAAATGATGTTGACATACTGTATGTGCGTTGCATAAAAAAACTTTTATTTACCGACGTACTTTCAGACGGTATTATTTATTTTGTTTTTTTTAAATGTTATAATTCCATTACAAATACAAACTTACTAGGATTATTATTATAAAAAAAAAACAGTGGGAACTTAAAAGCTGTGAGGTCAGTGAAGCCTGATTGTGCCCAACTCCTGTCAAACCCTTCTCAGCTGAAACAAATGGGAGGAAATAGAGAATAGGAAAGGTTCAATTCAACTACTTTTTTTTTTTTTAATACACGCTCATTTACTTTTATTCTCTATATTTTTCTTATTATTCGTTAATGATTGCTATTCGTTCTTGCCTTATCATTTCCTGAAGTTATATATTTGGAATAAATGATTAATGACAAAAACTATCAAATATGTTTAAAAAATTGTAATTTTTATTTTATCGCTTTAATATTTTTAATTAAATCATTTTTTTATTGTGAAACTAAAAATAAGAATTAAATGATTCTGATTTAATTACAATAGAGAAGTTTGAACATTATTTTTTATAGTTGATAAGAAATTGATGAAAGTATTATAATTCTGATAGAAAACAATGTAGCATATAACTAAACACTTATGCTATTTTGTAAAAGAACAGCCATTTCTCATTTTTAACAGCTGAATGAAAGAAAAAAAATACTAGGCCGATTTACACACATTTTTATTTTTTATTTTTTTTTTAACTGTTGGTTTTGTCCATAGAAAGGTTTCAATGATTTAAAATCCTCGACAATAATAAAAAAAAAAGAAGTTAAGTATTTTCAACAGACTGCATTCTATACCAAATACAACTCCCTCACAGAACTCACTTGTAATGTACTTGTAGTTTACGAGTGCGTACGATAGCATTAAAAGAAGTTGCTCCAGAAGATGATGGAACTTTGTATACCGAGGAACCTTGTACGACTATGCCGAACTACAATGGATGGTGGTAGGTATATTGTAAGAATACAAAATAAGTGTTCCCAAGAATTTAGATCAGAGGTTGAAGTGCGGGAGGGAGGCTCACTAGCAAGTCTTTGGTTTAACATCGGGCTGGAGAGAGTTGTGAGAGGCTCTGGGATCCAGACTTCTGACACAATTATGAAAAGAACTGTTCAAATTCTAGGATTTGCCGACGACCTCGAAATAATCGGAAAGTCTCTCGCGGCAGTAGATGAAGCGTTAATTGCATTGGAAGGCGCTGCAAAGAAAATTGGAATCATAAATACTTCCTAGACAATTTAGATAATATATTTTAGAGAAGATGTATCATTTTAAATATCATAGATTTATTGTAAACTCCAACAATGATATTAGCGCCGAAATTAGGAATAGAGTACTGTTAGCGAATCGCTGCTTCTGTGGGCTGAGGCGTCTATTGAAATTCAACATTTTGTCCAAGAAAACTAAAATTTTACTGTACAAATCACTCATTAGTCCTCTGCTATAGCTCATAGACATGGACATCGAGCAAGAAGAATGAGCAAAGTCTGTTAATATTTGAAAGGAAGATTGAGTGATGCATGTTTGCAGGAATCTTTCTCGAAGGCATCTTCAGGAGAAGTACGAATCAGCAAATTCATAGTATATGATGTTGCAAGGTACACTTGTCAAGAATGTCAGACCTAGAGATCCCAAAAAAGATCCTATCAGGACACATAGATGGAAGAAGAAGGGCTGGAAAACCGAAACTACGATGGGAAGATGGGGTGGTCCATGATGCCAGAACAATGCTGGATGTGAGAAACTGGAAGGCGACGGCACTTGACCAAGACTGGCAGAAGTTGATTTTGGCGATTTTTTTTTTTAAATCACAACTTTGGCATGGCTCTACTTATCCATACGATTTTTTTTCATTATATATTTATTGAATATCAATACAATCTGCCACACTTAAGAGCAATAAGGATTAGAACTAAAAGTATCCACTCATACAATATATACATATAAGATAAATAAATGAAGGTAATTAAAGAAAAAAAGTTTGGTAAACGACATCGAAAAAATCTTCCAGTAATATTGAGTCAAAAAACTTATATTTTTTATTTCAAAACAAACTGGAAGATAAAATCTGAATCGTTTTTTCATGACAAAAATTTACTTTGCCTAATTTACTGGAAGCTTCTTTGGTTTTTTTTTTAATTTATAATAAATTAAAATTCGTTTAATACAATTAGCAATATGATTTTCTTATTTTATACAAAAAACAAACAAATCGAATGATACATAATGACTTTTAAATTTATGTAGTGAAAAATCAGAGAAGAGTAAATATAAAAAAAAAAATTAATACAATTTTATAAACAAAAGTTTTTTTTCGGTTTCTGTGGCGCATTTGCAAGAATCCTCGAACATAAGTCAAATCCTTTTCGAACTAGTCTCACCAATAAAAGTTTCATTGATACCGGTGACCTCACATCCCTTACCTCCTTGTTATTAACAATGTAAATAACCTCTACACATGGTAATTTAACTAGCATACCGAAGTAGAGGAAGACGCACTAAACTGTGAGACTAGTCAATAGACTGTATCCAACAACAGAGATCGTAACATGAATGAAGAGCAACTTGTTGGACCAGTTGTTGAATAGGAAAGTGGTTTAAGTAGGTTTGGTCTAAAGTCCCAAACTACTTGAAGACTTAGAGCTTCAGTTATCTATTATATTTACATCTCATAATAAAAAATAAATAAAATGTTTAAAAGCCTATTTTTTTTGTGGTTTCAAGAGGAAGGACAATGGTTCCTTTAACATTAATTGACAATATTGATTTCAATGAATTTTATTCACAATATCAATGAGTATTGTTACGTTCTTCAAATTAACTTTCAAATTAAATTTCACTAAAATAGATATATATCAAGGTGGTATATCTATGGTTTTCGGAAAGCTTCGATAATGCTTGTTCTCATATTTGTTTCACGATATGAGGGTAAGGAGGTAAGAAGAATAATACGGTAAGTAACCGCAGGGAACCAGCTTGCTGACGTCACCACAACCTGTAGGGAAAAATCCTACAGAGTTGGTAGGGTAGAGAAGATGTATGCGGTAGAAACCAGGTAGCTGGTCTTGCGGAGAAAAACTAAGGGGAATAAACCAGCTCATCTTGCTGGCCAAAAATATAGGAGGAATGAAATCGAAATAATAACCCCAAGTAGATTGTATAAGGCTGGTAGAGTTGTCCTGGGGGGTGGGGTAACCGTGAAAGCTAATGCTAGTGCAAAACACGCGTTGCCCGGCAAAGTGATAAATCAAAGTTAAGATGATAACATAAATACGAGTTCACATCGCTGTGCCGTGGGGGCTTTTAACTCTGGAATTTATACTCCGCCCTTTTTCCTGGCACGAGAAACACCCGTATAACCTAAAAGTCAAGGAAGGGTGTTAACTTAGTTCAGTCACAGTGAAAATCAGCATCGAGAGACGTTACGAAACAATATTTATTTGTTTTATTATTAACACATATACAATATTTACATTAAAATATAATGAAATTGAAAAAAAATATATCATGCAAAAAAAAAACAGAAAATATTTTCTCGAAGCTCGTTGAGCTTCTCTATTTTCTCACTAGGGACTGCTCCTGTACTACCGACGTAGTAGTCCGCAGTATAAACCTTTATTTATTAAATTATTAACATCCGTTTAAATCTTCGTGAATGGTTCCATATTATCGTAACCTGCACCATTTGTATCTACGGAAATTCTCAGAAAAGGAGCGTTTTTTCATTAAATTAATTCCTAAATGAGGTTTAAAACTCATGAATATCCATTTACTTTCCACTTAAATCATAACGTAATCTGTGTTTTGTGTGAAAGCTATTATACCCGTTTGTCGCGTTGCGGCGAATATTGAAAACAGATCAGATAAGATCTAAAAGATAAAATTTAATCCGCGTCCGTTACCAGATGCACTCTATCCATTCCTTAGCAGAGATTCCCAGAAGCATCAACTCTAAAGCAGACTGGAGGGCCCTCTCAGTTAAGTAAGGTGTCTATGCCACTATAAAAGAATGGCCACCACTTCATCAAAATCCAGTCCACTGCCAAAATAAGTCAAATTTCGCACTCATTAGAGTTATTTGACTTTACTTTAATTAAATTTGGAAAGTTGTCTAAACAATTTGATTACAAAATCGAAAGAAAAAAGGTGGTATTCAAAAATATTGGACCTTTTGGCCTACATAGCCAAGTGATTTTGACATATTAGGATTGGAGTTCACGCCAAACTACCCGATTATTTTTCAGGGCACCCTTTTTATCATTTTTTCGATCAAATTATCTTATGTTTCAAGTGGAAAGCAAATGTCACATTGCGTTTTTAGCAACTCGTTGGAAATAGTTGTAGGTTTCAGCAGGATGAAGCAATTTGCAAAGCTTTAGGTCCACGTTTATAATTTGACAAAAAGGGGTCTTTATCGCTGTCTATTAAGGTCAATATGAAAATTCTGAAATCATCTCAACAAAATGTACAACTATTTAAAATGAATATATTCCTGCGGCTACTTATTGTACCTTAAAAAAATAATTTAACAAAATTATAATTAATTTTTAATATTGAAATTAAATATCACTATAAATCCGGCAGAAGACTAGTAATTTTTCTTCAGCCGTGGGTCGACCCTGGAGACCCTCCTGGGGCACACTCAGCCCATATAAAGTGGGTACTATTAATTAAATAATTAATTAAGGGAGGAAACCTGGTAGTTGAGCGTGATATTTATTGCCCGTCACCTCTATGCACAACCATTGGCCTTGGAACAGTACTCCCTTACATTATACTGAATTCAATATCCTTCATTGGTTGTTGGTGGTACAGGTTATATATATATATATATATATATATATATATATATATATATATATATATATATTACGATTATGGTAAAAATATGGTGGTGTCTCTTACCTCGATAGACATCCTTTAGTAGTAAGATACTGGAGGTTTAAACCTTCTCTCGCCATCGCAGAGTGGATATTCTTCGCCGTAAATCACGTCGTGGCTACCGAACACAATCTCCGAGGAGTGTGTTGAGGATTCGCCTATCCCAATCATCAGTTACTCTTCCGCAATATCATTTTCCAGTCAAATTTCAACACTGCCTTGTACGGTATTTGTTGCTCAAAATCTTTGAAAAAATAAAATAAAAACAAAGTTTAATATTTATACAATTTGTTTTCAAATCATTATCAAATAAACAAACATATATAAACATGAAAATATTATATTCATCCAGTTATTACTGTGATTGTGATACTTAATTGATGTTTTAGTATGAAGAAAGGGGTAGCAGAAAAGCGACTCCTGACTCCCTCGGAAGCTCCCTGAATCAATCATTTTAACTCCAGGTAATTTTTAAATAAATTATTATAATTTTCCCTCAAATATGTCATCAGTGTTTTTTTTTATTTGTTTTTTTTTTAGTTTGAAATCTCTATTTTATTCTGTTCAACATTTTTCATTCAAATCACTCCTGACATCACCTCCATCCTAAAAACCTCGAAATATACTTATCCTTTCAACCATCCAACCAATTATAAGCTGCATGAATACTTAAATTTCTCGATCAAATATTCCATTTTGCTTTAGATAACAAGCTGAATATAAACGCATAGAAGATTAAAGAGATTTTAATTGGTTTGATTCACTTCCTAAAAAGCTTATTCATCCAATTTGTGAACTGTAATCCAATCAAACTCCATATACCAATAAAATATGCTGACGTAAGTTTTTAACAAACTCTAAAAAAAACATGGCGTGATTACACAGAATAATTATATTTAATTTTATGAAATCGGTTTCATAAAACGAAAGAAACTAGAGTGCCGTATGAAGGAACTACTTAATATAATTAAACAATATTAAATAAAAATTATGAACAAATTGTAGATTTAAAGCGTTTGGATATTTCACAAGCTATGAGAAACACAATTCAGGTTTTAATGCCATAGAATTAGGTGAAAAACGTGAAAAGTTAGGATTTTTTTTTTTATGAATTTTCCAAAACCTTCTAAAAAATCCCATAAAATTAACTCCAAAATTTTATCAAATTAATATTTATAGTTAAAACAAATTTATATATTTATAAGCCTAAATCAACTGTATTGGAAACATCTTCTAGTTTTTGTAATTTATTATATATTTTAATTCGGTTAGTATATTTAGCATATTTTTTTCTAATTTTACACCAGGAGTCTTCAAACTTCTTGTCCCACGGGCCGCATTGAGCCCTCCACTAATAGTCCAGTCAATTAGTTGTATACATACATCTCATAAATATATAGCATATACAGTCAATAAATATATATGCCTAATATCGTCTCTTTATAACAGTCCAAAATCAATCTAATCTTTATCACAGTTAAGAAATCAATCTAAGATAAGTACTCCTTCAAATGAAAGAAAAAACAGCAAAAGAATTTAAGACCTCAGTCTCAGTCTCGCAAAGAGGCAGAAGATTGTATAAGAATGTCTATATAATAAATATAATAAATATTTACATATATATATATATATATATATATATATATATATATATATATATATATATATATATAATTTACTAATATAATTTATTTTTGAGCATGAAGGTCTATCTCCATTAATGTTACACATGAAGGGTGTGTAGTAAGTATATGTTAATATGTTAATCAAATACGTAAATTATATATATATATATATATATATATATATATATATATATATATATATATATATATATATATATATATATATAATATATATATATATATATATATATATATATATATATATAATTTACGTATTTGATTAACATATACTTACTACACACCCTTCATGTGTAACATTAATGGAGATAGACCTTCATGCTCAAAAATAAAAAAATTATATTTTCTTATATGGATTGACGAAATTTATCAAAATATTTAAAAATTATTTAACTTTAAACTCATAAAAGATAACATAATATATGACATATACATTTAAAGAAAAAACTATATTCTACAACTTTGTTTGAGACAATTTTCAAGCAGAACCAAAAACATGAGAGGAAAAGATTTTTTTCTAAAATAGTGAATATCTCTAAAATTATAAAAGATACGAAAGTAATAAATATATACTTTCATGAGGAAAATTTCGTCAGTTTTAATTTTTAATAAGACAATGTTTCGTCTGTGACGCCTCATTTCCAAGATATATGAGAAAATATGGAAAAAGTGACGTTTGTGGCGCCTTCCCCCACCATGAAGCGGAAGGGGCAGGGGCAGGGACTTTTAGTATGCTTACCTCCTGAGTAGCCCCAATAAATTCCAAAAGTCGATTGCTTTTCAATCCGCCATGCACTCTACAAGCCCTTGTTTGCATGAGAGAGAACATTGACTGGACTTGATTTGTCCCGCCATGATTTGTGATGAACCAAAAAAACATGTTGAACAAATGTTTTTCACACTTCAGTTTTGAAAAATACTTCAATTTCATATTTTCAAAGTAGTTTTAAAAGTTTAGGATGTAATCAAAGAAACTTTCGCGAGCTTAGAGACCTCTATTTTGCACAAAAAAATAAATGGATTGGTATATTGCAACATAGAAATTCATGAACTGTAAAGACAATAAAGCAATAATATAACAAAATGTTAAAATTTTATTTATTTTTTTTTCCAGCTTTTAGGATACATTGGTAAGAAGCTTCGGACATGGGTCTAATAATTTTTCGATTTAGTATCACCAAGAAAACTATCATTGAAATTGGTGTTCGTAACCTTCCCTTATCAATTATTTATCATTAAACCGTTATCACAACAGTACTCATAATAAAAAAAAAATTAACTGATTCTGTTACATATTTATATTAGTATCAAACTAAATGGAATTATAAATTAAAATCATATTTTATTTAGATTTGATGTATTTATTAATCAGGACTCATGTCCGAATTATGATGACAACTAAAATTAATATTAAATTTTTTAGACATATTTTTCTAATTTGAAAGAATAGTGAAATAAATAAGAGCACTTGAAAAGCCAACAAAGTTTGTGTTGTTATTGATAAATTGTTTATTCTTTTAATTTCTTGTCTTTTTTTTTTTCAGGAAATTGATGGTCTGATAAAAAGTTGGTGGGGCTTGAGGGAATGGGTGGAAGCAACTATACCACCACAACCCCCGAACCCTCAACCGAACCAAAACCGACCATGTCTCAGGAGGAATATGTCAAAATACAGTTTTACAAAACTTACGATGTAATGACAGGGGTAAGTTTAAATGTTTTTTTAACGCAAATGTATGTATAATATATATTCATTTGAAACTTTTAACAAACAAAATCATTAAATTATAATTATTATTATTTATTTGTTTCTCATATATAGTGTTATAGTGGTATCCATTATGCATAATAGTTGGGTACCTATTTGATCACCCAAATATTGCATTTATATATATTTTAAAAATTGTTTGATATCTGTGACCTTCCTAACAGTATTCGCAGTTACCAACAACACTGCCTATTACGTTCTTTCTATCGTCTTTAACGGTAGGTCTGGTTACCACAAAGAAGATAGTTTCCTCCGGTATTATTTGCATTATTACATGATATTACAATTGGTGGAATTAGACTTTCTTTTAAACGATGCACTTGTTTTATCTCTTCAGCCAACTCTAAACATTTTCTCTTCTTTCCCGCTACTACTTTATGTAGGTTATCATCAGAAGGAACACGAATTCATATGATGATAGCAGATTGCTTAACATTGTCTATTTTAAGAATGTCTGGCCTATTGTGGGGGATGGTTTGATCTGTCAGGCGCAAGTTGCGCCCTCAAAATTTTTGAGTGGGGCATATTTTGACAGATTTTGGGATTTTTTATGGGGACGCATTTCGTCAGGATTATAAATTTTCGAAATGAAAAGTTTCCAACCAAAGGACAAGAAAAAAACATGGAACAGACCGCAGCAAGTGTAATTGTGTATGATCTACGATTCTTCTAATTCTACCTTGCTTGCTGTTTTTAAGAAAATCTGATTAATAAAATATCTTGTGAGTGGGAGGAGGGGAGGGAGGTAAGTTCTTGGCGCATCGACCTTGAGGGGGGGGGGAGGGAGGCACCCCTGCAGCTTAATGTTGCGCTTGGATATGATGGCCTCTGGTTCATGAGTTCCATCTTCTGAGCCATAGACTTAGTGCTCCACTTCAGCTGCATTGTTGTGTCTCTGCAAGTATTCCTTACCCGCAAGTATTGTACACCACGACGTTACATGTTTTATATTGACTCGATTGCCTTTTTACATAGGCGACATAAGTCAATAATACCCTCTCCACATTTATGACTTCTGTGTATTGTTTTATGGCAATTACCTGTTCTTGAATTGCTAGCAGGAAACCTTCCGTTTCTAAAAAGATGTTACCACTCTTCATCCTTTTCAACTATATCTAAATATTCACTCCTGCATCCATTATTATTGATCTTATTTTTTTCATATTTTATTAATTTAAATATTCTAATCTATTCATAATTTTATATGCCCACAAGATGTGCCGTTCCTTTGGCTCTTTCTGAAAAACATTATTTCCTTTATAATTATAACATGATAATTTGGTTAACACTATAAAAAAATGGTTGAAGATTAGCATTGTAAGTTGGATATTGGCGTTCTCGGTTAATATTAACGGTTAACAGTTAATATCAGTTAATACCCAAATAAACTTAGCTTACTGGAACTCGATCAGTGGGTACTTAGATAAAATATCAATTAGTATTAATCGGTGATAACCAGACCCCGAATGTTTATTCTACAAAGACCTCCGGGATATGACACACTTGCATATATAAAAATGTAAAATATGAAAAAAAAAAGTAAAAAAACATAAAATGCAAAAACTATTCCTAAATATGTAGTAAGGCTGCTGATATATTGAAATTCGAGAATACTAATGTGCCTAAATAAGAAACTAAAAAAGAAAGTGTAGAAAGCATTAAAAATTAAAAGTTTTTTAATTTGTACTTATTTGTTACCACACTTACACATGCCTTTAATCCAATTATGGACTATATAAAAAGTATAATGGACTATGTAAGGAGTGTGATTAAATAAAATCGCTTGAAAATGGCTTGCTATCCGAAACGAAGCAAAATGGAAATAAATTTGGTGAAGAAAGCCTTACTTTATGTTATGAAAAATCATTTCATTTTTTTTTTTTTTTTTTTTTGTATTTTCTTAAGCTCATAAACCAAAATAATAAAAACGTAATGTGATAAACAAAAAATATGAAATAAAAATATCTATGGATATAAATGTAATAAAAACACTATTTAAAAATTTATACATATATCGAGGTGAACTACTAACTTGCAATTAGTAACAAAAGAAAAGCAGCTGCAGAGATAATTGTATTAAAAAAAATGTAGCTATTGACAATATTGAAAAAATAACAATAATAAATCCCGAATGAATGTGAGATAGTTAATACACTTGAGAAATTATCATGTTAGAAACTAAATCTATTAAAAATTTGAAATGTTAATATGTGAGACTAAAGAAATGGGAGACACTTTTTAAAAACTAAAATATAACAGTGATAGAAGCTTAACATTAATAATAAAAGAAAATTAGTAATTATTGTGTTTTATAAACTAATAAAAAATATAAACAAAATAAATACAACGCAAAGGGATTAGGAAACGACAAATTTTATTGCAACCATTCAAATTAATTAACGAATTTCTACATTTGTTTGTGAAAAATCCAATAATTATTTTTATGATTAGAAAATGGTCGTTTTTCATTAACTGATATAATGGGGGCAAATTCATAGGCAAAATATTGGCAATCGTTGGTTACCAGAAACTTAATTCGAGCAATAAACTGTTCCATCTTGTATTCATTATGTAATATTTACTTAAAATCAAATTTAAATTTTAAATCACATTAATTTCATCTGTCCACATTGATTCCTGAAGATATTTGATCAGTAGCTAAAAAACTGCATGCAAACAAAATGTGCAATTGCATAAAACTCAGAGTCTTGGTTACAACAATATAATGCAAAAAATTCTCGAATTTTCCTTATGCATACTTTCAAAGATCTCCAGCGTTAGCGAAAAATGATTGAACAGAGATAGGGAATGTGAGTGGAGACACCGCTACGTCACAGACTGCTAGTACCTCCATCATGTCGTTAGATATTTTATACATAATAGTTTATGTACTAGTTTTCTCCATTCAATACTTACGTCCAAGAAAAATCTTTCAATTTTTCTGTCTTCCCTGGGTGAAAACATTTAGTTTAAGATGTATTTTATGCACTTTTCTAAATAAATAAATAAGTAGGATTGAGCAATATCGTGTTTGGCAGCAATATACGTCACGCTTTGGTTGACTCAGGCTCCACCTCCAGTACCATAACAGCTCCCAGGCCAATCATTACTTCAAGTTTTAGCTAAACATGGACCTTTTTTTATTACCTAAACATTTCAATTCCAATCTTATATATATTCTATATCACTTGAATTGTAATGCAGCTCAAATTTACGCGATTTGTTTCCGCCCAAGTACGCAATTTATTTTTTGCGGACACATTCTACAACTCTCCAAAATACTTCTTAAGTTCCTATTTTCTAACGATTATATTCAAGTGATTTTTCTAGGTTTTACTAGCCTAGATAAATTTTTATTCAATGATGGTGGATAAAAGTACAGTCTTTATCTGGTTTGAGAATATTTTTTTTTATTTCTTTAAAAGAAACTATTTGACCCATTATACATTCTATAAGTGACTACATATTCACTATCTTTAGACAGATGAAATTTCTAGAAAGAAATGGCAGCCGTAAGACACAAACAGCAATATGAGTTACCCAGCAAGAGTCTCTTAACCTTAAGACAAAATCCAAGCTGATAGTTACGCTGCAATTCGGTAATCACACGCTTGCTCTAATCACAATTTTTAAAATTTATTTTTTTGAATCAACTACAGACAATTCGAAGTTTCATTTCCTCACGGCCCCAAGCTTCAATCCTATATACGGCAAAGTATTGAGAAATGACAAAGACCAAGCCTGTGATAAATGACGACGCCATTGAGAAGTCATAGATTACATATTTCTTAGCATTTAGACCAATAACTTATGTAAAGGATTATTGGGCGGGGAATAGACTGAAAGATTACGCTCAATCATTTCCCAGATCACCCGAAAATCCATAATTAGCTTTAACTAATTCCTAAAATTCCAATGATTCTATTCCAAAAACATCCAGACAGCTCCTTGTAACATCTCTTGTTTTCTTCTAATTCGACTACGGTTGCTTGGTGTATGAAGGGCTATCCACAAGACTGGAGGAAAGACTGAAGATACTCATGAACTGCTTCATAAGATTCATCTCTGGAATTCCAAGGAATACCCATATTTCCTTATACAACGAGTTGAAGGGGCTTTATCCTACTTCCCGACGGCAATTCCTTCCGCAATTCCAAGTCCTTAGAGCCAAAAATTCTTCCTACATCCTAGAACTCCTTAACTCTACGCTTCTCTATCCACTCTCTTAATACCAGGATAGGATCCATATCTATATATCCCCTTCCATGAAATAACTTCTGTCAGAAAGTCCTTCGTCATTCGTGCAACTCCTTTCTGGAACTCCTTACCTATCTATGTAAATTAGTTGACATCAAAAGTTAAATGATAAGAGCCATTTTATTTTGTATTTAATTATTTTCTCTCTGTATTTTTTTTTATATGTCTGTATCTTTTCTTAGTATTTTTTTTGTATATATCTGGATTATATCTACATGCCAGACTGGTGTGTATATATGTTTAACTCTTTTATTATTCTAAGGGGGCTTTAGTTCCAGCATAAAATTAATTTATCATTTTATTTCGATCATTGTAAAATAAATAACACTCTGTTTTTTTATTCTTTCTTTTAATTCTTGAGAACCTGTAGCTCTAGCTACCAGGCGGATCCACGGGGATAGTGGAACAACCTACTTTGGTAGGTTAATTGTGAATATGGTGAATAAGCAGCCGCGGATTATGTGCGGGGCAGTCAACATCAGAGAAGGAAAGGATGGCCAGTGGCGCGGCCATACCTTGAGGGCTCGATAACGGTGCACTATGGCGAGGTAAGATTGCGCTGCTTCTAAATAAGCGCAGCCACTCCCCACCCAGCGAGAGTAGCCTAGGAGATAGAAAATTCCGAAGATAACACCCGGTTGGACTTCACTCGTTAGCTTTGGTTGGCAACTCCTCTAGGGGAAGAAGAGCCTGATCAAAAACCCCCGGTCCTCCAGGTTGAGGGTTATCGCTAGGGTTAGCTGCTCATCGATAGAAAACTCAGCATGTTAAAAAAAGTCGGAGTAGAGCCTCGGATATATCGGACGGTCTTTCTGGCAGAATAATTCGCAAACGGACAGGGACTATTCACTTTGGAACCTGGAATGTACAGAGTCTCAGAAATAAGCGAATCGAAGTGCAGACAGAGGTTGAATGGTCAGCGTTAGACCTGGTGATCTTAATCGAATGAATAGGATAGGAGTTCCTGGGAGAATATGTAAATATATGGACTGGTGTGGAACGAGATAAGTGAGCTCGAGCAGGAGTATCTATTCTGGTAAAAAGAAGGACAGTCGAAGATTAACACATTGTGAGGAGATTTTATAGAGGCTCATGGAGGTGAATCTTGATTGTTTTAGGCTTATAATCATTGTCTTCTACGACACCATGGAACAATGAAACATCATACGTGAAAGACAACTTCGACAAAGAGCTCAGAGCTACCATAGAGAAGGTGCGTAGTAAAAAAGAAATCATTCTTTTAGGAGATTTCAATGCTCGAGTGGGTCGAGGAATCAGAACTCGAGTTGTTGGACGGCATGGAGAGGATGTTGTAATAGATAACGGAAGACGACTGCTAGATATCTGCGAATCCTTTGATCTCAAGATTCAGAACACTTTTTTGTACATAAGAGGATCCACCAATCCACCTGGAATAATCCAGGATTCCAGTCATCAATATTAGATTAGATTATATCCAAGCAGGAAAGCACACTGAAGATTGAAGATGTGCGTGTTTTCAGAGGTTGGGTGTGCGGAAGTGACCACCATATGCTACGTGCCAAGATGTACTGTACTTGGACTACGGGGATGAAAGAACGACAGAGTCAGGCATCATTCCTCATTATAAAGTAGATCTTCTGAGGGACCTAAGCGTCCGGGACCTGTACCAAAGACAACTGGTGGCTAGAATGGATATAAGTGTAGGAATGAATGCTTCAGAGCAATATGCCCACCTGAAGGAATGCATCCACGCACCAGCTGCAGAAGCTCTTGGTTTGGAGGAGAGGCGCCCTAAGACGTGGTGGTTGAGCGAGGTGGCACAACTTGTGGGTTATACCAGAAGTTTCTTTCCTCGAAAACTAACGAGAGTTGGATTGCCTATATAAACCTTAATATGGAGGTAAAGAGCATTGTGGAGAGTGAGTAGAATGCCTCGTGGGATAAGTGCTGCCAGTTCATTGATAATACACTAGGAAACAACAGGGTCAGAGAATCCTGGGTTGTTTTAAAGAAGATGGGCGCACCTAGAAAGGGAAATGTTATCTCACCAATTAGTGACAGAGATTGGAAGAACCACTTCGAAGATCTTCTTAGGGATAGCCGATCACAGTTTATTGCAGAGGAAAGAAGTACCAGAACGCCGCATATAACGGTAACGTTCACCATGGAGGAATTGTCTCAAACTTTGAAAAATTCAAAAAACGGAAGGGCCTTCGGACCGGGCGGGATCTCGGTGGAACTGCTGAAGGCTGGAGGTAAAAAGATGATGAATATTCTCCTTCAAATAATTAACCTGGTACTGGATGGGGATAGTGTGGCTGAGGATCTCCGGACAGGTTTTCAGAAAACAGGAAGGTGTGCTGGAACTAAAGGGATATATGTGTACAGAGTTCGGTAATTAGAGTTCTAGGAAATCTGCTCCGTGACAAATCTCCTTTATTAGCACTGAGGAGCAGGCAGGGTTCACGGCGGGGCGTTCCTGCAACGACAACATATTTGTCCTCCGGCAACTCATCGAGAAATTCCGGGAACTGAACCAGGAAGTCCATATAGCTTTCGTATCCCAAGAACTAAAATGACAGCACTAAAACAGGCTGGCATCGACCAAGCCCTAATAGATGCACTGAGACACCTCTACTGAGACGACATTTACCGGTTGAAGCTTGAATGTCGACTGACGGAGACTTTCTCGGGTACTACGGGTCTGAAACAGGGCTGTAGTATGGCTCCTACTCTTTTCAAGATATTTATAAGTGAATCCGTCAAGCAATGGTATCGTCGGTGTAGAGATGTGGGACCATGGATCGGAGATGAACAGCTGGTGTCTCTCTTGATCAAGTCATATTCGCGAACCAAAAGGTGTTTTTGGAAGAGATGATGTACTCACTATAAACATGTAATGAGTTTGCGGGGCTTAAGGTGAATTTATCAATATAATGAAAGTCCTATTGCTCATAGGTCTGATCTAAATCAAGACTTAGTCTCCATAGTTTATTATGCTTACACTGATAGTTTCTATTACAGTTTATAATAATTATTTCGTGATAATGAATTACCAAGCCTTATGCCTCCATAAGTAAGTACTAACATGTAACTATCAATCCACATAGAATTAATATTTTAATAATATTTTTTTTAAATACCACAATAACTGTGACGATGAAATATTCTTTTTTTTAGGTTCGAATAGCTGCAACATTAGGAGGGTTTTTCAGTCTTATGGTTCTTCTTGTTATTTATAAAAGTAAGTGCAAATCTCGTTCACTGAGTGATGAAAATCTTGAAGCTGCAGTTGCAGCTGCTGTGGTTGAAGAAGAAAAGCTGGAACTTGCCTTTGCCAAAGATTTTGGTTTATATGGTGGGAGACGTTCCCTTGGGAATATGTCTGCACCTGTTAGTCACACACGCTTTTCTTCAGTTGGTGGAGGCTATAGTATTTTTACACCTCCTGTTCGATTAGGTTACAGCCCTCAAGCAAGGGTGAGTCTGCCAACATCTTCACCATATATCTATCCATCTCCTTTCTTTGCAAGGACAATGATGACTGACAATCCATCTCTAAAATCCTACAAACAGGTAATAAAATTATTTGTTAACAAATTTTAATAATAAAAAAATATTCAAATAACCATACTCACAATGATCCATTCACATTTTGTTGATTATGCCACCAAAACCATTATCACAGCACCAGAGCATATTTGTCTAACTGATCAAGATTTATACTAATAATGTTCAGTTTATGAATGAAAATCAAATTTATTATACCAATTGACAGTTCAATAGATGAAAAACATGAAAAAAATTATGAATAGACCACTCAAATCAGTCAAAAACTTGCGAAATAAGTGGAAAACTTGAGGTTTTTAAACCTGGCATACTTATTCATTCAAATATCATGCATAACTGTGGAACAAACTAAAAGTTTTCGAGGTAGGTAAGTGAGGGCAAGACAGCAGATTCATTACCTAATTAAACTTTTTTTTAAATTGTATTATTCATTAAATTTACCGCTGTATAAAAATAAATATGCATCCAGTAAATGTGAAAAGTCTTCTAGAGAATCTACCCATTAGTAGTACCCTTTTAAGATGTTGTAGGACCAGTAACAACCCATATGATTTAATTTAATTTGATAAACAATCGATGTCATATGTAAATAATATAATATGTGTTCAGATGTTTTTATGGTTATAAAATATAATGTTTTATGGTTAAAAAATATACTGTGTTGATTAGCAAAATCTGTAACTTTCTTTAAGATGTTAATAAAGTTAATCAATCTTAACTTAACCCATAATACTAATAAAACGACCAGTAATATTGGTGATCACCCGACGTGATTAATAATTAGAATGCTGAATGAAAGCAACTTGGACATTCCAGAAGTGACCGAAAATCAACAACCAAAAGAAAAATATCTTGAAGTAAGCAAAGTCTCCGTTAAAATACTTCCATTCTGGCTTGAACGACCCGATGTATGGTTCAGACAAGTTGAAGCCCTGTTTAAATTAAGCGGAGTCACTATGGAAAGTACGAAATTTGATTATTTAGTATCTCAATCAGATAGGAAATTCGTACCAGATATAGTTGATATTCTAGAAAATGAAGCAAAATATTCACTTGCCAAAACAAGACTTTTGAGCCTTTACAAAAAGAGTAAAGAATTAAAAATAAAACGGTTAGTAGCTGGTTTATAACTTGGTAACTTAAAACCAAGTCAGTTATTGCGATAAATGGCTTCCTTAGCGGGTACCGACATATCGTCTAAAGTACTTCGGACGTCATGGTTAAATGAACTTCCTGGCTCAATAAAAAATATAATTTTAGTTTCCCATGAAAATTTAGAAAAACTTGCGATGATGGCAGATAAAATAGTGGACATGAGTCCACGTTGCGACGTTTTTGCCACGTCTAGTACTAATGTTTGTCCAGAAACTTGTTCAAATAGTGGCACAGACGAATTAATAAAACAACTTGTTACCAAAATAGAAGCTATGGATGCCCGCATTTCCCTTATACAGGATTCTAAAAGTCTAAGTAATTGTCCAGATCACCATAGTAACTGGAAATTTCTCAATAGAAACCGAAGTCGCAGCCGTAGCCAAGGGCGTTTCAATCCGAATGGAAAATATTGTTTTTACCATCACCGCTTTGGGAAAAGATGCCTACCCGAAAAGTGCCAGCAACCTTGCCAATGGAATCAGGAGGGAAACGAGAGACTGTAGTAGAAGTAGCTCATTCTTCTGCAGACGACCGCATCAGACGCCGTAAGTTTCGTTTATTTTTAAAATATAAAAATTCAGGTATAAAATTTTTAGTAGATAGTGGGGCGGATGTGTCCATTGTTTCTCCTCAGGCACAAAGTAGAAATAACATTTCAGATTTTAAATTGTGTGCAGCGAATGGCACGGAGATTCCCACGTTTGGTGTAAATGTTTTTAACATCAACTTGGGACTTAGTCGAGAATTCAGATGGCCTTCTATCGCAGCCAAATTAAGTAGAGGTGTACTAGATGTCGATTTTTTAAACCATTTCAACCTTTTGGTTGATTTAAGAAATAATCAACTAATTGACGGTAACACTAAATTAGGAGTTATTGGTAACGTTTCAGCAGTCGATACAAGAGATTTTATAAGCATACTACTAAAATCATACCTTACTATAAAACGCTTACTAAAATCATACCCAAATCTAACTACAGTTTACTACCTACAGCAGTAAAACACGATGTTCAACATCATATTGTAACAACGGGTCAACCAATTCATTCCCGTCCTAGGCCACTTGATACAAAAAAATTAGCAATCGCGAATGAAGAATTTCAATTTATGCTAAACCATGTAATAATACGTCCCTCCAAGTTACAGTGGTCGAGTCTACTGCACTTGGCACCCAAGAAGGATGGCTCAATGCGTCCATGTGGTGATTATAGGAGACTTAATTCAAAAACCATTCCAGATGGATACCAAATACCAAGAATTGTAGATTTTAAACATATTCTTCATAAAAACAATTTTTTTCGAAAATTGATTTATTTAAGGCCTATTTTTAAATTGCCGTCGCTGAAGCAGACAAGCCAAAAACAGCTGTGACCACACCCTTTGGTATATTTGAATATAATGTTATGCCCTTTGGCCTTCGAAATGCCACGAGTACTTTTCAACGATTTATTAATGAAGTATCCATGGCCTGGATTTCGTGTTTCCATTTCTGGACGACTACCTAATAGCTTCAAGCTCGGAAGAAGAGCATCAATATCACCTCAAACTAATTTTCGACCGTCTTGAAAAATGTGTGACAAACTACAGTTTCTAGGCTACCTGATCACACCCGATGGTACTAAACCATTGCCTGATCGAGTACAAGCTATTTTCGATTCCAAACTCCCTGAAACAATTGTTGGACTTCGCCGATTCCTCGGTATGATTAATTTTTTTAGAAGCTATCTACCTGAAGCCTCTAAAACTCAAGCTATTCTCCATGAATACACAAAATGAGCTCGAACAAATGACAATAGAAAAATTTCTTGGACTTCTGAAGCCATTTCCCAATTTGAGAAATGCAAAACGGACTTAGCGGATTCAACAATGTTTTCCTACCCCAGTGCAAACTTACCTTTGGCTCTTATTGTTGATGCCAGCGACTATGCAGTTGGAGGAGTAGTGCAACAACTAGAATATAGCAAGTGGAAACCACTTGCTTTCTTTTCTAAGAAATTAAAATGTGCAGAAAAAAACTACAGCACCTATGACCGAGAATTATTTGGTATCTACGAATCAGTCAAACACTTTAGACATACCCTTGAAGGAAGGCAGTTTGTAATATACACTGATCATCGCCCATTGATTTATGCCTTCAAGCAAAAAAATGAAAAGGATATCCCATTGCCACTAAAACACAATACATTTCCGAGTATTCTATTGACATTAGACATATAAATGGCAAACTGAACATGGTTGCTAATACACTTTCTTGAATCAAATCTATCAGCACCATCGATATGGATAAAGTAGCAGAAGCACAAGCCAGTGATCCTGAATTCCTGTCAGAGAAGAAAAGACTGGTGAAAAATCACTAGAATTTAAACCTTATCAACTGCCAAGTGGAAAAAGTTTGTGGTGTGACATTTCATACCTCAAACATATTGTCGATTGTTCTTTAAACAAATTCACAATTTAAATCGCATAGGTGTAAAAGCCAGAGTCAAACAAGTTGGTGCTCGTTTTGTTTAGCCAGATCTTAACAAAGATGTGCGTGATTGGGCAAAATCGTGTATAGCTTGCCAAAAGTCTAAAGTGATAAGACACACAAAATCACCATTTGGAATATTTCAACCGCCAGATGAGAGATTTTCTAATGTACACATCGATATGATTGGCCCGTTACCTCCTTCAAATGGTAACAACTATCTACTGACTGCGATAGACCGTTTTACAAATTGGATGGAAGCTGTACCACTGGCAGAAATCACTGCAGAAGTTGTCGCCAGATCAGTTTATGACAATTGGATTGCACACGCTTTGGCGTCCCATCCTTGCTCACATCTGACCAAGGTCGACAATTTGAGGCGAACCTACTCAAAAACCTAAATTATTTATGTGGAATTAAATTGCGGATGACAACTCCTTACCACCCTCAATGTAATGAGAAAGTGGAACGACTACATCGCACCCTGAACACTGCTCTGAGAACAAATGGTTAATTAAAATGGTCAGAAACCCCAACAAACATTCTTTTGGGTTTACAAGCCTCATTCAACCCCAATACTGGTGTCTCCATTGCACAATTGGTATACGGCACCACTATTAAGTTGCCTGGTGAATTTCTTGGACAGTCAGCTCAACGCATAAACGATGCAGAAACTTTCGTATCGCAACTACAAGACACTATAAGACAACTGAAACCTGTTACAGTGAAGCTAAAGACCAACAAGTCATTCTTCATTCACAAGGATTTGGCTGAATGCACTCATGTGTATGTAAGAATTGACCGAATGAAGAAAACCTTGGAAGCAGCTTATGAAGGACACTTCAAAGTGATTGCCAGATTTGACAATTTTTTCACACTGCAATTGAAGAATAGAGAAACAAACATATCAGTGGACCGCCTAAAGCCGGCTTATCTCTTGGCATCACCAGAAGAACCTGACCTTCATACAACAGAGCCAGACCAGCGTTCTGCAAAAACTTCTTCTGAAGAGACTTACGAACCCTGTTCAGGTCCCAGTACCAGTAAACCAGTGATGCAAACCACAAGTAGTGGTCCTTCAGGGAAGTTTCCATCTCGGTATTATTTTCTAAAGTTAACGTTGTATTTCAGTCTTTGAGAAACATTGTTGCGACTGTGTCTCTGGGAGGCAGTGATGTAGGGCTAGTAACAACCCATATGATTTAATTTAATTTGATAAACAATCGATATCATATGTAAATAATATAATGTGCTCCGATGTTTTTTATGGTTATAAAATATAATGTTTTATGGGTAAAAAATTTATTGTGTTGATTAGCAAAATCTGTAACTTTCTTTAAGATATTTATCAAAGTTAATCAGTCTTAACTTAACCCATAATACTACCAGTAATAATGTCTTAGGGGTCTAATTAAAATACAGTAAATTTTCTTTCCAAAAGGACCTATACATTATTTTTTTCTACCGGCTGTAGTTTAATAGGCAGAATTGGATGACATCTTTTTACTTCTAGGTTTTTGGTTTAATTTGTTCAATTAAAAATATAATTAAATAAACTTAATTTTATATGTTATATAACACTAATTAGTCTAATAAACTTAATTAGTCAAACATAAAATAAATTAATATAAAAAAGTGAAAACTCAATAAGAAGCATAAATTAATTTCTAGAATATGATTGGAATATTCCCAACATAAAACGTTTCAGTCCCTTAAAACACTGGTAAACAACTAACTCAATCCACCCACAACAAAGTTCCACCAATCCCTGCATCATTAAGACTAAAAACAAAAACCTGCACATCTCACATCAACACTTAAAAAACAACCAGAGACAACTCATTACTCTAAAATATTGAACGAAAAAAGAAGTAACATAACCCCCTCGTAATATTGTTTAGCAAAAGTGAAGTGATGGAAAAAATTTTTAATTTGAGTATTCAATAAGAACAGTTACTTTCAAATGAAAACAACCAGTCTATGGTAATTATACAATAACAATAAATAACAGATGGAAAAATTGAAAAACAAGTTGCTGTTTATGGCAAGATGTGCCACTGACGAAAGTTCCTCTACATCATATGGTTGCTGTTGTCAATGAAAATGTTGAACTGAAAAAAATTTAAATAATACTATCATTTTCTGAATAATTCAGATGTTAAATGCAGGAGAAAATCTTCTTTGTGTTTATTTTATGGTTAAATAATCACGCAAACAAAGGAAAACAAAAAATGTATTTAAATTTCTATTCCTCCTTTATCTCCAAAATTATAGTTTACAAAAAATGAATTGGACTATTTTTTTATAATAATATTGTATTCTATGTTTGAACAATGGTAACATTAATTTATTTATAACTGTGAAAAAACCCATAATTTCATTTTATCTTAATTTTTCTTGCATCTCTTACTCCAAATATGCAGCCAATATAAAAAAAAAAAAAGAATAATTTAAGAAGAGAAATTTCTGCAGTTTAATCTCATATTAGGTTATGACCTCTAAATGACTCCCTCCACTCTTGGTTACTTTTAATAAGTATGCAAAGTTTCAAAACTGGTAATTGTTCCCCTCTATTTAAGCTTAGTTGAATCGATATATTATATATATATATATATATATATATATATATATATATATATATATATATATATATATATATATATTTACAAAATTTCTTCAATCGACTCTTGCGTAATACATTTTAACATAACTATTTAAATTGGGAGCTAGGTCACTTAATTTTTATTTTTATTTTTTTTTAATTTTAATTCATTTCATTTTTTTTTTCAGCAATAAATTTTGCTAAACTGTAAGTTACAGAATTAACAAAGGAAACTATTGGTTGTAATGGAAAATTGGTTTTGTGTGTTTTATAAAGTCCATCAATTTTAGGCAGTATGGCATAATTGGTATATATTTTATTGTATTGTTCAAACTTTATCAATTCCAAATTAAATAAAAGTTTTACTAATGAATTGTTCTGTTTCATATCGTTTATTATTTACCATTTCATTCAGCATTATTCAATAAAAATATTTTTGCCACACCAATTAAGTGACCTAACTCCCAGTTTAAATAATTATGTTAATATATACAAACGCACACACACACACACACACATATATATATATATATATATATATATATATATATATATATATATATATATATATATATACACACAAACACAAATATGTGAATATGAATAATATTTAAGTCATTTTTTATTTTATAAACATTTCAATATATTATATATTATTTTAGATAATTATTTAAAACAAAATTACATTATCAATATTAGTAATGCATGTTCTATATTATTTAGAAAACTGCATGTATGTTATTGTCAGATTTTATTATTTAAAACCCTTTGTTCACTTAATCCACAGTTGGTCACATATTCATATTTTTCCCCTTCATTCTCAATCAACCTGTTAAGATTTTAATTTTTTTTTAGTAAAATATAGACTGCCAAAGCATTCCTCTAATTTTTAAAATTTATAATCAAGATTATTGATTATACATTTAATATTATAGGATATTTCTCAATTTGGGTTGACTGCACCAACTGGAACTCTATTTATTTTGAATTTTTATAATTATTATATTCATTATCTCACTGTATTATTAATCTAAACCATTTATTAACAAAATAGTAAATGAATACTTGCTACATTACTCATTGGATGTTGGAATAAGAAAAATCTGTTCTGCAGGATGGTGAGGATGAACTTGCAGAATCATATCCGGGAGGTGGGCAGCATCTATTACGTGTCCCTTCCAGTAGAAGAAGTTCTAGAAGTTCGCGAAGACTTAGCTCTCTGACCTGTTCTAGTTGTGACACAAGTTACTTAGAAAGAAGGGGTTCAGCTATGGAAATGGGGCGTCCCATTTTGCCACCATTTATTGGTAGCAGAAGAGATCGCCTGGATGAAGAACCATGGGATTTTTATTACCCAATTGATATACAAGTAAGCAAGTGAGCTTAAATGATCACTGTATAACATGGGCTGTTTTGGATCAAATATGATGTTAACTATTCCAGAAGTTTTAAGCACATATTATATTTAGTTGTGAAAGGATTCATATTGCTAATACAGCTGTTCATCCTAAAAAATAATTTTATTTTTCAGTCTTGTACAGATATTCTTTATGTACAAAAAAATTGCCGAAAACAATAAAATTGTGACATAAAAGGTATAGATGTCACAAGTGAAAAGCGTATTTTATCTTTTATTAAGTAAATAATATTTCATGACACTTATGTAAAAAAATAAATACATATATTCCAAGCGTCATTTGTCATGGATTATGAAAAACATAAAAAAAAAAAAAAAAAAAGGTGGTCTCTAAATTACTAATGATGTAATTCTTAATGATGAACAATGAATTTAATCAGTAGAAGATACAAGGTAACTTATTTTCCAACTATGAATTATAGTTTGGTTTTTTTTTTTTTCTCAAATGAATTCCAAAATGTGAATTCAATTATGATTGATACTGAATACATTATAGTCTGAGAAAATGGTGGGAGGTTGTCCAAAATATGAATGATGTATGATACACCGTGGTTCTTTTTTATTATACCTCTTAAACTTAATTAAATATAAATAGCACCAAACATATTACAAGTAATGCTTTTTAAGGAAATATGCTATATTAAAGATAATAAGAGGGCAAGTTCTTTTAGATTAATACGTTACATTAGTTTTTAAAAACTAATTCATTCTGAAGACAATATTCCCCTTAATAATGCATGTTGTTTTTTATGCTTCAGTACACTATGTTCTATTATCTTATAAACCACTATTCATTTGAATAACTATGAATCTTTTTGATGAATATTGAAACCGCAAAATTGTTATGTCACCTTTTTTGCTTAGGATCCTTAAGTTGAAGTAAATATATATATATATATATATATATATATATATATATATATATATATATATATATATATATATAAAACTGTCCAAATTAGATAATTCCAGCACAAATTAGATAAAGCACAATGCACCACTACATAATCATTGAGTTGAATTTTCAGAATAATTTTTTAGTTCAATTGAATATAAGTATACTTTCTACCAAAGTTCTGAAAACTTATAATTAAAGTTCAGTATATTGAGTTCAATTCTGTATATTTTCTAAAATAACTTTATAATAAGCAGTTGCTTTTTTTTATATATAAGTCACGAAAAATCCCAGTGTCTGTTTTAAATGAAAACTCCAATTTGATAAGTAATAAATTTTTTGTTAAACATATGGAGCAAGCTAACATGTTTCATATAAAAATAGAAATGATCTATCCCGACTATGATCATCTGGGTTTCTTGTGATTAACTTTTAAGATTAGAGTTTAATGATTTAAATATTTTTATGTTTACTTAAAAGATGAAACTCAATCAGCTCAAATAAAATATTTTTAAAAAATTAGAAATAATAAGTTATATTTTTATAACTTATTTATATTTCTAATTTTCACAGGAACCAAAAAAAAAAAAATTTATAATGATTTATTTCATCATCATCATCACAGGCTTTACAACCCAATATGGGTCTTTACCACTTCCCAGGATCTGCCAAGTCCTCGATCCAATAATATCACCTACATCCTTCTCAATTTCATCTACCCATATTATCCAAGGTCATACATGTCTTCTTTTCACATTTACTGGAAAAGAAGACATAGATAATTATGACTAAGATGGTAGATGAGACCAAGAAGAATGCAGGTGTTATTATTGGATTGAGTGATAGTAGACTCTATCAATATTTATTTAAAAAGTTGCATATCCATAAATTATTAGAACTAATCTTGTTAAATGTGAAAACTCAAGCATGCTTTTTATAGTCTATTATTTTTTTAATCGTAGTTTTTCTTATTGTGGCAATAATGCTTCATATACTAAGTATTTCCTTGATCCAGAAGGTTATAGCTAAACTAGATTCTGTTCTCCATGTAAGGTGTCAAAAATACCCTTAATATCCATAAAGTAAAGTAATACAATTTCCTCATTCATTTAGACATTGAATAAAACTTAATATTTTTATTAGAGATGTGGAATTGAGATTTGTCAAAAAATCTATGCATAACTTTTGGTAAGCTTAAATTAAAATGTTGTCACAATTATTTTATTACCTTCTAGTTCATGAACCAGACATATAAATATATTCTCTGTTATAGGTTATACAACCCACACCAGAAACATCTCCTTGTGAATCTCAGAATTCGTTGTATAACTGCCAAATACTTAAAGATGGACTGAATGTTCCAAGAATAGCCCCATTAGCATCAATCAGTAGTTGTGGGTTGCCAAGTATTGAACACGATAATCACTCTGTTGGTTCAGATTCTGTATTTCTGGATGAAGAACTAGTAGATACAGAGGATGAAGTTGAAGAATTTTCAACAGACAGTGATGCAGAAAACATTGAATGTGATATACCGTCCATCGATCAAAAACATGCCAACAGGAGTTCTAAAAGAACCACAGAACATTCAAGAGACAACAGGGTACCACTTCGTAGATTTTCAACACCGAATCCATGTCTTAAAACAAGTGACAATCCGCTTAGACAGCTAGATAGCCTAGAAGATAATACATGTCCATCAACTTCCATATCCAGGATGGTTTCAGAAAGAAGAATAAGTCGTGTTACAAAGACATCAAGTGACAGTGATACTATTCATGCCAGTACAGGTGGTGATGAACAAACATGTGAGAAAAGTGATAAGTCTATTTTTGTTCCTAGAGCTTATATGAGTGTTTCATGTGATCAGCTAGTAAAAATTCTGCAAGAACACTCATCAGAAGCTGAAGGAAGTAAAACTATTGTGGAACATTGTACTTGGTCGCAAGAGACATTATTTTAGCAAACCAATCAGTCTTTTATGTTATTTTTAATCAAGGATTGTATTTTATATTCTGTATTTTAATAGATAAAACTGGTATTGTTTCATTTCCTCAGCTCTTTTAATAATTATACACCAATAATAGGGTTAAGTTGTTGAATTTTTATTGTAAATTTTATACAAAAATTTGTCTCCTGTGTTACATAAATTAAATAATGTCTCAATGTGATAAAAATATCGACACTGTAAATTTATATTTTACTAACAACAGGTCAGAGCAAAGAGAATGTAATATTTTTGTGAGAAAAAAGTAATGCATTTATAGAATGGAATTGGCCACTTTGTTTGCTTTATTTTTTATATATTGTTGTAAAAAAAGAAAGAACAAAAAAAACCTGTAGTACAAAAGGTCTTATTTTTATGTTATGTTCATTAATAGTAATGATATAATTCTTTGCACCATGTTTACACATACAATACATGTTCTTCCCGAAAACACAGAATTTTTTGATAATAAAAAAAAATCCAACAAAAATGTTTCTGAAATAGACAATATATCTTTAATAATGTCAATGATTCAAATAAAGATCTTTTATCGAAATTCAAACTTAATTATATATTAATTTAGCATAAATGTTAATTTTCTTAATGTGATAATACACAAGTATTATCATATAAAATTTTATTAAGGTGGAACTAACTAATTGCTTTTATATTCTTTTTTCTCCCAATCATGATAAGGTATTATGATTTCAAAGAAAAAACAAAACTGTTTTTATCAATAAGCTGTTATAAGTAAAAAAGTGTTGTAACAAGAACAATAGATTATTATTATTATTTTTATTCTTGCAGTCAATTATAATATACTATCTTCCATATATATCTGAAAGGCACTATCAAAAACAGCTAAGTAATTTCTTCCATATCCTCAACAAGAAATGTTTAATGAAAATTTGTGAATAATCAACAATAAAATAGTGTATCTTTATATTTTAAAATTTTATTACATGTGTATAGTTATCCAATGCTTATAAAATAAGTGTATAAAAGAACAATCAGTGTATCTTATTTAGTTGACTGTAAAAACCATACATAATAAAATGATAAAGAGTAGAATCTTTATACTAATGAATATGGTTTTGAATTTTTTTATTTTTATATGACATTATTTCTAAAGTTCTTGGTATATAATACATAAAATAATGTTACTTCATTGTTATACAATAATGTGAAATTGTTTGCTATTGAAAATATGTTACTTAGAAGGGATTAGCCTGATTATATAGTAAACTATATTGTATCAACAATTGTGTTCGTGAATATAGCATCTTTCATGGGAAACAGTTTAGACCTGTTTCCTAACTGTCAGTATTCATACTGAACCACTAAATTTTAATATTAGATGTATGTTACCTTTTTTAAACTTTTCTTTAGTATAACTAATCATATATGTAACAATGATTTAAAAAGATTTATCAGGTAAGACTTATACAAAGTACGTAAACAAGTATGTTGTAATATAGATGATGTAAAGTGTTGATTCTGTAACGAATTATTTTTATGCAAATCTTTACAAATGTTATTCAATTATGATAGTTAAAATTAATTTTGTGAACATGACCTGATTATTTGAAAAATACCCTCAGTTCCTCTTGTTGTATATTATAGTAAATGCTTTTATAAGTAAGAGAATTGGAAAGTTATAATTCTTATAAACCTGATTTCTTTGGCATTATCACTATTTAGATACTGTATAAGCTCAACATAATTATTTAATACAGTTATGTAGATTTGTTAATCCTACAAACAGCAATGAAATGGTTAATAATTAGAAAGTGACATAAATTAATTTGTAAACATTCAATATACCATTTAGAATATTTATTTTTTACTCATTGATTTTATTTGTCTATGCTTCATCTACAATATATAACTATTGTATTGGATTGGAACAAGAAACATTTATATAATATTTACTATTCATAAAAATTTGGTGAAAAATATATTTTTACCAAAATTAGAGTAAAAAGGATCTTTACTTACTTTTCAAAACCACAAAAATAAAATAATACATCAATAAAGATTAATGCTAGCATAAAATATGAGGAAGGGATAGCGGAGCATGTTGGGGGAGGGGATGGGTCCTAGGGTGCCCGGTTCTGAACGTTGTGGATTAATATATATTTCTTGGCAGCCCTGGGAAATGAATTTTAACATTCCCTTACTTGTAAGTACATGGGGGCAACATCAAGGTAACCGCCAGGGGTTGGAAAAAATACCACCAGGCCACTTACCAGACTAGTTCCTCCCACCAGTTACAGTAGCATAAGATATAAAAAAAAGTTGGAAAAAAAGTATAAAAAGAACAATAAACGATTGCAATTCTTGAGTGTATAAATACTTCCTTCTGCCAATCCATTAGTTGCTGGGTGCAAACAACTTTTTATTAATTCCACTGTTTACTTACTTGAGTTTTTAATTGACATGAACAGTTCACAACAAAAGACAGTTATATTGAATTAAAAAAAAAAGAATTTATAAAGTAAATATGATTAGATACAGCCGGTTCTCGCTAATCCGAACTAATTAAAATCAAGGAGGTCCAGATTAACTAAAAGTTCGTATTACTGTATGTGGAAACAAAGGAAACTTCATATATAATAAATCAATTTTAAATACTCAATTTTTACAATAATTAATTATTTATAATTAATGTTGAGAAATTTATTTGTTCACTATTTTCTTGTGAAATACTATGTATTTCTCAAAAGTCATAATTGATTGTTTTTCAATAGCTTCAACTAAAATTGTATTAACAATACAATTTTGCATTTAAGATTAATTTAGTAAAAAGGTTAGCTATATCCACTGATAAAGAAATTAAAAAAATAAATAACCTTTCAAATTTTAATATTTCTAATGGATATTGTTTTAAATAAAAGAAGTTGGTATTTTTATCTCAATTATTTAAGATAATAAAGTTTTACTGAATGTATTGAATGCTTGTATCTACTAAATACATAAAATCAAATCTTAATTAGTTTTTTAAAGGGTGGTCTGGATTATGGAATGGTTCAAATTAAGGAGTTTCAGATTAGCAAGAATCCACTGTAATTGTTTAATTCTTTTTATACCTGTATGCCAAAAGCAGAAGGAACATATTGTGGTACAAGATATTCATATTGGTTATTCATGAAGTGTGGATTGAAGGTTTGTGATTTAAAAATATCATTAGTGTATGATAAAAAGATAGTATCTGTTTTTATTTGTTATGACATTCCCTTTTTTTATCTGGGACATTACCATAATAATACAGCTTTTCTTATGGTTAATTGGTTTCGTAGTTGCTAGTGGATTGAATCTATTGTATCTAGGGTAAACTGAAAAACATGCGGTAGTAAATTGATTGCTTTATTTAAAAGTTAAAGGATAAAACATCTTACATAGGAGTGGCCAAATCTATTATAATGTCATTATTCTGTTAGTTAATTAATTAAATTTTGTATTGAACTATTACATGATGATTATTACATGAATTTATTCTATGGTGGTTGGTGTGCTATTTTTAATTAATGAATTTTACTTGCGGTTTAGATTGGTTCTTTATGTCCTTTTCTCCTTCGAGCTGTTAAGGATTGCGGGTATAATGGTGAATAATAAACCAAACTTTTGCCAAAAATACCTTTACTTAGCCACATGCACCATGTGCTTCCAAATTATGAGAGACCTTTGGCATAACATGGCAATAGGCAACCTGGCAACTGCCATCTGTATTAACTTCAGTGTTGTTAGTGTACAAATAAATCATTGATATAACACTTCTCAATGACTTATATCAATTAATCAATAAATTACATAACAAAAAATATCATATACAAATACAATATCTAAAATAATCTAATATATAATATTCATTAATCTAATACTAAAAAGAATACAAAATAAATACACTTATAATAAATATAATTTTAGTCATATTATTATTATTATTACAATTATTTTATGATGAAAATTATTTCAATGGCAATACTATGGTCAATGGTAATAATAATTATTACAATGGCACTATGGTCCTGCAAGAATCCGGGCCACTACATCCATCCAATCTGCATGATCCTATGCTGTCTCTTTCCATCTTCTAACACCCAGCCATCATAGACCGTCCTCCACATCCTCCAGCCATCTGTCCCGAGTTTATCCTCTGTTTCTTTCTTAACTAATTCTAGTCCTACGTCTTCCTCTAATTCTAGTCATTACTAACACTAAATAATGAATAATCATTATTCTAATTCTAAGTATCAATATATTTATGGCACACTTTGTTTAGTGGTTTTGTAAAAATATCCGCTAATTGTTCATTCATGGGAATATACTTAGTTTTTATTTCATTGCCATCAATTTTATACTTAACATCAACATGCCGCAATTTTTTCTGGTCAGGATTACACACCAAAAACACTGTACTTTTGTTACCTACATAAATAACAGTAGTGTCAATCATTCAACATTTAATTATTTTATTAATTTCCTAATCCAACATTGTTCAGGAGTAGCTTAAAAAAGTTAAAATAATTCTGCCTAAGTAGGACTTAATGCTACAGAACTCTGTTTCTTAGAACTCCAAATAACACTATTTACAAAAACTTTAAATACACAACCAGAAGTTGTTTTCCTATCTTTATCTCTTGCAAAATTATTATCAGCATATCAAAATGGTACCTTTAGTGTATCTTAAAACTTTATTTAAGCATTGCCATAATTTCATAGATGGGGTAGATTAGTATAGTACTAAATAAGATACTGTAGCACACAAATTAGGTTTTGTGCTTACAACGGCATACATTAAGGAACCAATAAAAGGTTTGCATTTGTATTCTAAAGACATGTCAATCTCACTATCCTCAACATTAAGAGAAAAATCCATTCCTCTTTCAAAGGATTAGCATCAATTATATTATTATTATTTTTTAATATTCTAAATATTCCTTTTGATTCATGTACAAATAATAATTATTTGGACCTATATTTATACTTTGATATTTTATATGTTTCAAGCCTATATCCTTCCTATTAAATTCCGAATTTAACTATTCTTTTACAGCATTTATCTTGAAAATATCATCACCTAAAATTAGTAGATTTTCAGCATATAGTAATACATACACATCATTTTTAAAATATAAACAATAATCGTTTTGCTATTGACAAAAGTATTCTTAATGTCATTAACTTCAAAAAATGTGAATGCATCTCATAAAAGATACCTCTTGGTGAAATCATCTTGCTACTAGTCTTGCTTTATATAATTCATCTGCTTTCTTGATACAAATCTGCAGCCTATTAGTTTTACATGTTTACATTCTTCTACTAATTTCCCATGACTAGTTGTCTTCTAAAGATTTAATTTCATGTTTCACATCTTCATACAATGTTTCTTTGCCCTCTTGGTATTTTATGTATGTTCTAAATCTGATGCATCGTCTATGACATAGACTTGCAAATATTTAGGTTTTACAATCTTTCTCTTGTTTAAGTTTGTATCTTCATTTATTTTTTCTTGCTTTCTCTTAGCACTCATCTCTTTTCGAGACTTAGATCTTACAGAGTTGTTTTCAAATACTTCTTATCTCGGTATATCCTCCTCCTCAATCTAGGTCCAACTGTAATAATATTATGTAAGTTAGATAAAGTTAGACCTTCTTCATTTCCATATTTCATAAATATGGAGTGATATTTAGGTATGAAGTGGGGCTTCTATTTGTTAAATAATAGCAAATTGAAGGATTTCATCCCATAACTCCTTTAAAAGATCTGAATCAAGCAACAAGATTATAACTTTCTCTGCCAGTGTCCTATTAATTTTTTAAGCTACCCCGTTCATTCAGGGATTAAACGCAGCTGTAAGCTGCATAACTATGCCTTTATTATCACAAAATGTTCTAAAATTCTTTGAAACATATTTCTCTACATTGTCAGATCTTAACTTAAATTTCTAGTACCAAAATAATTGCAAGAATAATTATAATAATTTTTAATACTTCAAAACTCTTGTTTCATTTTCATTTCATTTTAATAAATATACAATTTTGTAAAATCGTTATTGAAAGATACAAAATATTTGCAACCAACCCAAGTTGTAGGAGTGACTGAAAAAACATTTGTATAAATTAGTTATAAGAGTTTTCTACCCCTGTATCCAATTTGTTTGAATGGAAGTTGTTTTATTTTTCCAAGAGCACATGGCTCACAAAATTAATTCTTACATGTTAACTTGTATGTTATCTAAACCTTCAACCATATTTTTATTTATGAGCATTTTCATATTCATATAGCTCAAATGAGAACAATTTTTTCGGCAAATCTTTGGTGAAATAACAATCATTAAATATTACATTTATATCAATAAAATAAAGAGGTTCTACTTTACTACCTAACATTAATAAACCATTTACCTCAGAAAATACTTTTACAACGCCATTACAAAAAAAAAACTTTCATGGGTTGTAGTGGCACAGTTTTTTTTTTTTTTTCATTACAAAAACAAAAGATTTTTGATAATGATAATAATATTTTTTTTTCACATCAGGTACATAGTAGAAATTACAAGTAACCTCAAAATCAATACTTAATTTCTTACAATTATAAAATAATTTTTCATCATTAATTAAATGTAAAAATAGGTACCTGAATCAACACACAACATAGCATTATTCATTCCATTCACATTATTATTACTTAATGACATAAAAGAAACATTTTTGTTACCATCAACATCTTTGTTCATCATACTTAAGTAGTACTTTTCTGACCTCTTCCCTTCGTTGTATCGTGACATACATCTGTTGCTTTGTTGTTGACATCTGTTGCTTTGTTGTTGACATCTGTTGTTGTTTCTTCTACTTGTTGCTTTGCTGAGTACCTTCTTTTGTCTGTTCTTGCACTGAAATTTATTATGTCCGGGTTGCCCACATCCATATCACAGAAAAGCACTATCACCCATGATGTTTGCAGCACCTTTGTGTGACTTGCTGGGTTTTCTTCCACAATAAGCAGTCTGTTTTTTACAAAACCTAATTTTAAATCTTCTATTGTCTCTAAAGCTGTAATAATGTTTTCATAAGGCTTGGGGATGAACAGCAATATATATTTGATTGTATCTTTTTCACTTAGTTGACTGTTGCCCAACACAATCATACTCCACTTCACTCAATTCTTTTCTTAAAATTGAGTACTTTACCTTCTTCTTAAAGTTGCCTTCAAGATTCTTCATCTTACTAGAAGTTGATCCTTTTTCTTTTAAATACTCTAAATAGCTATCGGTGATAATACCAATAATTAATGCTTGAGCTTTGGCTTCTAGCTGTTGCTTTTCTTTTAATTATTTAAATTTCTCATCTTCAATTGTCTCCAGCACATCATTACCCCGCAGGATACTTTTAAGTTGGAATTCCCACACAACGAAATTCTTCCTTAGGTTCACTTTTAGTTATTACACTATATTGCAATATTTCTTCTAATTATTGTGAATTTCTGGAACCATGACCATGTTAAGGAATGGTGGAATAATATGGAATAATAAACCAAACTTGATACTTTTATTGAGCAACACAAAACCGTTATTGAGTCTCGTGTTTCAAATTTACAAAAAACCTAATATTGGTCACATTTCATTAGTGTTGGGTTTTTTTAGTAGACATTTTTTAATTTCAGTTTTTAATTTTCTTTAAAGTTAAACAGTTTCTTTAATTAAAGAGGTATAGTAAACTGTTTCACTCCAAATTAAACATAATCAAGTTAATGTCAAAGTTAATGGCTACACACTGTCCTACATCGGGAGAAACGACAAAAATGAGGCAGCTGGCACTGGATTTGTAGTTAATCCGGCCACAAGGAAGTCAGTAATAAACTTCACCCCAGTTAATGAAAGGATAAGTGGGCTGCGCGTAAGATGTCGTTGGTTTAATATCACGATTATTGACATGTATGCACCGACCGCAGAAAAAGAGGATGAGGTGAAGGACGATTTCTACGATCAGTTAGAATAAGTTGTGGACCAAGCTCCAAAATATGACATAAAATTAGTCATGGGAGACTTCAATGCCAAAACAGGTAGAGAAACCCAATTTAAGCCCACCATCGGAGGTCAAGGTTTCCACGAAAATACCAATGACAATGGAGTGAGATGTATTAATCTGGCAGCAGCTAAAGGTCTAGCAGTAAGCAGTACGATGTTCCTACACAAGGACATACATAAGTATACCTGGGTAAGTCCCTAAAGGAGCAAAAAGACAAATCGATCATGTGCTGATAGACAAGAGGCATTAAAGCTCCATACAAGACATAAGGAGTTATCGTGGAGCAGATTGTAATTCTTACCATTATCTGATTAGAATCAAATTCTGTCAGAGGCTGAAGCGAACCCACCGAATTAGGGACCAACTGAAAAGAAAGAAGTACGAAGTCCGGAATTTGAAAAACCCTGTAGTACAAGCTGAATTTCAAATTGAGCTGAAAAATAAATTCGAACCCTTGAACTCGGAAGGCCTCACGGCTGACCAACACTGGGAGGCACTAGAGTCAGGGTTGAACAAACAGCTAAGGAAGTAATAGGGATTCAGGAAAAAAGAAAAGCCAAGAAATGGTTCACAGAAGCATGCGAAAAGGCAGTGGAGGAAAGAAGAAAAGTCATCTGCTTACAAACTGATGAAGCTATGCTGGACAAATACACAGCCGCTAGGAAAAAGACAAACAAAATAATAAGAACAGCCAAAAGAGAATTCTTCAAAGAAAGATTACAAACTATTGAGGAAAGTGGCAGGCTGGAAATATATGCGAATTCTTCGCAGGAAATCAGGAAAGAAAGGGAAGGATATAAAGCGAGAAATACACAAATACGAAGGAAAGATGGGAAATTGGCAGCATCGAAAGAAAAGATCCTAAGCATATGGAAGCATCCTTAGGAAGGATCCTAAGCATCAAACAGGATTTAGGAGGGGAAGGAGTACGCTGGATCAGATATTCATCCTAAAATAAGTACTCGAAAAACGATGGGAAGTAGATCAGTACGTACACGCATTATTTGTCGACTTCAAAGCAGCCTATGACTCCGTGGACAGAAACTGTCTCTGGAAGATCATGGCTGAGCTGGGTGTTCCCGGGAAGTTAGTGAGGTTAACGAAGGCGTGTACAAATGATCCTAACTGTAGGGAACTAATACAAGGAGAAGTATCTAAAGCCTTTGAAGTTCGAACGGGTTTGAGGCAGGGAGATGGACTCTCGCCGATGCTGTTTAACTTAGCACTGGAGATAGTAATAAGAGCAACATCAAGCGAAGATGGAGGGGTGCACGTTGGAATGAAACATAAAATCCTAGCATATGCGGATGATATAGCTGTCCTCGGAAGTAATCAAGAGGATATTGAGAGTTTCGCTCGGAATCTGTTGATAGAAGCCGAACAAATCGGACTACAAGTCAATGTAGATAAAACAAAATACATGATAGTTAGCTGAAACATCCATCCTAATAACATTATCTGCGTGGACTCTAAGTCATTTCCGAAAGTAGACAGATTCAATAACCTCGGCTCCACAATAACCTCAACAAATGATCAACTAACAGAGATAGATCAGCGAATCAGACTTGCGCATTCTTACAAACCACCTGTTACTTCGTCTCTCACAAGTTATTAAATTACTAGTGATTTAGTGAACTATAGTGTTTAGAAACAGTGATATTGAATAATTAACAATTTGTTCATCAAATGAACACAATACTGTAAGTAATCGCTTATTTATAAATTTTATCGAACAGTAAATAACAAAAGATTTAGGTGGATTAGGTGGAATCCACCAATCTCCGTTTTTCACCACCAATCCATATTAAAAATTTTCCTTTATTCTGTCAGCATTTCAATAAAATAATTGACAACGGTAAATACGTATGCCACAGTAGAACCAATGACACCAAACTAATGCCGGATTTTCCTGATACATATAGAAAAATTATTAAATACTTAACAGAAGGCTGAATTTTACACCTACCAGTTATATGAAGAGAGAGCACTGAGAGTAGTGATAAGAGGTATCCACCTTTCAACTCCACCTGATGAAATCAAAGAAGAATTGACGGCTCTAGGTTTCAATGTCCGTCAAATCGTTAATATTTATGAAGGAAATAAAGAACAACCGATGAAAATCAACAATGTAGCAATACCACTATTTTTTGTGGACTTGGAGCGCTCTCCAGGGGTCAAAAATATTTATAATCTTAATAGTTTTTATTACACCAGTATAGTGGTTGAAGAATCATACATCAAAAGGGAAATAGTACAATGTCATAATTGTCAATCTTATGGCCATACAAGAAGCTACTGCTATCGCTTACCTCGAAGTGTGAAGTGCGGACAGTAACACAGGTCTGAGGACTGCACCAAGCCTACGCAAGCTCCTGCAGTGTGCGCACTGTGCCATCTCAACCACCCAGCAAATTACAAGGGATGCCAAACTTATAAAATCTTGAAATCAAGAACACAGGCAGCACTCAGACATGAAAAGATATCCAGGACTCCCAGACCACCAAGATACCCTCAAGATGTGTGAACAATGACGTGCCCTATGCCGAAATGCTAGGAGAGATAAAACTCAACCTCAGGCCCTGCCGCAAACTCAACTACAACCTCTTGATCCACCACCCCAACATAAGAATACCAAAAAGTCCAGTCATCACCAATTTTCTGACATTCGTACCCCTAACAATTCCAATGACTTTACCTGTCTCTTTACATCATTTCTCTCCGAGATCAAATCTCTCTTCACCCCGCTTCTCTCTACTTACAAATATCATTGCTAATCTTACCCCACCGCCAAGAATTCCTTAAATGTCCTCATCAAAATTCCTCTCCATTCTCCTCTTGAATGCGAATGGTGTTCGAAATCACATCAACGAACTAACTTTTTTTCTACAGAACAATAACATTGAAATATCCCTGAAAACTGAGACCAGACTAACTAACAAACGACAGTTTAACATACCTGGTTACAAGATTTATCGAACAGCCCATACTGATGGAACATCACATGCAGGAACTGCTGTCATCATCCACCAATCCCTCTCCCACCACTTTTATCCTTTACCAGCTCATAATTTCCTACGAATCTCAGCAATAACAATCCAAACCTCACTTTTCCATGTTACAGTTGTCGCAGCATACTCGCCACCTAAAATAGCAATACCTGAACCTAACTTCATTTCTTTTCTCAATTCCTTGGGACACCATTTACTTATAGGTGCAGATCTTAATGCAAAATATTAGCAATGGAGAGTCAGAACCACGCATTCCCGCGGGCGAATATTGCTGCCTGCTCTTAATTCACATAATAACAATATTCTTTCTCCTGATACTCCTACATACTGGCCAACAGATCCTAACGGTAATCATGACCTCCTTGACTTCTTCATTCACAAAGGCCTAGGGCCGCTAAATTTCTCAATTTCACGGCTCGATGACCTTTCCTTAGAGCATATTAAGCTAAACCTAACCCTTTCTGCATCTCCTATCCCCAAATTATCTCCTCCCTCATTCATCAGAGGCCCAATTAACTGGAACCTTTTCCGCCAAACAATAACAGATGCAATAGACCTCAGAATATCCCCAAAAAACTCTCAAGACCTAGATAACGCAGTGCGTTCCTTCACCACCTTGATCCAACAAGCAGTCGAGACTGCATCCTCACCACTTCCCACCAAAAAATCCCTTAAAAAGAATCCTTTGCCCCAAAACTTTACCGACCTTAATAAATCTATACGCCAATCCAGGGCTCTCTGGCAAAGAACCAGGCATCCTGATGATCGGAAATTATACAATTACTGTTCCAAACAGATTAAAGAAGAACTGGCTACTTTTAGATCCCAATCCTACAATTCCTACCTCTGGAAAGTGACGAAAAAAATACATAAATACCAATCTATTTCCCACCCACTCTGACGAGATGATGGAACCTGGGCTTCGTGGGATTAGGCTAGGGGTTTCGTCAGATTAGACTAGAGCTGAAGAATTTGCCAAACACCTATCCAACACATTCACTACCCACACCGAACTCCATCCCACTCACACTTCTGA
Organism: Nezara viridula; assembly: GCA_928085145.1. Lineage (NCBI taxonomy): Eukaryota > Metazoa > Arthropoda > Insecta > Hemiptera > Pentatomidae > Nezara > Nezara viridula. The sequence goes on from OV725078.1 coordinate 130,304,980, forward strand.
AGTTAAAGAACTCCTCTCTTCTCCGATTCCTCTCTCCTTGTCTCCTAAAGCTGTCAACCCTTCTGAGATCAAATTCCTTATAAACAACTTGAAACCTCGAAAATCCCCTGGACACGATTTCCTTACTTTCCAGATCCTTAGACAACTTCCCAAAAAAGCAATCATATTTCTCACATACTATATAACTGTATTCTCCGCACAACTCACTTTCCTCTGATATGGAAACACTCCATTATTATCCTCTTCTCTAAACCAGGTAAATCTGTTAATAATACCTCATCCTATAGACCAATAAGCTTACTTCAGATCCTCTCAAAAATCTTTGAAAAAATCCTTCTCAAACGTATCCTACCCATTCTCCCCACAATATCCCACAATATCCCCTCCCATCCGCTCAAGACATTCCACTGTTCAACAAGTCCTCCGCGTTGTTAACCATATATCCTCTGCACTTGAAAACAAGCAATATTTCACTAGTGCCCTTCTGGACGTTGCGCAAGCTTTCGACTGGTTGTGACACGATAGCTTGCTTTTCAAGCTTAAAACCCACTTACCCCAATCCTTGTACCTAGTCCTCAGATTCTACCTTTCAAATCGTTCCTTTCAAGTCACTGTCCGAATTCTCCAATTATTATGCAGTTGAGGCATGTGTTCCACAATGCAGTGTCTTGAGTCCAGTTATCTACATTCTTTTTACAGCTGACATCCCAACCCATCCTAATACCCTTCTAACAACATTTGTTGACGATACCGCCATTCTATCATCCCAACCAGACCCTGAAACAGCATCCCTAAACCTACAAAGACACATCTCCCTAATATAGCAATGGTGCAACAATTGGCGCATCAAGATCAATGAATCCAAATGCAAGCATGTCACCTTTACCCTCCAACGCAGATCCTGTCCACTTATATTTTTCAACTCAGTACCTCTTCCCATCTCAGACACAGTTCGGTATCTAGGATTCCTTTTAGACAAAAGACTAACATGGAACCACATACCAGACTTAAAAAAGACAAGAACTCAACCGACGATTTGGCCAGTTATACAGACTACTTAACAGAAAATCTAACATCTCAATTAAAAACAAATTATTAATATACAAGACTATACTGAAACCCATCTGGATCTATGGACTTGAACTGTGGGGGACAACTAAATTTTTGAACATCAAACGCATCCAATCCATCCAGTCTAAAGCCCTCCGTATAATAGTCAATGCTCCTTATTATGTTACGAACAAAACCTTACATCATGACCTTAACATCCCTTATGTCCTTGACGTTATTCCATCCCGATTTTCCAATTTTCATCAGAACCTAATCCATCCTCCTCGAAGGTTGAAGCGGTAGTGGCCTCGAGATCTTTTGTAAATACGTCACTGGAGTCCTGGAAATTGCCAACTTCTCCACTCAAGTCATGAGCGTATATGACTTTAGTGCCCTCTCTTAGTCTCCACTGGATTCCCATCCTAGTGATGCGGCTAAGAAAGAAGGGCTGGGATCTCTTGGAGTCTTGCCTTATCCTCCACACGTGGGGGAAAGGGTCCGACTCGGAGCTCCCTCGGCTGACTGTAAATATTGCAAATAAGTATGAATGTGTTTTTATTTATTTATTTATTTTTTATTTAATGTTGTATCATGGTTGATTTACTCTGTTATTCCAAGTTCTCTTTTCTTTTATTTTGTTATAATCTTGTTTTTCTTTTCTTGTATATATGGTATGTTTGTGTTCTATACATCCTAAATACCCAATGCCCTTAATTGTGGCAAAATGTATTTTTTTATTCTCAATAAAATATTATTATTATAATTAAAAAAGGCCAGCGAATAACAAGTGCGAACAGATCTTTCAAGGGTACTGAAATCCAGAAAAATATCCAACAATCTAAAAATAAGGGTGTACACCGCCGTGATTAAGCTAGTGCGTCTGTACGGTTGTGAAACCTGGGTATACGTTAGAAGCCAGAATTGAGGGATTCGAAAGAAAAGTTCTACGTAGGATCACAGGACCTATATGGGACCAGAACCTTGACACATGAAGGAGAATGAATAATAAAGAACTGCTGAAAAAAAAAATGGGTCAGTCATATCTCATGACATGAAGGCGAGGAGGTTAAGATGGGCGGTGCACGTAGCTCGTAGCATTCCATCAGGACGCTTTTACACAACAATGAATGCCAGAGTAGTAGGCAAGGGACCACGTGGGATGCCAAAAGCTAGATTATTAGATAGGATAAACAAAGACACGGCTGAGCTTCATACCGCAAATTGGAAAGTAGTAGCCCAAGGTAGGCAGTGGTGGAGAAGGCTGGTTCAGGCGGCCAAAGATCTACAAGGTCTGTAGAGCCAACCGGAATATATATATATGTATTGTGACGAAGGAGTATGTAAATGATCCTAAATATTGAGTCTCAATACAAGGAAAAGTATCTGAAGCATTCAAATTTCTAACTGGTTTGTGGCAGGGAGAGGGAATCTCATCGATGCTGTTCAACTTAGCCCTGGAGATGATAAGGTGATACGAACATCATGTGAAAATGGAAAGGTGCATCTTGGAATGGATCATAAATTTCTTGAACATACAGATGATATTGCTCTCCTTAGAAGCAGTCAAGAAAACATTGAGTGACTTTTTAAGTCTCTGACAGAATAAACAGTGCGAATTAGTCACCAAATATATGATCGGAAATCAAAAATTCCACCGCAACAACAGTATCTGGATGGAAGAGAAATCGTTCTTGAGAGTATACAAATTCAAATAGCAATCAGACCGGCGTATAAAAATCACAACAATAACTATCTTTTCTTATTCAAAGGTATTGAAATCCTAAAAAATCTCTAGAAATCTCAAATTAATGGTGAATAATGTTATGATAAAGCCAGTTCTAATATACAGCTACAAGACCTGACAAATACATACAGCTGACAAGAACAAAGTATTGAAAGATTTAAAAGTAAAATGCCCTGTATGATAAGCAGAGTGATTAGTGGCTAATGGCGTCGAGTTAAAGCCTTGTATAAAATAAAAACAAAATCTGGGATTAGAGGAGAAGGTCGAATAAAGAACTACTTACAGAAACTGGTCAATGAATATTTCATGATATGAAGGCAAAGAAGTGGGAAGATAGGTGGGACATGTAGCTTGGAGAAATCCATCTACACAACAATGAATATCTCAGTAATAGGCAGGAGACCATGCAGAAGCCTAAAACCCAGAAAAGAAGAAGGCTGGTTAATGTGGTGAATGATTTGTAAAGTAAAAAAAAAAAAAGGTACAATCTCTTTTTAATGACTGTAATGTGCACTGTTAGTATCTATGAACCGTTGATGTGAGGTAATATTCCTTTGTTCTTTTAATCCAGAACCTCAAAGCAAAGATTTAGTTAGTAGTTAATATTTTTCTCATATATCTATATTAGTATAGTCTAACTCGTTTTTTGCAAACGGAATTAGGCTCTGATTGATAACATTGCTAATAATTTTTATATACAATTCAGGAGTGTTATATAGAAATCGGTAGCAACACGAAGTTAGTAAGTTTACAAATACCGTATGATTGAATTCTATTTCAGTATAGATAACTAATATCTCATTAGCAGCTTTGTGCTAATAAGATATTAGCTTCTATCTTATTTAAAAATAAACCACAATTTATTTTAAACAGAAATCATCTTTATTTTTTTTATTTTCGAAATACTTTACTATATAACTAATCAATCATCTAATTGGCACAGTGAAGCTACCCCACGCTTGATCCAGTGTTTTGGTTCCTCTTCGGTCTCTAGAAGTATAGGGAGAACGTAGTTTGTTGAATGGCCAGTTGTCGAGAGAGTTCCTTTTCTTTCACTTGTCTTGTACAGCGGACAAACATACCTATTCGCCTCGTCTAACTTCTCTCGTACTATGGGCATAATCCAAATTCTTGGCAGTTCGTCCGATAACATTTTGAAATGAGGCTCCGACAAGCAATGACTAAAACAGAAAATGGCAGTTAAATAAAACCATGGCTATGAAATTAATACATTAACATTAACATCAATGAATTAATATACTTTTTAAAACAATAAATAATTTAAGATATGGTCAAATTGAGTTATTTCAAAAAATTCGTTGAACGGTTGTTTTATTTTCTGTTTTTGATCCAGTCAAGATGACAATTATGCCATTTAACATTAAAAAAAAAGGTAACAATATATTGATATATGCAAAAATGTAAAAAAAAAAAACGTAAATAAATAAATAAAATGCCTTATAAAAGTAGATTTAATTCACTTAGTGGTATTCAAGTCAAAATTTCACTTAAAATATTAGTTGTGTGTTGACACTGGTGCTCTTTTTATATTTTTAAATTTTAGAATTAGTCATGGCCGCAACTGCAGTCAAGCTTTCATGCCGCTCAGTGTTTGTTACTTTGTTGTGTGAATAATATGTAAAGTGCTGGTGTACGATTTAATCAACAGTTACTTTATAAACAATTGAGCATTTTTATGCTTACGGATACACAGGTGAGCTACTATTTATTAACAATGAAAGTGTTATAAATTGGTGCTCAATTGGATAGTGGAAGTATCAGGTAATCATCTTACTTGCGTTAATTCACTATCAAGGCTCTATTTATGAACATACTTCCGCGGCTGGTCCCCAGTTCGAACCCAAAGGCATATGCATATATATTTTTTTTTTTTCCTAGAGACTGTTTTATTTTTCCTTGATTTTATTTATAGAAATGTTTTATTTTATAGCTGCATATAGACTATTAATTTAAGAATTCATTTCTTAAATTCGCATCTTACTAATTAGGTCTTAGTTAGGTTTTTTTTTTTTTTATATCTCTTTTTTCCCCTCTTATCATAAATATGGACGACAAGAATGTTGATAAGAACTCATCAAGCGAAGAATCAGAAGATAAGACGCCCTTTTCTGAAATTAACGAGACCTATTCGCAATACTTGAAAAGGCGTACTCTACAAAACTCTTTACGTGGGTCGGAGGGCAATTCACCTAATAAGAAGATAAACAAATTGACGAAACCCAAACAGTCAAATGGGCAAAATAAATCGACTAAATCAAAACAATCAGCCGAAACTAAATCTTCACCTCAAACTAGAAGTAAATCAAATGTCATAAACCCAGAGCCATCTGTACCAAATATCACAGCCAGCAAGAATTCCTCTTCTGCTACCAACACATCAAACAAGACTTCGAAGCCTCAAGGTATGTCTGACTCCGAGCCGCCACCTATATTTGTTTTTAAAATTGATAATTTTTTTTCATTTGGCCAAGAAATCGCAAATCTTATCGGATAAACAAACTTTCGATGTTTTTCTATATGGACCAACTCCATATATTATTAGAGTCCTTCCAATGGGTAGTTTCTCAACAAGCGTTTTCATATGATTGTATTATTACCTTGTGCACATTTAGTGGATGTATTTTTAATTTATATAGTTGTAAATCTTATGAATAAATAAATTTTAAAAAATTATAATTACAATTACTTTTGTGTTGGTGCATTTTTTTTTTTTTAGATTTTGTTTAGTTTGTCCAATGGAATATCTGAGCGAGAAAGTAAAGTTAATATGGAAGTGAAAATCTATGGGCAAATAAAAAAATCATGGGCGTCCAGTTGCTATCATAGTTATCGTTAGGTTCATAATAATGATGCTTCTGCTGCGGACAAAGAATTTTATTCTTCGAGTGTTTAAGAGTTTGATTATGTTACCGACAGGAAAATACTCCTTGGATAGGAGATTTAAATGCAATTGCAAAAATGGCAGGAAAGTCGGAAAATATAGGGAAAAATAAAAAAAAGATAACGGTTGTAGACTAATATACCTTTGTGAAGAAATGAACGTGAGAATCTTTAATGGATTCTATAAAAATAAAGATATCCAAAAGTACACTTTGTTCTAACCAACATGATAATTAAAGTCTTTAATTGGCTATATAATCTTACTTAAGGCGAAATGTTTTAGTAATGTGTTAGGATGTTAGAGGTATTCGAAATTTAAGCCTAGAACGCCTGCTTTCTCCAAAAGATCCACACAGACTTAGAATGTACACAAAAGAACAGCCCAGATTCATAAGTAAGTAGGCCAAGCATAGATTATATATATTTACTCTTACGCAACTTATTAACAGGAATAATTTAAAGCTGAAAATAAGGAGGTACATTTAATATTTTTTGATTCACAAAAAAACATATAATTTAATGAGGGATTTTCACTATTATTGAATGCCCTATACTCCCGTTTTATTTCACTTATTTCCAGTAAATTACATAATAAACAGCAGAGTGCCTTAGAAATCGAAAAAGTAAGGCAGTAAATGATCCAAGCTATATAAGGATTATATTCACATGCAACAACAAGAGTCGAACTCAAATATGGCCTAACAAAGAAAATTTGAGTCATAAAAGGCCTTAGTAAGGCTGCTCACTCCGCTCTCTACTGTTTAATAATATCCATATGGAAAATAAATTGTAACGGTATGGGGATAATCTGAGATGATGAATTTACAATTTACAATTTGCCAATGGCCAAATCATCAGTGCAAATGATGAAGAAGATGCATCATTTATGATGATAAAGCTGTTGGGAACCTACCGGGAAGGAAGTCTAGAAATCAGTAAAACAAAAAGTGAGGTCGATGTCATTTAAAATAGTGGAAATTCCTCACTAAATGTTGGAGGATAGGACTTGATCCCCAATGGAGAAATTTAAATATTTAGGAAGATGTGTTTCGAAGAGAAGCATCAACAAAAAAGACATTGATGAAAAGGTGATCAGAGGTTAAAAAGCCACACGAACTTTAAATTCTGTTCTATGGAATCACGACGTCATGCTCCACACAAGAAAGAGACTCTTCCATTCATTTGTTCAAAGCTCTGCCTTATCTCAGAAACCTGTACTCTTTCAATGGCATCGGAAAGAACACTGTTATCAATGGAAATGGATTTTGGTAGAGGTAATTTTAGAATAAAAACGAGTCTAGTCACTGTAGTGGTTGTGTTCACATCGTCTCCGTGCTATACAGTTTTAAAAAAAGTGCTGTAGCTGATTTTGGTGAATGAATCTGTGCAATAGTGATCAACTACTATTAAAGAACAAACTGTTAAAATTTACTGAGTATCACACGAGCCGATAGTACCATATAAGGTAAAAATTATTTTACATTTTAGTGGGCAGAATAGGCATGTCTGTAACAGGATTGTCTGGGTGGGGGAAGCTCCGCCCTTTTCTTATCTATCCGGGCCTTGAACTTCAGTACCTCACTGGCCCTTAGTCGAAGTTGCGCTAATTAGAAGAACACTACATTTGCGTGTTCAATTAAAATTTAAAAAAAATATTTATTTGAATACTTCCCGTTAAAACTATTAACATTTTAATTAATATCGCCCAACTCCGTGAAATATATCCTTAAAAATGGTTTGTACTAATGACGAGATTATGCAGGCTGTTAAAGAAATAAATACAAATCTGGAAAAGAATAATAAACTAATGGCCGAGGTAATTGAGGAGTTAGATACATTAAAAAAACATTGTATCCGCTTAGAGGAAAAAAATACTCGATTAGAATGAGAAATTATATATCTAAAAAGACAATTAAGGCGGAATAATCTCGTTATACATAACATACCAATGACGGAAAACGAGGATGTGTTAGATAAAGTAAATGATTCCTTAAAAACTGTCAATATTGCACTACCAGAATATGCCGTAAATAACTGCTTCAGAATAGGAAATGGCTCCATATTATTGTCATTAAATAACAACTCCATAAAATATGAAATATTTAAAAATAGAGATGCTCTAAAATAAAAAAAAAATTATGTGAGCCATGACAAAACCCCCGAAGAAAGAGAACAGGACAAAAAGATTTTCAGTTACATAAACAAATTAAAGGTTATTGATCCTCACGCGTCCTACAAAAAAGGTCTTTTTAAAATAAGAGGGACTTTATACGCACTCAATGAAGTAGAATCACTGTTAGAGAACTTCAATGATGACCAGTAAGAGTTGGAACCCTCTCAAGCAACAAAAAGAAAAAAAATAGCGGAAAAATTGGGTGAGTACAAGTTCAGAAGCTCATCGAAGGATCACACCTCCACTTGACCAATGGCTTATGATAATTCGTTGTCATCTAAAATAATAATAAATGTTAAAGCTGAAAGGCCGGCGAATTTAACTGTAAACCATTTATACGAAGAATTATTAAAAATATTGTTCTGTAACATCAATGGCTACAAAAATTTGGTAAATCCAAGTATAGAATCAAATATAATCAAAGAAAATAAAATTATCTGTTTGGTAGAGACCTGGATACTTAATGAATTTGTTGTACCGTCCTGGCTCACTGATTACGTTTCTTACTATTCTTATGCCGTAAAAACACATATAACTGGCAGAGGAAGTGGGGGATTGGCAATAATGATTCATAACAGCATAGCTCACGAAGTTACCGTCTTGGAAATCAACCGCTTTTGGATTTTTTTGAATATAAAATTAAATAACACGTTTTTAACATTGGGAAATATCTATCTCCCTCCAAATAATGATATTGTTTCTAGCATGGATGAGCTTCATAATGTCATGACTCGCATAATGTCTAACTATCCACATAGCCGAATTATCCTAACCGGTGATTTTAATGGACACGTGGGAAGTTTATATGACTTAGAGAAAGAATTTTTGTTGGGCTCACGACTTTACAAAAAAAGATCATCATATCACAAACATGTGAACCGGCGAGGAAAAATTCTGGTAGAAACTCTGGAGTCCTTGGGGATGATAATATGCAATGACCGTAGTGTTTCGGATAGACCAGGAAAATATACTTTCGTTACAACCAAGGGGAGATCGGTGATCGATCTGGTATGTATAAATGAAAGTTGTCTGGACAGATTTATAGATATGGAAGTCGTTAGCATATCAGGGCTTTTGGATCATATGGCTTGTATTACCTCCTTGAAGACCATTAGAGCACAAAATCCTCCTATGAACAGAATAGCTTCGCCAATAGAATACTTAGTTACCAACTACTCACCGTGGGATGAAGACAAAATTAATTTATTTTGTGAAAATATTTCCAACTCTGAAAAATTTTATTTCTATTCTGAAGATGTGAACCAGCTGTATGATAACTTTAAACAGGCAATGCAGGAAAACTTGTTGGGGTCAGCTTTGATATTAACGAGGAAGATGATCGCGAATACCACTTCGCAACCTAAGCACAAATGGTTTGATCAGGAATGCAGGAGATGTAAACGAAATCTCAAGAAGTTGCAAAGAATAATGCAAAAGAACAGTTTATTGACAGGATTTATCAGAGACTACCTTCAAGCCCGAGATGAATATAGAAAACTAATAAAAAGGAAAAAAATGGAGTTTAGAGCATCAGTAATTACAAATTTGAGAACTGTAAAAAACAGTGGAGAATTTTGGAAGACGGTGAATATGTTGAGACCATTTCACAATCAAAATAACGAAATAAGTCTAAACGATTGGTTTCAATATTACACAAATCTATATGGCCAAAAAACGATACATGAAACATACTTTTTCTCCGTAACTCATCGACTCTTGGATATCAATATATCATTGGAAGAACTGCAACAAAGCATAGGTACCTGTAAAAAACATAAATCTCCAGGACCTGATAATATAACTTATGAAGTTGTTAAATGTCTCAACCCCTCTTGGGAGCACTACATATTAAATTTATTTAATAACGTATTGAATTCTGAACAAATTCCAGGAATGTGGGCAGAATCTAACTTGCGTCTTCTGTATAAGAAAGGTGATAAAAAGGATCCGAACAACTACAGAGGCATATCCTTACTTAATACTCTAGCAAAGTTATTCACTAGCATTCTAAGGAACAGAATTATGAAATGGGCTGAATTAGAAAAATTAATACTGGAGGAACAGACTGGTTTTAGAACGGACAGGGGATGCATTGATCACATATTCACATTGATGTCAGTTATCAACATTAATTTCAGGTCAAAGGGCAGCTATGTTTACGCAGTGTTTGTCGACCTTAGGAAGGCCTTCGACTCCATCCACCAAAATTTGTTGTGGGAAAGGCTCTTTTCTCTTGAAATGGGGGGGGGAAACTAATTAGGCTTCTCAAGAAACTATATGATGCTTCATCGATGCGGATAAAGTTAAAACACGAGCTGTCAGAAGAGATTGGTATCAGTCTGGGCCTGCTTCAGGGGGACAGTCTTAGTCCTGCATTGTTTATCCTGTTTGTGTCGGATATAGTTGAGTACTTCCGTGACCGAGGAGCTGTTGGTATTAGTATAGACCACAACCATGAAGTAGTTATGCTTCTGTTAGCGGATGATATTGTGCTCCTCAGTAATTCATGGCATGGTGCACAAAGAAACATCAATATACTGAGCGAATACTGTAAAAGCAAATCTTTGACCCTAAATCCATCTAAGTCTAAGGTGTTGGTGTTCCATAAATCTCCAAGGATGAAGAAACTTAAGACTTTAGCTTGGCGAGACACAAGTTTGGAGTATACCAGAAACTACACATATCTGGGTGTACCCTTTTCTTCTTCTGGAAAATTTGAGAGAGCCGCTGAGCATTTCTTACATAGATCATCTGTTGCAGCGACCAAAGTGATGGCAATCCGAAGAAATAGAAAAAGCGACTCTTGGGAGACAAAAACCAGCCTCTTTGACTCGATGGGCTCGTCAACACTGCTCTATGCTGCAGAGATCTGGGGGACGAGATACCTGGAGGTTTTGGAGAAGACGCAAGATCGATTTATCAAATCATTGCTCCATTGGCCAAGAAATACACCGAACTATGCGGCTCGCCTTGAAAGTGGGAGATCTCCATTAAATGTTGAAGTGTTAAAAAAAGTGATCAACTATTGGACAAAGCTAAGCTTAATGAGTGACGAAAGACTACCTAGACAATGCTTTAATAGGCTTAGAGCTCTAGACTCATCCATTGGAAAACCTGATCCAACTTATAACTGGGTTACCCAAGTAAAGATGATTGTGGCGGAACTTGGATGTCAGGGGCTGTTTTCTTGTGTTTTCTCTCAAGGTCTGATGAGTTTCAAAGATGAAATCATGGAAAAAAAAAAGAAACCATCCCGCATCCAAGGACATCGACAGAGTGTTAAACTCTAAATCAAACCCAAGATATAGAAAATCTGCTCCTTTAATGTTACCAGACCAGAGGATTATCTTCAGTTCAGGGCTCTGAATTTAAACAAATTAAGAGCCGTTAGTCGTCTCAGAGTAGCAAATAAAGATTTTATGAAAATATACTTAAAAGATGCTACTTTGACTATTAAATCCAGTGAGGTGTGTGGTGCATGCAACTGCCTTGTAACTGACCCGGTAACTCATTTTCTGATCCAATGTATCAAGTTCAACGAGCCGAGAAATAAGTACTTGGAGGCATTTATCACTGAATCCAGAGAAGATGCTAGTGTGGAGGAGATACTGAAAATAGACACTACGAAAACAATAAACCAACTGTATCATTTCATACAGGGCTGTTCATTGAACTGTTAAGTGGTAAAGTTAATCATATAACATATATTAATTCTTATTTATATTGTCATTTGTCTTATACCTCTCGAATATTAAAAAAAAAAAAAGTTTTACTAATTGTTATGTATATATATATATATATATATATATATATATATATATATATATATATATATATATATATATATATATATATATATATATCGTTTACTAATCTGTTATTATATTAGTCATACTTAATGCTGTGGACATTGTTAATGTTATGTTTGAATGCAGTACTAGACTCAAGATCTAACATTGTTAAATATACCATTATATTTATTTGTACAGGAATTTCCTTAGACAAATAAAATAAACTATCTATCTATCTATCTACATGAAATGCCCGTTTTTAATATTTCAAAAATTCAAAGTCGGATTAGTGCACTTTTGTTGTTTACTACGTCTATGTTTACAGATCATAAAGAACCGTTATTAACTAAAAAAAAAAAAAAAAAAATTAGAATAAAAACACGTCCCATATAACCCCATTAGAGAAAAAGTGAAAGAAGACCTTAATATGCTTTACTCAATCGAGTCAAAAAAGATGAGTTGATGTGGAAACATTATGAGAATAGTCGACGACGGATGGTCCAAAAGAATACTTAAGTACCATTGAAAAGGAGGAGGTATACATGAGGTAATAGCAGTAAGAGGAATGTGATAGGAAGATTGCTATAACAAAAAGAAATGGTGGCAGGTCTTCTTAGGCGAAGACATATGACCTTCAATGGTTGTAATAGTCATTTATACATACATACATACGTACATATATATATATATATATATATATATATATATATATATGAAACACAAGAAAAATTAGTTCATTGTGACTTAAATGAATATACCCTGTGATATATATACCCTCTAAGACATTGGTTAGAAGTATAATTTTTTCTATAACAATAGAATCTTGCGCATGCGATCATGCCTTAACTGATTTAGTCTTATCTTTCAAGTAAAACGTTTTATATATCTGTGTCTTCCAAAACGTAAAAAATAATTTCATAGTGTCTTTTTAAAATTTAATAAATACTAATGATTTTAATTTGTTATCAGAGTACAGGAGACAAAAATTATATTGGCAAGAACTTGATTGATTGTTCAAAACAGATGTTTTAGATAAACGAAACAATTTTTAAAAAATGAAGACAAGTTTAATTTGGACATAGCTGATAAGTTCAGTTTAATTACATATTTTGGCAAATAAGTAACATTTACCTTAGGCATTTATTATCATAAAAGTGTTGTTTTAAATAATAAATAAAATGTGATAATAATTTAAAAAAAAAATAACATTCGATAATCAACAAAAAAACATGTTTGGAATCCCCCTTTTTTTTTTTAAGGACGAATATATTTTCTAGATATGATACCCAAAAAATGCCAATTAATACTAACTGAAGTGAGTGAAATATTCTTTTAAATGTCAAACTTGGTTATTGTTAGTCAGTACAGTTTTCAATAGTTCTTTATATGTACTCAATATCATATAATACAAAGTAAACTTCTTTTCAATTAATTTATACATTGTCAAAATATAATATGCATTAAAATTAAGTGAAATATCAGTGTTTACTTACCGTTCCTTATCCCATCTCGCCCCTACTACGTAAATACCATACACTATGACGCCATCATCAGGTGGAGGACCCTGGTACTCGACGTCTTTTAATATGGAAAAATCAAAGGTTATCTTATCGATGGGAATTTTATATTTGCGGGCAAAGTTTTGCATAGCGCCAGTCAAAAATGCTTGAGTAAAGAAGAATCCCGATAACCAGAAGCTTTCAGGCTTTCCTTCTCGGAACCAGGTCTGTAAACAATTAAATGAGTCACAAGATATATTTATTAATCATTTATTACTTTCTAGAACAAATTAGACGTGTAGCTAGTTTATTAGCCCCTCATTCTAATGATACTCCATTCAAATACTTCCTACATTGTTAGCTGATTGAACTTAAAATTTAACATTATTTTTCATATCGAGGAAAACGTTTTATTTCACCCTTATACATTTATTTCATGCTTTAATTCATTTAAATTTCCCGACGACGTTTAGGGCAATTTTGCCCATTTTCATGTCGAATATTCATATATCATTACTATATAATCATACTTTTTCATATAATTATTGTAACCCCGAGACGTCCTCGTGTATCTCACTACTACGCCGAGTTAGGGTGGCTCTTCCCCTCCTTCAGAAGACAATATTTCCTAGGTACATTCCTTTACCAAATATCCATAATCATCGTCCGTCCTACGCATTCAATCTCCTTCAATTTAAGTCATCTATCCACTCCATCTCTACAAGATCTCGTCCTTCTGACCTTTATACCCCTTTCCAAAAATCTGCCTCCTTTCAACATTCCTTTATTGTCCGCTCTACTACCTTTTGGAATTCCATCCCACTTAAAATCCCATGCACATCCCTATCCATATTAAAACCCTCCTATTCCAATTCCTCCTTACAATTCAATCAGACGCTGGGTAGCCATTTATCATGTAACAAAATTGCATTTTTCTCTATTTATCATTTGTATATAAATATATATTCTTTTTTGAGCATGGAAAAGATGTCTAGTCACGTTCTGTAATGTAAATGTAATAAGGTAAATACTTCTGTCTATCACTTAGTTTTTAGTTATTTTTTTTATTGTAATATGTATTTTGGCCAGATGGAATGTTAATTTTTATTTACAAAATTGTTATTCTTAAGGGACTTTGTCCCAGAATAAAGTTAATTCTTCTATTCTATATCTCCTCAAAATCCTTCAAATTATAAAATACATAAATTATTCATGAAAAGTCAATTTTAATCAGATGTAGACAGTCAAAAAATTAAATATTATTTCAAATTTACTCAAATGATACAAATTTTTGTCACCTTTAAATACAACAGCCACTGTGAGCTGTGGGCTTACCAATTATTTTTGGTATAATAGTAAAAATCCAAAGTCCTCCGAACAATATTCGGTGCTCCGATCTATGTAACCAACAAAACCCTACCTTAATATCCCACTTGACCTTATCCCTGAAAATTTTTCCAAATTTTCATCAGAACCTTATAAATCGTCCGAATCCCCATGCACAATCCCTATCTAATTCCCCTCATCCCTACAATCCTCCTCGAAGGTTGAAGTGGCAGTGTCCCAAAGATCTTTTGTTGCATATATATTGGAGTTCTCTCAATGGCCAGATTCTCCACTTAAGACATGAATATATGTGGCTAAAGGGCTCTAGCTCAAACTCCACTGGCTTTACCACCAGTGAGTGGTTGAGAAAGTAGTACAGGGGAACTCTTGGAGTCCTCCTTTTCCTTCTATAGTTGGAGGAAGAAGCCTGGCTTGGGGTTCCCTCCCTGATTTTATATAAGTATTTAGACTGTGTTTTTATGTTTTTAATTTACTTATCTTTAGGTTATTTTATTTTTTATTGTACATAGTTTTTGATAATTATTTAGCCATTAGTTCACTTTTGTTAATTTTATGTTTTCTGTATATATGGTGTGAATGTGTTCATATATCACTGTAATTATTGTCCACGTGACAGATTATTATATTTCTAAAAAAATAAATTTAAAAAACAAAAAATTGTTGACTGTCCACAGTTGTTTTAGAATTGACTTTTCATGAATAATTTATAAAAAAATTAATTTGAAGGATTTCGAGGAGATAAATGTTACAATAATTATACAAAAAAGTATGATTATATGGATTATACTGGGTGTTTCAGGGTTAAGTGGCCAAACTGAAAATATAAATTAAAAACCTTAAAACAAGAAAAAAAATCCTATGAAGGTATGTCCGCAAAAGCTTTGTTTAGGAGATATTCACACCTAAAGATCTTTTTGTTATGAATTATTTGCGTTACATTAAATGTTGTTCAAAGTGATTTCATCGAGCATTAAGACAGGCTCGGCATCTTTTTCAACAGCAGCAGTGGCAGAACGGCACTGGACATGTGTTATTGTTTCACGAGATTCAGTTATCCTTCTTCGTTTGTAATTAAGGTCATTGATCGGACTTGCATAGACTTCTTGTTCAATGTCAACCCAAAATAAAAAATCCAGTGGTGTCAGGTCTGGAGAGCATGTACATATCGGCATATTCATCATTAGTATAAATGGAAGGCATAATGATGAGTACTCTGCGAAAGTCTCTTACAAACTGACAAATGTTATTGAGAGTTCCCAATACTAATTCCAAATAGTATTAATCCTTATGTTGCCAATAGTTTATATACAGTTAGGAATAAAAGGCCATATTAGTGTTCTATCCAATCCATCTCCTAAAAAAAAGCGTTTGCGGACATACTTTCACTTTGAACAACATTTAATATGAATGTTAACGTTTAAATTTAATTATTAAAGTAGTTAGAAAAAATGTTTTATTTATTTCATATAACGCAAATAATTCATAACAACGAAAATCTTTAGGTGTGAATATCTCCTAAGCAATGTTTTTGCGGACACACCTTCAGAGGAAATTTTTTTTGTTGTTTTGAGGTCATTATTTCGTTTTTGCAGTTTGGCCACTTAACTCTGAAACACCTTGTTTAATAATGACACATGAATATTCAACTTGAAAATGAGCCCGATACGTCATAATAATTAATAATTGCCCGAAACGTCGTAGGGATATTTAAATGAATTAAAGCATGGAATAAATGTATAATGGTGAAATAAAACGTTTTACACGACACTATAAATTTTACTATTAATATTATGCCCTAGAAAATTTTGAAGATTTAATGAAAAGCATTATTTTTCTTTCTGAAGAAGTCAATAATTAAACAAAGTTTTAAATATATTAGAAAAAAGGAAAAGATAGAATGAGAAGTTTGATCTTCAAATAGTTTTGAGCTGATTGGATTTACCAGTTCAGCCTCTTTGATAATGATTGATTAAGGTCATCATTATTGATTGATTTTATAATATTTAAAAAAATCATATATTTAAAAAAACTAATAAATGGAGAGAAGTATAAAAACAGATGAATTATTATATATATATTCCTAAAAATATTAAATTACAAGTGATGAAGACATTATGAATATTGCTTTGCATTCTATGAGAGAACTAACTTCTTGAATGGGAGTATTCAAATACAACTACGATTCTTGGGTATGGACAAATAATTTCTTTTTATTAACATCAGTTTTGGATAGACTACATGATTAGAAGACCCTAATGGAGGCCAAACTATAACTATAAAACGGTATTAGATCATTTAAGCCATGAAGAAAAATTTTGTCTGTAAAAAATGTTGTACTGATCACATCGTCTTCTCATACAAACCTGTGGTTCATGAAAAAGTACTTCCTTAGCGATTATTAAACCTAGGACCAATATGGATGAAGGTTTTTTTGGAGGGATTTTTTAGTAGTTGCTAAGTTTAAGTCTAAATACTTGATAAAGAGGGATGCCAAGCTCTTTATTAAAAATGGGATAAACCTTACAGGAGACCATGGAATCTAACATTATCACCTCCCAGTTTAACCCTTGAACAAGAAACAGTAGCACTCATTAAACCATCTTTAAATATGCATTCTTGAAGGACTCGAGCTAGGTATAAGTCATCTGCAAAACCAAATATTTGTAAGACCCAGTTAAAAATAGATATGGACCTATTCTTCTTTTCCACGTGATATTATTCTTGGTTTGATTTATTTTCTATTTTGGTTCAATTTCATGTAAAAATACCTGATTTCATTGTCTCCCGTTTTCCTCAAGCTGATTCCTTTTGAACTCACACTTGCTCCTTGTGGTGCAGTCGCTTCTCCTCGCTTTTTCTTTACCTATACACAACTGAGGTCGTCTCGTGTGCCGTTTTCGAACCATGTTTATATGGCCTTCTACTTGGACATTTCCACGAAACACACATGCTTAAAACCAAGTAATCATTTTCTCACCCGGTTCAATTTTTTGACTCTAAGCAAAGTTTATGAATTTTATATATATTATTTTCTTCCAATTAAATGGACCTCCTTATATTAAATTAATCCAGTTAAATTAACCCCTAAACCCTGGTAGCTTGAGTTTGGCAACCCTCTCCCCAATGCGGTATCAATGGAGAGCATTGTTCAGGAGGCCGTTCATTTAACTCGTTAACAGAAAAGAGTACAAGATCTAGACCATCGCAATCATGCGATATTTATGAAGCAGTAATAATTTAAATTTAAATGTAATACAAATAAATTGTTTTTATTTTCTAACAAAAAGTCTATAGCAATCATATTTTAACAATTTTATTTACCTCCAGGAAGTTCAAACGTTTTATAAAGTCTACAATATATGACCCTAGGGGTTTCAAACTGGGGTATGATACTTTAGCCCACTGAGCTGGAATTCTCGAAGTCAATAAAGCGCTAGCTACAGCTTCTAAATCAGCAGTCATTACAATTTCGCCCTTTACTGCTTTTAATAGACCGTTTAGTGTCTTATTAAGGCAATCCAGTAGCTTATTAAACTTGTCCATCTCTTGTACCAATACTGTGTTCATCGATTCGGAATATACCGTGGGATAAGCTTCCATAGCGCTCGCAACATCAAATCGTTCAGGTAACTGAAAAAGAAGTAAAATTATTACATATTTAAACAAGACAAATAGATATAATTCATTTGATGACATTTAGCCAACCGAAACATTACCTTATTACAGAAACAATTGAATTGTTTAATTAAAACAGTTTAACCTTGTTAAGAAATAATTAAATTGCAAGAAATAAGATAATATTTCAGTTTACAGTTTATTAATGCATAAAATTAATTGGTGACAGTTACAGCTTCAATTTATTTTATTAAAAATAAAATCTGCTATAATAATTGTATTATCCCAGTGATGCTGCTGAGAGAGAAGCGCTGGGATCTCTTAATCTCGCCTTGTCCTTCACACGTGGGAGAAAGGGCTGGATTCGGTGCTCCCCCGGATGATTATAAATATTGTAACTAAGTATGAATGTTTTCCTTTTTAATTTTTTTTTTTATATTTATCTATTTATTTTTATTATTTATATATACATATATTTATTTTTTTTCTACGAATGTCTGTATTTTATTTAATTTTATCTTCAAGTTACATTTCCTTTATTTTTTCTTAGTTATTTAACAATAATTACTTCCAATTGGTAACAATTGAATATATTTCTTATATTATCAACGTTACATGTTAACAAGTTGACGTTTCGGGATATTTACTCGCATCTTAAGAACTCCATTCCCAATAATCTTGTGGATGCAAGGCTTAAAAATAATAATAATGTGCTCCATCGTCAAATTTCTAATTCATGTTATAAAATATATCATCTAGAGCAACATCTTGCTTTAGACAGATAATTGGGTGTCTGCCATAGTGAAATACAATTGTATTGTATATTAATAATACAATTGTATTATTGCCATAGTGAAATACAATTGTATTCAGACCCAATTATTGGTCTAAAGCAAGATGTTGCTCTAAATGATATATTTTATAACATGAATTAGTAATTTGACGATGGAGCACATTATTATTATTTTTAAGCCTTGCATCCACAAGATTATTGGGAATGTAGTTCTGAAGATGGGTGTAAATATCCCGAAACGTCAACTTGTTAACATGTAACGTTGATAATATAAGAAATATTTTCAATTGTTACCAATTGGAAGTAATTATTGCCAAATAACTAAGAATATTAGACAACTTCCCAGAAAAAAGAAAATTTGTTTTTTTCTTTTTAATAGTTTTTGCCTTGTTATATAGATATATTTTTTAAAATTTTGGATTTTGTATTGTATATATTGTATCAATGAGACTCACTCAGCTATATTCAGTATTTAGTGCCCTTAAGTGTGACAAAATGTATTATTTACCAATAAAAAGTTCTTAAAGTTTAAAAAAAATAATGGTGAATGAATTGAGAAATAGACGAACACAATGTTGGGATACTGGTTAAGAAAGAAAAGTTAAAAGTTCCCAAACTAAAAAAACCCAAATCATTATTTCAGTGTTTGCATAGACAAAATATATGTTTCTTCTTCACAAATAAAAATAAACAAAATCCAATTAAATTACAACACGGGATGCAGTCAAACTTTCAACAATTAAATATTTTAATTAAATGCGACAAGACAACTGTATTCACTGGACTGATATCACTCACTCTAATATTTTATCTCATTTATATCTAATCTCTATCTATATAGAGAGTAAAGCTAAAAGATAGATATGTATAAGATAAATTATATATATATATATATATATATATATATATATATATATATATATATATATATATATATATATATATATATAAGATAGATACATGATAAAAATGAACTTACCCTTTCCAATATCTCGCGAGCAATCGTACTAACCATGTCGTCCGCTCCACCGCTACCTGTGGAACCTGTACGGAGAACTTTAATGAGAGAATTCTGGAGTTTTCCCATGTTCATGATATCACGGGTAATACCAGCATTAGGGTGCAAACCATATACTTGAGTTGGCATTTCATCGGGCAGACTCTGAAATTAATAATATTTATTAATGAAATAAATTCATCAATTGTTGTTGGCTCTCTTTTTTTTTGTTTGCGTAACTTTAAATATCTTAAGTGATACTTAATCATCTATTGAGTAATTTCATCTAAAACCTGAATTGAAGAAAATGTAAAATAGATTTCATTTTTTTAATGAAAGGCAAAAAAAAAAAAGAAGCCTATTGTTAATAAAATGAACTGACTTCCTGCAATAGCAAAGATATATGAAACAGTTAAATATTCCAGCTAGCAGAATGTTAGATTGGTTAGTAATACAAATTTTTGAACGTATGAGGTCTTCAGAAATTAAGTGAATCGATTCCATAAATAATAGTTTCGAGACAATTAAGGTTAAACTTTATGTAAGGTTATAATTGAAAAATTCTGACCACACAGCTTTATGTTTTCAAAATGCAAGTAAAGAATAAAACAAAAATCGTTAACTTTTCGCCAATTCAGACATCATCAGGACAGAAAAAGATCACGTCACTCCATGACATCATGATATCATACTGATGCATACTGAAAGGAAGGAATGATCAACAGCATTATCCAACTTCAGTGCACCATGCACAGCTTCAAATACCTTTCTGTTAATACAATTCTTCTCTTTCTGTAAACTCCGACATTATCAAAAATTAAATTCATGTTTTAATACTTTAGAGTGCTGAGCTAATGCAGTGTTAACGTTATGTTTTTACTCTTACGCACCTATATATCTAATATATGGAAAGGGTAATTACTTACACTTATCTATATATGTAATATACAGTAAGGGTAAGTATTGCGAACGTGAAAATTTTCGATTCTGAGTTTTCAACACGTTTTGGGGTCCAAATAACCCCCGAGTCTAAATAACCAAGTCCCACAAAATGGTCTTTCTGTGCGTGTATGTGAACAGTCTAGCTCAAAAAGTCGTACCGAACTCAAATTGCGTATTAAGGATTCAATAAACCTGTAATGTTACAGTAACATTTTCGTCAAAATCGGCAAAACTAAAGTCGTACATTAAATCGTCGATTTAACACCTTTTTACAATTTTATCAAAAACGGCTCTAACGATTTTGATTAAACTCAGGATATCAGTGTATTATAAAGCAGTTTTTAATATCATGTAGGTTTTATTCTCATTGATGTTCTCTAACATGGCTTAAATGGCTAATTTTCATTATTAGTATCCTCTAAAGTATCTTTATTTATTTATTTATTTTTTTATTGGAAGGTTGTGCTCTCAACTGGTCTCTCAGTATTTGCCTATTTTTCAGCCTAATCTCTCTGATTTTTCATTGAATACATTTCACGTGTACATCAGATCAGTTGTTATTTGCTGTTTGATATATTTTTTTTTATTTTATAATTGTATTTTTTTTTCTCTTTCTTGTCTTATGATATGCGGTATTGTCACCAAGTGATGTCCGGTAAGTTGACCAAGAGGACTCGGTCAGACGGCGTTAGTATTCCTCGTGGTTCACCAGCCAAACAAAGAACTCGTTGCTGTCTAAAAGAAACACCTCCAATAACCAATGTGAACATTTCAAAATCAGAACCTCATCCCCAACCAGGTACTTCTTCACAAGAAACGCCGATTCATCCCCTTTCTTTACTCCTAACCCCTACCACATGCTTCAAAATGACCGAGAGGTAATGGAGTCTGCAGCTATGCCCAGAGAACCAAGGCACCCTCCGATATTTGTGAAAAATTTCCAGTTATTTTGCACCCAACTAAATAAAACCTGCTCTGGCAGTTATTCATGTCTTAAGAGGACCAACGATACAAAAATAACACCAGATACTGCTGAAAACTACCGAAAAATAGTGAAATACCTACCAGAAACGAATGAAAATTTTCATACGTACCAGCTTAGGCAGGTGAGATCTTTACGAGTAGTAATAAGAAATCTGCACTCCTCAACCCCAACTGAAGTGATTAAAGAAGAACTAACGGCACATGGTTGTGTACAATGTACGTCAGGTGACCAACGTCTTAAAGGAGTACAAGGAGCAGCCAGGGTTAAGAAATAAAATCTCTCTACCATTGTTTTTTGTAGACTTGGAGCCATCACCAGGTATCGAAAAAATATACGATGTCACCAGATTATATTACACAATGGGGAAAGTAGAGAAACCATACCAACTACGAAGGCTGCCAAATGTAGAAGAATCTCAAATCCAGACACCAGAAAAACCTGATTCAAGATTTCAAGATGATGAAGACAAAGAAGAGAGATAGATCTTTCAAGAATAGTGAACAATAGTGTATCATTTTTCCAGCTACTTGGAGGTAAGAGCTCAACCAATAAATACCAAGACATGAAGGAGGAATTGTCGTCGAAAAGTAGGATAAAGCCCCTTCAACTCAGATATTAACCAGTTATTAAATCAGGACAGGTATTAAATCATAAATTTGATTTTGGCAATGTTCGAGTGTTACAGACATAGAAGAATAGTTCTAAGAGAACGGTGCTTGAGGTCATGCCTATGGCATAGAAATTGGATAATACTGTTAATTATGGGACTGACGGCAGAAATTTGAATAAATTTGAAGGATTGACTATTGTGGATGAGTCTAATTACAATTATTCATTTGTTTTGGTTTTTATCTTCATCTGCGTGATCAGCTGTTTTTTAAGATAACCTTCCTCTTATGTGTATTTTCATATATATATTTATATATATATATATTCTCGTTATTACAATTATACTTTCTGTGTTAGCAATTTTAGCGAAGTTATAGCTATTCAATTTCCAATGTAATATTACGGATTCATTTCCTCGTGCCAGAAATGGTTGAACGAGAGAAAAAAGATAAATAAGTGAAAGTAAGAAAATCTGTTGCCTGCATCACACAAACTTCACTATTTCTGCTACTTTTAACAGAAATTATTGTTTGACAAAATAAGGCTACGGCAAAAAGTTTTTGATCATGAATATTAGAGGGTATTGAAATTTTTACACTGATCTACCTTAAGCCGGTTTACATTGCTTTAGTTTATCGAATAAATCGTACTAAAATCTTTTCTTTGATTAACTTTTAGGAAAATAAATCTAATTCAAGTTTTTTTTTGTTTCTTGATGGATATATGTAAAGATATAAATACTTTTATAAAATAGGTAGGAAAGTCGTGTGAGTGGACACATCAGATTTATTTTTCTTTAAAATCAACTGTTTTGTTATAACCTATCTCAGCTGTATTACCTTCTCTTCTTTCCGATACGCGGTAGAATGTCATGGAATGACGTGATCTTCAATTTTTTTTTCTGTTTGATTATGCTTGAATTGGTGAAACTTTTACAGTTTTCTTAACTTTTTTTTTATTCTTTGCCTGCATTTTGGAGACATAAGTGTGCGTGGTAGAAATGTTTCCAATTATAACCTAACATTGAATTTTAGTCTCTTCAAAAAGGTTCAATATTTTTGTAGGCCATCTTTTTGTCGATCCTGTGATCGAACTAACTTAAGATTCAATTGAAAACCACAAACATCGCACTTTTTACCAACTCATTAGAAATAAAAGTTTACCCATCTCCACAAAGAAAACGCTCCATTTCCGAGATAAAAAATTAGTCAGATGAAGCAATTTTCAAAGGTTTAGGTCCATGTTAATGTTAACAATCCGCGAGACTTTCAGAGAGAGAGAGAGAGAGTTCACCGAGAGAGGCCTCTGGTTTGGGTCTCGGGAACAATTCCAGAAAGAACAAGGGGCTTCCTCGAGGAACTAGGTGTCAACATTAGGGACGTAGCGAGTTTGGCTGAAAATATAGCCGTCGACACCCTGGGAATTATTTACCATCACGTGCATGGCTAGGCTGAGAGTTTTAATTTATGTATTCATTTATTTAATGAAAAATTAAAAAAAAGAGAGAGAAGTGAGAGAAAGGGAAATTAAATGTTTAAAAAAAGGGGAAAAAATTGTAGATCTTTGGCCGCCTGAACCAGCCTTCTCCACCTCTGCCTATCCTGGGCTACTGCTTTCCAGTTTGCGGCATGAAGCTCAGCCGTATCTTTCTTTATCCTATCTATCCATCTGGTTTTTGGCCTTCCACGTGGTCTTTTACCTACTACTCTGGCATTCATTGACGTGTAGAGACGTCATGATGGATTACTACGAGCTACATGCCCTGCACATCTTAACCTCCTTGCCTTCATGTCATGAGATATTGACTGACTTATTTCTTTCAATAGTTCTTTATTGTTCCTTCTCCTCCCTGTGTCAATATTCTGGTCCCACATGGGTCCTGTTATCCTACGTAGAACCTTTCTTTCGAATCTCTCAATTCTGGCTTCTAATGTACCAGTTAGAGCCCAGGTTTCACAGCCGTACAGCAGAACTGGCTTAATCACGGCGTTGTAAACCCTTATTTTGAGATTTCTGGAGATTTTTCTGGATTTCAGCACCTTTGAAAGAAAGAAGAAAGATCTGTTTGCACTTGTTAATCGCTGGTCTAGCTCTGTTAGTTGATTTATTGAGGTTATTGTGGAGCTGAGGTATTTGAATCTGTCTAATTTCGTGAATGACTTAGAATCCACGCAGATCATGTTATTAGGGTGGATGTTTCGGCTAACTATCATGTATTTGTATATATATAGTTAGCATATATATATATATATATATATATATATATATATATATATTTATTTATTTATTTTACTAATATAAACTAACCACTTCTGTATATTTATATATAAGTTCATTTATTGTCCTACGGATTAACGAGGACGCTGAGTATATAACACCCCAATATAATTAGGCAGCAATCTTTTATATTTTATATGACAATAAAGTATTTCTCTCTTGATAAAAAGGGATCTGTACGGCATATTAAGGGCAATATTCTGAAACCTTCTCAACAAAATGTAAAACTAATTAAAGGGCGCATATTCCTGCTGCTACTTATTGTACCAAAACAGTTGTTTAACATAATTATATTTAATTTTTAATAATGAAATTAAATATAACTATATCAAAATTTGATATTAATAAAAAATATTATGATTATGGTAAAAATATGGTTGTGTCCCTTACTGCTATGAAGTTATAGACATCCCTGAAGTAGTAAGACGCTGGAGGTTTAAATCTTATGTCTCCGTCGCAGAGGGTAAATTCTTCGCCGTAAATCATGTCATGGCTAACGTAGTCCTCTAGTAGTGTGTTGAGTGTTCGCCTATCCCAATTATCAGTTACTCTTCCGCCGTAATTGCACTCTCCAGTCAAATATAACACTGCCTTGTATGGTATTTTGCTGTATTTGTTGATAAAAATCTGTGGACAAAATTAAATATAAATGAAGTGTAATATTTTAGCAGTGTGTGTTTGAAATCTAGTTTGAAAAGCAAAACGCAGGTGAATGAATTAACATGTCTTGAAACCATTTAGTTGTAGTAAAAAAGATTTTTTATTAAAATTAATAAGAAATGTCATAAAACATCAATAAGGCTTGATTACACAAGAGGAGTACATTGATACATATTCGGACGTTTAAAATGTATATAATGGATGTAACTGAAAATAAATTAAGATATTACTTACTTGCAACTGGTTAATCGATATAAGATAATCGGAGTCGTTGAAACCGTATGGTATATTCCATCCAATTGGGCCGAATGTTCGACGCTCTAGTACAACGGCGTGAAAAAAGGAAATACCAAGCAATAGTCTGCAGAATATTAAATCCTTCTTTTCGCAGGAATAATAAAAGTCTAACGATGAAACAGGCGGTGAAGAGTAACACTTCAGGAGACTGTTTTTTAGTCCAGAGGGAGATTCATTAATAATTTTTATCCCATTTTGGAGGATTGTGACTGGGAACTGAAAAATAATAATTAGTCAAATTTTAAAATAAACTTGGTCTAAAAACTCAATTATATCTTTTATATTTTACCTTATCTGACGGATAGCTTGTCAGGAAGAGGCGAAAATTTAATAGTTCGGCTTCGTGTCTTAAACCTGGCAGTTCTTCACAAATCATTTCAAGCCTAGGCATCCATGACGTTAACAAGTGGCAGTTTTGCAAGCAGATCCAATTGTAAGGTGAATAATTGTCTCTTATCATCTGTTCAGCGACAGGGCCCTTTGAAAAAGAGGATGGCAAATTACCATTGGAATGAATATTGTAAAAACATTACATTAATATAAATTATATTTCCGTCAGAAAGAAACATCGACATGTTTTAGCTTGTAAAGATAGAAAAACTTCTCATACATCAACGGCTCACCGTCAGGAGAGAAGCAAAAGAGAAAAATCCACGGGATCAAGGCTTCCCCATTAGCGTTGATTATAAAAATGTAGTTGTTTAATTTATTAAGCCAAACCCTTCCGCAGATGTCAGGGATATTGGCCTGACAATTCTGCTATAGGGTACTGATTCTTATTTGACTGTTGCGTACTAAAGGATTTGATTAGAAGAAAACTATGGAGTTAAACGGATAGTATAATTAAATGATTTGATGGTTAGAAGTAAAATATGGTTGCTGTATTTTGAATTATATTATAATGTGAGTTATAGACTATTAAAATATTAGTTAGTATGTTAATAAATTTGATTTGCATATTATAAATTATTGAGGTTGAGGTGGATTAGGTCGGTGGTGAATAAAAACTACTGTTAGGTACATTCTTCTTTTATGGTACTTCTCGTTTTTTCTCTCTCTTCCAAGGCCTCAGGCCTCCTTGCTAGGCCGCTAGAATTTCTACTCCATTTCTCTTCTTACAAAAACCGGTGCATATGTTAATTGAGTGCTGGCCAGTTAGGTCTCCTCTTAAGTTGACATGAATTTTGTAGGAACCATGCATGTCTAGACTCTGTCTCTGCTTATATTTCTGTTAGTCATTCCTGGCAGTAGTGCAACTTGATTTTTCATTATATTTAAAGTAGGAACTTGGCTGTGTTGGACTTCTCTATTGGGCAGGAGCGTGTTTTGAAAATTTGGGGTTTGGCCTGGGGGTGTAATAGACTTTAGTTACGCAACTGGCAAGAGTTGTTTGTTTAAGTTTAATATGGCATAAAACAGCCAGGTCGTTTATTTGACTTTATTTGGAGTTTATTGGTTTTATCAACATTCCCAACACGACAGAACACTTAAACACACACAACACGAAGAGAAGTTTCCGAATAGTGTAGCCCAAATGCGAGACCGAAACGAATTGTGGTCTTGGTCTTGCGCAAGAGTCTCGCAACAGTCTTGCATTTAAATATTAGCTTATCACGATAGAGATATTACTGTAATTTTTTAGATAGGAAGAACCTAACTAAGCCCGAATGGAAATTCAGAAGAGTTAAATGCAAAATTATATTGATCATACTAATTCTTTACACATAGTAACTAAAATTGTCAAGTATTAGTAACTATTTTGCCTTAATTTGTATTAGAAAAATAGATTTTTTTTAGCATGCTTGATCTTGGTCTTGCATCAGTTAGGCGGTCTTGCATTTTGGGCAACAATTTCCGAAGGATGCAACCAGCTATGTTAGTTTCTGTTACTAGTGTTGCCTAAATGCCTTGCTCAATAGTCTTGCAGTTGTCTATTAGATTATGATTATAGAAAAAATACTGTAATATTTTAGATAGGAGAAACCTAACTAAGCCTGAATGAAAAAAATAGAATACTTAAATAAAGAAGTATATTGGTCATACCAATTCTTTACTTACAGTAACTAAAATTGTCAAGTATTAGTAACTATTTTGCCTTACTTTTTATTAAAAAAAAAAAAGACCAAGACCGATTTTTGGCTAAACTATCTGCTACTAATAGTAGTGAACCCGCAAATGAAGATATCTTAGGTATTTTTTAACACCATTTAAAGTAGTTTACCTACTTATTTTACCTAATGTCATTGATTGAATATTTTTAATGACAATATATAGAAACGATTTAATTAAAAATTAATTTCCGTTTTAAGGGGGATTCAGTCCGAAAGACCTTATCTCAATAAATTCACTGGTAGTCACTAATATATGATATTTTAGGAAAAATATAAGTACCATATTGGGTACTTTATTTCATAAACCAAAAAATTTAATCTAAATACCTGTCCTTGTCCAAGTGATATTGTCATGAACTTCGAATTATTGGCTTTGGCCAATTCTAATAGCGATTTTAACGGATCTGCTCCAGGTGAAAGGACAAAAATGATTGGCGTATACGGAGCACAGTTTTTTATCGTTTCATTCAAGTTTACTGGCGGGGCTTCTATGAAGTCCGAACCAGCTTGTTTTTCGATGAAGGTTTCTATCATTGGTATAAGCTGGAAACAGAAAACAAAAAAACATAAAGCATTATGTACATAAGAGAGCAGATATAAGTTTTTACTAGATAATAATATAATATAAATAAACATAAAAGTAATACGTAGTAAGGTATAAATATTTCTCTGTTAAAACAAACATATTGAAAGGATAGGGAGACATCATGATTCACTAGCTAGGTAGACTGTAGGCTAGGTAAGTGACTCTTGAAGATTCGTATAAGAAAATTATCTTATTATTATTATTATTATTATTATAACTATGCGTTGATTCTTAAAATTAAAACTTAAACAATTTCAACAATCATTCACTTCAATCGAAATTTGATTCAGAAAATTTATTTCCTTCTACAGCGTCATTTTGGGACGTGAGAAGGAATTTGTAGAGATGATATTTGAATGAGGACAAGGAAGAGGCATGGCGACATTCAAATGTCTTTGTTCTGTGGGAAGGGAAATGAAGGGGTATAAATATAATTCTATCGGAACCTTGTTTTCTGGGATTGGACCCAGGGTTTGAACTGTAGGAGACTGTAGATGTAAGAAGGGTGTCGGTTGTTGATCGTTTGGAATAGGTAAGATCCAAGGATATATTGTCGGTGGGAAGAAGGAGAGAGCCACATTAACTCACCGTAAACGTGGGACACATGAGACCGCCTCGAAGTACCCATTATTATAATACGAAGTATATTTAATATGATAAATTTATCAAGGCTATATTATTTCCCCATGTTTATTATTATTTTTTTTTTTACATTGTCTACGTTTCGGCTATGAACAATTTCAAGACATTTGATTTAATATTACTCCCTATATGCATTACAAAGAGACTATAATTCAATAATGGACTGTAACGTGGTGAAATAATGAAACACAATAAACATGGTGAAGTAACACAGCCTTGCTTTATATTATTAAAAACTATAATTAGAATTGGTCTAAATGGATGCCATATTACGAAAATTGGCTTTTCTCAATTTATTAAAAATGACAGATGTCCGTCTTGGATATGAAGCCACTCAATTCAAGACTGATGGAACATTCAATGAACATTTTGCAATAGGAGGAATGAAGGGCCCTGGAATTAGTAGTCCAGTAACATACCTACTGAGTTAACCCACATATCATTAACATATTAAAATAATGATGGGGATATAGTTAAATATAATTTTTAAAAAACCGTACCAAGAAGGGTTTTGGATTCAGTACTTGGTTTGGAAATATTATTTCAAGGCCGACGGTTCTGTAGTGAGGTGATCTGGCCAGGCCACGCTCAACCGCCAGGTTTCCCCCCTTAATTTATTATTTAGTTAAGAGGAATAAGCTGGAAATATTAAAATACCACAGGATGTACATAACGGAATAAGGAATAGTTATTAAATAAGAAAGGAATGAGCTAAATATAATACATATATTATAAAGGAAGGAGATGGTCCGGGGTGGCGGTCATAAATAGGCTAAATACTGGCAAAACTATTTTATTAAAAGCCACTAAATAGTTTTGCCACTATTTAGCTTATTTATGGCCGTCACCCCGGACCATCTCCTCCCTTTATAATGCAACGGTCAACTATTAAATATTCAATACATATATTATACTAATATATTGTAAAATAGTTGCAATTCTACATGTTAACTTCTATGTACTGATCATAATTAAATCAATAGCAAAAGCTGTTTACCTAAAAGAGGAGATTCCTAAAGTCATCATTTATTTTCAATTGAAACTAGTGTTGCCCAAATGCGAGACCAAGGTGAGTCTATGCGAACTCAGTCTTGATCTTGGTCATGGTCTTGCGCAAAAGTCTCGCAACAGTCTTGCATTTACCTATTAGCTTATTACTATAGAGATATCTCTGTCATTTTTTAGATAGAAAAAACCTAACTAAGCATGAACGAAAAATTAGAAGAGTTAAATGCAAAAGTATGTTGGTTATACCAATCCTTTACATATAGTAACTAAATTATCAAGTATTAGTAAATATTTAGCATTAATGTTTATTTAAAAAAAAAAAATTATTTACCAGCCTAGGTCTTGGTCTTGCGAATTGCAAGACCAGGACCGATTTTGGGCAACACTAAATGAAAATGCTACGAATGGTTCATGACTTGAAACAAAGATAGTTTACAGAATTAAGCATACAAAATCAAACTATATTTATGATAGGATATGTTTACTTGAATACTTAACAGCTATTGACAGAATAGAACACAACTCACCCGGTCGGGACGGAAGATGCGGAATACGATTAACTTCTGAAATAAGGTCAACTGAATGTTCCAAGGGTACGGAATGTCGTTAAAAGCTGGAGCTCCTAGCTCATAGAAATTATGCCATTGTTCTAAATTCTTTTTAAAGTGATCTAGAAATTCTAAAAAAAAATAATTACACATATTAGTCACTCAATAAATAGAACATAACACATTTATCGATTAAATAATTTAAATAAAAAATATTCTATGGCTGCAACTAGGTGGCTATGTTGTTGTAGATGGTTACTACATACTATAAGCGAAGTGTAAACTGAATTGATTATTTATGAATTGATTTAATGTGACAAGAAGTACATTCAGGAGGAATAATATGTTAAAGTCTAATTTTTCCTTTTTAATTCTATTTCAAAAAATATCTTAGAATGGCAAGGAGGAGAGAGACATACCACAGATTTAAAAGGAGAAGATATAGTATGTGGGTCACCGATCTCAATCAATTCTTTTTCAGCGATACTACATCGAAAAATATTGGACACATATTCCTGCCTTCGTCCTAATCGGCCCTAGGAGCCGGAAAAAAAATATATTTTACGTATTTTAAAACAAAATTTATGTTATTTATTTTTGCCTTTCCTTTTCCCAAATTTTCAGGATACAATATATCAATCGATTTTATTTGTCGTGCAGAGTAACAAAAAAATATTGACTATTATATGAAATGAGTTATGATGTGTCATAAATTACTAAAACTAAAAGGCACTTCCAGTAAAGTAGGTCAAGTAATTTTTTGTTGTAAAAAATCAAGTCGACAAAATTTCGAATGGTCCGACCGAGGCAAAAATTTTCCCGCAGAAAATTTTAATTTTTTTATTGCTACTTGAATTTATAAATTGGTTTTAGCATTTTTCGAGGAGCGAAAAACGAATATCGACTTTGTTCTCCCTAAAAAAAATATTTACTCCCACATTGCTATGTCAGTTGGTTCCATTTATTCCCATATTGTAGCTTTATTTTTTTATTGAGTAGAGAGTACTACAATCTGCTACATTGAAGGGCAACAATTACCAAGGCTAAATGTGTTCATTAGTACAATATACACATATAATAAGGAAATTATTTTTTTTAAAAATAAATGAGCAAAAAAAAAATATGAAAATAGAATAACATACATAAGTGAAATAAGAAATAAATCAATCAGTAAAAATAAAGTAAATCTTCTGAACACATTAATTCCCATGTACAATAATTACATTCGCCCAGTTAATTTCGAGCCAAGCTTTTTCCTCCAAAAGTGAAAGGCAAAGCAGGATTCCAGGAAATCCCATTGCCTTTCTTCCAGCCGAGTCACTAGTAAGGTAGTGGAGACTGAAGGAATTCAATAGAACCACAGATGCTCAGGGCTTGAATGGAGAAGCTGGTTATTGCCAGGACTCCAAAAGCATACTTACTAAAGGGCTCGAGGCCACTGCCGTTTTAACCTTCGAAGGGGATTGTAGGGATGGTGTGCGCTGGGTAGGAATTGAGCTAGAGGATTTGAATGATGAATAATATTCTGTTGAAAGTTTGAGAATCTTGATGGGATGATGTCATGGACATATGGGATGTTAAGGTCATGGTGTAAAGTCTTGCTGGTGACATAATATGGGGCAATGACTACTGTTCTAATTACTCTGGACTGGATACGTTTGATTATGTTGTAGCGATCTGCCAAATATAATATTTATTTAAAACCGGTCTAGTATCAATAATAAATACTTTTTTATGGTGAAATGGTGTAATCCCCACCTTGATATATAAATTAGAACTAAAGATATATTTTAAAAATGCGTTACACGTTTTCCTTAATTTCTAGCTTAAAACAAATGAAGTCCAAAAGATATTAATGGTTGTAAGACCAGTAATTCAGTTTTCCAACGGTTATATTAAGATTTAATTTGAAGAAAATCCTGAAAAGATTTCAGTTGGCTAACGGGAAAAAAATCATTCAAGAAAGTCAAGTACTAAAGATTGTATTTTTTTATTTATATAAGAATTAGTATTTAAGAGCCCGAAAAACGAATCAAAATAGATTTTAGTTAACAAAAATTTACTTGGCCTCCTTTATTCGGAAGTGCCTTTTGGGTTTTGTAATTTATGGTGCATAATAACTCATTTGATACAATAATAATTTTTTTTCTTATATTGCACAAAAAAATACAATCGATTGATATATTGTAACCTAAAAATTTGGACAATACTAAATAACGTAAACATTGAAAAAAAAATTTTTTTCTTAGCTCCTAGGATTCAACGGAGACCATCGGGATATGTGTCCAATATTCAGTAATCCTTGCATGTGCTGAATAAAGGAGAAATATTAATTTATAGTATTCAGTATTATCATAATTTTAGAACTAATATAAGCTTTCGAACCAAATACCATGGCTTAAGAAATATATTAAAAATTGTTTAACAGCAGACAGTGCATTAAAATTCAGGTTTTATGGAACATAGCCATAACATCCGTATCAAATTTCAACAATCATTTATTAAATTTAAAAAAAAACTGCTAACAGTCTTGTGCTTTAAAAAACTCCCTAGCATTTAGATGCATGTGTGGTTTTATAACTGATTGTAAACAAGCTTGAATTCATAAAAGTGTATACTGTTTTTATTGGAATCTCAATATCGCAGTGATCGGGAATTTCGATTTCGCTTAGAATGTTTTGTTTGTGTACGGACCACAGAAAAACTTATTTACTTACGCCGAGAAAACTATTATTAAAAAAAAAAAAAATTTAAAAGTAGATAAATGAGAAAAAGGTGTAAGAAACACCAATAAAAATACGATAAAGTCAATTAAAAAAAAAACTACGGTAATTTATTTTTAAACAAAGAAACACAATTGATAGAAATAGAAATAAAAAAATAACTTTATTCTGGGACACAGTCCCATGAGAATAACAAAATAGAACAAAATTAAAATATTACATCTGGCCAAAATAAAATCAATCGAAAAAAAGAAATAATGTAAAAAAAATATAAGGTAAAAAATTCTATATACAAAACAAACTAAACTATATACAAAACCATTAATACTATGACAAGACACTTAAAGCTATTTGCTCTTATAGACCAGTATACACTTTTACGAAAAAAATAAAGAATTAAAAAATAAAAATGTATCAAATTCTCTATTAAAATCAGCTCGAATGGTTAGCAACTATCTGACTGTTTTTGGGATAGGAATTGGAATAGGAGGGTTTTGAATGTGGATATGGATGGGGAATGTCGAATTTTGATAGGAGGGAATTCCAGAAATTGACAGAGCGAACAATAAAGGAATTTTGGAATGAGGCAGATCTGTGAGAAGGCATGTAAAGGTTAGAAGGTCGAGATCTTGTGGACAGGGAATGGACTGAGGATTTGAACTGGAGAAGGTTGTAGGCGTAAGAAGGACGATGGTTGTTGATGATTTGGTAGAGGAACGTACCTAGGAAATATTGTATTCGGAAGGAGGGGAAAAGCCACTTTAACTCAGCGTAGTGGTGAGAAACATGGGAGTATCTTGTGGCCCCGATCACAAATCTTACGCAGCTGTTTATTAGTCTTTTCAGTCTATCATGGAGCTCCACAGAGAGGCCATGATACACCACACAACTATAGTCAAAGTGGGGGAAAATGAGAGAGGAAACTAGGAGTCTACGCGTATGTTGAGGTAGGAGATGGCGGAAGTGATGGAATAGTTTGAGGGTGGAAATTGTCCGTCGAGTGATATGAGAAATATGGTGATTCCAAAAGAGGTTTTGATCAATGAAAAATCCTAAATTTTTAACAGAGGAGTAGAAAGAGATTGGCTGATCATTAAGGTGAAGGATGGGAAAGTCTGTATAGGATCTAAGGAGGGGCTTGGAACCAATGACAATGGTCTGAGTTTTGGCAGCATTTAACCTTAATCCATTTACATTTGCCCAGGCACTGATTCGATCTAAGTCTTCTTGGAATTTGGCAAATGCCCTCAGTAACTCAGGAGGGAAAAATGATAGGTACATCTGTGAATCGTCTGCATAAAGGTGATGGGAACAATGGAGAATTGATTTAGGTAGATCGTTAATGTAGGAGCTGAAAAGGAGAGGAGATATGTTTGAACCCTGGGCAACTCCAGAGGATAAAGAAAGGAAAGTAGATAGTGGTTGGTTGGGTATGGAGACTGCTTGGGTACGTTGTGAAAGGAAAGATTGAAACCAAGAGATGGAACTATTGGAGAAGGATAATAATTTCAGTTTGTTGAAAAGGATGGAAACATTTAAGTTGATGGAATCGAAGGCTTTGGAGAAGTCGAGAAGGATAAGGATTGTTAACTTTTTATCATCTATTGCAGTTTGAATGTCGCTGGTGATTTTAATTAAGGCGGATTGTGTGGAGTAGCTGGGACGGAAAGCAGATTGGAGAGGATCAAGTTGGTTGGACTTTTCGAGGAAGCTGGAGACTTGGGGTTGCACCAATAGTCAGTGGGCCAGACCCCCTTACCGTGCACCCCCCCCCCACATCCCTATAAATTGCATATCGTTGTGTTCCTTGTGACAATTTATTAAAAAAAAGCCAATGTTCCCACAAAAAAAAGTGAACGAACTGCTCCAAAATGGCGTCCAAACATGGCGGATTGACGACTTTGACTTTAGTTAGTTTTTTTGTTACTGAGAATCAGCATTTGGCTTAATTTCATTATAGTTGGTATTTTATTAAAGCTGGATAGTCAGAAAATAATAAAACATGAAAAAATATTAAAAACTAGTAGGCTTAGGCATTGAAAAAAATCGGTAAAGTCAATTTTTTTTACAAAAAAATTTTCAAGTTGAAAATCAAGCGTCGTTTGTAATTAAACGGTCAACAATAATGCAAAACGTGCTGAAATAAAACATCTGGAGAATACATTTATCTTTCTAAAACACTGATTACTTTTTAAAATATTTGAAGTAGTTCCGTATAAAATGTACTTAAGCGGCAGAAAAGCGCTACTGGCGTGGGTTCCTACAGGCCTCTACCACATCACTCAGTACTCATATATGGCTTATTTATAGTGCTATAATAACTTTTTTGTTATATTATATTGATTATATTAACGAACAAATATTAATACAATAATTTAATTGTAAAATTTTTTTTTTTAAATTTATTATTTTTGTTTTTATTTTTCATTATTATTTTTTTTTAATTTAACTTCATTTATTCTATACGGAGGTCGCTTAAGAAGGCCTCTATTAACACAATTATATAATTATAATAATAAAACTTAATTGAAAAATACTTTGCAGAATATCTTGAATTTTTTATTTAATATTTGCAATTTAACATTTTGTTTTATATATTTACTGATTCTTAGAGGTAATTTAAATTGTATATACTTCCCGGAAATGAGTCATATTAATATCTGTTTTATAAACTAAAATAATATATACCTAATCTGAACTACTTTTAATGAATAGGTGATGGATTGTTTAGTAAAATTCATATATCGCTATTAAAAAAAAACATTTTTATTTCCTTTATTTTATTCGGAAGTTGGACCATATCATAAAAAATAGGAACTTTTAATATTAAAGTGCATTATTCCCTCTGCACAAAAGAAATATGGAAAGGGCGAAGCTATAAATTCTTCTAGCTAACTGGAACTGATTGTTAGTATTTGGTCTCAAAATTGAACCCAACCATTGGAAAAATACATTAAGCGAACGACAGTGGCAAAATTTCGGAAAAGAAAACAAGGATCAGTATCTATTATATGGCTAAACGAATATATAGTATACAAATAAACAGAATATTTCAATATGCTGCTAAAAGTGTGTCAAAATGCTTAATCAGTTTGGATGATATTAAGCAGGTTTATTATAGTGAAGACCAACAAGAAAGATTTGTTCTAGGCAATTGGCAAGTCAGCTGATCTGGAAGAAGTAACCCGAAATGCTGTGCGTACAAAGGCTACAAATGTATTAGAAAATTATATGAAAGGGCTGTAGTTTTGTCCCTTTACAGGAAATGAGATACTAGGTAATGTTATTCGAGATTCCTTACTGTTTATAGTACCAAAGAAAGTCTACTCGAGAATCACATTGGGACTATCTTCACTTTGAAGCAGGTTATAGAGAGGTCTATCGATAAAGGAAAATAGCTCTCCTCCTGCTTAGTGCAATTGCAAAAGATTTTTGAAGGAATCTGAAAGGAAAACGACCTTTTGTGAAAGACTAGTAGATATTCGATCAATCCAAAGTGAGAGGCACTAAGCAGATAGAGAACCATTTTTCTTTCTCTGTGGACTTCTCGGTAACCTACCTTAAAGTGAAGATATTCCCAATTTGCAATTTATGTTCCAATGTGCAATTTGAGTTTCTCAATCCATATCGCTCAGGCAATCGATAATATTTCTAATTTTAGCTTCTACGATTCTCGAGTAGATTTTCTTTGGTACTATAAACAGTAAGGAATCTCGAATAACATTTCCTAGTATCTCATTTCCTGTAAAGGGACAAAACTACAGCCCTTTCATATAATTTTCTAATACATTTGTAGCCTTTGTACGCACAGCATTTCGGGTTACTTCTTCCAGATCAGCTGACTTGCCAATTGCCTAGAACAAATCTTTCTTGTTGGTCTTCACTATAATAAACCTGCTTAATATCATCCAAACTGATCAAGCAATTTGGCCCCCTTTTAGCAGCATATTGAAATATTCTGTTTATTTGTCTACTATATATTCGTTTAGCCATATAATAGATACTGATCCTTGTTTTCTTTTCCGAAATTTTGCCACTGTCGTTCGCTTAATGTATTTTTCCAATGGTTGGGTTCAATTTTGAGACCAAATACTAACAATCAGTTCCAGTTAGCTAGAAGAACTTATAGCTTCGCCCTTTCCATATTTCTTTTGTGCAGAGGGAATAATGCACTTTAATATTTTTTTTTTTCCTACGCCTAAGTAACGCCTGCTTCGTTAGCCATGCGTGCTCTTGCAGTCCAATACAATTTTGCTCTCCGAGTATAATAGCTGTCCATTTCATTAAAGCAACATCTTATGTCCTGTAATGCAGGGCATGTATCCAGATGTTCTCCTGTCATTATGTCTAAGGAACATAGAGGGCATGTCGGGCTATCTTTTACACCGATGCGGTGGAGGTGCTTCTGAAGGAAATCGTGGCCTGTCAGCATTCTAAAGCATGCCACGGCTTGCCCTCTAGGGAGGTCTCTAGGAATCCTGCCACTTTCTTCCAGCAATCCACTCCATCGTTTCCCTTCAATTGTTTGTACATATTTCGCTTTCAGTGAACTTTGGAGGGTCGGCTTTATGATTCTTTTTGTTGAATCCATGGTCAGAGGAATATCGGGTTGGATCATTCCAGAACCTATTCTGGCCAGTTTATCAGCTTCATCATTTCCGTGGAGCCCGCAATGGCCTGGTATCCACTGGAAAGCGATTTCTGTCCCATTTTCCTTTAATTGGTTCAAATATTGATGGCATTTAGGAACATTTGGATTTATACTATATCCATTTTTTAGGGACAAAATGGCTGCCTGTGAGTCAACAAAGAAAGCCACTTTCTTGTCTTTCCTTTCAGTTAACATCTCAAGGCCTAAGAGAATGGCTTTCACTTCCCCTTCAAAGTTTGTGGCTACCTTTCCGACCGGGGCGGAAAGTTGAAACTCCTTTGAATAAACACCAGCTCCGGCATGTTTGCGTGCTTCCAGTGCAGAACCATCTGTATATACATGGAGCCATTCTGTCTCTGGAAATCGTTTTCCGATGGTTTCTAGGGTTATAGCCTTTTGTTCGTAAATTGGTGTTGTACCCTTAGAAACATTCTGAAGAAGATCACAGTGAACAACAAATTGGCTGGTGAATGGAACTTGTGTCAATGACGGGAGTGGCTCCCTTTCAGCTAATTCTAGTCCTTTTCTTTCTATCAAATCTTCCACTGCCTTAGTAAAAGTAATTTGAGTTTTAAGGCGTTCAGGTGCGGGTTCATAGGTACTCCAGTAGTTGATCTTAAGACGTTTTAGCCTTTCATAGAGCGTAATGGCCAGTTGCTCCCGGTGTGTCTCAAGAGGTACTATGCCTGTTTGTAATTCTAGCGCAGATATTGGGGTTGATCTTCTCCCTCCTGTCACGAGTCTAAGGGCTTGGTTCTGGATTATGTCGAGCTTGTGTAATATCGCGTCCGAAGCAGTGATAACAAGTTCTGCTCCATATTCAATAACAGGGCGGACATATGTTTTGTAGGCAAGAGCCATAACATCCCCCGTTGCTCCCCATTTTGAGCCACCTAACCTCTGTATTAACGAAAGTCGTTTTGAAACCTGTTCTATTTGTTTTTCAATGTGTTTATTCCAAGAGAGTCTTTTATCCAATTTCACTCCAAGATATGTAGCTTCTTCTGTGCGTTTGAGCTCTTCGTTATTATGGTTCAAATTGATCTCGTGTGATTTGGTAGAGAGGGTTGCTATGTATTGTAAAGACCGCCGGTGGAATAATTATTTTAAATGTATAAATAAACATCATAAGTGTTCACATCTGGCGGTACCTGACTGAGGTCAACAAGCCCAACCTTTTGTAAGTGGTAATAAAAACATTTAAGGACCACCGACAAAGACCGACAACTAAGTGTTTAAAAAGGATCCCGAAAGACCTTTTCACACCTTCCACCAGAAATATGGAAATCTGTACCTGCTGCTTTACCTTGGCCTGGGGGAGAGGGCGTGGTCATCCCTTAGGCTGAGAATATTCAGCCAATCAGGAAAAAGACCACCAAAAGAGAGGGGGATGAAAAAAGGTGGGAAAGAGAGAATTGGGACGGAACACTTCTTTTTGGAACGGAGAGGAGGACACTTCGTCTTGGAAGGCAGCTGAGAGCACTTCCTCTGGTGACTCGGCGGAGGAGAGATGGGACACAGGCTGAGACTGGATCAGGAGAAGCGAAGAGAGCAGATGGACGGACTAGCCGCTGAAGGAGAGCAGAGACAGGGAATCCAGATATGACGGCTAGAAACACCAGAAACACTATGAAGGACCAGCTAAGTGGTAACAAGCATTTAGTTATACTAATGTAAATTTGTGTTGGCAACCATCAATCATTAATTAATAAAATCAATAGAACATAAGTAACTCTAATCAAGCATTCTCCTCTAGTATGATTCTCAACTATTCATTATGTATATAGGTTTAGTTATTATTTTGTATATAGATGTTTTTGGTTTTATTTAAATTTGTAAATATATTAGTTAGCAAACCAACGTAGTACTTTTACCATCTACCTTGCATGCCACCAATTAGTAATAGAAACAAATAGTAAATTTATAAACATGATACCTTTAGAAAGGAAATCCGATAAAAATTATATGGTTCAATCTAGGATACTACAGTAGGGGGTCTGTGGTATCTAACATTTCAATACAAATATAAGTATTAAATACATTTTAATACGAATAAATGCGATTCCTGGAACCCCTTACTCGCCGTAGAAACGCGAGGCCAGGAACATAGCATTTAAAATGGCATCCCATGTGAAGGACGTATCATTAAATTTACTATTTGTATCTAAGATTAAATTAATAATTGATTTTTTAGAATTTCATTCCTATGATTAATAAAGGTGGCATTGTAATAAGTTGGTACTAAGAATCGTACAAGAGGGAAACATCTTTGATTTAATTTAATTTGGTAATTCGAATGTAATGAAGTTGGTTGGTTTGAGATAATTTAATATATATATATATAAAATGATTGTTTAATGAAATGACTGTAAAACTTCATTGGTGTTGTAATGGACAAAATTTAGTTAAATTCTTTCTTGTTCTGATTTGAACGATGCTGATTCTGCAGTTCAATAATTTGTGTCAAACCTCTTTTTAATATATAAAAATCTTCACCCTCCTATTTAATGGTCTTGTATTAAAAGTGGCTTGTTTATATTGCGGTTTATTATTATTGGGATATTTTTTAATTGCATTGGGAATTATTTTTATGATAGCGTTTAACCCCTTCCTAAAAGGTTAAAATAGGTATTAAATTAAAAGGGATAATATACGCACATACTTTTCAAGATGGCTCTTAGGGTAGAAAAAGAAATACTACCAAAGCCTAAACGATCTGAAGCAGTAGCGGATCAGAAAACACCCAGACAAGCAGAACTGAGATCAACTGAAGAAACAGTGATTGGAAAGGGAGGGGTAAAAAGTTGGAATTCCGTCTTTTCGGAATTAACGATCATCTCGTTTTCATTGGCCCACTTCTCTAATAATTTAAGTACATGTTGCATGTGATTTTCTAGCCCTTTAAAGTCACTACTTGTTGCCCAAATGACGAGGTCATCTGCGTACAGCAGGGCATTTGTACCCGGAATAGTTTCAGTGAGTTCCGTGATATCATCAATCATGATGTTAAACAGTAAGGGACTCAGCACCGAGCCTTGTGGGAGGCCTTGTTTTGTTTGGCGATATGTCGAGACAACGTTTTTATATCGCACCCTTATAAACCTTTGATGTAAGAAAGAAGATATAGTCTTGAGCAGATATCCTGTGACTCCATTGCCAACAAGGGATATTTAAGTTATTAAAAGTTCCTATTTTTTATGATATGGTCCCACTTCCGAATAAAATAAAGGAAATAAAAATGTTTTTTTTAATAGCGATATATGAATTTTACTAAACAATCCATCACCTATTCATTAAAAGTAGTTCAGATTAGGTATATATTATTTTAGTTTATAAAACAGATATTAATATGACTCATTTCCGGGGAAGTATATACAATTTAAATTACCTCTAAGAATCAGTAAATATATAAAACAAAATGTTAAATTGCAAATATTAAATAGAAAATTCAAGATATTCTGCAAAGTATTTTTCAATTAAGTTTTATTATTATAATTATATAATTGTGTTAATAGAGGCCTTCTTAAGCGACCTCCGTATAAAATAAATGAAGTTAAATTTAAAAAAAAAAAAATAATGAAAAATTAAAACAAAAATAATAAATTTAAAAAAAAAATTTTTACAATTAAATTATTGTATTAATATTTTTTCGTTAATATAATCAATATAATATAACAAAAAAGTTATTATAGCACTATAAATAAGCCATATATGAGTACTGAGTGATGTGGTAGAGGCCTGTAGGAACCCACGCCAGTAGCGCTTTTCTGCCGCTTAAGTACATTTTATACGGAACTACTTCAAATATTTTAAAAAGTAATCAGTGTTTTAGAAAGATAAATGTATTCTCCAGATGTTTTATTTCTGCACGTTTTGCATTATTGTTGACCGTTTAATTACAAACGACGCTTGATTTTCAACTTGAAAACTGTTTTGTAAAAAAAATTGACTTTACCGATTTTTTTGAATGCCTAAGCCTACTAGTTTTTAATATTTTTTCATGTTTTATTATTCTCTGACTATCCAGCTTTAATAAAATACCAACTATAATGAAATTAAGCCAAATGCTGATTCTCAGTAACAAAAAAACTAACTAAAGTCAAAGTCGTCAATCCGCCATGTTTGGACGCCATTTTGGGGCAGTTCGTTCACTTTTTTTTGTGGGAACATTGGCTTTTTTTAAATAAATTGTCACAAGGAACACAACGATATGCAATTTATAGGGATGTGGGGGGGGGGGAGGGTGCACGGTAAGGGGGTCTGGCCCACCGGGTACAATATTTCTAGGGGTTTTCAGAGGTTCGAAAGAATTGAGATTGGGCGGAAATCTTCGGGTGAGGTCGGATTAGAATTTTTATTCAAAGAAAGGACAATGGCTTTTTTCCAAGATGTAGGGAATACTGAATTCTGAAGGGAGAAATTATAGATGAAAAGAAGAACTGGGAGGATTTCAGGAAAACATAATTTTATTAATTTGAGAGGGATGCCATCGGGTCCTATGGAATTGGTGTGGGATTTCATTACAGCGGTTAAAGGTCTGTGGGAGAAATGTCGGAAAAATAGAAGTTATTGTCGTCAAATGGTATCTCTATAGGAAAGCCGGAACAGGAGGATAAAGGAGAGGTATTAGCAACAGATATAAAATGCGATTTTAGATCATCAGGGGATATTGGAAAGGCTGCTGTAGGGGATCTGGAAGGATCACAAAGGGAGAGTTTACGAAGCAGTCGCCATTTTGATTTTATGTCAGGAGTTGAGGAAAGGGCTTCGTAGAAGTAGAGGCTTGGTAGTTTATCCCGCGTGGAGAAATCCCTCTTGACTTTTCTTTTCGATATTAAATCGTCTCTGACTGATTGCCTTACAAATCGCACGATGACAGGCGGCGGTCGCGGATCATCTTTCCTGCTTCTGCGACGATGCACCATATCCAGGTCTTCTGCACTAAGACTGATTCCCAGGCTGGCTCCTATACTGGTCACCAGGGCGGCGGGCGTTTCACCAGCTCGTTCCGGTATCCCTCGGATCTCCAGTGATCTGGATAACAGGTCCTGCTCTGCATTATTCAGGCGAACTTCTAGTTCGCCCACTCGGGATTTAAGGGTTTTATTTTCCAGAATAATTTCTTCGAATTTACTGGCTTGACTTTCGAGGTGTTTTTCAATTTTTGCTAATCTTTCATTTACCTCAAAACTGAGCTCCCCATATTTATCAAGGGCAGTTTTAATGTTTTTTACGTCTTCGTTCACGCTTGAATCTAGACGATTTACTGCCGCCAGTATTTCTGAGGCAGACGGCTCAGTGTTGGGTTTTTTGGCCTGGTCACAATTGGGTATGCCCATGTTTTTTTGTGTGTTTTTAGTGCTTCGGTGTCTTTATCAGATAAGTTGAAACACCTACTATGGTAAATAATTTTACATTTTGCACAGTTAATATTGTTTTTGTTCTCGAGTGCAATAGTATTATTGGATATATTACACTGCACCATATTTTATGAGAAGTAAATAAATTAATCTATAAATAAATACCGGTAGACAGTTGTTGATGTGATAAAAGCAGTAAACAGCGTGTCTAATGCCGTAAGGATTAGTAGAAGATAACAGTCTCGTACTTCTAGGAAATCAGTTAGAGATATGCACTTTTTTACGTGAATGTACGTCACTTGAATCAGTGAACACTAATAATGTTCTAGAATAATAGAAAAAAAAATACTGAACTCAAGATGAACTGTAGTGAAGATAAAAATAAAGAAAAACTGTGTAGGTATAAGAGAATTATAGCGATGTTCTTAGGTAACTGTCTCTGGCCAGACGAATTGATTATTTATTTAATCATTAATTAATTATTTTATAATTTCGTTTAACCAGAGGAACTGTTCTGTTTTCATATTTTAGCTTTCCTAATAAATTATAAATAACATATGTTATAAATGTAGCCTAATAAATATTGTCATCTTAATTGTATTGATATTTTAAGTTTTAATTAAGTATTAAAATCATTGTAAACTACATGACCATAAAATGTAAAACTTATTTTTTTCATCCTCGTTTACTGATTAAATAAAATGTCTGAGCATCACTTGGTTCTTAATAACTAATAACCACTTGAAATTTTGTTTTTTGTAACGTATGTGTCATATTACAACTAGTGCAGATCAATTCAAAAGAAATTAGTAATTTTTCCTAATTATTTTATGATATCACATTGGAATTTAGAAGTCTTGAAAACAAGATTAACATTGTTAATACTCTACTATATCTGTCTATAGTATCAACGAAGTACATGATATCTTCCAATAAAGGCTCAGCTAATGGTATATTGGGATGAGGGTGTAGTTTCAAATACGTGGAGAAATTTTAACCAACGATTACAAAATGTACAAAGAAATAAAATAGATGGGAGAGAAAGATTAATCAAATATTTTGATTCATTTATAAAAAGGATGTATAGTCCTATCAAAGAAGGAAGTCAGTACTGCATAAAAACCAATGCAGGACCTAAAAACGTATATAGGGTCCCGGATATAGTTTCTGGCATTGAAAAGGGTAGAATAAGATGGCTGGGGCACGTACATCGAATGGAGCAAAAACCACTCCCAAAAAAATAATGGAAGGAGAAAGACGAAGAGACAGGGCTGTAATACGATGGGCGGACGACGTAGAGGAAGACCTGAGGTCACTGGGAGTGAGAAATTGGAGAGAAGCAGCAGGACATTGGACATTGAAGGAAAGTCGTTGAGGTGCTCAAGGTTCTTCATGGGCCATAGCGCCGAAGGAAGAAGGAAAATATATCTGTCCATTATTTAAAAATTCATTATTGAATGAAAATAATTTTATTATTCTGGGATTAATGTCCCTTTAGAACAAGTTATAAATAGAGAATATAAATTAACATTCTGGTGTGCCCATAAAATACAATAAAATATAAAGTAAACAGAGAAAAGTAGAAGAAGTGTACAAAATATCAATAATTCACAAAGTATAAGTAAT
This sequence comes from Nezara viridula, assembly GCA_928085145.1. Taxonomy (NCBI): domain Eukaryota; kingdom Metazoa; phylum Arthropoda; class Insecta; order Hemiptera; family Pentatomidae; genus Nezara; species Nezara viridula. Next base: position 130,349,915 of record OV725078.1, read on the forward strand.
CAAAGTGTCTGGGAGTACTTTGAGAGTCTTACGAGTTAGATTGTTATGTGCACTTCATGATCAATCAGATTGGGAATGGAGTAGGTATTTGAAGGAGAGATATTTGAAAGAGGATACTGACTTTGCGTGTCGGATATCAGAGTGGATAGAGTTACAGAAAGAGACTGCTTGGGATAAAAAGGATTTGTCAAATGCAGCAGTTCAGTGAGGAGGAGAATAGAGGTCAGATGTACGGGATTTGGTGGAACGGGATTGAATTTAGGATTTTAATAGTTGGATCTGTAGAATATAGGAGGGTCGCCGAGTTCTAATAGCCTGGTAAAGGAAGGTAGCAAGGAAACACTGACGGTGGTAGGATGGATAATTCCACTTCAACTTGGTATAAAACTGGGTAATATGCGTATCCCTTGAGATCCTGAAGAATATGTATATATATCTTTTTTTTTTCTTTTTCTATTGACCATGTGCAAATATGTTTTAGTAATGAATTTAAAACATTTATTAAATCAAATTTTAAGTTACCTCGGAAAGCATCTAATGTGTCTACTCTACATATTTCGTCCCACGATGATTTCGGTAACCAATGTTCGGCTATGTTAGGCAAAGGATTAGCTAAGGATATTCCTCCAGTCAGTAAGAAGTTAAGCTCTTCTGTTTGTAATTCACCCAGGGCCCTGAAAAAAAATATATATGTGTTAATTTTTTTATGAGAATAATATCAAACATTATTTTGATTAATCTAGAAATCTTTTATTTTCATTAAATTTAGCATTAATGGAATATAGAATCTTCGATATTAGGGGTATTTGTGCACTTATTGTAAATGCTCAATGTGCTATCATGCTAAGCAGCACAAGTTTTGAATGAATGGTAAATAACCTGTCTATGCTATTGTATTTTATTGGAATTTCCAGATAAAAAATAAATTAATGTCTTCTTACGTATTGAAAACTGTTTTATTATTTTGAAAGGAGATGGTCAGGTGTGGCGGTCATAAATGGACTAAATAGTGGCAAAACTGTTTTATTAAAAGCCAACGTTTCGACCCGATTTAGCTTACTCTGTTTATATTTTAATGTACTTACTGTTTATAATTTTAATAAGTTAATTCACATCGTTTTTATATTTGTAGTCTAAATATTATGTAACTTCCACAATTCTCTTTTTGTATCTTCAGTTTATATGCATGGCTAGAGATCAATAAAAATAAATTTAAAATTGCTCAATAATTTTTTTTACCATGGTTTATCTCTAAGAGCGAAGCTCCTTAATGGGCTAAGGAAGATCATATTCCTGTTTTCCCCAAGACATTTTTCATAGAAATAAAGTACCTATGTGTGGAATTTAAACTTTTGGTTGGAGTTATTTCCATTCCATGACAAAATTAACCAGATAAGTATGTTTATCATAAATAAAACATGGAATCATAAACATGATAACTGTTATCAACTCTGACCCATCTCTCCCTAATAAAATAGAGAGAGGGCTAGGATATCGTTTCGCCCTCTCCCAATATTTCGGAGAATAAAAATCAATAACAATGGATGAAATATGTAAAACTAAAATCTATTAAGGAAACAGGAAAAGTCGACAAGATGACTAAGCTAAAGGCCTGAAAGTATGAAAGAAAGTATTTTACGACGGCCTGTATTCATATTACTGAAATTTTAGTTTATATTACAAGATAATTATACGAAGCAACATATCCTAGCATTTTATGGTCCATTCATGAGCACACTTCCATTTTTACGTGAAGATATTACACGCCTGATTTCTCGCGGAAAATTTGAACCATTCGAGAGTCGAGAGTTCACACTATCTCAGGCTTTTAAATAAAAGTAAAAATATTGAAGGAAGCTAGTCGAATGTTCTACATATCATGGGTGATAAATATTCAGGAACGCAGTTATTATAAAAATTTTTATTTGTGCCGACGTTTCAATCCATACATGTGGGTCATCATCAGGGCTGAAAATTTTAAAATACAATCAGAGATATAATATTATACGACCGATATTGGTAAATAATAAACTATAGTGATTGATGGTATATTAAAAATGAAATATGTCAAAATGTTATATAAACTACAAATAATGTATATAATCCATTTATAAAAATTTGTAATATTTTCTCTTACTAACCGTGGTTCGAGCACTTTGAAGGCTTTCAAGTACTGACACATTTTGTTAGGTAAGTGAAATGGTCGGGGGGGGGAGGGGGGGGGATTTCGGTGCTCGGTTAGTAAGAGAAAATATTACAGATTTTCTTAAATGGATTATATACATTATTTGTAGCTTGTATAACTTTTTACATATTTAATTGTTAATTGTCATCCTACCTCACTATAACCAATGTCCGACAGATTGTTATAATACTCAATAAAAAAAAAAAAATTGTTAATATGGTTTATTATTTACCATTGTCGGTCGTATAACATTATATCTCTGATAGTATTTTAAAATTTCAGTAAACATGTTTTGGTTGAAATGTCGACACAAATAAAAAAAAAATTATATTGACTGCGTCCTGAATATTTATCACACATTAAAGAAAAAAATATGAAGTTTATTAACATAGTTTCAAAAATAACCATACGTGGAAAAAAAACATAGTATATAAACATTTATATAAATTTATTTTTATACATAGTATTACATTGCTCGTTCTACAAAAATATTGTTGATAGTTTTAATTATCATCTATAATTTATATAAATAATATAAACTCCCTTTTTGGGTTGTCCATCCTCCAACCAGAATGGAAATATAGAGCCTATAATGACTAGCTTGCCGATAGTTCTAGAACCATTTGGTTTCTAGACACCTTGGTCAAGCTTGTTTTTAGTCTATACACCGTCGACCAATATCGTCAAACGGAATTCATCTTCCCTGGTTCTATCATTTTCAAACAAGGACTATATGCTACAGAACTAGACATTATTGAACTATTGAACTAGTCAGTAGTTTTAGACAATTATTGATTGGAAATGGTTAAGAGACGGGCTACTATTTACAATGTAATTGAGAAGTTGGTTATGTGTCGCAGTTAGATATAACGCACAAATAGAAATGAAACATTTGTGAAGGCAGCGGGCGTTCAAAAGTGAACCACCAAATCTGCTCTATCAAATCTATAGGCACTGGATATTGATTTATTAATTAATTAATTTTAAACCTTTACAAATATTAAAAAGAAATCCATTGAGGATAAATATGTATAAAAAAAACGGAATAGCAGAAAATCTATGTGTATATTGAAAATAATAAATGAAATGAACATGCTAACAAATTAATAAATGAAAGAATAAATTATACTATTTCTCTTGATACAAAATAATAATGAATGAGAAAAATAAAATATTACTACAAACATTAAACAAAAGGAAAACAACCTCAAACTGATGAATTAAATTTACAATGTTCTAGGGCTGTTTTGTTATTAAAATGATTAATTATTAGTATTTAATGAAAATGCATTAACCTAGATGTTAATTTAATTGTTTTAAAATTATATTATTCAAGGCCATAATTTATATTTATATAAATCTAAAATTATAGTATTTAATATACAACAAAAGAGAATGATGAAAACCCGGTGCTGAACCTGACAATTTAGTATTGTAAAGTAAGATACTAGCCATTATACTATTAAGTGCCCTGAAGTGGAATTGCAAAAAGTAGTATTTAAGACAGAGTTCAACCCCATTGTGATGTGTTTAATTGATAAAATAGTGTTTTTATTTCCTGATGATAACATCTGATATCCGTTGTGTCATTAACTGTTTTTAGAGGGGCGCCACTCACCTTAAAGCTCTTCTAAATTAAAATACACAAATTCACCTCCAGCCGGCTCATATTGCGTGTTGCAGCTGACGTGATTTCTCTTGTAGGATAATGTCCCAAAAGCGGGAAGTCGCCGTCACAACCTGGTGAGATTTTTTTTTTTTTTTATTTTATTTTTTTTTTTATTATATACATTACAATATGTCATACTGATAAGCTACATGTTTGTGGTTGCATTAACCTGACCTGGTGAGATGAAACCATTGGGTTTGCCAGGTACATTGCGACGGGACGGAGAACGTCATAGGGTCAGTCCCAGACCCATTGCTGGCAGCAGCCATACTGAACTTGTAATGTTTTCTTTTTGCCTTCGGTATTAAGTGATACGACGAGAGGCGGGTTGACCCGGAACTGGCCAAAAACATCGTCGCTGGGACGTCTTTGTGTACGAACTATGTTATTCATAATTAAAATATAATTGAACCCTCATATTATGATATGGTGAAAGTAAACAATAAAAATATTCATGTTGGCATCAACAACATTTTTAATAAATAAATATAAAATAGAATTTTTTTTTTAGTTTGATTGATTTAGTTTTTTTAGTTGCTGCAACTCCAAAGACATTAATGATTTAATTATGTCTGAGATTATGGGGAACATCATGCCCGTGTGTCCGACTCGACACCTTCCTTAAATATTGAATCTGACGGAACCAAATTTATGAGAGCAGAATATAGGCATTAGACATCCTTTTATTATTATAAATATGCCAATTTTTTCCGAACTTTTTATTATTCACTTTTAGAAGATTCTAATTCTCATTTCTTTTTTTCAATCTCCCAAAACGATGGTAACCTCAAATATTAAAGAGTCTAATAACTAAATACGTTTTATTAATGTTCTGTTAAATAACTTTCTGTAATAAAAAAAAAAACTCGACAGATTGTTAATTATAAAATTATTTGAAAATATTTCTTTTTTTTTTTTTTTCTATTTATCGAAGCCAATAGTTAACATATGTGTCCAGCATTCTGATTTATTCTATACAGATAAATGTTCACTAATGTAAATTGTTCTAATTAGAACCAAATGATATACTTTGTTATTTGGAGAAAAAAAAAAAAACCTAGATAAATAGAAAGCTTGAATTTTAGACAATAAGTGAACTGAACAGTTAATAGTTAATTGGTGGCGAAACCCGTAAAATAAAAAAAAAAAGAAATAGTTCGTAAAGTAATGTTTTTTTTTTTATTACCTCGAAGAGGGTTGAATAAAATTAAGTAATTAGTATTAGTTTTAATAATAAGTATTAGTTTATAATAAATTTTAAGTCAGTATAGCAGCTAACATATGAGGGAGAAAAACAAAAGACAGTTTGGAGATAGATGGCAGAACTTCGCGAGTGGAGAGACAAGCTAAGGATTTTTGTGTGTGAAATAATTTAGTTTTATGGTGTATACCAGATTTTTCTTTTCCTCTCCAAGAACCTATGATTATCAGCGACGAGTGCCGCTTGATTTTACAAGTTGGTGAATGAACATTTTCACAGCTTGAGGAGGTGGGGAGACCCTGATGACGCTAGCTGTAATAAGTTCCCGCTTCCTCAGATAACTCAATGTGCCAATTGGACAAAGTTCGGTATTGAGATTTTGTAAATATGTATACATAAGTTTTTATTTCTTATCTATTTTTTCTTTAAATATTAGTAATTGGTTTATTGTATAGTCCAAGTTAATGTTTAGTTCTATAATAATTTTATATTCTTTTTTTTTTTTGGTTAATTAAAGTTAATTATATTTCCTTTGTTTTCTTATAAATATAATTTCTTGTTCATAATTTTCATTTCCTTTAACAGTTATTTAAATCAATGGAAATAAGTGAATTCATCATTAGTATTAATAATAGCCAGTTTTATTTTCTTCTTTTTCTTCAGTTTGTTTTTACATTTTATGTAATATATATATATATATATATATATATATATATATATATATATATATATATATATATATATATATATATATATATATATATATTTTTAAGGTTTAATAAGGAGGAATTGTAAAACCCTATTCAAGGGATTAGGGAAAATGAGTATTAACCGAGTAAGAAGGTTCGAAAGGTTTTTGAGGTTAATTAACATGTGTTTTTAAACCCATAGGTTCCGAGTTTGTAGCTCACTCCTTGTACAAATCTTTTTTTTTTTAATTAATTTTTTATTTTTTTTATTTTAATGGTTTTCGCTATTTTCCAAATTCAACCAATTAAATAACGTGGCGCCTGTTAGATAGTTAGTAATATTTAATTTACTCTTCATTAATTATCTTTTTATTTTTTTTTTTGTGAACCCTACCGTCTCCATTGAGCATCCGGCAAGTTTGTTGCGGAAACGATTCTTCTAAATTAAATACCGTAACACCCGTGTTAACTGTTAACAAGTGTAAAATTTTAATGTAGAAATAGTATAGTCTGATAATGTTTCATTACGTCCTTGTCCTATCTGTAAGATTCAGATATTAACTTACGAAGGGCATTCATAAACTGGCAGGGGAATGTTAAGGTCCACGGTGAGACAGATAAGACTTATAAGATTTAATATTATTTTTTCTGAGGCATATAAGTAAGATTTGATAACATTATTTTTTCTCCCAACAATTATTCTTTATTATATTATGACGTTTCGGGATCTACTTTCATATCTTCAGACAGTAACTCATCCTAATATCCTCTTATTTTTTTTATAGAATTTATCATACAGATACTGAACAGTATCTGACTAGGGTATCCCTAGACGAGTCCGCAAAATAATTCAAGGAATGAATGATGACAATATAAAAATAAAAAAAATATGATGACAAATCTTATAAAAAAATAAGAGGATATTAGTATGAGTTACTGTCTGAAGATGAAATATGAAAGTAGGTCCCGAAACGTCATAATATAATAAAGAATAATTGTTGGGAGAAAAAATACTGTTATCAAATCTTACTTACATACCTCAGAAAATAAGTATCTACCTTAAGACGATTGAAGAAATTCTTTTTTCATCTAAAAACTAAATCCATGTTATAAATGATCTGTTATATAACGTTCTGTAATGAAAAAAAAACTCGACAGTTTGTTGAATATAAAATTATTTGAAAATTAATATATTTCAAGTTATTTATTTCTTTTTTCTATTTATCGAAGCCAATAGTTAACATATGTGTCCAGCATTCTGATTTATTCTATACAGATAAATGTCCACTAATGTAAATTGTTTTAATTAGAACCAAATGATATACTTTGTTATTTGGAGAAAAAAAAAAACCTTGATAAATAGAAAGCTTGAATTTTAGACAATAAGTGAACTGAAGCAGAAAAATAAACTATTTTTCCTGGGCTTGAAACAGATAAAAAAACTTTTATTTTCTAAAAGTTTCGGCATTACTGGAATTTTTGTTGTCAATCGTTTTCAATGCTTTTGGAAGTAGAACCTTTTACGTCGTAACTTTTCAAGTAAAGGTTTTATAGAACTTTTATTTAAAAAAAAAACAAAACATTCGATTTCGCTGTAAAGCCGATAAAAAAAATGACTTTTATTCTTAGCTACTCAAACTACACATTACAATCATGTGTAATCCATTTAAGATAAATTATAACACTAATCTAAGCCCAGTTATTGTTTATATTTCGTTTACCTGAAGAACTTGAATAAATACGTTGTACTTTTAACATAAACCTGAAACTTTTTTGCAAAAAAGTTCCTCAGAACTCTTTTCCTAAAATGTTTCAAAGAAACTTTTAAAAAAACCCTGATTTATTCTCTTCAATTGTGCTTATTCCTTGTTATTATTATATATTTTGGTTATGGATATTAAGAATTGGATAAAATTAAAAAGTTGTAAGATTCAAGTTAAGGTTAAAGTTATTAAGGTTATTGAAGTTTAGTTATTTAAAGTTAGCAAGCTAGGTAACAAATAAAAAGAAAAAAAAATAGTAGAAAAAAGTGTAAAAGGGAAAAAAGAGGTGGGGAGTGCTGCGTGAGAGGTTCAGTGATTTTTTTAGATTTCTTCTTCAGAGAGACAACATATGATTTTTTTTTTTTTTTTTTGGCTTTAGGATTTAAGACAAAATTGGAAGTGAAAAATTCACTGCATATGTCTTGCATATTTGGTTTGAATTTACTAAATCTCTTCTGATAACTATAACCATTAAGAATAACCTATCATCTCAATTCATTCACAAGCTATAATATTCTAATAATAGTATGTACATAACATTCACTGATTATATCTTTGTTACATTTTACATTTAGTAAATAATATCACACTTGAAGATGATGAAGAAGAATTATTAAAAATATAATAATAGATATAGACAATAAAAACTTACTGCATAGTTGAAATTGTAAACATAAAAGAGTACATTATTCTATCCTTGTTAAATAACGATGTAACTACACTACGGAAAAGGGTTAACTTAAACGTCTTCTCTAAATCTGTAAGGAACAATTCAACTTGGGGATAGACTCCCGAAATCCTGAAAACAAAATTGTATTAAATTTTAAAACAAAATTAACTGAAAATAATAAACCTTAAAATAAAGAAACTATCAACTTATAATGATTTGTTATTAATAATGTATACTTTCTTGATATTTCAGATTTGTTTATTTTATCCTATTATTATTATTATTATTAATATCAGATCAGTATTCCTTCTTAGACTGACGTATTCTTCCGAGTCCTGGACACTTAGTTCGAAACACAGGAGCCAGATCCAGGCTCTAGAGATGCGATACCTACGAATGGCGGAGGAAAAGACTAGACGAGACATAATTCGCAATACTACAATCCAGGCCTATCTCGAAACCATAATAGAAGAATATAAGTTGAGATGGTTTGGGCACCTTCTCCGTGGATCGGAACAGAGTCGCAAGGAAGACGTATGAGACTCGCGTGCAGTGAGGGAGATCGAGAGGAAGATCCAGAATCTCCTGAGAAGAAGGTGTGCGAGATGCATTCCAGAAGAGAGGTTTAGAGAAGACGAACTGGAACTGGAAAGGTTCACCTGGTCCAAACTCTCTCAGAGATTTTTTAAAATTTCTTCTTCAGAGAGAAAACATACGTTTTTTTTTTTTTTTTTTTTTGCTTTAGGATTTAAGACGAAACCCTATTTTGGAAGTTAAAACATTAAACTGGACATATCTTGGCCGATTGACGTGCTTAGAATTCATGTAAAAACTTACATGATTATTAATATCCTATAAAAAAATAGAAAATCGAATCGTTACGTTTCCGTATGCTGCGTGAAAAATCATAGACTTAAATTGGCAAGCCACAATCTGAAAATGGAGTGGGTCGGTAAAGACCCCTCTTTATCAAACTATAATCATCCGTCCGTAACATAGTGAATGGTTTCATCTTATCGACATCTACAACTTTTCATTTACAAAAGATAATTTGATCACAAAATCGAGAAAAAGGTATAGTGGTAAGCATCCCCGCCTGTCACACGGGAGACCGGGGTTCGATTCCCCGCCGGGGAGGTAATTTTTTGGAGGCGGGGTGGCCGAACGGACTAACGCGTGTCACAGCACCACCGCACAGTGGGACGAGTAAGAGAAAACTGGCGACATCTATTTGATTTTTTGTATTTATTTTTTTTGGAGCACAAAAAATTATATTAACATTTTTATTGATACATTGTGTTGTTGGCGGAGTTTCCGAGATTATTTTCAGTTAGCACAATACACATTTTTCATTTTTTTTTTTTTATTAAATAGTTCAATTAAAAAAAAAATTATGATAAATGATTCCTTAACTAACAGAAACAGAAATAATAAAAAGGTATTAAAGGCAATACACCAGTCGATCATTTAGCGAAGGAAGGGACAAAATGAAAAGTTGATAAATTTCTTATACCTTTTTAAGATATCATAAATGAATTGAAAACTTCTATCAAGACCTAATGGCAGGGAATTAATGAAAAATAAGAAAAGGGGATGTTTTATAAATCTCACTGCCCACTGGTAACAGTGTAACCCTGGTTTGCTAATAACAATGTGCAGATTAAGGTACCTATTACTATTGCGAATTGTGTGAAGTTAAGGATGACCCGAAACATATAATGATGTCATCCATTAAATATGCTACAGAAATATATCATTTCATCAATATAATTAAAACAATCCATCTTATATTGATATAATAACAAACTCTAATTCTGTTCTGGAAGCGTTATCTCATTTTGTTAACTCCATAGATATTAAATTATAAAAAAATAAAGGTTGTTAGTTAATGATCGATCTAAATAATCATTTGGAATAATTAATATTTCAAATTTTGGCGTCTAGTTAAAAGCCTTATATAAAATAATAATAATAATAAGACAACTACGGCTTTATTAATTTGACATAAAGTTATTAAACTACTTACAGTTTTTTTATAACGTTTTGGTATATTGTCATGAACCACTCTAATGAAAACTGATACATAGGATCCACCTGAGGTAAGTCTACAATAGTGTAATAGAGGAAAGAACTCCTGTGGGCTACGGGTCGGTAAAGACCTTTTAGATGATCTATATCATTTCTTGCTAAGGCCGATTCTCGTTCCTTCAACGCGATCTCTTCAGCTGTGTTCTGCAACATTATTAAGTTGATCAAATTATTAATAATATTTAATCAATATCAAATTAATAATAATTATGTAAATACCATATCAGTTGCCTCTGCAAGTAAGGTTTCTCCCTATATTTAGAGAAATCGTATAAACTTAAAATAATTCATTAAGTGGATAATGTTCGACGAGCTTTGTGCTAAAATGCTGCATCAGCAATTCAGAGCTGTCTGACGAGTGACGGAAAAGAAATGGCTGAATTTCTCAGTAGGGTAAATGCAATAGTAGCTGACATGTTTAAAATTTATTTGAACTTTTACATGTAAAAACTTAAATATTAGAGTTATCGTATTTTTCTTGGATTCATCTAAAATAACTACTTCTCGCCTTATCGAGACACATTTCAAAACCATGAAACATACATCTAAATTTTTAAAATTTGTAAACTCATAGTTTTGTTGTACATGTTGCTGTACACTGTTTAATTTGGAGTGTTTCTAATGCTGACAGGGATAAGAACAAGGACATAATTAGTTAATAATATAATAAAAAGGCTTAGCGAACCCGAAGGTTCGATGCCGACACCACCAATCGCTTATTACACACCTCCCTCCACCGTTCGCCGTCCAAACCCAGTCCCTTCAGATCGGCTTTAATGTAATCTTCCCACCTTCGCTTCGGTCTACCCCTCGGACGCTTACCATTCGGCACAGCAAATATTAACTTTTTAGGAATTCTCTCGTTACTAAGCCCAATCACTTTACAAGCCCATTTGATTCGCCGCGATGAAATTATCTCAATCATATTACTCGGATACAGTTCACCTCAAATTTTTCGGACAAATTATTACCGATTCTAACTTTATTGAGTATCTCCGTCAAGCACATCCTGACTAGATTTACTAATTTTTTAGGAATCCCCTGCTCGATTAGAATATTATACAGTTTCTGGCGGTCAATAGAATCGTAAGCCTTTTTAAAATCTATATACAGCTGGTGAACAATACCGTTGTACTCCATTTTTTTCTCTAATATTTGCCGTAAAGAAAATATTTGATCAATAGTCGAACGATTCCGTATAAATCCGCATTGGTAGTCTCCGATAATTTCCTCGGCGTATTCCGTGATTCGACTGGTTAAGATTAAAGTGAATATTTTATAACATACCGGAAGGAGTGAAATTCCTCGATAGTTATTACAATCCGTCCTCGGACCCTTTTTGTGAATCGGAATAAGAATAGATTCTTTCCATTCTTCAGGTAATTTCTCATTCACCCAGATCTTTTTAACCAACCGATGTATTTTAGAAACTCCAGCTTCCCCGCATGCCTTAATTAGTTCAGTAGGAATATTGTCGGTTCCCGCTGCTTTATAAGATTTTAATTTTCCGATAGCTTCTTCAACTTCCTCTTTACTTGGTCCTTCTATCAACGGTTCAGCACTCTGGTACTCAGAAGGAGGACACAGATCATAATTTCCCGTATTTAAAATATTGTCAAAGTGGTCCTTAAATTTATTCAATATGTCAACCGGATCGGTCAGAATATTGTTATTATCATCCCTAATTCCAGATGTTACGGACCCTACACATTTACGTGATCTGTTTATACCTTTGTACATGTCTCTTACGTTATTTTCGATTTTATTAGTTTCTATTTCAATTATTTTATTTTTAAGATACTCTCTTTTTTTATTTTTGAGCAATTTTGTCGTTTCGTTCTTTGAGGTTCGGAAGTATTTCAGATTATCTTCGCTAGGATTATTTAGAGCTTTTAATTTAGCGGTTTTTCGTTTTTCGCACATGTTTAAGCAATCTTCATCAAACCACGGTTTGTTATTCTTATTTTCCTTTTTTCCTAGACACGAGTTACCGACCGCTTTAATATTATCCCTGATCTCTACCCATAACTTGTCAATATCCTCGTGGTCCTCGTCAGGAAGCTCTAAAGCTTCAAACGTATTCTTAACATCTAGCTCGAATTGGTTTCTAATTGATGGATTTTTTAATTTGTCCAAATTAAAATTCACAAAATCGAAACGGTTTTCTTTTCTCTTTTTTATATTAAGTTTTTGTCGAAGTTTCGCGATTACTAATTCATGATCCGACCCACATTCTGCTCCGCGATAAGACCGTACATTAATTATACTGCTTTGCCAGCTATGTTGTATCAAGACATGATCGATTTGATTTCGTGCTCGCGAATCCGGTGATGTCCAAGTATATTTATGAATATCCTTATGTTTAAACGTCGTGCTTTTAATTATCAGGTTTTTCGAGATGGCAAAGTTTATCAGACGGATCCCATTATCATTACTATATTCGTGCAAACTTTCTTTACCAATCGTCGGAATATAAACTTCTTCCCTTCCTACCTTTGCGTTCGCGTCACCTATAATCATTTTCATGTAGTTTCGCGGTAGTTTATCATAAACCCATTCGAGTTTATCGTAAAATTCACTTTTGACTTCATCGTCACTGTCTTCGGTCGGACAATGTATGTTTATTAATGCGATTTTAAACCAACGTCCCTGAAATGTGGCTACCGAAATTCTATCACTAAAGAATTGTACGTCCCTCAAAGCGGATAGTAATCTACTACTAATTAGAAACCCGGTACCCAAACAATGATTCCCGCTTCCTCCGTACCAAATAGTGTACTTTCCTTCCCTCATCGAGCCCTCCCCTGGCCAGCGAACCTCTTGCAGAGCCACGACATCCAAATTGTACCCATTTACCTCATTCGCGACCGATTTTAGCCCCCCTGCTGTGTTTAAACTCCTTACGTTCCACGTACCAATATTTAAATCCCTATATTTCAACTTGCGCCGTGAATCCCCTAAAGCAGTCCCCACCCGGAGACCCGAACGGGTGACTAGTTTACTTCCGGATAATGAGCGTTTTACCTTAGGGAGATCCATGACTATTTGCGGTGTTTGGTGAACTAAAGATATGTGAGTAGGGCGTTCAATCCTACGTCACACCCTCCAGCAAGTCTGGTGGGCCCCTCTCTCCAGAAAGTCTGGAGGGCCCCTCTCATTGTTGGTCAGCGAGTCCATCGGACTTAGCCGGGAGGAACTTCCAAGGAATTTCCACCGACCATCCCCACATCCGCCACCCGTGGGACGCTCCCCATACGCGGTAATGAGCCCGCGCGAGGGGACATAATTAGTTAAAATAAAATATTGCTGGTGCACCAAATGTTAAAAATATTGAAAGAACGTGATACGCTACTTCTTCAGCTCTTTTAGTTTTCAGTGATCGCTGCTGGACAAACTTAGTTAAATGATCTTGATACTATTATATACTATTATGAAGTTATATTCGCCATCTCTGTTTGACTGCAGATCTATCAGATCAACTTAACATCTTGAGTTTAACTCAGAACTGACCATTTGTTTCACAACAATACCTTTCTTGGGTGCACTGTTAGCATAAATTTAAATACAACATTACAACTTATTTAAATTGCAACTCTTTAAGCATACGTGTTCTTCCTCCGTATTCTATACTGGTGTGAGTTTCATAGAGTATACTGAATCTATTCTTCATTGGTAACAGAATACTGTATATTTGTCCCCACTGGTTTTAGTGGTACATCATTAAAGCGATCTCTTCATCATTAATTTTTAAAACGTTTTAAGCGTATGTAATCCAACGGTGTGTTGCACTTAGCTTTAGTAGAAGCCACTTCAGAAAGTATTTTAGAGTACTTCTCTTGAGAAAAATAAAACAATTGTCTTGTTTACCCGGAATTAATGCATTTAACTTTTCAAGAAAAATATTACGATTTGATGCAGTATCCATTCAGTATAAATTACGGTATCGGAAAAAAAAATTAAGAAAACGTTTCTCGCATCATCAAAGCTTGCATGAGGCTGACAAAGTTGACTGACCCCCAGCAGAACAAAGGATTTGTCCGGAGAGAGCCTGTCGGCACCCCTCTTTTGGTCCTCTGTGATTGTTGACATACTCCGGTGAGGGTCCGAATGCACAAGATCCTACTTCCTATATATATCCTACTTCTCGACGACAATTCCTTCTTGATTTTTTCCTTTTCCAAGTCCTAAGAACCAAAAATCCTCCCAATATCATGGATCTATCTCTCTATCTCACTCTACGCTCCTCTATCAACTCTCGTAATACTAAATCTCAACCTATTGATTTACATATCCCCTCTCATAAAACTACACCCTTCAGCAAATCCTTCGTCATTCGTGCTTCCTCCTTCTGGAATTCTTTAACTATCCCCATACGGCAACGTTCATCCTTAAATTCCTTCAAACAACTCTTATTCCACCACTCATATTCAAACTTCCGTATTACTTATTTGATTCTGTAATTACAACTTCTCACGAACAATTAATCGACAAGTTTCATTTGATTTTGTTTAATTTATTTATTTAGTTTTTCTTTGTATACATGTAAACCATATAAAATTTGGTAGTGTTAAAGTGTTGACTATTGTTATTAAGGTATGATTGCGATAACAATTGAAATTAACATTCAAATGACCTCTTTGTATTCTGTCAAACCAGACTAATGGACCAATGATATGTGCCATGTTATTATTATCTTAGAGGAATTTAGTCTCTGAATAAAACTATTTTTTTTTATTTCATTTCATTTCATTAATGAGAACTGGCGGTGGATCATTGCAAGTGGGTTTAATTGAGAACAAATTTAGTCTTTTACCAATTTCCTTTTTTTATATACTGTCAATTAGTTTGATATTGATGAAAAACTTAGGAAGTATCTGAAAGAGCACTAGCGAATCCAGGATTTAATTGGGGGGGGGGCTTCAACCCGAAAGCTTTTTTTTTCATATATATATATAACGATAATAAATTTGAAAAAAAAAGTAAGAAACTAACTACCTATATGACATGGTGTTTAAGTGATTACTGAAGTCCTATTAAATGTAATTACACGAAAAATAATACATTAAGAGACAGTTTTTAATATTTTTTCTATAAAACATGGTTATATTTGACCGTTTTGGAGAGGGGGGGGAGGAGGGGAGCCCTCCTCCATAGATCTACCTGTGTGACAGAGTATTTTGTACCAGTAATAGACATATATTGACATCCAGGTTTTGGGGTCAATGGTTTTTTTTTTATATAATTAAAAAATAAATTCTCCAGAGTTTTAAACATGGAAATGGGAAACTACAGATGAATAAATCAAAATTTCCAACATATCCCCTAAAGATAAATGATGAGAACTTTTCTGAAACAAACATCCAGCCTTACTCCATTAAAATATCAAATAAAAATTCAACTGTGGCCTGATACAGCTTGAGGTTCAGGCATCAACGTCTTAGGTGTTCTTCGTAGCTTCAAATCTATTCATGTTTGCACTCTCTTTTGGGTGTATAGAGTTTATTGCCGTTAATGAAGCTGATAAATATCTATTACTGGCACATTTCCCAAAAATACTATGTTTTTTTATATTTTATTCTATGTTAAAAGCACATTAGTTTTAGCACTTTCACGTGGTCTTTTTTCTACTATTGAGGCCTTCATTGTTGTGTAGATACTTCATGAAGGATTGCTCCGACTTCACGGCCCGCCCATCTTAACCTTTTTGCCTTCATTGCATGCGAGATATTGATAGACCAGGTTCTATAAAACAAACTCTTTACTTCCCACTTCAACTCGGTATACCAATGGTTAATGTTGAAAATTTCTCTTAATGTGTCTATTACCTTTGTTTACCTGCTATATTTTATATTGCTAAGGAATATAAAACAAATAAACAAAAGAAATCACATATATAATTATAATACGGCTAAAATATTACCTTAGAACGTTCCAATATAATGATTGTATCGGGATGAGTTAGTAAATCTTTTCTTTGTAGACACGTCAAGATATCTATCTCACAATTCTCTAATAATGCCTTGTTTTGAGCTCCTTCCGTGATTAAACTTTTACGTTTAGCATCTAGCTCAGGACTGAAAAAAATTTAGGTTTATATGTATGTATGTATATATATATGTATATATATATATATATATATATATATATATATATATATATAATATATATATATATATATATATATATATATATATATATAGATTGGTATTTTATTTTGTATTAATTCATCTTTGTTATTCTAAGGGGACTTAGTCCCAGAATAAAGTTCTATTTTCTATTCTATTCTATTCTATTCTATATATATATATATATATATATATATATATATATATATTAGAAACATCAAATATAGATTATTTTTTATACAATGTATTTATATAATGATCAACTGGTGTTTTTTTATAAAAAAAAAAGAAAAGAGGTTGGAAAAACGTCCTTCTAGTTTTATTTGTCAAGTTTGTTATTTTCCGTATATTTTGTTTTTCTGTTCACGTTTACTGCTTGTATTTTCATTTATCATAATTGTAATAAATTTCATAAATAAATAAATCTATTTATTTTTATTAATGATTAATATTAAAATCAGTTTTTGAATTAGATAATTAAAAAAATCTGATCAAAATTTTTATTTGGAATTTTTAGAAACTTTTATTTTGATAAAATAAAATAAAATAAAAACTATGATTTTTATTAAGATCGATTTTAATTATTGATCATAAGTGGTAACAATGATATCCTTATCATTATTTGTGACATTATATGTTTACAATTAACAATAATAAAAATTCTTCAGTAATACTTTTTTAAATCAGAAATATAATTTTTTTGTAATCTCTATGATATATTTTGAGTTTGGAGTAGTATGTGGAGAATATTGTCAACTATTAGCAACAGAACATCTTTGCTAGATGATTTTTATTTTCTGAACAACATTTTTTGTTATCACAATTTAATCATTATTATTATCTATGTAAAACCGTATCACTACTTCAGTGATCACTACTTTTAAATGAATCAATAAACGCCGAAGATTGATTTAAATTTTTATTTATGAATCAGGCTTGTTTTTTTAAATTTTTTTTTAACCATCTTTATTGAGATATATTACAACCTGTCGCAATTAAGGACATTTATAATAGTATCTAATTAAAAAACAATTATTAATTACGATTTCGCTGAAAAATAATTATTGATTGTAAACCCTGTTAAATATAATTAAACTTACTGCTTCATTGCTATGATGGTGCTGAGCATTTGATCCGTCAATCCTTCAATCGTCAGTGTGAAATTGATTACTGACAACTGGTTAAAAATTTCTGGCATGAAATGCGGATTCATTAGCTTAGTCGTTACATAGAACCGGAATCGTTTATGCACTAATACTACGTTGTCCCCGAGTGCAATGAATCTAATTTTCCCTATTAAAAAAAATAAAATTCAATTAAAGTGTAAATATAACATCAGAAAAATATTGAACTATATAGGATTAAGTAATATTTGTAAATGAATTGCAATTATGAACCGTAATTTTAATCAAATTAAGAACATCCACCTTAATTTTCGTGGATAGTTTCATCTCATTGTGGCCTACAACTTTTTGTTTAGCCAAAATTCTAGGAATTGCCGCGTTTTCAATCTGGATATAAGAAAACTTCATCTGTTTAACTATGCTCTAAAAGCTCATGAAAATCCACTTTCCGCTTGAATCATAATAGAACTGGAGCCAGAGCCCAAAAATCGACCTCATCGCAGGCGAAGGTTTGAATAAAAATTACGAAAGTATATGTTATTCTGAGTAAAACGAACCTTGTCTGCCGTTCCAGAGCCGCTATTTTAAAAAATGGCGCCTGATTTAAAGAATAATAGGCCAGTAATTTGAGGATCGAAACGGAAAATCCATTGCGAAATATGTGAGAAAAGTTTTTATTTTTTTAACTTGTGTATATGGATTTAGACATGTAAAAAACGGAATTATTAACGCGGACCACCAAGGGAAAACTTTTTACAGCCAAAAAAGTCAGATTCTTTCGACATTTTTTGCCTATAACTCCTAAACGATGCAACAAAGAAAAAAAATGTATTCTTTAATAAATTAAAGAAAGTTAAATTGTTCGTCAAACGAGTACATAAACCTTATAATTTGGGTACGAGGTGAGGTATAAAACTGCGATCAACCAATGCTGATTTTTACCATCCATAGAATCAAAGTTGTAGAGCATCACATTTTGCATCCAGTGACTACCAAATAATTTAATGTAGGCCACTTACTCCAAACAAAATAGGTAATCCCCCAATAGTTAGAAATTCGTAATGAAGATAAACGTGATTTTCAATATTTGAACAGTATGGGTGTCTATTCTATTTGTCTAGAGTCTGTTACATGCAGCATAAGCCTCTTTTCCACCTCTCAACAGCAAAGGATTTTGGTAAAGGATGTATCAAAAGATACCGAATTTCATAAAGGAATAACGAACCCCGATTCAAGATATGTAATTGGCCTACAATACAAATATTGGTACTCAATGGACGGAAAATTTGATGCTCTACAACTTTGACTCTATGGGTTTTCCCTCTAAGATAACTCATTTCCAAGGTGCAGGGCCATTTATAGTAATTTGTCTCAGTTTTTGACAAATTTGGTAAAAATCAGCGTTGGTTGATCCCGGTTTTATACCTTACCTCGTACCCAAATTATAAGGTTTTTGTACTCGTTTGACGAACAATTTAACGTTCTTTAATTTATTAAAAAATACATTTTTTTTTCTTTGTTGCATCGTTTAGGATTTATAGGCAAAAAATGTCGAAAAAATCTGACTTGGCTTTAAAAAGTTTTTCCTTGGTATTCCGCGTTCATAATTCCGTTTTTCACATGTCTAAATCCATATATGCAAGTTAAAAAAATAAAAACTTTTCTCACATTTTTCGCAATGGATTCCCGTTTCGATCCTCAAATTACTGGCCTAATATTCTTTAAATAGCCGCCATTTTTTAAAGCAGCGGCTCTGAAACGTCAGACAAGGTTCATTTCACACAGAATAACATATACTTTTGTAATTTACAATCAAACCTTCGCCTGCAATCAGGTCGATTTTTGGGCACTGGTTCCAGGGCTATAAGATTATTTGATCACAATTTTGAGAATAAAGGTGGCCTACAAAAATATTGGGGCGTTTTGAGTAACCTCCCCTTCCAACATGTCAAAATATCGAGGCAAAATAACCTGTCAAATATTTTTGTAGGCTGCTTTTTTTCGATTTTGTGATCAAATTATTTTAAGATTCAAGTGGAATGAAAATTGATATTTATGAGTTTTTATTACTTAATTAAATTAATTTATTTAACGAGAAAAAGCCCTATTTCTGAGAATTTCGTTCGATAAAAAATTTGCAGGTTACTATAAGATCAAGCCATTTACGAAGTTTTACGCGGGTGTTAATAATTTGATGAAAAATGACTCTGTACCACAGACTAAACAATAAAATTCAATTCAATTCAATTTTTATTTGTTTTAAGGGATGAACTCTGTACAAATGTAGTCTATCTCGAAATAACAAACATTATTATCCTTATGGAAATACGAATTCATTCCTTTTTATACTACATTACATATATTATAACACTCTTAAAGACAGATTAAAAATCATATTCGGTAAAAGTTAGAAGAGTTCAAATTATCAAATTAATATAAAACCTAAAATTGTCAACGACATACATAAATAAATACAATTTTTTTAAAAATATTAATACTGAACTATGTTTTAAAATTAAATTAAAAGATTACCCCTCTACCTAAGAGAACAACAAAAAAAAAAGACCCGGACAGATTACATGCCCATGTGCAATATGTAATTTTTGCCATCATATGCAGAGGACAATATTTCAGATTATCCTATCAATTCTCTTTAATTTGAGATAATAAAATATAATATTTTCATATCTTCTGTATTGGTTGGCTTAGATATTTCTACCCTGGTGAATTCTTAACCTTAAACTACTATAAATTGGGCATTTAAATAATATATGATGAAGTGTTTCGTTTTCTTTAGTGTTGCTCGTTTTGCACTCAAGTTGTGGAGTAATTTTCAAAATTTTATTATTGTGAGTGTACAGAAATGTTGATCATATATTTTCCCGAGAGGAGGACCTCTTATATTTGAAATTAGTCGGCATCTATACAGTATCAAAAAAATAACGTAATAAGTAGATTAAGATTTGAACAAAAATCTAACGAATAATGCAGACTAGGGCAGAACCAATGACCAATACATAATACATAGGTAAAAAACTAATTTATTGTAAAACACACTTGGTGATTTTTTTAAATAAACGAACGACACGATTCCTAAATAGTAACTACTTATTAAAATAAACTGTTACTAAAATTGACCGGCGATACTTAGTTAAAAAGGACACTTATTTATTTTTATTCTTCAACATTGTCACAAACCAGTTCCTTCAAATAATCTCTGTTACCAAGCTTTATCATATTTTGTCAGATCTCTGGCCACCACGTTCTCCATTATATGAATCATATTCATGGATTCCGAAGTCTCCAACGTCTTCATGTTTTTCCAGGCAATACTTAAGCATTATAGAGAACAACGCGTATCGTCCATTCACCGTACGTGTACCCCCTCTTTTAATGGTGTCACTATGAATTTTATAATCAGTCCTTTCACTCTTTCTTGTTTCTTTATTTGAAATTATCTGCTACCTGAATATGTATCACTTCTCGAAATATCCATAGCTATTTTTTCCTTGATAAACCGTTGAGGAGACCAATGATCATTTCTTCTATATTGTCACCCAGAGAAACTAAAAAATGATCGCCCAGTCTTCCACGCAGAAATATATTGAGAGTATTTTGATTAATAAAATTATTTAAATGCTAAATGAAAGTGAAAACAGAATAATACGTAATTCAAAACTTAAACACACACTAAAATTGTTTGCTACATCTAGATTTTACTTCATCATGTTTTTTTTTTCTCATATAAAAATATGTTAGCGGTTCGAATAATGTGAACTTTTTACTATAAATATTTTACGTGAAATAAAGCTAGTTTTTTATCATTCGATAATTTAGTCCTAGATAATTAGAAAACTGAATTGTAACGCAAGGAGTGTCTGTTGGTGAAGGCGACTACCAAATGCCAATTGCAAAAGAAAAAGTGCATTTATAAATATTTACCTTCATTGAAAAATTGTTTTTTAATGAGCGGATCTAATGCACCATCTATAGACTCCCCAACATCTTCCAGTAGCAAGGTCTTTCCTTCCTGCAATGCGCGTTCAACCAACGGCATGTAATTTCGAGATAACCGTATTACAATGAGATTGTCCGCATAAGTTTTCTTAATCCACCTGTTTGCCTGCGATTGGGGATCAATCAACAAACAGTACCTGAAATTGAAGAGTACATTTTAGTCTTTATATCTTTATATAAGTTATAAGCATAATCATGGATAATATTGATTCATTATTTCATTGAATATGCGTCATTTAAGAACATTCATTTCTTGAAAAACCTTGTTTTCACAATTTGTCAAGTAAGAAATCAATATACCGTAAAAAACAACAACAGAATAATTGAGAAATTTATGACTCAAAGTTATAAATAATACCAAAACCTACCAACAGTAATTTTAGAATTTTAGAATTCATCGATACAATTTCTGAATAGAAACATAAAAATATTGTTGTCAAATCTCTAGAAATCTCAAATTAAGGGTGTACAGTGCTACAATGAAGCCAGTTCCAACATTCGGCTGTGAGACCTTGAGACTAACCCTAAAACTAGAAAAGAGAATTGAATGATTTGAGAGAGAAATCCTCCACACAATAACCGGAGCGATCTGGGATCAGAAAATGAACACAGGAAGAATAAAGACCAAATTAAGAGCTGCCTACAGAAACTAGTCAATCAATATCACATGATGTGGAGGCAAAGATGTTAAGATGAGTGAGGCAAAATACCATGTGGAAGAGCAAAAACCGGGTGGATATATCGAATCCACAAAGATGGAATAGAGCTGCATGCAGATAATCGGAAAGAAATAACTCAAGATAAGCATAGATGACTTAGGATTCTTAAAGCGAAAAACTATCTACGTCTGTAATGTAAACAGATAAAAAAACATAGACACCTAAGTGAACTACTGTTCAACTATCAAAACCATCGGGGAGTTTAATTCAGGAATATTATAATTTCTTCCTCAAAAATAAATCTTGAAGCAGCATCCGTTATCGCAGTACTTCAAGAGTATTAGTGAATATAGTACAAGAAAATCTAAAAGAATTTTCCAGTTAATTTCTTTAAAAAAATATATAAATTGATTGAAAAATTCTTTTAGATTTTTTGTTGTACTATATTCACTCACATCCACGGAGAACTATGACAAAATAATTTTTCAATTGATTTCATAAAATAATATGATTTCAACCAGGGCGCCAAAAACTCAAGGCCCTGGCAATCATACTGGCAAGCCCAATATTCGATACCCTAATATAGGAGTTATAAATAAATGAAACAATAATATGGTGTCCGCAGGAATATTATTGTCTTATAATGAATAAATGCCCATTTTTAAAGCCAAAAAGAAATGAAAGTGGACTTCATAGTAGCATTTTAGAAACTTTCTGACGAATAAATATTAACTAGAAATTAAATTAAATGCATAGGCTTGTAAATAATATATTAACTATACAAAAATATATAAATAAGTCTTGTTACTTACTTGAGTGTGGAGTTTAGTATTACTGCATTATCAACAGAAAACGGGTCGTTTGGTAGCCCGTTCATCACCCATTTCATTATGGCAAGCTCTGAACTAAGAACTTGACTGAATTGGAAATCATTTGAAAACGGCATTTCCATCTCATGTAGCTTCGTTTTCCAATCAGTAACCAAATGTTCTCTATAACATTTAAATTTTTACAGATTAGTAAATATCTGTAATACATTTCCAATATTCTTTGAAATATCTTTGTAATTTTTAATATATATATATATTAGGGAGTGAAGGTTGATATGGAATAGTCTCTTTATATATCGGAGTTGCGTTACCGTAGCCTAGCAGCGACGTCATAAGTTTTAGTAATGTCATCGAAAAATTCAATTATATTCAATACTGTTTCAGTGAAGAAGAATGGTTTTAAGCAAGACTTGAAACGAAAAAAATATACATGTTTTTTTTTTTTTTAAATTTTCGGTGTAACCTGAATTTTTATAATCGATAGTTTTTTTTTAGTTATTCTGGAACTACAACTTTTTATCTAGCGACTTTTCAAGTAAAGGTTTTACATACGAGTTATTTTTAAACTTCGTAACTTTTATTTTTAAAAAAACTTTATTTAAAAGTTTTATCGATTTAACAAAGAAATTTATCTAAAGAATGTCGTTTATTCATAGTTTATCGAACGAATGACAGACTAGAATCGTGTGTAATTCGTTTAAGACAAAATATCACCCTAATCTAAGCCCTCTTGCTGTTAATTTTTCATTTAAATGAACTTTTTTTCAGAACTTGAGTAAATGAGCTTTTCAGTTGACAGAATGATTGACTCCAATTTCAACATTTTTTTATTACTAATTTTAATGATATTTCTAGTGGGAAATTTATATTTTTATTCACAGTTCTATATTTAACACTGCATTCATCTACTCTGAAATAAACTTACTCACAGTCTGTATAGATATTATAAATTTTCCATCTAGAAATATCACTAAAATGACTTAACTCAAAAATATTTAAATTGGGCTTTAGTCATTCTGCCAAATGAGAGGCTTATATTTTAATAATAATAATTTAATAATAAATTTTCACCACAAACTGGCAAAAAAAAAAGTTCAGTAGAACTATTATTTAAAAAAAAAATCCTAAAAAGTTTCACAGAAACTGTTAAAATGTTTTATTTTTCCTAAAGAGATTCACAGCAACTTTTAAAATGGAATTTTTTAAAAAAGTTTCACGCCCTCGTTTAAGTTTATTCAACTTGCTCAATTTTTGAAAAATTTCGTACTAGGATGAGTGTCCTAATTAATTAATGGAATAAGTCAAAATATCAGGTGAAAAACAAATGTCGTTCTTTAATACGGAAGTTAAACTAAGTATCTGATTTACATGGCCAAGTTATCATTTCGAGCATAAGGGTCATTTTCCACTCGTACGATTTTTGAGATTCTATTCCACAAAAAAAAAAAAAAAAAGTAATGTGTAAACATTTATTTTTTACAATTCACTTTAAAACAGGATTAACGACCAAGATTCCATTCATATAGATCAGTCTAAATAAAGGAGACTGATGATAATTCAATTGAAACCATGAAGTAAAGGGAAACAAAAAGCAAACTAGGAAACTAAATGGAAAATACTCGAATTCAACCCATGATTAGTTTCATTACAAATTACTAATGAATCAATAACTATAAATTGATAAATAAGCCAAGCTTAAAAGTAAAACTTTTAAGAGTAAATATAAAACTTTTGAAAGGCAACAATGTAGTTTTCATCGGTTGCGGTGAGAAGAATAGAAGTGACGGGAATAAAAATCTTATGTTTTATTAAGATTGAACCATCGCCATATGCATTTCAGTTCTTAATCGCCAAATTCTTTGAAGTGATTCTTGACGAAATTTCCAAAAAAAAAAAAAAAATGATTTAATAAAAGAGCCGATTCAAATCGGAAAATAAATTAAGATTTTTTTTTTAAGATGGTCACTAGTGTTGCCCAAAGCCGCCTAACTGTTGCAAGACCAAGACCAAGATTGGTAAAAAAAAAAATCGATTTTTTGAATAAAAATTAAGGCAAAATAGTTAATAATACTTAAAAATTTTAGTTACTATATGTAAAGAATTGGTATAACCAATATACTTTTGCATTTAAATCTTTTAATTTTTTATTCGGTTCAGGCAACTGCAAGACTGTTGCGAGAATCTTGCGCAAGACCAAGACTCGTCTCTCAAGACTCGGGCAACACTAATAGTTTTTCATTGATAAGAAGGAATTATTCAAAAACTCTTCAAGATAATTTAATTCTAAGTACACCATCGTAATGTAAACAAAAAAAATACTAGGAAAAAACACCTATTAAATTTACTAAGGTCAATGATACCAGTGATGCGAGTGGAAGAGAAGCACTGGGATCTCCTGGATTCCTGCTTTGGCTTCCAATTTTGGGAGAGGAAGTATGACCCCTGGGTTAATTTAATTATCGTATATAGGTGTGAATGTGTTTTATCTATTTTAATTTCATGTAGTTTCTATCTATTATTTCATTTTTTTTTTTTTTGTAACATATGTATATTAATTTTCTTATTTTATTTTCTGCATTTATTTTTTTTTATTTTATCTATTTTAGTTATCATTTGTATGTTCATATTGTGTGAATGATCAATGTAGCCCTAATATTAATGCCATGCAATGTGGCAGAATTTATCAATTTTCAATTATAAAAAATATACTAAGGTCATGATTTAAGGGATTTCAGGAGGTCTAATAACGCAAAGCCTACTATTATGCCGAATTATATCACGATAATTATTATTGACTTTAGTAAATTTAATGAGCGTTTTCTCAAAGAAAAGTTGGTATACTTTACGATGGTGTACTCAGAACTTAATTATCTTGGACGGTCTTTGAGAAATTCTTTCTTATTCAATAAAAAACGTGACCACCAAATAATACACAAAATTGGTCCCAACTACTTTTCCGAACAAATGAACTTCCTTGTTAAGAAATTTTGTCTAGAATCGTCCTCCAGAGTTTGACCATTAAGAACTAAGAAACCCTGAATATCAAAGGAAAAAACAGAAACGAGAAAACTTGACGAAACCCGTATTTCAATGTAAAATTAACATGAATGAAATAAACCTGGTGGATTTGGATGTATAACAAGGAAATATAACCGTATGAGAGAAATAGAATCGTAAATTAAGATAGACTAAAATAGCATTAAAAGTAAACTGGAAAACATTAAAAAAGAAAATAAATGAAAATGAGGTTTGATAGGAACCTCATGCAGTTTGCTAACAATGAAAATTAAATGCACAAAGCTTAGAAATAAATTGGTGGATTTTTCATAGACTGGAAGGTAAATAGATCAAACTTACGGGGCAGAAGAATTATCTTTTTTCGTGTTTACAATTGACCCTATTATTTCTTATAATAACTTCTCAAGTCTCCATTGTTGTCAAAAGCCACTGAAACTAAAGCTGTATAAAACGCTTATTATACCAGTAGTCACCTATGGAGCGGAAACCTGGTGTTTATCGCAAGAGGATTGCCGTAAACCAAAAGTATTCGAAAGGAAAATAATAATAAGGATGTACGGTGCTACAAGTGTTAATGGTGAGTGGAAAATCAAAAGTAACAATGAAATTGAGGCTATATTGGAGAATCAAAACATTACTAACTATATCAAGGCAAGTAGGCTGAGAGGGGCAGGACATGTAGTCAGAATGGAGAATGAACGATTGCAGAGAAAAGTATTGGAAGCACACTTCAGTGGGAAGAGGAAAAGAGGAAGACCGAGGAGCAGAAGGAAGGATGAAGTGGAGAGAGATGCGAAGAAGCTAGGAGTTCGCAATTGGAAGAGAGTAGCGCAGGACAGGGAGAAGTGGAGAAAAAAAAACTCAGGAGGCCAAGGGTAGTTAGTTTTTTTCTTATAACATGTAATAGCTGATGGGTGTTGTTAAAACGTAATCCTTTTTTTATAATAGCTCTCTCTATAGCTCATATTATCGGAACCTAATGTTTCTAATGCAAATAATAGCAACTTAATAATAACGGGAACATAATAACTCATTCTCCGTCAAAGTTGCTAAATCCTGCTGTGGGACACGTGCGGGAATTAGACTCCAAGCTAAAAATGTATTGTTCCCATTGCCGCAGATTTGTAAAAATTACAATAAGTCAACATTTTGTTCTTCCAAGAAAAATTTTTATATTTTCTTCATATGAACTTCGACATAAGAGTCTGTGAAGAGTATTGAAGTACCAATTAGGACAAAAAAAATGGAAAAATAATTTTTTGTTAGTATTTTCCAAACTACATTAGTCTAATTATATCTAAAATAAATTTCAATTAGTACTGTCCTCAAGGATCATAAGATAATAGATTAATTTTTTTTATCTTCTTACACATATTAATCTTTCCTTAGAAAAAATACATGCAAATATAGCAAAGAAAAAAAACAAAACTGAAGTCGTGAATCATTAAATCTTTTAAATATCTCTGAGGTAAAATACTAATTGAAATTAATTTTAGATATCCTTAGAATAATGAAGACAAAGAAAATAGTGGTTGATGCCTTCTGGTGATACTACTGAAATTTAACGCGTCGAAATTCTACTTTTTTTTTACTTTTTTTTTATTGAGTATTAATACAGTCTGCCACACTGAAGGGCATTGGTACTAGGGCTATAGTATTCATTCACACAATATGTACATAAGAAAGGAAAACAAAGTATGTATATACATATATATATATATATATATATATATATATATATATATATATATATATAAAGATGAAGTAATATACAAGATAAGTAAAATAACAGATTAGCCGAATAATAACAAAATAAATAAAACACATTCACACCTATGTACAATATTTACATTGACCCAGGGTACTCCGAATCAAGCTTTGTCTCCCAGCTGTGGAAGCCAACTCCAGGAGATCCCAGTGCTTCTTTCCCAGCCGCGTCACTGGTATAGTAAGCCAGTGGAGACTGATGGAGGGCACAAGACCAACAGACGCTCAGGACATGAGTGAAGAATCTGGCCAGTGCCAGTACTCCAATATATACATTTTTACAGAAGGTCGCGGGGCCACTGCCGTTTTAACCTCCGAGGAGGATTGTAGGGATGACTGGAGGTAGATAGAGACTGTGCTACAGGATTAGGATGATGAGTGAGATTCTGGTGAAATTTGGAAAATTTGTCTGGGATTAGGTCAAGTATAAATGGGATATTGAGGTCATTGTGTAGGGTTTTATTGGTTACATAAAAGGGAGCATCGACTATTGTTCGGAGAACTTTAGAGTGAAAGGATTGAATGCGTTTGATATTGGAAAGTTTTGCTGTCCCCCACAGTTCGAGTCCATAGGTCCAGATAGGTTTCAGTATTGTCTTGTAGATTAATAGTTTGTTCTCAACTGAAAGTTGAGATTTTTTATTGAGCAGTCTATATAGTTGGACATATCGTCGGTTAAGCTGTTGTCTTTTAAGTCTGGTATGTGGGTTCCATGTTAGCCTTTTGTCTAAAAGGAAGCCAAGGTACCGAACTGTGTCGGAGAGGGGAAGTGGTATGGAGTTGAAATAAACTGGTGAACACGACTTGCACCGAAGGGTGAAGGTGGTGTGGTTGGATTTAGATATTACACCAGTGTTCAATAAGAGAAAGGTGACTTTGTACGTTAAAGGATCTATTTGTAGGTTTCGGGATCTGAATTGGAAGATAGGATGGCCGTGTTATCAGCGAATGTTGCCAGGAGAGTTTCAGGATGAGTAGGAGTATCAGCGGTAAATAGAATATAAAGGATAGGGCCCAAGACTCCCTTGAGAAACTCCCGCCTGAATTGAATAAAACTTGGAAAGTTCCACAGCGGACTTGAAAGGAACGGTCAGAGAGATAGGATCGAAGTACCAGATATAAGTACTGAGGTAGATAGGTTTTAAGCTCGAAGAGCAATCCGGTGTGCCATACCCGGTCAAATGCTTGGGCAATGTCCAGAAATGCACCCTACTGCTTGCTTTCTAGGTCTGAGGATATATGGTCAACAACTCGGAGGCCTTGTGGGGCATTGGAATGTTGGGAACAAAATCCGAATTAGTGGGTAGGAAGGTTTTGGAATTCTATAATGGGCAGGATACGTTTCAGTAGAATCTTTTCAAAGATTTTTGAAAGGATGGGAAGTACGCTTATTGGTCTATAGGAAGTTGTGTTATTAGAAGGTTTTCTTGGTTTCAGAAAAAGGATGATGACAGAATGTTTCCATAAGAGAGGAAAGTGGGTAGTTCGTAGGATACAATTGTATATATAAGTGAGGAATATGATTGCTTTGGATGGAAGTTGCCGAAGGATCTGTGGTATTAGAAGGTCGTATTCAGGAGATTTACGGAGATAGTTTTTGTAAATGATGTTTGACCTCAGAAGGATTAACTGCTTTTGGTAGTAAGGAGAGTGGGATGGGTGAAGAGAGGAATTCTTCTACTATTGCAGTGTGGGTAGCATGGGATTCCGAATGAGGAGTGAATGTGCAGGAGAGGTGTTTGGCAAATTTCTCAGCTTTGTCTTCATCTGACGCCGCCCAGGAGCAATCACATCGTCGGAGGCGATGGGAAACATGATGGGATTTTAGAATTTTTTTGGTGATATTCCAAAGCGAATTAGGATCTGAAGTAAAATAACTCCTGCTTCAGTTGCTTACAGTAATAATTATAGGAACGGCGATCGGCTGGATGTCTGGTGCGTTGCCATAATGATCTGGCACGGCGTTTGATGTGGATTAGGTCGAGGAGATGTTGAGGTAAATTATTTTTTTAAAGGATTTTCGGAGAGTGATATGGGGAGGAAGCATTCCAGACTGCTTGTTGAATCATGGTGGTAAAGGAATGCAGGGCATTGTCAAGGTCTTCTGCGGTTTTCAGGGTTATTCTGAGGTCAATTTGATCGGAAAGGATTTGCTGAAAGAGTTTCCAGTTGACTGGACCTCTGATGAAAGATGGAGGGGAGGGTTTAGGAATAGGAGCTAGTGATACATGGAGTGTTAAAGGACTGTGGTCTGAGGAAAGGTCATCAAGACGGGTAAGAGAATGATTGAGGGGACCTAAACCACTGTGGATAAAGAAATCAAAGATATCAGGATTGCGGTTAGGATCAGTGGGCCAGTAGGTAGGTGAGTTAGGAGGAAGGAGGCAGACACGTTGGGAATTGAGTGCAGACAGCAATGTTCTACCACGAGTGTTCGTGGTTCTTGAACCCCACTGTTGACGAAAGTCTACTAAAAATTATGTTGAGTAATAAATGCAAAACTTTAAATATCGATATCTCAGCCGGATATTACTAGAACATGACCAAATAAATTGGGTTTTGTTTACTGTTTTATGTCCAACAAAATGACATAAGTCAGATTTTATAAATCGCTCCCCTTCATAAGAGGTATTGCAATTTTAAAATCTTAAAATGTATGTTAATTAGCTATTTTCTATCAGTTTTTCTTCAAAACGGGTTAACGCAAAAAAACAATAGAATATTTTCATCTCAGAATTAAATTTTATACGAGATGAAATAAAAAAAAAAATTATTAGTTTGAAAAATACCTAAAAAATTTGTTTTCTTTTTTTGCCTTAATTGGTACTTACATCCTCTTTACAAGCTGTTATGTTAAAGTTCATATGAAGGAAATATAAACAATTTTCTTGAAAGAACAAAATGTTATTTGACTACTGTGCGCCGGCAGCCAGCAAACAAGAAATATCCCATTAAAGCCACAATATTCATGGGATACGATTTCATATCAACTGACAGTTATTCATATTACCCATAGCCTGTTAAATATTTTCCCTATTACTCGCCGATTTTTTTAAAATGTAACAAATCACATGTAAACAAGAATAACACGTGTCCTTTTTAATCCACATATATAAAGTAGTCCTCTTTTCAACACAGTATTCCTCGAATAGCATTCCATATTCCCTCCACTCCGATATATAATATAGATAGGTGAGTCTAATTTAATAATGATTAATTACCTTAGATCGCTGGATAATGGACCTAGATATGTTATCACACCACAACTTAACAGAACATTACCAGGCAGTTTATCCAACTTTTCCTGGTTCTCTTCTTCTAATTGCTTCCAGCGAATCTGCTCCCCTCCAAGGCTATCTACAAATACAAGTTTATGTGAATAATGTTAAAATAAATAGAAAATACACCATTTTAATTACTTTTGTTTTCTCATATTTTTTTAAGTTTAACATATAGTTAATAAACGAGAGATTTTTGAAACAATATTTGTTTCTATAAATCGATAAAAACTTTTTGTTGAAAGTGCTTGTTTTGTGGAAGCAATTTTGTATACGGACGCCGCCTTGCGGTGAGTTGTAAAAACATTTGATAAGAGTTAGGCTGCTTAAGCTATGGGCCCCAGTTGATAGAGAGGGCCAGACCAGACTGGAGGAGGGAGCCCTTCATCCTCCGAAGGCCAAGTAACAATTATATATGCCAGTATAAAAGGGTGAGTTACTTTTCATAAACCATATAACCTACCAAATTCAATAAAACTACAGTCCGCTGTCAAAATAATGTCTACTGTTACCTAAGTTCAACTCATTAGACTTATTTGCCTTTTTTTATTAGATTAGAAATTCGCCTGAACAGTAGTAATATCCTCATGGCCATATATATATTATGTGCACATATATTATGTGCTGGTCCTCATTAATGAATTTATTTCTTATAAATTATTGTTTATATTTACTCTTGAATAACATTAAACCAATAGATATGGTATACCAGTTCTTATTGCTTAAGGCGATATTGTTCGATCAAAGAACAAAATATTAATTAATTGTTTTTTGTGATGAATAATTCAAATCCTTCTGAGTGAAGCATGGCATAAATAGATTACATTACGTTTTTCATAAAACAGCACAATGAGCTTACTTATGATAAACGTTGCCTTTTCTAATTTAATCGAGCAGATTTCCAGTTCCTGGGTTAATTTAAGTTGATTAGCATCTGCTTCTTCCTTGGCAGATTTTAAGGCGTTTAACTTCTCCTGTAGCTTGTCTAATATCGCCTGTTTTTCTTCAAGTCTTTCGAGTACTTCCTTTAACGCAGCTTCTGCTTTTGCCAAGACTGCTTTCTTTGGTGCAACAGCCTGAAAATTTTTTAAAATTTAGAATACAAATTTAGTCAAGCATACGTTATATTCTTATATATGCATTTTGTTTTTTATCTTAATTTTTTTTTTGTTTGGTTCATAACATAAACATAACAAAATTCATCTAAATATTATGAATTTAATATAATTTATAAGAAATAACAAATTGTATTACTTTCATTATGGTATCATATTTATCCAGGGCGATAATCCATTTGCAGATTCCTCGTGCAGCTCGTGAGGCTTTTGCAACTATGTTCGGTGCAAAGTTTCTATTAGTTAAATATTCGACACGCACTTTATGTATTCGTTCATGGGGAATATGGTCTTTGTCGAATTCCTTCAATTTCTGTAGGAACTGTATGTCACCGAGAAGTCTTTTACTCGGTGCCCAGAAATCCTCCATCTAAAAATGTTAAATAATTATTCATATTATTTTTAAAATCCCAAGACACATACTAAATAAGATATTATTCTGCAATGAGGAATCAGGTAACATCAGGGAGAAAAACTTTGTAGAAACGCTTCTTGAGCATTTTTCGGATCTTAACATTGAAAATGCTCTGGATGTGCCGGATATAATAATTCCCAGATGGACCAATGTCAAACCAATTATAGATACCTCAATTTCCAGACATAAAAAGGATACGGCACTTCCAGTTGAAGTTCAAAAATTATTTTTAGAAACTTTGGAAAAATATAAGGAGTGTCACATCTTGTATACGGATGCCTCAAAAGTTGATAAGGAAGTAGGGTGTTCCGTTATGAATTTTAATACTCAAAAACTATTCAAAATTCCGGAGGCTTGCTCAGTGTTTACTGGTGAAATGCTAGCAATTAGAGAAGCTCTTAAGCACATAGAGACAAGTGAAACTACCAATTGGGCAGTGGTGACAGACTCTATGAGTTCATTACTAGCTATTGAACATAACATGCCCAAAACCTCTCTCGCAAAAGATGTAAGAAACGTTTGGTGGCTACTAAGGGAGAAGGGCAAAGAAGTAGTGTTCATTTGGGTCCCTTCGCATTGCGGGATCATCGGTAATGAACAAGCAGATCAAGCAGCCAACATAGCAAGAAAGCCAGATACAACATCCGTTGAATCAATTAATGAAATCCCTCTAGAGGATTACGTTATAAAAATTAAGGAGAATGTGTGGAACATG
This sequence comes from Nezara viridula, assembly GCA_928085145.1. NCBI lineage: Eukaryota > Metazoa > Arthropoda > Insecta > Hemiptera > Pentatomidae > Nezara > Nezara viridula. Next base: position 130,383,243 of record OV725078.1, read on the forward strand.
TGGCAAAACAAGTGGGAACAAGGAGAATCGAAATTAAAAGAAATTAAACCCCACTGTTTAAAATGGAAAACCTCGCACCGACCATCTCGAAAAGAGGAGACAGCCCTTTGCAGACTGCGAATTGGACATTGTGAGTTCTCGCACTCCTACTTACTAAGAGGACTTGATCCTCCGACCTGCGAGAACTGCAATGTCCAAAGGACAGTAAAACACATTATTCAAGAATGCCCTACATTTGATCCTATAAGGAGAAAGTTAGACATGGCACAGAGTCTGAAAGAAAATCTACAAGACCATGAAAATGCCGTTAAAAAAACTTTAAAGTTCTTAAAAATGATAAAATTCTACAACAGAGTTTAATTCAAAGGTGTTGCCAATGACCCTACAGGGTAGAGGCAACAAAAAAAAATCAAATAAATAAATAAATAAATATTTTTAAAATGTGTGTAAATTAATTAAATTAATAAGATATGTTTCTTATATGATATGAATTATCGTTTTATTATTTTTGAACTTCATACTATCTTGGTTGAAACAGTTATTTTTTTTTTTTACCAATGTATTCAATTTTACCTGTTTGAAAAAATCTTTTATCAATAAGATATTAAAGTTAAAGTTTTTTTTTATAATAAAAGATCTAGCTTAAAAAAGTTTTTAATTGTTTATTACTTATATTAATCCCATAATAAATTATTTGTTACCATTTTACTTATCTCCTCTAAAACGAATGTTGTAAGTACAAAAAATTATGAATTATAATTGATATTCATAATTATTACACTGCTCAGTACTCAGTATTCAGAGTTGACTCTTCATTGTCGGACACTGTCTTATTGAGTTCTGGAGAGCTCTTAGAGCACTCAGTAAGATGGTGTCCGACAACTAGAGTCCTATTCTCGGAGAAGTCAATTTGATATGAGACGAAGAACAAGAACACTGTTCTAATCTTTAATGATTTTAAATATACATTACTACATTACAAAACATTACTAACTATATCAAGGCAAGTAGGCTGAGAGGGGCAGGACATGTAGTCAGAATGGAGAATGAACGATTGCAGAGAAAAATATTGGCAGCACACTTCAGTGGGAAAAGGAAAAGAGGAAGAACGAGAAGCAGATGGAAGGATGATGTGGAGAGATATGCGAAGAAGCTAGGAGTTCGCAATTATAAGAGAGTAGCACAGGACAGAGAGAAGTGGATTCAGGAGGCCAAGGGTCATGCAGGCCCGTAGCGCCGAGGAGTTAGAGTTAGTTAGTTAGTTATGAATATATTATCTAGTACTCACCATATGTCCCGGACGGCTGAGATCAGGAACTCTATCGGGCCTTATACCCAGCATTACGCATGCCGCGGCCATCACGATCTTTACTGCATCTGGAGGTCTTGACATCGATTTGAGCAAAGTCAAATCGTCTTTTCGCACAGTATCTAACGCCTTGATTGCGTCTGTAAAATAAAATAAAATGTTTATCTATTCTTCAGAATACAATAATTAATCATTTAAAATAAATAATAACAAACAATTTTAAAAATATACAGGATAAATCGGGAGGAGTTCAGGAAGGGGTTGCACACAAGAAAATAATATTTAAAACATACATGTAGCTAAGTAGGAGGGCACTGATCTTCGAAAACTCAAGGTCCTAGGTTCGAATCCCGGATCGGGACAGAAAAAAATATTTATTCTGTTATATCAACCGATGGGCGACTCTGAGGTCGGGAAACCCTTCTGGGGCACACCCAGCCTCTTCAAAGTGGGTACCGTTTATTGAATAATTAATTAAGAGAGGAAACGTGGTGGTTGAGCGTGATCAGTCAAATCACCTCATTTAACAACCGATTACTAAGAAACAGTAATTTCTCTAAATATTACGGAACCCAAGACCCCTCATGGTTTCTATTGGTACAGGTTTTTTTTTATTCACAATTCACGAATTCACAATATTTCATATATGTATTAGCATTTCGGTTATCGAATTCTTATTCCGATAAATGTGCAAAAATACCACCATTAACTTCTAAACATTCTTGGCTTCGTCTTCGAAAGGCGACATTAGCCATCCTGATTCATAATTCCCTTTAATGACGCCTACGATAGTTGTAATGGTTTGAATTAGAGCAGAGTGCCTACTTTTATTTTGTATACTTCTTCGAACCTGCTCCATAAATAACTGTGAGGCCTGGAGATCTTGGAGGCTGACTAATTGGACCACAGCGACCAATCCGACGATCTAATAACCCCTGCAATTCAAATCGTAAAAAAATCTACGTAGTGGTCTCCTCTGAGGAGATTCTCTAAAATGACGCCGTCATACAATGGTACTTATTTAGAAACTGTTATAAACAAAATCATAACGCCAATATCAACATATTAATAAATGTACGAAATATTGTTTATTTGTAATTAGCTAATAACAACTAAACAAATGAAAATCAGATAAAAACATATGAGTAGTTTTTTTTCTCTGTGCAACCCAATCCTGGAGTATGGCCCATTCAGTCAATACATTTCAATACACTAATACTAACTGGATTTCATTGGATGATAATAAAAATAAAGAAGAACTATGTAAAAGATTCAATCGTTTTCAATAAGGCGAGTGTGCATGATTGATTAAAAAACTTGCTTAACTAAAAATATATAAGATTGCTGATATGGAAGAAAGGTACCTTCGACGATAGGTAGCAATAGATGAAGGTCTGCTTCGCATTCCTTTTTACACCTCTCCGCTTCTTCGGCCTGTAGCCTTACTACCTCTTCCTCTTTCATCACTAGCGCTGCAGTTTCCTCAACTCCATGCTGTTCTATAACCATTTGGGTTATCATTTCTGTAACCTTTCGGGCATTTCTTGCAATAGCTGGCATTAAAGCATCTAAATCCTTCTGCATTTGAATAACCTAAAAATTATAACAGATGTAATCATTTCCAAGTTTGACGCGGCCTATTGCTTCGAAACGTGTAAAATATAAAACATTTAATTTAGCAAAAGTTAACGTAACATATTGGAATTGTCAACGGGCAAACAAAAATTGTTTATTTTAATAATTTAGAGAACAAACTAATATAAATAATTACTTGTGCTTCGGCAAATTTTAACTTTTGCCGCCCATTTACATAACGCAAAACCGTCTGTTCAACGTCAGCTTTCGTTTTCTGAAATACTGCGATATAGCTGTTGATTAGGTCTATGTATGACTTACATGTGTAATAAACGATGCGATTGCTTTGGTTAAAAAATTTATCTTTAGCTTCTCTGAAAAAAATAATATAATAAATAAATAATAATAATAAAGCTTTAAATATTGTGGGACAAGCCCTTTAGAATAATGTACCGAGATAGAAATGTGGGCTTTAGAGCCTCAGAGAATAATTACAAAATAAACAGATTTATATAATGAATAAATAAAAGGAAGAATATTATTTACCTTCAATCTTCAATTAAGAGGGGAAAAATGAAATAAAAGTATTTAAAACAAACTAATTATTTATATACATATTTACAATTTTATGAGATCTGAATGGATAAGAGGTGATTGAACAGGCGGGATTTAAAGGTGGGGAGAGTATTGGAGCGACGGATGTAGGAAAAGATAAAATTCTATACGGATGTGGATCGGATAATGAAAGATCTGTCGAAAGCAGCGGTTCGGTGGCATCTTGTATACAAATCTGAAGACCGGGAACGAGTTTTGCGGGAGTGGACTGAGGATTTGAATAGATGGAGCTTGGAGATGTATGAAGGACTTCGGAATTGGATGACTTGGAAGAGGAAGGATGATAGGAAATATTATAATAACGGGAAATGGAGGCATCCCTTGGTATCCCAAAGATGAATCGTACAAGGCAATTTACCAAACCTTTTAGTTTCCCCTCGAGATCCCCGGAGACACCCCCATATGCCGCAATAGTCTAAGTGAGAATATATTAAGTAAGTAGTAAGGAGTTGACGGGTTTCAAATGGAAATAGGTGACGGAGGTAATTTAGCCGTTTTCTTAATTATTAAAACACTTTATTCAGAAATATTACAATTTGTCACAGTTTAAGGACACTTATAATAGAGTTCAGAGATTGCATTCATACCGTATATACAAAAATATAAATTAATAAAGTAATAACAAAAGAATAAGAAAAAAGAACAAAAGAGTAAAGAAAAAAAATATATATATACACATAAGTAAATAAAAATAGAAATAAAAGTAAAACAAACACCTTATATAAAACATACCTATATACATTATTTACAATTTGCCAGGTGATCTCCGAACCAATCCTGTCCCCTCCACATGTGGAGGGAAAAGGGAGGCTTAGGAGATCCCTACGCTTCTCCCTCAGCCACTTCACTGGTATTTTAAACCAGCGGAGGATGAGTAAGAGCGCTACAGCCACAGACACTCATGACTTGAGTGGAGAATCTGGCCATTGCTAGAACTCCAAAATATCCATATTTACAAAAGGTCTCGTGGCCACTGCCGCTTTAACCTACGAAGGGGATTGTAGGGATGGGTGGTGCTTGATAGGGATTGTACAACGGGATTTGGGTGATGAGAAAGGTTCTGGTGAAATTTGGAAAATTTGGCTGGGATAAGATCAAGAATAAATGGGATATTAAGGTCATGGTGTAGGGTTTTATTGGTTACATAGAAGGGAGCATTGACTATTGTACGGAGGACTTTAGACTGAAAGGATTGAATGCGTTTGATGTTAGAAAATTTGGCTGTTCCCCATAGTTCTAGTCCGTAAGTCCAGATGGGTTTCAGTATTGTCTTGTAGATCAGTAATTTGTTTTCACCAGAAAGTTTAGATTTTCTAATCAGTAGTCTATATAGCTGGCCATATCGTCTGTTAAGTTCCTGTCTTTTAAGTCTAGTATGTGGATTACATGTTAGTCGTCTGTCTAAGAGAAAGCCAAGATACCGGACTGTATCTGAGAAAGGAAGCTGGATGGAGTTAAAATAAACTGGTGGGCAGGTATTACGCCGAAGGGTGAAGGTAATGTGTTTACATTTAGATTCGTTTACCTTAATGCGCCATTGCTTACACCAGTGTTCAATCAGGAAGAGGTGCCTTTGTAAGTTTGCGGACGCTGTTTCAGGATCTGAGTTGGAAGAAAGAATAGCAGTGTCATCAGCGAAAGTTGCCAGGAGGGTATCGGGATGGACAGGAATATCAGCGGTAAAGAGAATGTAAAGGATGGGGCCCAAGACGCTGCCTTGAGGAACGCCAGCCTCAATTGAGTAACAGTCGGAGAATTCGGTGCCACAGCGAACTCGGAACGAGCGGTCGGAAAAATAGGATCGGAGTACTAGGTATAAGGACTGTGGTAGGTGGATTTTAAGCTTGAAGAGTAATCCGGCGTGCCATACCCGGTCAAAAGCTTGCGCTATGTCCAGAAATGCACCCGAGCAATACTGCTTGCTTTCTAGGGTTGAGGATATGTGGTCAACAACTCGGAGTCCTTGTTGGACAGTGGAATGTTGGGAACGAAATCCGAATTGATGAGTAGGAAGGTTATAGGATTCAATTATAGGTAGGATTCGTTTCAGTAGGATCTTTTCAAAAATTTTTGAGAGGATTGGGAGTAGGCTAATTGGTCTATAGGATGCTGTATTGTCGGAAGGTTTGCCTGGTTTCAAGAAAAGGACGATGGTGGAATGTTTCCATAAAAGAGGGAAGTGGGTAGTTCGTAGGATGCAATTGTATGTATATGTAAGAAATATGATGGCTTTAGATGGAAGTTGTCGAAGGATCTGTGGGGTTAGAAGGTCATATCCAGGAGATTTGCGAGGAGTGATTTTCCGTAAAAGATATTTGACCTCAGAGGGATTAACAGCTTTAGGTGGTAAGGAGAGTGGGATAGGTATTGAGAGGGATTCTTCTACTTTTACTGTGTGGCTGGGATGGGATTCTGGATGAGGAGCGAAAGTATAGGAAAGGTGTTTGGCAAATTCCTCGGCTTTATCTTCATCAGATGCTGCCCAGGAGCCATCATCTCGTCGAAGAGGGTGGGAAATATGATGGGATTTGAGGATTTTTCTGGTGATATTCGAAAGGGAATTATCATGAGCAGAGAGTGTGGTGAGGTAGGAATTGAATGATTGGGATCTGAAGGTGGCTAATTCTTGTTTTAATTTTTACGGTGATAATTGTAGGAGTGGCGGTCGGCTGGATGTCTGGTACGTTGCCATAATAATCTGGTACGGCGTTTTATGTGGATTAGGTCAAGGAGGTGTTGAGGTAAATTATGTTTCTTAAGGATTTTTGAGGAGTGATCAGGGGAGGAAGCAGTCCAGATTGCTTCTTGAATTTTGGTAGTGAAGGAATGTACTGCATTGTCCAGGTCTTCAGGGGTTTTCAGGGTTACTCTGAGGTCAATTTTATCGGAGAGGATTTGATGAAAGAGTTTCCAGTTAACTGGGCCTCTGATGAAGGACGGAGGAGAGGGTTTAGGAATAGGAGCTAGTGATACTTGGAGTATTAATGGGCTGTGGTCTGAGGAAAGCTCGTCAAGACGGGCAACGGAATGGTTGAGAGCACCTAAACCATTATGGATAAAGAAATCGAGGATATCGGGATTACGGTTAGGATCAGTGGGCCAGTAGGTAGGTGAGTTGGGTGGAAGAAGGGTAAAATTTTGGGAATTGAGTACAGACAGCAATGTTCGACCACGAGAATTCGTGGTTCTTGAACCCCATTGGTGATGCTTGGCGTTTAAGTCTGCACCCAAGATGAAATGATGTCCTAAGGAAATGAGGAAGGAACTAAATTGGATATTGGAGATGGATTGGTTTGGAGGGCAATACGCTGATGCAACGGTAATAGGAAAGGAGAAGGTTTTGATTACGACTGCGGTGGGTTGTAGGAAATCGTGTGTAGGCAGTGGGAGTAGGTGATGGGAGAGGGATTGGTGCACAATGACTGCAGTACCGGCATGTGCTCTACCGTCAGGATGGTCGGTACGGTAAGTTATGTATTGTGGTATTTTTAGGAGCTGTTTTTTAGTCAGTCGAGTTTCCGTTACTAGGGCTACGTCTACGTTCTTGTCTTGTAGTAAGGCTGTTAGTTCGTGTATGTGATTTCTAACACCATTCGCATTCCAAAGGAGAATGGATATGGGTTTGATGGAAATTATTTAAGGATTTTTTAAAGGAGGGATAAGGTGAGATACTAGGATAGTGAGAAGTGATATCAGTGGGGTAACAAGGGATTTAAATTCTGAAAGAAAGGATGTCAATAAGCTGGTTAGATCTGTTGCATTAGGCGGTGGAGGAACATATTGGATTTGATGTTGGTGAGGTTGTTGTTGATTGGGTACATTAGGTGGGATAGGATATTGAGATTGGGGTTGAGTTTATTCTTGCGGCAGGGCCTCACATTCATTAGTCGGGTCTCTACCCCCAAGTAGCTTGGCAAAAGAAACATTAGAGTTCACAATTTTAGCGGGTCCTCTTCTTGGTTTAGGTGTATCATCAGGGTCCCTGGGTTTCATATATCTCGCTTTAAGATTTTTATAAATTTGGCAGCCTTTGTAGTTGGCTGGATGGCCTTCCAGGCATAGGGCACAGACTGCTGGTTCTGTAATTGGTTTATTACACTCGCCAGACTTGTGTGTTTTACCACATTTCACGCAGCGTGGTAAGTGGTGGCAATAAGACTTGGTGTGGCCATATGCTTGGCAATTATGGCACTGGATGAACTCTCTTTTTGGGTACGGTTTTTCGACCTTTACGCTGGTGTAGAAAATTCTATTCACATCGTATATTTTCTCGATCCCAGGCGATGGCTATAGATCGACGAAAAATAAGGTCAATGGGATTTTATTCTTTACACCTGGTTGTTCTTTATTTTCTTTTAATACATTGGTTATCTGACGTATTTTGAACCCTAACGCCGTTAACTCTTCTTTAATCACTTCTATTGGGGTTGAGGAGTGTAAATTTCTTATTACAACTCGTAGTGCTCTTTTCTGTTTCAACTGGTATGTGTGAAAGTCCGCATTTGTGTCTGTTAAATATTTTACGATTTTTCGGTACGCTTCAGGTGTGGCCGGTATTATTTTTGTATCATTTATTCTGTTTAGGCATGTATAGCTACCTGGGCAGATTTTATTAAGTTGAGTACACAACAACTGGAAATTTCTCAAATTTTTGACAAAGATAGGAGGTGGGCGTGGTTCTCGAGGTATAGGTGCATCTTCCATTTCTTCCCTGTCATTGTCAAGCACCTGGTATGGATTAGGTGTAAAAAATGGAGATTCCATTTCTTGTGAAGACGTACTTGGCAGTGGTTGAGACACAGATACTTGAGTGTTCGCTGGAGGAGTTCCGGGGGGTGTTAATCGCTTACTACGACGTGTTTTCTGTTTAGGCGTTGAATTACGTGGGGTAGAGCCAACTGAATGGGACCTCTTATTTGACATTACTTGGTGGTAATATCGCATATAAAAAAAAATAGTAAAACTGTGGGACACGACGTGATATGTGGGTATTCAAATCAAGCGCATGCGCAGAACTGATTAGCCGTTTTAAAATGGAAAAATTAAATTTACTTAATGTATTTAATTTTTTTTTTAATACAGTTGTAAATATCATGAATAAATAAAAAAAAAAATGAAAAAGGCAAGGCGGGAAATATCGGATAAATGGTTTTCATAGGAAAGGGTTCGATCAAAGGTTATTCCAAGGTTCTTAATGGTGGGATGGAATTCGATGGGATTATCGTGTGAGGGTTGGTATGTTAGGAAGAGTTTTAAGGAGGTGAGCCTATCAAAATTGCCTTGGTGAATTGAAGCCTCAAAATGTAGTGAATGAACTTAGAATTGAAAGCTGAATTAACTGACTAATTGTTTTGTGTATATATATATATATATATATATAGGGTGTCTTGTAAGTACAGGATAATTTTCATAGAAGTAATAGCAGACCTCATGAGCTCCAAAGTTCATAAAAACAATAGGCAAAAAGTATCAAAGCCACGTTTTCAATCGAATGCAATAACTAAAGAAATATTTAATTTAAGCAATTAACAATTTTTTCATTTTAAACAAAATGAAATTTACTTTAAACGAACATGGAGTTCATCATTGTTAATATAATTTAGAGAGGACTTTTGAGCGGCTAAACTAAGGTATATTTCGTTTTTTAGCAAAATCATTAATTATTCACCTTTTTTATCATCATCCAACTGCAGTAGAGTTTCTCCACTTTTACAAACACTTCTTCTTTTAATAAGCTTAAGTTTGTATTAATTAAGTTGAAGTTTATTAGGGAAAAATTTGTGATTCAGCTCAAGTTTTTTAAACAATGATAATTTTTATCCTGTCAAGTAAAAGTACTCCTGTTTTTGGCAAAACTTATCACAATTAATTGTTGCAATGTTTTTATTGATTTCGGATAAATTATAATAAACCCAATGCCTAAACACACATTTTTCGGATGAATTGGTCTAAGCTGTGTTTTTCATCCAGATCTCTATTTTAGGAATTGAACTGTATTAATGAGTGACAAAATAAAAGTTTCTAATCCTCAAATTCATGATTAAAATTTAAAAAAAAATGCTGATTGCTTAAATTATTTTTATTATTAATATTAAGTTTGTCACCTATAAATATGGATCAAATTCTAAAATAGAGATCTGGGTGAAAAATACAGTTTATAACCGATTTACAGGAAAAAGTATTACTTATTCTTTTTTAATAAATAAAATGTGTGTTTAGGCTATTAGTTTTAATAAGTTCACCCCATATCAAGGAAAAACAAGAATCGAAACAAGAAAGAAAACATTTACAATAATTAATAGTAGTAATTTTTGCATAAAACAGATGTACTTTTACTTGGCAGGATAAAAAATATCATTAAACGAAGAAGTTTTTGTAAAAGTAGGGAAGTGTTAGTATAGTTGGACGATAATAAAAAAAAGTGGCGGATAACTTATGATTTTATAAAAACTGAACTGGTTTCTTTGTGTCGATGTCTAGGCCCAAAACATCCAGGTCACCAAAACATCAGCGCCCGATCAACTAAATAACTCTACTTTTATACTGTTTGGATGGTTGGCACAAAAAATAAATTAAATAAAAATAAAAATACACACTTATAGAGATAATAATATAGAATAGATAAATAAATAAACTATTAAAAAATAGCAATAAAATCAATAAATCAATTGAAATTGAATAGACAAATGAACTTTTAAAATTAAAATAAATAAAGTAAATAAATGAAAAATAATGATAAAACTGCAAACGATCATTAGTTATAAAGTTTTTATATATGTTGCTTAAGTCTTTCATTATCTAGAAACTTGATAACTTTGTTAACGGTTTCTTCTTGATTTCCCAGAGATGCTGATATATTCTGGGGTATTCCGAGCTCTTTTAACCTTGCAGTGTAGAAAGGGCACTCTTCCAAAACATGTTTTATGGTTAATGACTGGTTACACTTTTGACATCCGGGGATAAGATCTTTTGTTATGAGGTGGAGGTGTGTCAGTCTAGTATGTCCGATCCTCTGCCGCGTGAAGACGATCTCTTCTCTACGACTGCTGCGTCTGGAGCTGGTCCACAGTAGCACCTCTTTCTTTATTGTCTTTAATATTTTATTTAATTGTCTTTAATAACTAGGTGCGCTGTTTTTCCCACCGTCTTTTCCATTCTTGAGGTATGTTTTCTCTTAGAGGTCGTGCAAGTTCAGATGGTGTCAAAAAAGCTTTACCGCGGCCTGGAAGAATAAGAACTTCTGCTGCTCAATCGGCAAAAGAACTTGGCTTGGTTTAGCCGCTAAAAAGTCCTCTGCAAATGGTTTTAACAATGATAAATTCAATTTTCGTTTAAAATAAATTTAATTTTGTTTAGAATGAAGCAATTATTAATTACTTATTTTTTTTTTTTTTTTTTATTTATTCAGACATATAATATTCTGTCACGGGGACAATAATTATAATGATAAATGAACACATTTACATCGTATATACAAAAAAAAATTAACAAAAGTAAAATAATAACTAAATAATAATAAATAAAAACAATATAAAATAAAAAAATTAAATAACCTAAATATAAGTAAATTAAAAACAATTAAAAAACATTACTTAAATTAAATATTTTTTTAGTTATTACTTTCGTTTCAATAAAAAACATGACTCTCTTATAAAACACAAATCTTGGCTTTGCTACTTTTCTAATTCTTTATATAAGCATATTGTTATATATAAAGCATATAATTGTTATACATTGGCATATATATGAACCTTTTTGTAGCTCTTGAGGTCTGCTATTACTCTTACAAAAATTTCCCTCTACTTCCAGGACACCCCTTATATATATATATATATATATATATATATATATATATATATATATATATATATATACTTATATATATATATATATATATATATATATATATATACTTATATATATATATATATATATAATATATATATATATATATATATATATATATATTTATATATATATATATATATATATATATATATATATATATATATATATATATATATATATATATATATATATACATATATACATATATACAAATACATATATATACATATATACAAATACATATATATACATATATACAAACACGTGTTTAACACAAATTTTATGCTTATTCAATAATACAGTCGAACCTCCTTATAACGAAAATTATAGCTCTTAGAAGAAAAAAATTTATAGGTAGACAATGTTTCATTATTACTCGATAAAGTAGTTTCAATTTAAAAAAAAAAATAGAACCGCTTTTAAAAAAAAAAAACAATGCGCTTGAAACCATAAGGTAGAGGTACTCCAATCCCCTATTGTTACACGTCTATACAGACGGTGCTGCAAATAGAGCAAGAAAGGATGGGAGAGCTGGTGTTTATGCGGAACATTTCCAATTGTCAGAGCCTGTGGGAAAGCTATCAAGTAAATTTGACAGTGATATCAAAGCAGTCTTCCTAGCATAAGAACTAATAAAAAAGTCCAAAACGCAATAAGTTGTGTTCCTAATTGACTAACAAGCTGTTATAATTGCCATTTCAGATCCTTCCTGCTGTTCCACAAATCAAATTAGTATGTGCCAGGAATTGATTGAGGAGCTGATTTTAGAAGGCACAGATGTCGTTCTACAGTGGATGCCAGGACACTGTGGTTTGACAGGTAATGAAAATGCTGACCGATTAGCAAAAGAATGTGTCGGAAAAGATCAGCCAGATATGCCAATCCCTTTCTTGACGGCAAAGAAGCTAGTCAAAACAGTAATCATTGAAGAACTGGAACAGAAACAGCAGTTGGAGTTAAAAGAGAAACAATGGACTTCATTACTAGAAGAGAACGGAAGAGTGCCAGTGGATCTCCCTAGAAGTAAGGAGGTTGCGCAGTTCAGGATGAAAACCAGACATGACTATCTCCAAAGCCATCTATACCGTATTGGAGTTGTCGATTCAGCTATATGTTCACTGTGTCGACAAGAATTCATGACTGCATGTCTGCATCTACTGACTTGTTCCCGGACTACAGGACATCAGAGAAAAAGCCAGGACAGAAGGTGAAATTTACTAAAAAAAAAAAAATAAAAAAAATAGCCCATTCTTATGAACATGGAACTAAGAGTTGATGATGGCATTTTATATCATTATGAAAAAGTCTTTTCCTACTTCTTTAGTTACTTTATTCCACTTTTTTGCATGGATCTCTGCAGTATCTTTGTTGATTGTAGTTATCCACCTGTTTGTTGGTTTCTAGCAATTTGTCACTATGTTAGCATTCATTATTGTTTACAGGTTTACAGAGGGAATGCTTCGAGCTACATGTCTCTCCCAACTTAAACTTCTTACCTTCATATCATGAGGTACAGAGTGACTAGAGTCTGTAATCTGTAATCAGTGCTCTGACGGTTTCATCCCTATGCGTGAGTACTCTCATTGTAGATCGCACCAGCTAGTGGATAGGTCTTTCGTCTCATATTTTTCAATTCTTCTCTCCAAGGTTGTATTTAGAGTCCAGGTATCGTAGTTGTTTATCAATCCATATACAATATTCTTTCTTAATATAAAACCAAAGTTTCTAATAAAAATGCATATACATATATATATATATATATATATATATATATATATATATATATATATATATATATATATATATATATATTCGAAATATGGAATTTCAATATATAGAAGTTCGACTGTAAATTTATTCAACAAAATGGTATTAAATTTTCTCTATTTTGTTTTAATTCCTTCCGAACTACATTTACCTTTAACGTTTTGTTGACGTAAGATTATTATAATTATAAAATTAAGATTATTATAAATTATGTCAGTTTAACGCTTATTTCCATCTAATGTAACAATCGTTACAGTTGAGCCTCTCTTTTTTGTAGAAATGCTAGTCCATGGTCTTATTGCATATGTTTGGAGAATAATAAAATAATGTACTTACTTAGCTTTTACATGAAAGAACTTAAAAGATGCAACGGCACTTTCTTTTAATTCGTCTTTGAGATCTATGGTTTCCAGGGAGTGTTTAGCAATACTCTCCAGTGCCTCCTCAGGCCAGTCCTAAAAATTATTGCTGGGTATTAATATCAATAGATAAATGTATAAAATTATTTGTAACAGTTAATAGACAGGTTAAAAATATCTAATTATAAAATTTTCCCATCACAAAAAAAAAACAGCTATTTATATAGATAGGGTTGATGCGATATCGGGCAAGTTCCATTATTCCTTATCGATATTAGTATTAGAAATATCGATGTTGCCAATAACTAATGATACCGAAATCAAAATGCAATTTAAAATACACCTGTATTTTTATTTGTAATGTATTTTTATTTGTAATTGTATCTTTATTTGTAATGAATTTTTATTTGTAATTGTATTTTTATTTGTAATGTATTTTTATTTGTAATATATTTTTATTTCTAATTGTATTTTTATTTGTAATTGTATTTTTATTTGTAATTGTATTTTTATTTGTAATATACACTGACAGGCAAAAAATTCCACCCACTTGATTTTTCCATGTTTTCATCTAAAAATATGTCTGTAAAGTTGTGTTTGTATATAATACATGGAATTTGTAGATAAAACTTAGTATTTACGGAATTTTATAATCTTTAATAATCAAAATGTGATTGGGTAAGAAAGATTAGAGAAAACAAAATTGAAAAACGAACCATTATTAGCACGTGTAGTAGCATGTGTTTCCTCCTCTTGCCTTCACTACTTCTTGAAGACGCCTCGGCATACTTTCCACCAGTCGGGAAATGTCCCTTTGCTGGAGGATAGCCCATTCCTCCCGAAGAGCCCTTTCTAGGTCCTGCAGTGTATCAGGAAGTGTTGCACGCGCTCTTATTCGTCTTCCAAGGCATTTGTCCCATAAATGCTCAATGGGGTTCAAATCTGGAGAACGTGCTGGCCAGGCTAAAACCTCAATATTGTTCTGTTGAAGGAATGTCTGCACTATACGGGCGACATGTGGGCGTGCATTATCGTGCATTAGAATAGAACGATCACCGATTTCGTTGAGGATAGGCAACACATGAGGTTCTAAAATCTCATCTACATAACAAATGACCGTCAAAGACCCTCCATGAACAACAACCAATTCTGTGCGGCACTCCATTGAAATCACAGCCCACACCATTAAGGAACCACGTTGGAAAGGTTGGTTCTAGGAAAAATTACAGGCTGCATATCTTCGTTTCTTCTTCTCCACACCCTTTCACGCCCGTCTGGAGATCGAAGAGCGAATCTTGACTCATCCGTAAAAAGTACAGCACTCCATTCGTCCATAGTCCAATGGCTGTGTTCTCGAGCCAGCCGTATTACTCTGTGAGTTCTGGTCAACTCTGGTCCTCTTACTGGACGAAAAGCCATTAATCCATACTCATTTAATCTTCTCCGAGTGTTACGTCCAGAAATTTGTACACCTCGAACTTCTTCGAGCTGATGAACGGTAAGGTGCCGGTTTCGTAAAATTCTCAAAGTCAAAAACCGGTCATCTTGTGGTTCTGTTCCCCTAGGCCGTCCAGAACCGGGCCTTCTATTGTAAGAACCAGTTTCCTGAAAACGCCTGACGGTGTCTCGTAAAGTTTCATATGGAACTCCGATGGCATTAGCTGCATATATAATGGAACGTCCATCATCAATAAGTGCCACACCACGCACAACATCCTCAGCACTAAGAGGCATTTTTAAACTTAATATTGAAAAAATTAAAAGCCGGGGACTAAGAAATGTGCTGCAAGAAACGGCACTGAACTAATGATACTGAATAAACATTTTAATTCCATAGAAAGTAAACATTGGAATCTAGAATCATTTCATTGAACTAAGGATTAAGGGTTATTGTCCTCTATATTAACATTCCTAATTGAAAACAAACAAAAAGATTACCTATTTATTCATTAAAAACAATAGACCAATCCAAAGCAGAAATATTTTTAGATGAAAACATGAAAAAATCAAGTGGGTGGAATGTTTTGCCTATCAGTGTATATTTTTAGTTGTAATACAGTTGAATATATCATCAATAAATATATATATATATATATATATATATATATATATTATATATACACACAAATATATATACACATATATTAAGCTACTGATATTATAAGTATCTTAATATATGTGCTAGTGGACTGTGCTGAGACAGTCGGTGTGTCCCTGGCCTGATCGAAGCTCTATTTTTTAAAATTCTAGCTTTGAAGAGGATCCAATCGTTGACTAATCAAAAAGAAAATACCGGGATCGAAACGTCAATAAACAGAAGAAATGAACATTCAATAGTTTATTGAATTATTAATAAGTGACCTTATTCCCAATTAAATAGTTAAGTTTAAAATTAAATACTCAAAGGTCGATTAAGAAAAAGTTGTAAAGATATATGTATATATATATCGTCGGTTTTTTGTAAAAAGCCATCAAGTAACGATTCATAAGTCTAAATTAGTAGGAAATTTGATGATTCGTTCCATTGTGAAATTGTGAGCTTTTTGTAACTGTATTTGATATATGAGCCTTTCGTCTTTGAGTAAAGTCATTTTAGTGATTTTTCTAGTTAATAAATTTTAACTAAAATAGATTGCAGTGTTGAATTATAGAACTATGAATAATTTATACCTTTTTCCCTACAGAAATATCACTAAAATTAATAATCAAAAATGTTGAAATTGGAGTTATTCATTCTCTAAACAGAAAGGTTCATATAATATGGTTTGTGTCATTTCGTGTACTCACTGTGTTTTTTTTTTTTTGTTTTTTTTTGTCGATAAATATAGCTGAAATTCACTAAAATGTTCCTAAGAGTTTTGCGATTACTCCATGAGCTGTTTTCTTGGAAAGTATTGTAACTCCATTTTTTAATATTTGGTTATATTTAAGGGTTTGTATTTCAATTGTTTAAAAAATATTATATATTAATGCGCTCACTTTATGCTCATTTTTATTTATTTTATGATACGTACAACTGTATTACATATAAAAATACATTCAGTAAATGTGAACACAGGAACATAGTAACATGAAACCACTTGTTGAGAAACTGCCCACTGGTAGCACTCTAAAAATGTCTTTACAAATGGATATCCCGAGGCCATCTTCTTTTCAGACGCCTCGGAGGGTTATTCTTTTTTAAATATTTAATTGATTTATGTTTATAATGTGCATGCAAAAAAAAATACATTTATGTATATTTTTTTTTAAACTTAACTATTTAATTGGGAATAAGGTCACTTATTTCCCTATATATGTGTAGCTTGATGTCCTTGTGGCGGTACTGTTGGGTCTGTCAGCGTGCTGCCCGGCTTGGAGTATCGATGCTCAATTAAAAAACTTAAGATGATCCCATTATGTATGTTAAAAAACGGGGATCGAAACTTTTTTGAATAAATGGAATAAACAGAAGTTGTTTTAAGTCATCTAAGTGTATTTCATGACCTATATATATATATATATATATATATATATATATATATATATATATATATATATATATATATATATATATATATATATATATTCCGATATTGGCATTTTTCTTCCGATACTGCGATAATATGGAATATTTTTTTCGATAAGATATTGTACGATATCATAAGAAAAATATCGATATCGATATTATCGCAACATCCCTAACTATAAACATATAAATAATTTAGAGTTAGTTTTCATTAAGAATTATATTTTATAACAATAACGTAATAAATATATATATATACCTCGAACCAGTCGATAGTACAGCAGTTCACAAGCGTTGGATAAATCCTTATCCTCCGTCTAAATGCTTCACCAATCGGACTAAAGCACAACAACAAATGTAAATTCCTCTTACACCTATCACGGAAGAATGAATATATCCTGTAACGGGGGTAATTTGCGTGCCGGTCCCCTCCTTGTGCGGCAAGTCGAACACTCTGCAAAGTAAGAAAATATTTAATTATTATATATCCTACTGTTTAAAACTCATTCGGTCACACCTTCGTATTTTATAAATTTTTATGTTTAGTATAATTATTTTATCCTACACAAGAGCTGTAAGAATTATTTATTAGAGACATGTGAACATAAACCAATTATTTTCATATGTGATATTACATTCTTAAAAATCACTTCTTTAAAAATTGTCACCGGTGTAAAATATGTTTGAGTAGACCATAGACCTTGTTCATCGGAAGTAAACATTTATTTAAGTCGGACATGTGTTATTTTAAAAAGCCGAGAAAAAAGCCGATTTTCTGTAACATTTTTTTTTTCTTAATGACATTTACAACTGTATTAAATAAATACATCTAGTAAATTTCAACATAATGGATATAATGACATGAAAACACTTGTTGAGTAACTACCCAATGGTAGCACTCCAATGTTATGTCTACATTAGATGAAGGCGCCATCTTCTTTTCAGACGCCTCGAAGTGGTATCAGGAATTGAAGAGGAAGCAAGGTTAGAAACGAGAGGGTTGGGATGATTCTGAAGTTTATTATGGAAGAATAGGTATCTGGATTGGGCCAGGAAACAAAAGAAACATTAAGGTCATTATGGATGGTTTTATTTGTAACAAAGTAGTCAGCATTGAGGATTTTACGAAGGATTTTGGATTGTAAGGATTGGATACGAGAGGAATTCGATAGCCCCATAGTTCAACTCCGTAAGTCCAAATAGACCTTATTATAGTCAAGTATATGAGTCTTTTGTAATTAATTGGAAGTTGAGAGCGTTTGTCTACTAAGTGCTGAAGCAATCGGAAACGTCGAGCGGTTTCTTGCCGTTTCAGTCTAGTATGAGGATTCCAAGTTAGTCGTTTGTCCAGGTGGAGTCCTAGGTATCGTATTTGCTCAACAGGGATAAGTGGAGTATTGTTAAAGGAAACTGTAGGACAGGATGTCGTTGGTTTACGACGGCTAATCTTCTCTGCATCGTTCTAATTTTAGTATGTGTACCGCCGAAGCGAGTACTCTGTAACATAGTTTCAATTTAAAATCAATTCTAATAACTTTTTCTTTCATGATTCAACTTGAAGATTCTTAAATGAAATCATCATAAACTCTTTGAGTTGAACATACAAGGCAAAAATTGGCTTTTCTCCGCTTTCTCAAAATGGAAGATGTACTCATACTGTCTCATATATAACATTAAAAAAAATATTTTGGGATTTACTCTGAGTGCAGTAATTATAAGTCTCCTGAATGTAACGTATTAAATATTTGTTATTGCTCTGTACAACAGGCTAATACCTTACATGGAAATATACACAGTTGGTGATTATCAGCCAGGTTTTTGTAAGAACATGTCTACAATTCATCGAATTCGGCCACTCCCTGAGCATACTATTTGTAGACTTTGAGGCAGCTTACGACTCCGTAATTAGAAAAAAACTGCACATTTTAATAGAAGAAATGGGTATCCCTAGAAAACTCATTGGGCTAAATGGGTGTATCATGGAAAATAATATATGCCCAGTCCGGATAGGCGGAAACAGTAGTAGCTCGTTTGGCGTGAACACAGGGCTGAGACAGGGTGACGCACTGGCAATACTAATCTAGTACTGCATAGAATTGTTAACAAGACGGGACTGAACAATGGCAACATAATATTTACAAGAATGGTACAGATCCTAGGGTATGCAGATGATGTAACAATTACTGGAAGATCACAAGCCGAGGTGAAGCAAGCGCTCCCCAAGATTGAGCATTAAGCGAAATATATGAGAATACAAATTAAACCAAATTGATGTGCATTAGGAAACATGATGTGGTCTCACAACAAGTTAGATCCGGCGAAAATGCTTTTGATGCCGTTCCGTACTTCCAATACGTGGAGACTACGTTAACAGAAAAGATGGAAGAAGAAGCTTAAATAAGATGCAAATTAGCAGTAACTAAACAGGGAATATTTCTGCCTATCTAAAATTAGCTAGTCCAGTCAATGAATGCCAATGAAGGGGGCATAGAAGGAAATGGGGCGGCACAATATTTGACTTTGAGGTATTTTTTTTTTACTAGAAAGGAGGTAAACATACTAAAAGTCCCCACTCCTCGGCGGTGAGCCGGATGTGGAGGGGAGAGTGACGCCTTGAAGGTCACTTTTTTTCGATTTTTTGCTTGCACCAAGAAAACTATCCATCGCATCAACTATAGCTGATTTCGCCCAAAAAAAAATTTGCCTCACGTTTATTGGTGTTTTCGGGTTTTCGCATGTAGCAGGAAAACTATCCATCGCATCTACAAAGACGTTCTATACGAAATCAAAGCTAATAAAAATCTAAAGATGGTTGAATATATACCATTTTTCGCTTTCTTGCTTAGTTGACGAGATATCCGTCCTCAATTTCGCTAATGTGGAAAAAAAATGTTTAATCCCATGTTTTTTTACTGTATTTGACTAACTAACTCATAATCAATCATATTGTAAATTTTATTAGCTTTAATTTTTTGTAGAACTTCTTTGTCGATGCGATGCATAGTTTTCCTGATAAAAGCTCGATAAACAGCAATTTTTTTCGAAATTGGCCATAATTGAGGAAGAATAACTTGGAAAATAAGCGTAGTAGAGATAAAATGTATATAATCAATCATGTTTCAAATTTTATCAGCATTAATTTTGTATTGAACATCTTTCTTGATGCGATGGATAGTTTTCCTGACATAATCGAAAACCCCAATCCAAGGGGCGCCCCACATCTGACTCAACACCCAGCATTGTGGACTTTTAGTATGTTTACCTCCTTACTAGTCCGAACAATATACTAATGTCGAAGATTGTGTCCCCGCCATTTCCTTCTATAATCATTCATTTACTGAACTAAGGCTAGATCGCACTACGAAAATAAGGTTGTACAAATATCTCATAAGATCAGTAGCAACGTACGCATGCGAAACATGGACGCTCAACAAATCAGCGCAAAGGCTTGTTCGCATCGAGAGTAAGACCCTGAGACGCATTTTTGGACCAGTCAAAGAAAACGAAGCTTGGTCTCTACGCCGGAGTGCGGAGTTGGACGGTTAATACCAGGACTTGAGTAACTCCAATTTCACTAGGTTGCAGAGAACAAAATGCATTGGTCATCTCATAAGAATGGAAGACTATAGGTGCCTTCTAAAATCATACACAAACATGCCAGCTGGGACAAGATTCAAAGGAAGACCCAGAGCACGCTGGCAGAATAGTGTCCTCACAGACATAAGGCGAGCAGGAATGAGCATATCACATGCTGCAGATAGGATTGTTTGGGATAAAATAATCGAGCAAACCAAGGACCGCTTCATGGGTCTGTCTCCACATTAAATAAAAAAGAAGATTCTGGGATTTAATTTTGTTATTTATTTTTATTATAGTTTCAGTAGATTGGGAATTTTTACAAACTTAAATGAATATACATACGCACTAAGGAATAAGATCATACAGAAGAATGTTAGTCAAACCCAGATTGTCTGTAGCGCAATTGATAGTTGTAGGAAACAAATATCGTTGTGCATCTTTGACCAGCACTGAAAAAGTTTTTTTTTCGATGAATGGACTTATTATAAGTGGACAGGAATATTTGATTGTAAGCAGACACAAAAAACTTCATGTTCCTAATAGCGAATCTAGGATACAATTTTCGGTAGGGGGTCGACAGTGGAGACCTGGGGAACAGATGCCTCCTAGCAGAAAGAGTCTTCTCCAAACAAATTTTTAAAGATCACTGAGTATAACCACTCTGTGACATATTGGCAAAGCTGCTGCTAAGGTGGTTTTGGGCTAGTCTGTAGGATCTCGTGTCAGCTCCAATCCCATGTTCTCTTACTATATCGAATATCTCGGAGCAGCAAGGAGATGCACCATTACAGAGATGGGTGACTTACATGGGACACAGAGACCAGAGGACTAAATGAATCAGGACTGTGAATCAACGCTTAAAGGTATACATTAGCTAGATGAATAAGTTAAATGGTGGCTCTTATTTAGTCCAGAGAATTGTGTTTTTTCCAGATAATGGGGAAAACCCATGATTTCAAAGATGATTTCAAAAGGATCCTGCATAAAAATAAGAAGTGGTAGACGTTGATTAAAAGAGGATGTGCAAACCGAAGTTAGATGGGTTGGGTGGCCGGGCGGAAAAATAATTACAACTTCAAATCCCGGTGCCCGGTGTGACTTTTATGTATACATAATTACCCGCCCTTTCCCCTGACCCGGGAAACCCCCGTGTAGCTTAAAAGGCAAGGAAGCTGAGAAAAAAAAATCCAAGTTAGATGAGATGTAAAGTCGGTTTTAAAAGGGTTAATTAATTAAAAACAACTATCATATGAAGTGTCAGAAGGAAAAACTAGGTAAGATACTTTTCTTCTTAATTGAGTTATTGGTGCCATTGGATTCTAACTGAAAATCTGTACTCTTTCAAGCAGTATGATGGAGACAAACAAAAAAGACTATAGTTATTGAATTTATTTTTTTCGGATTAAAAGTCCCATAACAAATAAACGGCTCATCTATAGTGTTACTGTATGAGGAAACTAGATAAAAAAAAAATTCCCTTGAAGAAAGCAGATTTTCATTCATAATTAATTAAAACCAATGATTCAAATATAAAAAAAAAATAACGCCTCCTATCCTCCCCTCCTGTTTCTTTCTATACTATAATTTACTTTATTATTTTATATTAAAGAAATTACAAATAATACTCAATATTCTAAAATAAAAAATATTCTATCCTAATTTGTTTCTATCCTAATTTTTATTATAATTCTCTTGAAGGATGCAGATTTTCATTAAAAATTCAATTCAATCAATAGCTCAGTTACCAGTATTGAGCAGTACAAAAAAAAAATTACCTGTTTTCTCCCTGATCATTCACATAACACAATATACTTTATTTGGAAAGAAATTTGTAATACTGCTCTGTATTTTAAAATAAAAAACTGTTTCCTATTCTATTTTTTATTTATTTATTTTTTTGTATTGAGATTATAGACAAAATCTTATTTTGCCTATTCCCTATTCTAATATGTAGCTATCCTAATTGTCTGTTTTTCAACTATGCCTATCACGAAATCTCCGTTTTTTTTATTTTTTGTGAACTCATTTTTACTTCTAGGTGTGTGATACAAGTTTTCTTAATTAATTCTTTATTTCTCGTTTTTCTTTTTCGTCATATTTCAGTACTGATCTTTCCAATAATTATATTTTTGTTTTTGATGAATGGATTTGATTTTCATTTGTTTATATTAAGATTCCGTTTGTTTAACACGATTCATTGTATTGCGTAATCAACTATTTTAAGTAAATAAAAATTATTTTTGAGATTAAGATGAAGTATACATAACATTATATATGATGTGACCATATCTGATACTTTAATGACATATAAGAAATAGCTTTCTTACTTCAATGATTTCTACGATCTCATCCAATCCGAAAATATTCGGTACTTCTCCTGTATTTAACATGACGTCTATATCTTGCAAAAATTTCTCGTCCTTTATTTGAGAATCGCTAAATAGAAAAGCATGGTGCTTATTTTGAATCCCCACATATTTTAGCAATCGCTTAATGTCTTCATGCCATTCGTCCGTACCTAAGAAGAAAAAAAAATTATCTTATTAAACCTGAGACGCACTTTTTTAAATTATAAATATTCAAAATTTACTGATATATTGATTGTTAACAAAGCAATCGAGGAAAACATACCGTAGTTTTTGCTTATTTCTGGTTCAAATAATGGCATTTCGTAAACATACGTAGCCAATTTTACAAGTGATTGTCTACCGCAACCACTTACTCCAACTAACAAACCCTGGTCTCCCGGAGTTGATATTATTCGGCATATGTGTACTAGATGAGCAACTGCATATCTGAAATTAAAAAAATAATTACATTTACAATGTTTTTTTTCTCAAAATTTCTTTAATGAAAAGTATTACGGATATAAAAAAAATATATAAGAAAATGTGGATGAATAATAAAAAATATGAAGGTGAATAAGATTAAGATCTTAATCTCATTATAAAATATGAAAAACAACTGCTTTATGCC
Organism: Nezara viridula; assembly: GCA_928085145.1. Classification (NCBI taxonomy): domain Eukaryota; kingdom Metazoa; phylum Arthropoda; class Insecta; order Hemiptera; family Pentatomidae; genus Nezara; species Nezara viridula. The sequence continues at coordinate 130,406,779 of OV725078.1, forward strand.
AACTTTTTTATTATTAGTGTTGCCCAAATGCGAGGCAGTAACGAGTCTTGGTCTTGCGAACTCAGTCCTGGTCATGGTATTGGTCTTGCATAGTCTCGCAACAGTCTTGTAGTTACTTATTAGCTTATTACTATTGAGATGTAATTGTTATTTTTTAGATTAGAGAAACCTAACTAAGCCCGAATGATAAACTATATGAGTTAAATGCAAAAGTATATTGGTTATACCAATTCTGTAAATATAGTAACTAAGATTGTCAAGTATTAGTAACTATTTTGCCTTAACTTTTATTCAAAAACCAGTCATGGTCTTGGTCTTCCAACAGTTGCACGTTGCAAGACCAAGACCGATTTTGGGCAACACTAGTTATTATATTGTCATTATATACTATCATCAGTAGCTTAGGCAGGTATTATTCATTCGACTATTTATTCAGGTCCAAAAAAGTGAACGGTAAATATTACAAATTTTTACACAACGAAAAAGAATACTGGCGCTGATACTGGAGGGAGGAACATGTCTGTCAAGTGGGCCACTTAGTCCTTTTCGCAAACCCCTGTCGGCTACCTTGAGATTGCACCCGCGAACTTGCCGAAAAGGGAATGTCAAGATTCATCTCCGAGAAATGAAAATTAGCCGACCCAGGCGGGAATATAACTTAAAAACGTTCAGAACCAGTCTTGGACAAACACCCTACCATGTCCGGCCATCCAGTATTCGAAAATACTATAAGCATATTAGTAATTTCAAATGTTCAGCAAACTAATACATGTAATTTTAAAAATCCAGAGAGATCAGGACAAGTGCAAAATAAAACAAAATAATTTCGAAAAAAAATTTGATTTTAATAAACTAAAGGCTAAAGCTCATAGAAGTACATTTGAAGACGTTGTTGACTATTGATATTTTGAACTAAACGATGGGATGTATTGCTCATAAAATATATATTGCGCTTCTTAAAAAACAACTATGAAGAATACTGCTAATTTTTATTTCTTGTAAAATAAAAAAGCCTGAAACACCAAAGCAAATCAAAATGCAGTTGAAATAAAGTTCAATTTTTACTAAACAAACTCCACTTGACTTGGGGGCAGTTGGCTGATAACCATCTCCCACAAAATGTATCTTGTCACAATAAATAGAACACTGACGTGGTTTGTACACCTTCTTAGAATAGATCACGAAAGAATCGCCAAGAAGGCCTTCGAGACTCTTGTAAAAGGAAGGAGACCAAAAAGAAGACCCCCATATCTTCTGAGAATACGGTCTCAGAGAGCCATTCGAGAATGTCTAGATTGGAGTATACAATCTATGGCACAAGATCGGCAAACACATGGCCCAAACTCTCCAAGTGATAACTTATAGTCATACAAAGTATTGAGTTGACCAGATAATAATAATGGAATTCATTATTTCTTTATATTGACCCTCTATAAAACAAACTGTTTACGTTTTAGGGGTTATTCTTTTGTATGGGTATCAACAATTATTAATGGGTGAAAAATGCTCAGGACGCAGTCATTATAAATATTTTATTGGTGCCGACGTTTCAATCCAAACAGGTGGGTCATCATTAGGGCGTGTTTCGAGCACTGACCCGCACGTTCGGCTTGTAACGTCGTCACCATTAAAAACTTTATTATGACCGCGCCTTGAATATTTATCACCCATGATATGTAGAACACTCGATAAACGTTCTTCAACAATTATTAATCCTCTTCAAAACAAAAACGTTTTTTATCTTCTGTAGCGTTACACTATTCGGAAATGATTCAGTCTAAACTAAGAAGTCAAAGCGTAATTTTCGCATAATTTCGTTTTATGAGAATAAAGTCCGTCGGAACGGGACCCAAACGACCAGAAATGTTAGTGAAGTAATGGTAGAGTGAATGAGTTAACCGCTCAACGATAGTTTAAGAAATTTCGAGAGGAAGACTTTAGTAATAAAGAAAAAAAATGTTCATGGAGGACCTTATTCTTTTGATGACGACGGTCTAAGAGCAACGACAAAATCAAGAACATGCAGAGAAACTCCCAGTTAACGAATCGACCATCGCTGACTACCTCAATGCACAGTAGGAAAAATAAAAATCCTTCAAATTGATGTCCCTCGTGCATTAAACTACCACCAGAAAAATCTTCTTTATAAAGTTTTCGCTACACTTTTTAACTGAAACAAAAACTAATATTTTCGGTCAGGCTGTCAAGGCCTTTCGCCTAATGCCTAAAATTGTTTTAGATATCCGTGCCACTCTCTAAGAAGTAAGAAATTGTTAATAGAAACCTGTTAGAAAATGCATTTCCAGAATTTCTTAGTAATAACGATTCAGCTCTCTACATATAGGGAATGGCGTATTGAGAATTGAGAAAAAAAGAACGAACTTTAATTGATACTAATAGTTTCGTATCAATTATTATATTTTAAAACTATAAACATGCAGTTCTGGACGTTCAGAATTTCCAGACGGCCCAATAAAATTCAATAAAAACCAAAATTGAATTTTCCAATTAAGTCCGTGGTATTCCTTATTTCATTTTGAGTTCAGTATTGTTTTAAAATTCCATACTATATTTCAGCAACATTTTTCAATTTTGTACTGACGTTACTGTTATAAGAGGGGAACTAGTCCTGGAATTGGGATTTGTAGTAATCTTCGCCAAGCACTGACGGATGTCTAACCAGAAAAAGGCCCAAGAAGGAAATCGAACCTACACCGTTTCAAACCACTCGAGGATCCTCACATGGCCTCCAAAATTGTACTAATATCACAATTTCATCAGAAGTTTCATATGATCAAGTAATTAATATCTTAAAACTATTTAAGCACAATAATAGTTTTATTTATGTTACATATATTGGTAAATATCTCGTATTAGTATTTATGTTCATAATAATTATGGTCTATAGTATAGGTATATAGAAGAGATTTTTTCTCAAAAGAGAAAACAAATTATTTATATATTTTCTAAATGACTTTTGGCCAAGGAGCACCAAAAAAAAAAATCGTTTTCTTTACCATCCTTTGCCGATGTTTTAGATTTCTGAGCCGTTTTTAGTACCATCTGTAACATTTATAATTAGTCATAGATCATAAAAATATTTCAATTTCAACTTCAACACATGGATTGTTAACTCAATGTATATCCACTGTCATAATTCTTACATAATTTAATTACAGTATATACTGTTTATTAATTTAACTAATTTTAATTTAGATAAATTTAATTACCTGTCATGCATCTTCTTTATAACTTTTTTATCATTTTTAAACAAAATGGTCCTTGTAATCCATTGTCCGTAAGGTGATATCGTTGATATTACTAGATATTTTTTATTGAGAAAAAAAGAATTCATTTTGCCTCAATTAAGGGCATTGAGTATTTAGAATGAATGAAGTACAATCATACCATACATACAATAAAGAAAAACAAGATTATAACAAAATGAAATAAAATAAAACTTGGAGTAACAGAATAAATCGAACATGATACAACATTAATTAAAAACTAAAAAAAAAAAAAAATAATAATAAATAAAAACACATTCAAACTTATTTACAATATTTACAGTCAGCCGAGAGAGCTCCGAGTCGGACCCTTTCCCCCACGTGTGGAGGACAAGGCAAGACTCCAAGAGATCCCAGCGCTTCTCTCTCAGCCGCATCACTAGGATGGGAATCCAGTGGAGACTGAGAGAGGGCACTAAAGCCACATACTCTCATGACTTGAGTGGAGAAGCTGGCCATTGCCAGTGACGTCTTTACAAAAGATCTCGAGGCCACTGCCGCTTCAACCTTCGAGGAGGATTGTAGGGATGACTGGAACTGGATAAGGATTGCGCTAAGGGATTAGGATGATAGGTTAGGTTCTGATGAAAATTTGAAAATCGGGATGGAATAACGTCAAGGACATAAGGGATGTTAAGGTCATGATGTAAGGTTTTGTTCGTAACATATTAAGGATCATTGACTATTATACGGAGGATTTTAGACTGGAAGGATTGGATGCGTTTGATGTTCGATAATTTAGTTGTCCCCCACAGTTCAAGCCCGTAGGTCCATATGGGTTTCAGTATGGTCTTGTATATTAATAGTTTGGTTTCAATTGAGAGGTTAGATTTTCTGTTAAGTAGTCTGTATAACTGGCCAAGTCGTCGGTTAAGCTCTTGTATTTTAAGTCTGGAATCTGGGTTCCACGTTAGTCTTTTGTCTAAAAGGAATCCAAGATACCGAACTGTGTCTGAGATGGGAAGAGGTACTGAGTTAAAAAGGATATGTAGACAGGATCTGCGTCGGAGGGTAAAGGTGACATGCTTGCATTTGGATTCATTGATCTTGATGCGCCAATTGTTGCACCATTGTTCTATTAGGGAGATGTGTCTTTGAAGGTTTAGGGATGCTGTTTCAGGGTCTGGGTGGTAAGATAGGATGGCGGTATCGTCAGCAAATGTTGTTAGAAGGGTATTAGGATGGGTTGGGATGTCAGCTGTAAAAAGAATGTAGATAACTGGACTCAAGACACTGCCTTGTGGAACACATGCCTCAACTGCATAATAATTGGAGAATTCGGACAGTGACTTGAAAGGAACGATTTGAAAGGTAGAATCTGAGGACTAGGTACAAGGATTGGGTTTAGTTTATTTGATTCAAAGAAGAAACATGTCCTACGGAATTCACGTAATTTTAAAGCATTAATGGAAAAAAACAAATTCACAGCTGCTTAACCAACTCCTGAAATTATTAAACATGATGGTTAAGGTGTCTTTGACCAGCGCACTGCGCGGCGTTGATTTAACGGCGATAGTAGACGAGATACGACGTTGGAAAGAACGAAGAGGTCTCCGGACGACCATTAATGGATATCGATGAGGTTCTTTTGGAAGCTGTTGAGTCAAATGCATGCACGAGTACTCGCGAACTTCCCAGGGTGTATATTGTGTCGAAAGATTCTGTTACTCGCCATATACTATCCATGGGGGTGGTGGAAGAGAGCAGTAGACTGGTCCCTCACGAACTTACTCCTCAGGTATCAGCTAAGAGGTTAGAAATTTGTGAATATTTATTGGAAAACCCTTCTGATATGAGACTTCTGCCCCATCCACCATATAGTCTAGACCTCACACCATCGGATTACAACTTATTTAGATCCATGGCCTATTTTCTTCAAGAGAAAAAAATTGATAAATTTGCGGAAGTTGAAATTGCGGTCTAGTTCTAGCGGAGTTCTTTGACAGCCATTCAAAAGAACGATATCAAGCGATTGGCTAGCATATGGCTAATGACGATAGATAACAAAGGACTACACTTTAAGTATTAATTGTATTTTATATCAAAGAAATAATAATACAAATATTTGATTGAAAAACGGCCATTTTTTTTTTTTTTTTGTACACGTTATTAAATACTATACAATTTTTTTTTTAATATTATAGTAAATTATATATAATTTTAGTAATATCAAGGAAAATATCTTACTGACAATGGATTACAAGAACGAGTTTGTTTAAAAATGATAAAAAAAGTTTTAAAGAAGGTTATCATAGATAATTTAATTTATATAAACTATAATAGTCTAAGTTAATTATATTTTATACTGATTTGCATAATACAAATTATATACGTATTATGTACTTACATATACATTAAGTTAACAATCGATGTATTTAAATAGAAATATTTTATTGGTCCATAGTTAATTATAAATTTCACAGATAATACTATAAAATGGCTCATGACGCTGAGTCTTCGGTAACATAAGGATGATTAAGAATACAAATTATTTTTTGTGACTCTTGGCCAAAAATCTTTATATAAATAAATAATAAAATGGCACCAAACATAAAAAATATCACAAAAAAGTTAAATATATATATATATATATAATTAGTTGGAGTCCTTACTGAAATAGAATGACATTTAATTTGTTTTTGTGAGAAAGATTATAATTGGTCAAAGAATCCTGCATTACTTCTAGGAATCGTTCTAGCGAAACAACTTCTTCATATTTTTTGTCTTCATCTTCTTCAACATCTAATGCACTTGTGAATAAAAGCTTGTTCAAATGTTCAACCCTAACCTGCAAATGATTTTTTTTTTAACATTCCAATTTAGGCGAATTCACTAAAAGTAAAATATATAAATATAAATATAAAAAAAAACTTATACAATCTTATTCTTATTAAAAATAAAATGAAATACTATTTTTATATATTATTGTTTAATTTAGGTTTAAACAAATATTCTGACCCGTCCAAAAGTATAGTTACAATAAATTTAGATTCGAAGCAATTTTTTGTTTTCATTATCTTAATTACAATTTGTTAAATAATTCGTTTAAAAAAATAATTGGTAACATTTTGCTATACATATGGTAATTATAAATGCTTAATTAAAGTTTAGATTGGTAATATTATTGATTACATATAGGTTTAAGTAAAATGGCGAGATTGGTTAGGTAAAAAATAGTACTATATTTGGAGATATGTTTGGACAGTTGTATGTTATTGAAGTTTCATGGGGAATTAAGTGGAATACAATATTTTTTTTTTCTTTTAGTTAAACCCAAATAGGCAAGTGTATTTCCTTCATTGAAATAAGTAACATCTAAACAAAATAATATGTCGCAGGAATGTGTATTTTTATAATTATTGTTTAATAAATAATTGATAAAATAAGAAGAAGAAGGTTTATAAGAAGAGTAGTTATTATTTATATGACGTTAAGAGGAGGTGACTGGACGGCGGTTAATCCTCCAACAACTTGGACATATTGAGTTTTGGAACCAGTCAGAATACACAGAGCCAGTGACTTTGAAGGAAATACACATTTTGTTTTACGTTTTCACCTTTTACCTATGAACCAAACCACTAGCGGATCCAGGATTTAATTTTGGGGGGGTGAGGGCTTCAGCCCGAAAAGTTTTTTTTTTCATAAAAATAACGATAATTACTTTGGAAAAACAGAAAGAAACTAACTACCTATATGAAATGGTGTTTAAGTTATTCCTTAAGTACTTTAAAATGTAATTACACGAACAATAATACTTTAAGAGGTATTTTTAAATTTTTTTTTCCCATAAAACATGGTTATATTTTTCCATTTTCAGCCCGAAAGCCACCCTCCCCCCGTAGATCCGCCCGTGAACCAAACGAGATCTGGAACTGAGCGTAAAAATTGTTACTTGTAACAGTAAATAATTGATTGTTTTATGAATAAATGTTTGTATCTACCCTTTTTTAATGCATATACATAATCTTTTGTAATAAATTTGCCCAACAAAAAATTTTTTTTTATTTATGAAATTTACAACGACATGAGAACACTTGTAGACAAACCATCCATTGGTAGAACTCTGATATTTTTTTTTAAAATTAGTAGATCAGGAGGCCATCTTCTTTTCAGATCCCAGAAATTTATTATGGAAGGATAGGTATCTGGATTGGGCCAAAACGGAAACATTTCGAAACATTAAGATCTTTATGGGTTATATTATTTGCGACAAAGTAAGAAGGATTGAGGATTTTACGAAGGGTTTTTGATTATAAGGATTGGATACGAGGGAAATTCGATGGTTTAGTGGAGCCCCAAAGCTCAATTTCGTAAGTCCAGATTGGCCTTATTATAGTCATGTATATGAGTCTTTTGTAATATATAGAAAGTTTAGAGCGTTTGTCTAGTGCTGGAGTAATATAAAACGTCGAGCAGTTTCTTGTCGTTTCAGTCTTGTATGAGGATTCCAAGTAAGACATTTGTCCTGGTGAAGTCCTAGGTGTCGAATTTGCCCAACAGGGATAAATGGTGTGTTATGATAGGGTACTGTAGGATAGTAGAGGAAGTCATAGGTTTACGACAAAGATTAAAGGTGATTTGTTAGGATTTATTATGCATATTTTAAAGTTAAAAATCACGAATAATTGAATTTCTATGGGATTTTACCAGGAAAACGTAAATAATATTTTTTATTTCATTTAATTTTTTTGAGAAATCTGTGATCGTATCTTTTTATTTATTAGAGATATCTTTGAATTGTTGGATGCAGGAATCACTGAACAGGCCAGCTAGTTCTCCCTATACGGCTACCCTAGGCTTCCTATAAGACAATCTAGGTAGACATTTTTTTTTAAATCATCTCTGAGTGATATTATATTAAGTTATGGACAGAATAACGCAAATTAAAAACGAAATTAAACGTGATAAACAATAATAATGGAGAAACGCTTTCAGCGAGGTCTAAGACATATATTTATGTTGGCAACAACTATTGATGAACGCTGATGGCACTAAGAAGGCACTGAAGAAGAAGAATACTTTGAAAATTTATATAATATCTAAATTATTAGTATAAGGAAACACACTGGTTATACCATGTAAAGCATATTGATAAACTGATAGCTTATAGCTTACTAAATATACTTATTAAACCTTAGCGTATGAAAAATTATTAAATAGAACTTGTGCTGAGCTCTTAATGTATTAAAATATAATACAAATATTAGGTTTGTGCGAAGTATTTGGATGGGTTAGCTATCAATAATAATGATCAAAAATACGTACCTCGGTTTTCGCTTCTGGATCATCGGTTAAATCTCCCATTATAAGATCAAAATTTTCCTTAAACGAATCCTTAACGGTTTTCTTTATGGCTCCTAATATCAATTCCCGGTCATCAACACTCACCAATCTATCATAGAATACCCGTAAAATTTCATGACACCACATTCTGAAACATCATCGAATGTGATATTATTTTAATGAATAGAAATGTTATAATGCTTAAATAAACGTACAAAATATTTAATTGCTTACATACAAATACAACAAATATTTCAATCAGTGATATTAAATTCGCGGTATTTTAATATCACTGATTGAAATTAAAAGGCGCACTACCTTCCATTCTTCCGATCCTTTATCATATTTATAATTATTCTCTTCAAAATGCCACCTTACCTACATCCTGGAAAACCGACCTAGTACGCCCCTTGAAGAAGACCTCTAACCCATCAACCATTAATGATTTCCGTCCAATTTCTCTTCTTTCAAACCTCTCCAAACCTTTGGAACGATTAATCCAATCCCAGCTCTCCCATTTTTTAGAGCACAATAATCTCCTAAACCCCTACCAGTCCAGGCCTGGCTACTCCACTCAGTCTGCCCTAATCAAAATTTCCCAAGACTTTCGTACAGCCATAGATCACCAGAAACTAACCATCCTTATTTTCCTTGACTTCTCTAAGGCTTTTTATTCAATAGACCACAACATCCTCCTAACCAAACTTAAAAATATATCCTTTTCTTCTAGTGCCCTTAATTGGTTCCAATCCTTCCTAACCGATCGCTCCCAGTATGTTGTGATCCCTAATAGCCCCCCTTCTGAATCTCTACCCTTGTCCAGAGGTGCCCCACAAAGCTCTTCCCTATCCCCCATTCTTTTTTCCATCTATATAAATGACCTCCCATCCTCAATCCTGCACTGTCAATGCCACTTGTACGACGTTCAGATTTACCTCTCCTTCAATCCGACCGATTCCTCAGATGCCATTCTAAAAACCCAAGAAGATATTAATATCATAAGTGAATAGGCAAACCTCAACAGGCTCACTCTGAACGCTAAGAAAACGAAAGCCATCTTGATTGGATTCCCCACACTCCTCAAATCCTTCCCGGCATCCCTCAATCTTCTCATGAACAACTCACCTATCTTATTCCATACTACCGTTAAAAACTTGATCAAACCCTCTCCTGGAAACCGCACATCTCTCAAAATTCCCGTCGAACTATTTTCACCCTAAAACAGTTCAATCGGATACGTTATCTCCTTCCATATAAGTCCCGTCAACTCCTAGTTTTCTCTCTTATTTTCCCTCACTTCGACTATGGGTGTATGGTGTACGATGGACTCAAGGACTGGAGATCAAGAGATCTCGAGGCCAAACTTAATTGCGCATTACGTTTTGTTTTCGGAATCTCAAGAGATACGCATATTACCCAGTATTACACCGAGTTGAAGTGGCTCTATCCATCCTATCGCCGTCAGTACTTCCTAGCTACCTTTCTGTACCAGATCATTAGAACTCATGGACCCTCCTATATTTTCCATAGCTTACAATTCAAATGCTCCATCCAATCCCGTCTTACTAGATCTCGCACTTCCGATCTCTATCCACCTCCTCACCGAACTGCTGCGTATGACAAATCATTTGCAATTCAAGCCGCCTCACTCTGGAATTCCATCCCTGCTGATATTCGACACACGCAATCAGTTTCCTCTTTCAAACCCCTCCTCCTTAAACACCTACTCCTTTCTCAATCCGCCTAATCACGAGATATACCTAAAAGAGCTATCTAAGTACCCCCCGAAAATATATTTCTGTTACTTTAGTTTTCTCCATTTGCATTTTGTACGATTATAATGTATGTATATTTACGCTTTTTATGTCTTTTCTCTCTTTCCGTCTGTATTTTTACTTTTAAATAACCATATTGTAAACATCTACTCTATTTGACCACTTACACATGAATTTAGCACTTATAATTCGTTCTAAAGTGACAACAGTCCCAGAATAATAAAATATATTTTCATTTCATTTCATTAAATTAAACAGATACAAAATAACGTTAGAAAACATTTATACGTTATATTAATATCACCTGTAATCAGAGATGGGCAATTGCTACTGTGAGTTTATTTTAATCAAATTGAATCGCTAGTGGAAATTCAATCCCTACTTCAGTTAATCCTTTGACATCAACTGAAGTAGTAATAAAATTCTTTAGTATTTAAAAAAGGCCAGTATTTGAGTAAATATTTGGTACTCAATACTCAGAGTATCGTTTGCCCATCTCTGCCTGTAATAACCACTCAGCCGTGGAACAAAATAAAATCAATAGAATATAATTTTAACAAAACTAATGAACGTTTCTTTCTCTCGTAACGCAATCTGATAGAGTCAATGCTTAAATGTCTTATCACTACTAAGTTGTCCTAATTTCTTTTTTATATTATTTTCCTCTCCTTCCAATTATCTTTGAAGTAATTTATTGCTCCTTTCATCTTAAATGCTAACACTTTTAAAAATTAATTTTCCCCTCTTTTCCTGCGAGTTAGAAACCGGATTTGACACATATTATCGGGGTCACCGCTTGAAATCATTAGGTGCGATGAAAGTAAGAGATCAGATATTCATGTCCCTTTTTTAATTTAAATTCATCAATAACTGATCGATGGAAACTATAGGGCTCTCTGTGACAAGATTCTTGCACACCTCTTCTTTGCGATTTTCGGCAATCTATTTTTTATTTTTTTGTTAAAGGTTTTATTTTCCCTAATATATGCTTTCTTATTCTTTTGTTTTCTCCATACGATAATACAAATAAATAATATTTTAAAATAAAGTGAATTTAACGAGATTCTAACATGCCAATGGAAGTTATTGATTAAACGACTTGTAACAACACCCTTTCAACACATCAGACATAAAGGATCCAACTACTTATCAAAATACTATGTAGGGATGTTTGGAACTGTTTATCAAAGTGAAGATAAAGAAAAGAGAAATTGGACTGTATGAGAATAGAATTATTTTCCATTTCTCCTCTGAACTATTAATAAAACAAAAAAGAATGAAACTAAAGGTTATTTATACAATTGAGTTAGTTTGGGCGAAATTATATATTCCTGAGTAGAGAGGATTTTTAATTCTGAAATATTTCATGACTTGGGATCCATACCAAATTAGAGAACCACACTTAACCCCACAGTTTTTTTTTAAATTTTATTATTATTATTTTTTTTTTTATATATACATTACAACATGTCATACAGATAAGTTACAAGTTTATGGTTGTAGTAACCTTACACTTGACATAACAGTGGTTTGAATACTACTTAGAAAATTAAAATTAATTTTTTACAGTAGGAAAAATCTCATAAAAACCTATATAAGATATAAATGAAAAAATTTTGTTACAATCATTAAAAGTGCAAGAAAACTAAATATAATCGATGTGTAAAAGGAATATATATATATATATATATATATATATATATATATATATATACACACACACACATACATATACATTTCCACACACACACACATACACATACTTACTCACACAACACACACACACACACACATATATATAGATATATAAACACATACACACACACATACTCGCATATATTAACCCCACAGTAAACTTTTTCCATTAAGATAGTTTGTAGAATATATTCCTTCGAGTAAAACATTTTTTTTTAAGAGTTATCATTTTTCTTCCTATTCCCCTCTCAATATATGCCATTTCCATTATCATCTCCTTTTATGTCTATGTTTGAAATTTTATTAATTGTTAATTAATATGAATCCACTTTCTTTTCTAAGGTAACATTTGTATGAGATGTAAAATCCCCACATATATTATTACAGTAAGGCTCTAAATCGGTTTTACATAAGCACCTGTCATGCTGAAATATCATTAATGGGGTACCGTTGGATTAACTCAAAAATTACCTGCTATTCTCTAGATTATTCCCATGATTATATAAAAGATTTCTAAATAACCTACAAAAGAGGAAAATAATCATCGAAATCGGACAATTATCAGCGAAAATACAACTACTTGAAATTTGGAAACATATTGGTCCCAAACATTAATGAGGTTTTAAACTAATTTTAGTTTCATTTGCCGATTTTATTAAGCTTAATTATAAGATAACAATTGATTTCTTTATCTTATGATACGTTGCATTGTTTTCTTTTCTTATTAATATGTCATTTGATCACGGAACAATGTGCTGTGCGAATTTTTCGCACGGGCCAACCAGTTCAGTTTAGCAAACGCGGAAGTGGACCTTAGTCATTCTGTGGTAATTTGAGGCAATTACTTATTGACAGAGGTCATTGTACTCCTGAGAACAAACTATTGTTAAAATTTCAAATAAATGCTAAAAATATACCTGCTGGCTCATTGTGGCACAGCATTTGACAGATCATTACCTATACGTACATCCATTGCTTAATTACGAGTTTCTATAAAACACCCTTCAAACTTTTTATTTTTTTTATTGAAGATATTTACAACTGTATTACAAGTAAAAATACATTCAGTAAATGTGAACAAAGGTATAAAATGGCATTTTATAGAAACTACCCATTGGTAGCACTCTAAAAATGTATTTAGAAAAGGAGATCTCGAGGCCATTTCTTTTCAGACGCCTCTGAGGGTTGTCAGGGATCGAAGAGGAAGCAAGGTTAGAAACGAGAGGGTTTGGATGGTTCTGAAGTTTGTTATGGAAGGATAGGTATCTGGATTGGGCCAGATCAGAAACATAAGGAACATTAAGGTCGTTATGGATGATTTTGTTTGTGACATAGTAAGAAGCAGTGAGGATTTTACGAAGGATTTTGGATTATAAGGATTGGATACGAATTCGATGGAATTCGATGGCTTAGTGGAGCCCCAGAGCTCAACTCTGTAAGTCCAAATAGGTCTTATTGTAGTCATGTATATGAGTCTTTTGTAATTGACTGGGAGGTTAGAGCGTTTGTCTAGTAAGTGCTGGAGTAGTCGGAAACGTCGAGCTGTTTCTTGTCGTTTCGTTGGTATCGAATTTGTTCAACAGGGATAAGTGGGGTATTATTAAAGGATACTGTGGGACATGAGGTCATAGGTTTACGTCGAAGGGTAAAGGTGATTTGATGGGATTTATTAGAATTTATTTTAATCCTCCAGTTTTGACACCATTCTTCAAGGCTTGTGATGTGCGATTGAACGGTTTGGGGTGCAATTGCTGGATCGTTATTAACTGATAAGACACATGTATCATCGGCATACGTGATAATGACTGTGTTAGGATGGGTTGGGATATCAGCTGTATAAACTGTGTAAAGGATAGGACCTAGGATACTACCTTGAAGAACAACAGCGGACTGGGAAAAAGGGATGAATAGGCATCATTATGATTTACTTTGAAGGATCTGTCAGTAAGATAGGAACGGATAATGAGGAAGTATGTAGGGTGTAGGAATTTACAGAGTTTGTAAAGTAGTCCTGGGTGCCAGACTCGATCAAAAGCCTGTTCTACATCGAGAAAGACTCCCGTAGTTGGGTTTTCTGGTGGCTTTTTGGGTTTATGTATCATTTTGATAATAGATAATTTCCAAGGGTCAGGGAAGTAAGTGGATTGCAGTACAGCATTATATATATATAAGTAAGGAATAGAATGGCTTTCCGAGAGAGCAGTTTTAGGATCTGGGATGTAATTAGGTCGTGTCCAGGAGCTTTTCGGGAAGGTAACCTTTGAATGAAGTCGGATATTTCTGAAGGATGAAAGGCTTTAGGTGGAAGAGACATTTGGAGTGGGATATCCAGTTCTGCTTCAATACATTCAAGGTGATTTGGGTTAAGAATATCGGGGTGTGGATTAAAGGTTTTAAAGAGGTGATGAGCAAAGATTTGTGATTTTTCTTCATGGGATTGGGACCAGGTTTCAGCTTCAGTAAGAAGTGGATGATTACAGTCTTTAAATTTCAGGAGTCTTTTAGTGGTCGTCTATAGTGATTTGTCGGTAGGTGTAAGTTTTTCAGTAAAATTTAGTAAACTTTGAATTTTGTATTTTTTAATTTCAGATTTTAGTTTGTTAGTCAGTTGGGTATAATGAGTTGTATCTGTTGTATATCTGGTTCTATGCCACTTCGATCTTGCTCTGCGTTTTTCCTTCAATAAGATACGAATATGCTGTGGCAAGTCAGTCTTTTGTGAATTGTTAAACTTATTGATAAAAGTATTATTATTTATACTGTCTGTTATTGATGCTGTCAGTTTTTCAATGGCACCATTAATGTCGTCTTTTGTCTTTAGCGGAATTTTTAAGTCTAGGAATTTTTAATTTAGGTGGAAGAGACATTTGGAGTGGGATTTTTAAGATTTTTTAAGTCAAATCATCACAAAATTCGTCCCAGTTTACTCGTCCTGTAATCAATTTAGGAGTTGATGGTTTAGGAGCATAGCTCGAATGTAGTGGAAGCAGAACTGAACTGGTCTGAAGAAAGGTCATCAAGGGATTTGATTATGGTTTGTGAGGAGGAGATCTGGGAAGTTATAAATATATCTAGGATATCGGGACGTTTTTTAAGTGATATTGGCCAATAAGTAGGCCTCATAGGCGAAAGGATTGAATAATTGTTGGAAGTTGAAACACGTGATAGGATGTTACCGCGGGGGTTGGATGTTTGACAACCCCATCGTTGGTGTTTAGCATTGTAGTCTTCTCTAGCAATGAAGCGCGGCGATCCGAGGGATCGGAATAAGGAATCAATGGAATTACCAGGACAGTATACAGCTGAGAATGTGAGATGGAAAGGGCGAGTTGAAAGGACTACAGAAGTTGATTGAATGGCATCAGTTGGAGTGGAAGGAATAATGGAATGGGGTACTGATTTATGTATAAGGATACAAGAACCGGCATGGGAGGTGTTATCTGGGTGATCAGTTCTATAAGTGAAGTAGTCACGTATGTAGAAATGTATTCGTTTAGTGAAGTGAGTTTCAGTCAGTAAAGCAATGTCAATGTTATTATTATGAAGAAATAAGTCAAGTTCCTCACGGTGGTTATTTAGTCCGTTAGCATTCCATAAAAGGATAGTTAGGGGCTTTGTGCTCATCGTGGGAAATTGAATGGAATTTTGGTCAGGATTCTGGTGAGAAGAGTGATAAGTGGTTTTATGGTATTTTGGAGGTCCAATAGGAAGGATGAAAGAATGGAGGTTATATCAGATGGATGTTGATTGTGAATTGAATTCAGGATAGGTTCTTGTGGTGGATTAGGAATATTAGCTGAGGACGGGATCCGTCGTTGTGCACGAGGTGGGTCTAGATTGGAAGGTACTTGTGCTGCACTTTTTTTCTGGGCGTTAGGATGGGACTTTTGAGGATGCTATGGCGGTAATTTGACTCGTAAGTGTATATGATGAGGGAGAATTTGCTGACGTGGGGGATGAGATTGGGGATTGTGAGGTTGAGGTTTGCATTGGGAGATTTGAGGCGTCTGAATTTGAGGCTGCTGCTTCTTCGTAGTGATTGGTGTTTTTCTGCTGAGGTTGAAGTCCTGCTGAAGTTGATCAATTTCTTTTGAAGTAGACGCTAGCTGTGTATTTTGAGTAGTCGTTTTTGGCAATTCTGGAAAATCTGACGGATTATCAATTTCAGGTAGATGGGTAAAACTTTCTTGGTTCAGTTTTACGATTTTCGAGGCTATGCTGAGTTTATAAAAATGTTTATAAACTTTGCATCCTTTGTAGTTTGCTGGATGTTCTTCACCACAAAGGGCACATTTCGCAGGCAGGTCTCGAGGTCTCTGAAAAGTGTCTGATGCGTGTGGGCCGGCACATTTCACGCACCTGGCCCGGTGATGGCAATAAGTCTTTGTATGGCCCAAGTCTTGGCACTTAGTGCATTGGACTATTATAGACTTTTGTCTAGGCTCTTCAAATTTAATGGTGGAATATATAAGCCTCTTCACTTGAAAAATTTCGATGTTATTGCTGGCAGGCTCTAAATCGACGAAAAATAGTGGTAAAGGATATTTTTCCGTTGGGTGTAGTACGCATGATATGTGCCTAACATTGTGACCTATTTCTTCTAGGCCACTTTTGATGGAAGATATTGGGGTGCTTGAGTGTAGTCATAGGACTTGGTGAGAGCAACACCACTCGGTATGGCTTTTCTTGTCTTAATTGTTAACAATGAAAATCAAAGTTTTTGGACGTAAAGTAATTTATAAGTGTTTTGTAATTTTCTCGAGAGTTTGTGTTTATTTTGATATCATTAACTCTGGAGAAACAGCGGAAATTGGTCTGTCCAATCAGACCGGCAATTTCTTGACCAAATGTAATGAAGTTATCGATTTTAGATATGAAAATAGGTGACGGCTCGGGCTCAGAAAACTCTCGAGGCTCCGGAATCTTGCTTGATATTTTATTAACGGAAACATGATTATTGGTGTTAGTGGTGGTTGGTGCAGTTGGCTCTGATGCTATGGTAATTGATTTGCTTCTGGTTTGAGGTGGTATATATTTTGCTCGGCTGATTGTTTAGTTTTAGTAGATTTACTTTTTTCAGTTGACTTTTTAGATTTATTTTCCTCTGCTAACTGTTTAGGTTTAGCTGATTTGTTTTTTTTCTTATTGGGTGAATTAGCTCCCGACCCAGGAGGAGTGTTTCAATGACGTTTTTAAAGTGTTCGTCTTTTTAAATACTGCGAATCTGTTTCGCTAACCTCAGAAAACGGGGTTTCGTCCTCCGAATCTTCACTTGACGAACTCTTATCTAAATTCATATCTTCCATATTATGATAAGAGAGAGAGAGAAAAAAATATCTACTCCTAAATATGACAATTAAAAAGATTGAAGATTACGAAATAAAGTATTAAAAAAATAAACGATATACATAACTACAATCAGAAATAAAATAAAACATTTCTTACAATAAATATTTAAATTAAATAAAACAGTCTCTGGAAAAAAAAAAAAGAGAAAATAAATATAATGTCTTGGGTTCGAACTGAAGACCTGATGACTGAAGGAAGTTAGTAAACAGAGCCCCCGGCCATGAACTTATCGGAATATGATAAGGCACGAAAGGAAGGGAATTAACGGCCTCTCGATCTAACCAAATGAGCACCAATTTATCATTTATTTATTGTTAATAAATAGTACCTCACCTGCGTGTACGTCAACGTAAAAGTGTAAAACTGCTTATTAACTCACTGTTATTTAAGTGTTACACCACAACTTTGAATTTTGAGCACATTACAAAGCAACAAATACAGAGCGACATGAAAGTTATACTGCACTTGCGGCCATTCAAACTTTAAAGTGTCAATTTTACAACCATATCTGACCGACCCACTTTCCAAAAGGTCGCCCCAGGATAAATAAATATAACTTATCTTTAATATTAACTAAAATTCTTTCATTTATCGATAAATAAATTTATCTTACCTGATAAAATTATTTCGTTCAGCCGGCGAATCTTTGCGAAGTAAAAGATGCCCTTGAACTACTCTATTAAAATCACGAATGTTAAATAAGTAATGGCATTTAGTTGGCGTCGGTAATAAGTTACCCACGGACCAGTTATAAATACTCATTGTTGATTCGACTATATCTTTCAATACAGGTACGACATCTGTAGGGAATCCTTGTTCCTGAAAATCAAATAATTTGGTTAGGACAATATTAAGAAGCGGCTTTCAGTAGAAGATAAGCAAGAAAAAATCATGTTAAAAATCTGAAGTCATAAAAGAAAGAGCACACCATCTGATTGACTGATAGAGGTTGAAAAAATTCTTTCACAAAACTCCTCTTCATACTCAACTTATAACTGTGTTTAAAAAAAAAGTCGTTTATTTTTAAGTTAAAAAGTCTACAAATGCCTCCAGTCTACAAAAATGCTTATGCTTCCTCACATATTCTATCATTTATCTCAATAACCTACCCATACACTACGACAGCACTGTAAAAATCAACGGGCTCACCTTTGATCTGCAGCTTTACTGCAGTAACGATAATTTTCCAAATATTTTTTTCGGTTACCCTCTACCTAACCATTTCTGGCAAACAAATGGAGTTTGTTATAGACCTACAACCAAATCTAATCTAACCAGAGTGGAAAAGTCTAAATTCGTTCAGTGGGCACGTCTCGAAATAAATTTCAATCAGCTCAGGCCGGATTCAAACTGGTGTCGCGAGACTCGAGAATGGTAATGTGGTCTCTCTGCATTTTTCAAAACCATCACTACCCTCGGTAAAATTCTAAGATTTCGTAATCCTATAGTTCAAATTGCTCCGTAGTTCTTTGGATCCTCTCTCGTTTCCGAATTCGTGGACTTAGGTGGACTTATTCGTGCTCGACGAGATAGGTATCTCAGCGGGTGCTGGGCTTAACATGAGATTTACGAGATTAACCTTTTTTCATCAGATCCATCTTCTGGTTTTCCAATTGCTGTTATTTCTTTTGTTAACTCACCGAGCTGAAGTGCCGTTTTCCAACAACAATGCTTACTTAATTTTCGTTCATCGTCATCCTGTTTATCTCATTCATCTTTCTACCCTTGATCTCTCCACCTTTTATTCTATTTTTATAATCTTACTCTTCATCATTCTGATCGCTGACCCACTGTTAGATCTTTGAATAAAATATTTCAACCCATCAATTTATATAGACACTCTTATATTTAATTGCTTCACTATTCTTATTTCTGCCACCTCTTTTTTGGAATATATTTATCCGTTTCTGTTTGCCAATCCACATTTACATATTATTCTGAATACAACTTATTCCTTCCTCTAAATTGAACACTACCTTATTGATGTAAGAATATATTTCCATATCATTGATAATTATTAAAGTTTCAGTATGCAGTTATTACCGTGGAACTTTTTTTCCAGAATAAATTTTTTTTAACTACGTTTTATATAAGATTTTGTATTATTTAATCATATTTAATATTTATATATGTTTAGTATAATAATTATAAATTTTAAAAATTTCAATTACAATATATGCTGAAATTTATGACTTTAACTGTTATTCACTCGTAGATTAATATGCTCTGACCATTAAGGCTTTCTTTACAATTATATTTATCAACTATTAACTAAATTATTTTTAATGAATGCGTTTCTTTCTAATAGACATAGATGACCTGAGTGTTTTACACATCTAAG
This sequence comes from Nezara viridula, assembly GCA_928085145.1. Classification (NCBI taxonomy): domain Eukaryota; kingdom Metazoa; phylum Arthropoda; class Insecta; order Hemiptera; family Pentatomidae; genus Nezara; species Nezara viridula. Next base: position 130,426,509 of record OV725078.1, read on the forward strand.
TCAATACTTACAAGCTAACTTTTCTTTACAATTATTTAGTTGTTTTTTTTAAATAGCTTAATCTAGATAATTCGTAAGGAACTCTTACCCTGTAACCAGTAGTGAGGATTTCAGTAAATATTTTTACCATACTGGCTTTATCGAATGAATTGATTCCGAATAGTGAAAAATGACGTAGGAATCGGGCGTACACATCTTGTCTACTTCCTCCAGGCAAGCCCATGGCAGCAATAAAGAACATATCTTCAATCTTCATTTGGCTCATCAATTTCAAGTCGTACCTGAAATAAAATCGATGGATTTTACACGTTTCATACATCTATAAAAATATATTTTTTTAAGCTGAATTACGTTATGACTAAACATTAGGTAACAGAAAAACCTTTTATCATTACAACGTTTAGAAATAATCAATGATTATTAGTTTATTCTTGATTTCAGAATTTTTTAAATACTCAAATGAAGAATTGGTGGGTCAGGGACAGGAAAATAGCAAACTTTACTCAGTGGGCTGATTTGCCAATCTAGCGAAACAGAAGTCAAAACAGGCATCTATATGAAAAATCACGTAATAACTGATTATTATAAATACAACAAAACATCATTTAATCAATGTTTCACTAATTATATTTTTCTGATGACTTTTATTTTTAATAAATTTTGATTAGTTCTTATTTATATAACGAATTATAAAATATAATTAGTTTTGTAGTAAAACTTCAAGTTTTTTTGCACGCCAATTCCAATATTTAAAATTATAAATTTTTAATAAGCCATTAAGGAATTTAATTTAAAATGAAGTTTACGGAAACATCATTTTTGGTTTTTTCGTCGTCAGATTGTAAATTAGTTGTGCACAGGTTATGCATGCATAGAAACTGTTGCATTGAACTGAATATTTCAGTTTTTATTCTGTTGCATAGGAAAGTTCACTAAGAAATATCCCATGGATCTACTTAACACTTAGCTATAGAATGAAAAATCCTTCAGAGTTCAGGCTAAACATAAAAACATGCACATCAACAGTTTTCATTTGTTCATCAACAATTTATATGTGTCTTGCTAACCAATTTTCTTATTTGACTCATATGGTATCCACGTACATCTACATACGTAAACTCATTTTAGAATGTTTCAGGCTCATCACTATTGATTTTTTTTATTATTTAAATGATTAGAAGAGATGCTTCTTATCACAATAATGTTTTTAAATTGTAATTTTTAAAATTTAATAATTTCCAAATCCAGAAAAATCTAAAGAGTCTAAAAGTGTTAAATATTTGTATTTATTCATGATATTTAAAACTGTATTAGAATAACAAATGTTAAAATCTAGTAAATGTTTACATAGGAATATAATGATATTTAAAATACAATGTTTGCTGAATTTATAATTAGTGGAATATTTATGTGCAGAGAGCTACATCGTAAGTTATTGCATTTCGAAATAACATATACATAGGAGAAATGAGACAAATCATAGATGGAAGAATGAAGCAACATTTTAATGATTCAAAAAATAGTAAAATAAACAATAAAACAGCCTTAGCCCACCACAGCGTGACAAATAGACATGAATTCAATATACTACAAGCACAAATATTATATAAAGAAACAAATAGTAAACACTGAAAAATAATAGAATTCATATTTATCATTAAACATAATAAAAAAAGCAATAAATTACAAAACTGATGCAGCTAAAATAGGGAGCCATTATGCTTATATAATTAAAAAATTAAGTATATAAAAATAGAAATGTTTCGGAATTTGACCCTTTGTTCAAGGTTTGGTTCAGTATCTGACTAGGGTCTCCCTAGAGCAGTCCACAATATACACTGACAGGCAAAAAATTCCACCCACTTGATATTTTCATGTTTTCATCTAAAACTGTTCCTGCTTTGGATCGGTATATTGTTTTTAATGAATAAATAGGTAATCTTTTTGTTTGTTTTCAATTAGGAATGTTAATATAGAGGACAATAACCTTAATCCTTAATTCAATGAAATGATTCTAGATTCCAATGTTTACTTTCTATGGAATCAAAATGTTTATTCAGTATCATTAGTTCAGTGCCGTTTCTTGCAGCACATTTCTTAGTCTCCGGCTTTTAATTTTTTCAATATTAAGTTTAAAAATGCCTCTTAGTGCTGAGGATGTTGCGCGTGGTGTGACACTTATTGATGATGGACGTTCCATTAGATAAGCAGCTAATGCCATCGGAGTTCCATATGAAACTTTACGAGACGCCATCAGGAGTTTTCAGGAAACTGGTTCTTACAATAAAAGGCCCGGTTCTGGACGGCCTAGGGTAACAGAACCACGGGATGACCGGTTTTTGACTTTGAGAATTTTACGAAACCGGGACCTTACCGTTATTCAAGCGATTCATCAGCTCGAAGAAGTTCGAGATGTGCAAATTTCTGAACCTACCGCTCGGAGAAGATTAAATGAGTATGGATTAATGGCTTTTCGTCCAGTAAGAGGACCAGAGTTGAACTCACAGAGTAACACAGTGGCTTTTACTCGAGAACACAGCCATTGGACTATGGACGAATGGAGTGCTGTACTTTTTACAGATGAGTCAAGATTCGCTCTTCGATCTCCAGACGGGCGTGAAAGGGTGTGGAGAAGAAGTAACGAAAGATATGCAGCCTGTAATTTTTCCCAGAGCCAATCTTTCCAACGTGGTTCCTTAATGGTGTCAAGGGCTGGGATTTCAATGGAGCGCCGCACAGAATTGGTTGTTGTTCGTGGAGGGTCTTTGACGGCTATTTGCTATGTAGATGAGATTTTGGAACCTCATGTGTTGCCTACTCTCAACGAAATCGGCGATCGTTCTATTCTAATGCACGATAATGCACGCCCACACGTCGCCCGCATAGTGCAGACGTTCCTTCAACAGAACAAAATTGAGGTTTTAACCTTTCCAGCACGTTCTCCAGATTTGAACCCCATTGAGCATTTATGGGATAACCTCGGAAGACGAATAAGAGCGCGCGCAACACTTCCTGATACACTGCAGGACCTTGAAAGGGCTCTTCGGGAGGAATGGGCTATCCTCCAGCAAAGGGACATTTCCCGACTGGTGGAAAGTATGCCGAGGTATGTATATGTATTCAAGAAGTAGTGAAGGCAAGAGGAGAAAACACGCGCTACTAAACGATGATGTAATTAATTTCTTTTAGAATAATAATGGTCCGTTTTGGAATCTTGGAAACATTGGAATCTAGAATCATTTCATTGAATTAAGAATTAAGGGTTGTTGTCCTCTATATTAACATTCCTTACTGAAAACAAACAAAAAGATTACCTATTTATTCATTAAAAACAATAGACCAATCCAAAGCAGAAATATTTTTAGATGAAAACATGAAAAAATCAAGTGGGTGAAATTTTTTAGAAACATTATAGAAACTTGCTAGATATATAAAAGTAGTAATAAAATAACATATAAAAACATAAAATTATGACAAATATTAAAAAAATAATATGATATTAGGGCGAGATACTGATAAGATTGGCGATTTCTATTAGTGTTGTTAAAAGTTATCATAAAAAAATATTTTATTGACGGTATGTACGGTAGTGTGAATGTGATCCTACCTCACTATAACTAATGTCTAAGTGACAGATTGTTGTAATACTCAATAAAAAAAATAAAAAAATTCTAGTCTGGAGATGGGATAAGAAAGTGGTTTCGAAACGTCAAAAAAATGAAGAAAAATTGTTGAGATTAAATACCGTTATTAAATCTCATTTATGTACCTCATATTTAATATTTTTCACTCTAACTGATAAGACTAGAATACTTAATTTTTTATGTGAAAAATAGTGAAACTTCCATTCCTTTAATATTAATATTATAAAGTACATACCTTTGGAAATAGTATCCATATTTGGAAAAATTAAATAAGAAAACGGAATATGCACCATATTTGCAAACAGAAGTTGAGCGTTTGTTTCGTTTCCTACGACCAGAGATGGGCAAATGCTATCTTTTGCTGAGTACCAAGTATTTTACTCAATACTGACCTTTTTTGAATACTTGAGAATTTAATCACTACTTCAGTTGAATTCAAACGATTAACTGAAGTAGTGATTAAATTCTTTGATTTCAGTGTTTCTTATCATGTTTGCTCAAATTGTTTGTTTTTGTTTCGACTACATATATTTCGTCATTTCCTTACAAAATATTCACTACCGCCATTTTGACATTTGTCCCGGTAGATTACACGAACGAGCCTACTGTTCATCATTTTTATATCCGAAGAAATTATAATATTAAAGGTTAAAATATTATTTGTTATTACCAAAATTGATAGTCGAAAAATTGGCGAAGTAATTCCAGCGGCGGTTGAGCACCATACGCTTCTTTTTCTGGCATGTTTATGTCGTCACCAAATATTATGGCAACTTTTTTGCCAGCTGGTGCATACACTCCTTTCCCTTTTCTGAACAAATTAGCTAAGACAAGTTCCTGTAAAGAAATAATTGGTTTTAATTATTCAGAGTTTTCAATGAATCTATCACTTTACTTTAATTGAATATAACTAGAATATTTAAGTTGGATAAATTGTTGAAAGGCTTAATTAAGTATTAATTAATGTAAAGGCTAATTAACTAAATCAAATAAGAGTCTATCCTGGTCTGATAAGCATAACAAGATTTTTATTCGAAAATTCAAAAGAATGAATCAATCCAAATTAATTGAATTCATATTACCCTCAGTTCCGGAATTGAGTAAACAGGGATACAGCCTGATCTGTTTTCGACAATGTTATAGATGACATTTTGAAAGAAAAAAAAAAAGTTCGTCTTCGCGATTGTTAATGTTTAAAGGACTTCGGTGAGTGGGCACCGTCTTTATATAGCCAAACTTAGTTTGAACTATTTTTAAAAGTAACCTATTAATATAACATGTCGTCTGCATTCTGATACAAAGAGCTTGGCTGAAGACAGTCAATCCAGTAACTAATGGAGTCAAAAAGTTGGAGAAATTTTTAGTGAATATTACCCAACATTAACATTTATTTCTGGACTATTTTAATTTATTATCAAGAAGAATCAATTAATTTATTTATTTGTTTTTATTGTTGCCTCTACCCTGCAGAGTCATTGGCAACACTTCCTGTTTATACTCTATTGTAGAACTTTATTATTTTTAAAAATTGTAAGGGTTTTTCCACTGCGTTTTCGTTGTCACTGAGGTTTTCTTTTAGACTCTGAGCCATATCGAGATTTTTCCTTATATTCTTAAATACTGGGCAGTCTTGGATGATGTGTTGGACAGTTCTTTGCACCTTACAGCTCTCGCAGGTCGGTGGGTATAGTCCTCTTAGTAAGTAGACATGTGAAAATTCACAATGCCCAATTCTTAAGCGGCAGAGGACTGTCTCTTCTTTTCTGGAGAGTCGGTTGCTAGTTTTCCATTTGGAACAGTGGCTTTTTATTCCTTTTAATTTGGTTTCTTTTTGTTGCCATACGTTCTGCCACATTACCCGCAATTTTTTTTTTATATGATGTATAAAATCTTCTATCGGGATTTCGTTAATTATAGCTGTTGGATTTCTATCTAGCCTTCTCGCCATATTTGCTGCTTTGTCTGCCTGTTCATTTCCGACAATTCCGCAGTGTGAAGGGACCCACATGAATATTATTTCCTTTCCCTTTTCTGTTAGTTTCCACCAGATATTTTTAATAGATCTCGCCAGTGTGGTTGTCGGTGTTCTCTTTTCGATGGCCAGAATTGCACTCTTTGAGTCCGTTACCACTACCCATTTGTTGCTCTCCGTTGAATCAATGTAAGTCAAAGCTTCTCTAATACCGATCATCTGTCCACTAAACACAGACCTGATCTCCGGAAGTTTGAAATACTTTTCTATTTGAGAGTTGACAACAGTACATCCTATTTCCTTGTTTACTTTTGAAGTATCAGTATAAATGACATTACATTTTTTTATGTTTTACCACTATTTCCAGGAATAGGCTTTGTGCTTCGATAGGAAGTAGCGTATCTTTTCGAGAGCCATCCATCGAGTTCTTTATAACTGGCGAGGTTTGGATCCAAGGGGGGATAACAATTAATTTAATATCAAGAAGAAAATAATAAATTGTTGTGTTTATTTATTATTTAAAAAAGGTGATATCTATTTTTTTTAAACAACCTGCCTTCAAACGATTTTTTTTTTTATCGGTATCCTTCTGATTCATTTAACTAGTAAACCAAGATCCCAATGCATTCATATATATATTATTATTTTTCCATGTGGCCAGTTTTGTTAAATACAACCAAAAGGGGAAAATATTCTCATAACGAATGTTATATGAGCCTTTCAGTTGACATAATGCCTAACTCCGATTTCAACATTTTTTAGTAAAGTCATTATAGTGATATTTCTTAGCTCATAATATATGTAAAGACAGTGAGTTATTTGATTCCAGAGAAGATTATTTCAGCGCTGAAATATAGGACTGTGGATAATGGTAAAAATTTCCCGAATAGAAATATTATTAAAATTAATAATCAAAAATGTTGAAATTGGAATTAGTCATTCTGTCAACAGAAAGACTCATATTATAATATAATATCTATTTTTTTTTATTAGTATAAAAAATTCTGTGATTCATTTGATAAATCGAATATACCTGTATGGCGTTGGAAGAGACAGAGGCTGTAAAGGTTAATAATGACGGTGTATATATTTCGAGATCGATTCCTGTTGCAAATAGTTCTTTGATGCAGATTGATTTACCAGTACCAGTAGGACCAGTTAGCAGAAATTGTTTTCTGCCGCCTACTAGTAGTTTCATTATGTAGCTGTATCTAAAACAGAGAAATTATACTGTATTCCATATTGCTTACATATGCAACTAGTTATAGTAAACTAAATTTAATTCCTCATTACTTGAGTGTTTCGATAGTCGAGACCAATGTAGATCCTATTTCACTCTTTCTCTCCTCTTCTAAAACAGTTCCAAAATACATCCAAGTTCCGATTCCCACGAATTGGAAAAAATTGTCTTCGATTAGCCCCAATGGAGGAGTAGTAACGACAAGCGGTTCTCCGTCTTCGGGGTAGTCGACTGCTCCTGTAATGAATAGTTTATGAAAGTATAAATATAAAATTTTATAATATAAACATGAAAATAGTTGTAATGTGAATTTTTATAAATGTTCGCTGTAAGTATAATAGTTACAACTTTAGGATTAAAAAAAATTAATTTAACTGCTTAAGGACAAATCTTACACTTTTCTCTGTCCAGACCGGGCTTCAACCGGTTCCTAATTTCTAGACTTCTGGTTTCGCCACTAACTCTAGAGAGAGAAATACTTTATTTAAAGCAGTGCTGCCCTACTATATAGGGTTAGGGCAGGCAAGCTCGATACACAGCATACTCACCAATCTTTTTTTTTTTTGACATACAAATTCTTTTTCATATTACACAGCATAAACAATGTCAATACTATAATATACTAATACATACAATTACAACTATACAATATATTATATATACATATTTCGGTGAAACCGATACAAGACAATTTCTAAAATTTATAGGGCTAAAATATAAAATAATATATATATATATATATATGGTATTCGGATGCCACAGTTTTAACACCAGAAAATTAGAACGCAAACAGGGCAAGTAACATAGTCCTATGAACATAGACAAAAAGATATGGTCACTTAAATAATTTAAAATTGAATAAATAAACAAAGAACGATAATCAACCCCCAATCAACTTCTTTTCTTCAGTCTGATAACTTTTATTTTCCAACAGGTTCCACGCCGAGCAACTTCTTTGGTGTTGAGGTCTCTTCCATCCATATGACGTTACTTAATCGTGTTATTGACCTTGTTCAAGTCCACTTGCTTCAGATATATTATTTATTTATTTTGTTATATACATGTATCTTAGTCCGTGGTACAGACTCTTTTTTATCGAATTATTAACATCCGCCTGAAACTTCGTAAATAGTTTCATCTCATCGTAACCTACAACTATTTTATTTACAAAAATTCTTGGAATTGGCGCGTTTTCAATCTAAAACTTTGTGTATTTAATTAAGTACTAAAAACTCGTAAATACCCATTTGCTTTCTACTTGGATCGTAAGATGATTTGATCACAACATCGAGAAAAAAGATGGCCTTAAAAAATATTTAGCCGTTTGGCGTAACCTACACATCCAAATTTTCAAAATAACGAAGTTACATAGGACAAACGGCCCATTATTTTTTAAGGCTACCTTTTTTATCGATTTTGTGAAAACGTCCTGATTCCAAGAATTTTTGTAAATAAAATAGTTGTAGGTTACGATGAGATGAAACTATTTACGAAGTTTCAGGCGGATGTTAATAATTAGATAAAAAAGAGTCTGTACCTCGGACTAAGATACATGTATATAATAAAATAAATAAATAATGTATCTGCAGCAAGTGGACTTGAACAAGGACAATAACACGATTAAATAACGTTGTACGGATTGAAGAGACCTCAACACCGAAGAAGTTGCTCGGCGTAGAACCAGTTGGAAAAAACAAGTCGTCAGACTGAAGAAAAGAAGTTGATTATAGCGATATATTAGATCATACTTACATATACAGCTAGTATGTTGTAGGTTATCATTAATCAAGTTAATTAAGATTGATAATCAAGTTAATTGATTATCGTTCTTTATTTATTTATTTATTCAATTTTAAATTATTTAAGTGACCATATCTTTTTGTATATGTTCATAGGACTATGTTACTTGCCCTGTTTGCGTTCTAATTTTCTGGTGTTAAAACTTTGGCATCCGAATACCATACATGTATATATATATATATATATATATATATATATATATATATATATATATATATATATATATATATATATATATATATATATATATATATATATATATATTAGCCCTATAAATTTTTGAAATTGTCTTGTATCGGTTTCACCGAAATATGTATATATAATATATTGTATAATTGTAATTTTATGTATTAGTATATTATAGTATTGATATTGTTTGTACTGTGTAATATGAAAAAGAATTTGTATGTCAAAAAAAAAAAAAGATTGATGAGTATGCTGTGTATTAAGCAACCCTATATAGTAGGGCAGCACTGCTTTAAATAAAGTATTTCTCTCTCTAGAGTTAGTGGCGAAACCGGAAGTCTAGGAATTAGGAACCGGTTGAAGCCCGGTCTGGAACGAGGAAAGTGTAAGATTTATCCTTAAGCAGTTAAGATTTAGTAATGGATTATATAACTCGGGATTAAGATGCAGGTGCCAATCTACTAATAATCAAATTCATTGTAAGCTGTTTAAGCCAATGTTATTTTAAATTGACTTGTATATAAACGGCAAGGATTGTTATTGTGATCGTAATACCGAGAATAATAAATGCTATTGTTTATCAATATCAAACGATACCTAAAGCAATCGGCACTAGGATGGGAAGAAACAATGAAGTGCGTATCTGCTTGGCACAATAATCAGGAGGTACTTACCAGACCAAGTGCGTATGCTATTTTGGAAAGTTCGTTGCAATTGTTTTATATAAATATGCTTCATTCTATTCCATGTGTTTTTATAATAAAATATTTAATAGTTAAGCTTATTATGCACCATCCCTATAAGTCCACGATGTAAGGCCTGTCCGACTATAGTCCGACCCAAATTTTACAGTACTAAATAAGTTTTTTAGATGTAAAATCTGCAAGATATGACTTTACATATGCTCGGCAAAACAAAGCGTCCTGCCAGGTTGTATACCACATCAACTGTAAAAATGAGATAGAGTGAGAGAAGGTACACATTTTGAATATAAAAGAATCATTATGTGATTTAAAAAAATATGATCTTGTTTGGCGATCCTTTGCAGATCCACTAACCTCTTCTTGAGTTGAAACAATTGAAGTTTGCGATCCGAGCTGGGAACGATTCGATTATTATTTTGTCTATAAATTAATAGAACAAGGGGTGTCTGCACTCAGTGGTTCACCGATTTCATTTTTTTTTTTTTTTTAGGTATGCTAAAAATATTAGACACATGTCTTGGCGTTCGTTCCAATGGGCCCTAATAGCCCAGAAAAAAATATACCTAAGCAAACCTTGTCTTGGGTTTTTTTCGTAAATTATTCGTAACATATATAAAATTCATGGGTCGTTTAATTGAAAGAATCAAGGTATACATGGGTCACTTTGCTAACATATAAGCTGTCAGTCGTAAATCACTTCAACTAATAATCACTTAATTTTCTAGAAAGTAGCTCCCTACCTGCCCTCTCGAAGTTCAAAAAACTCCTTCCCAAACCAGGAAGAGATCCTGTGAAGTGTCTGAACACACACATCATATACAAACTTAAATAAATACTTTAGTTTGTCTCTCTTTAATGTGCTGAATCCTAATATACATTTACAAAAATAAAGTACCTTTTTATTTTCACACGATGTACCTGTTTAATAATTGATATTTTTGGAATGATACAATATTTAATTCAGGAATTTGAAGTATAAAATACTACGTTAACATTATACAACATAGAGAACTGGAACAGCCTATCACGTTATGATAAATAAAACCGGTAAATTTATTTCACCAAATGTCTACATGAGTGTGATTTATCAGCCCAAATCATTCTCACGACCGAACGGATGATCTAGTACAAGGATCTCCAAACTATGGCAAACATCTTCAATCCGCCCCATGAAAGTTTCTTCCATTACATGAGACAAACTAACTTTAAAACTAAATTTAAAAAATATGAAATTTAGAAAACTAATCACAAGCGAGTTTACTACAACACTTATTGCATGTTTTTTTTTTCTCTTAGAAAGCTCATTTCACAGCTGAAGTGTCATTTATAAAACAAGATTTTGTTATTCATCCCAAGCCATGGCTCGTGGGACTTGTGTTGATATCTCAATGTAGGCCGCGGCCAAAAAGTTTGGATACCCCTCATTTAATTCAAAAAAATATTTTCGTTCTACTTATACAATTTTAAAAACAACTGCGGATATTTACTTCGAAACAACACATATGTCTGACCCGCAACAAAAACTCTAGGTTTGCAGACAACACCTACTTCTAAATGGTTTCAGTTATATTCACTAAACAATTATGAAAAAATAATAATATTCTGATATCTTCAAAAATTGAAGGATTTCCATCAATTTATAATTTTGTAATCTCTACGTAATTATTTTTTTCAAGCACATCAGAAACTGAAATCCTAAAGATATGGTAAACCATGTTTATATGCTATCTATTAATAACTCAGTCAATAGGTTTAGTATTTTTTTTTTCTTCTGAAAAATGAGAAAAAGCTGTTTCCGAAATGTTTTTTCCCAATAATGAAGGGAAAATTGATTGTATGAATTCAAAATGTTTTGTAATACAACCATGAAACATTCCAGTTACTAGGATTTTTAAGTTCCCCAGTGTTTTTCGTCGAGTAGTTTTCCTCGATCCTGATTTGTAAAGTACTAGCCGGCACAAAAAAGTTAGCATCCCTGGCATTTCTATCTATCCTTGTATAGCTTTATGACATAGTTTTTTCTCCCTTGTCGACAGTAACAGGTATAAAATTTTGACGCCTGTCGAGGAATACGACAAAATTGTAACATCCAGATGCAAAGAAATTTGATTGCTCTCCTTATCTTGAAAACAGTGAAAAAGAAATTATAACTATAAAAAACCTGATCACAACTGTTTCACTTGGTGTGTATGGATATTTGATGTATCATCTGTGTTAATGCCGCATAGGCTCATATTTTTATTATTTTTTTCTCACCAATAATTTTAAACGTTCAAAGGGGGATTTTTCATTTTCCATATTTTTTATTTATTGAAATATTTCTATTTTTTAATATTCTCTTAATATTGCATGCATTTGTTTTTTTTTCTTTAATGTTTTACAGGTCTCATTATTCACTAATTTTTTTTCTCTTTCTTTCCCAACGTTTTTAATTTCACTCAAATTTTCCCCACCATTGAGGAAACGCACCGGGGAAAGATTCGTACTTCGGTTTTGAAGTACCCCTGGCCCGAACAAGCTGCTTATTGCATTATTATAAAACTAGGTGGACACCATAAAATCAGTAAAAAGGAAAAATATAAAAAAAAATTCAGGAAACTTTAGTAGCAATTAAAGTAAAGCAGTTAATATTCAAAGGTAGATATCCCGGTTCGGTTTGCGCCTGTAATGGCATGAAATACTATTCTGCATTAGTGAAAAGAATTGCAAAACTGTTAGCCCACGTAATGAAGGGGCGATCTATATTATACCATCCAGAATGATGAAATAAATTAATGGGTGTGGCAAAAATCGCTGTTTTCGGCACCCACTGCAGTTTTTGAAGAATGTTAAACGTTGGAAATGGTCTAGAGCTGGCGAAAGGAAATCCCTCCTGCGCTGATTCAAGCATCTTCCACTATTTATATTGTTTTATAGGTCGGAAAAATCGCTTAAGAGTAAAAACACGAAAGGTGTTTCCCAGGAAGGACCTGTCTTAAATTTTTTGGCAACCGCATTCCTTCACAATATGATTGTAATTCTTTCATTCTGAAGGCTGCCAGATTTAATTCTTTAGGTTATTGAAAATCGGGTAAGTGGTGCCGGAAACCGGTTCTTCAGAGTGCCCAAAATTGGCGCATAGGGATATTTTTCCGTTTCACTATACAAAATAAATGAAATACATCGTTTTGTATATACATTTTGAAATTACAGATCTTTACTGATTTAATATAACTGATATTGTTGAACCAATAACGATTGGAAACGGGACAACCACGTTTAAGTTTTACCTAAAGGGCGCCGAAAACTAGATGTTTTACCCAATAATATTTTGAATTTATAAAATCGATTCTCCTTTCATGATTGTGGTAAAATCAATTTTTCATTTTTTTTTTTTTAAAAAGTACAGCCCTGGCAATATTTTAAAAAGACATACAATGAAAAATAACATATATGTGATGCATCGTGCCTCTAAGATACCAGTTAATGAGGTCCTTGGTAAATAATGAAATAAAATAAGATTTGAGAATATCAAAATAATTTTCAAACCTCGAATTTTTTAGGAGATTCAGCTGAACGTTTTTTGCCAAAATCTAAATAAATGGTTGTTTTAAAACTGTAAAAAATTATAGCTAACATTTCCTCTGGAATTTTTCGATAGATCATTTGTGAGACCATGAGAAGATTTTGGGCCCATTTTCGAGCACAGTTTGAGCGGAGTGAATTCTTATGATGCGTTTAGACATTTCATAAACTGTGGGATGCACAACTATCTAACTTGACAGGCAGCTACATTAGCGTTAAGAGAAACATTTTTTTTTTCTTTTTCTTGATACCGATAGCAGATAGAACACCGGCATATGGAAACAAACATTTAGACATTAGCTTTCCCTATAGTTTGTGAAATATCTAAACGTATCTTTAGGGTGTGAATGTAACTATGAGTGATCTTACCGTCCCATATATTTCTGAAGAATTCGTCGAATTTCTCTCGTGAAGAAGTATCCAATGTTCCTCCGATTCCCCAGAAGACTGCCAGCATCATGGAGGCTTGGATCCAATTCACAAAGTATTCGTTATCAGAAACCGGCTTGGATCCTTGTTTAATTATTGCCTTTTCCATTATCAGATAAAAGAGATCACAACAAGTCCTGAAATAATTTCAATAAATTATCATTCATTTTATCCATAAATAAAAATAATACTATAAATATAAATTATGATTAGTAATGAAAGTGTGTGGGAGGGGGATGGATTTCGATTGGGATCTTAATTCGAATTTAATGGATTAAATTAATGTATTCGGAAAAGAACTAGAAATATAATTATTTACAAATATCATTACGAACAAATTTTGTCATTTAATTCATAAAGAGTTTTACGATTCCTTAGCTATATATTCTTCTTCATCTTTCCAGGCACTATAACCCATCAATGGGCCTTGGATTCCTCGATCATCTTCCATCAGTCCTCTATGTCCAGTGCTGCCGCCTTCCAGTTCCGGGCATTTAACTGATTTCTGGAGTCCTCACTTACCCTTCGTACCTTCCTCACTTATCGACTTTCGTAATGGCCCGGCATATATACTTTTTCGAAATTACTACAAATTGAGAAGAAGAATGACTTTCGTTGCTTAGAATGATATACAATCTCATTAAAAGGTTACCATTTGATCCTGTAAGAAGTGGTAGAGAAAACTATCTGCAATCTACCAAAACGATCTACCATTTGAAATCTGGAGTTAAAAAAGTATTAAAAAAAAAAAAACGATTTCAACTTTAACTATTTGAAAAAAAATTATTAATAAGAAGCTAATGGTAAAAGATTTTTTTTTTTCAAAATCGATAAATAATAAAGTTCTAGCTTAAGAATGTTTATTTAATTTTTTAATACATATATAAATGTAATAAAAACGTATTGTTAGACCTTTTAGTTATTCCTTCTAAAATAAAAGTGATTAGTATAAAAATTACAATAGGAAAAAAAAATACAAAAACAAATACAAAAAAAATTATAATACAAGTTTATAATTATTAGGCTGTACTTAATTACTTAATTAGAAATCAGAGTGGAAAATTATTGAACTTCTGTGATCCTGAAAAATATTTCAACGTTAACATTTTTGTAAAACATTATACAACGTAAAGTTTTATTTTTAATCGGAATTGTTTTATTAGAAAATATTTAATGTTTTTGAATTAACGTAATACATACTATCTTGTTAACGTTGTAAATGTGCTGTGTCAAATGCATAGAAAAAATATTATAATGTCCTATATCGCTATGTACAAATTCTGATCATTATATTTTTTATCAATAAAAACGTAGAACCGTATTACTTTTTTTTTATTAAAACCTATTCAAGTAAATGGTTTATAACCGCTGTCATATAAAAATTTTATTAATGACGTTTGAAAATAAAAGTTTAGAAAATAACTGTTTTGAAATGTCGTATATAAAAAAAAGCATCTAGATATATGGCGTGAAAGTTAAATTTTAATTTTAATTATATGCTCTCGCTTAATCTCCACTGGCTTTAGCACCAGTGACGCGGTTGAGAGAGTAGCGGAGGGATTTCTTGGAGTCCTGCTTTTTCCTCTAATTCCTTCCTGGAGCTATAGTTGGAGAGACAAGCCTGGCTTGGGGTTCCCTACCTAATTTTATATATTTATACCTATAGACTATAGGTATGACTGAGTTGTTATGTTTTAATTTACTTATCTTTTTTGTTGTACATAGTTGTTTGATTATTATTTATTTTTTATTTTACTTTTGTTAATTTTATGTTTTCTGTATATATGGTGTGAATGTGTTCATATCTCACTATAATATATTGTCCACGTGACAGATATTATATTTTTAAATAAAAAGAAATTAATTATAAGGATAGGCTGTTTCATTCGACTGCTGTTTCAAATTTAATTTGGTTAAAAAAAAAAAAAACTTATAAATCGTGTCATATTTTTTATTACTGCCTAATTAACTTATTAAAAAAATTTTCGATGATGTTTCTATTTATCCTATTTTATGCAATAAATACTTGTACAATATGCAAAATAATTCAGCGTTTGGTTTACTAATTGACGAAGTCAAGGTGTATCAGTTTTCGTCGCTGAGTATCATTCCGAGATATTGCTATATTTTTAATCTTAAATTGTAATTGGAAAAATATTAAACAAATACAAATAAATAATAAAATAAAATAAAAGACATGCTTGTGTCTCTTAAAGAAGACCTCGAAATTCAGACCGCTACAATCCCTTATACAGAACTAAAACCTTATATCGTTCTTTTTCTGGACCGCTCCACTGCTTTCTAAAATTCCCTTCCTTTTCTTCAACGAAATCTCTCCCCCTCAGATCTTTTCAATCTCGAAATTTTAATTAAAAATAAATTGTTAATTTGATGTGAATAACAGTTTTAATATTTAAGTTTTAATTGTGAAATCAATTCATTGTTTTATTTTTTCATGACTGGTCATTAATACTAGTGACGCGGCCGAGAGAGAGGCGCAGGGATCTACTTGGGTTTTGCTTTTCCCTCCAGTCGTGTGAAGAAAAGCTGGGCTCAGAGTTCCCCTGAATAAATTTTTGTAAATATTATATATAAATATGCCTGTATTTAATTTTCAATTGTTTTTAGTTTAACTTTATTTTGTGTTTATATAGGTATATATATTTTTAGTATTATTATTTTTGTTATTAATTATTTGAATTTATTTTTATGGTACACATGGTGTAAATAAACTCCTTTATCACTAGTACTAGTGTCCTTAATTGCGATCAAATGTAATATAATTCAATAAAAAAAAGTCTTTCTTTCAGTTTCTTTTAATTTTTTTTTCACGATATAATTTTTTGTATTCTTAAGATTTCTTTTCGTTTTTTGTTGAATATATATTTTATTATTGAAAATGTATATGATGTTTGAACCTTATTAATGTTTTTTGGCGATAATATTTTTTTTTATTAATTATAACATTTCGATAGTTAGAGTGGTGTTTTCTCGTCTTTTATATTCTCAAGATGGCTGAATTAGCGAAATATTGATTGTTTTTTGCCTGCATTTTAGAGAGACGAGGATGTATGTTTGTATTTTTCCCAATTTAACACAAAATTTAATGTAAGGCTCTTATTATATTTATACTCGTTTATACTTATATATTTTTTATCTTATATAACATATTTCAGCCTCGTTTTAGTTGTCAAATGCGACCTGAATCCCGTCCTTCTACAGAAATCATCCTCTACTTATTCCTCAACGAGGCCATTTTCATACTATTCATGCTGGTCACTTGGTATTTCGTTCGTATAAGTTCATTTAAGATTTTTAAGGGAACACAGCCAAGTTTCCAGTTTATATAATTTTAATTTAATGAAGCACCACAGGGAAGAGAGAGGACGAGAGAATACGAAACAGAATTCAGCAATTAAGCAATTAATTGTCAGTCACCATCCACCTAATCCTCTTCAGTTAAAATAGTTGATATCAATATGCAGACCAAATTGATTAACATACTAACCTTGATTATAAAGATTCTGCCTCAATAATTCACATTGTAGTACAATAGATACAAAATACAGCAATATTATTTTACTAGTCATCCAATCATTTAATATAACAATCTGTTTAACCCCAAAGCATGATCAAATAACCTTACTTACAGTCCACAGCTGTCAAATAATAATTAGCCACATAGCAAAATAATGGGGTTAATAGCCCTGATAACCCTGAAAGGGATTGGCTTAATAAATTAAACAACAAGGTAGATTTATTTTCCTTCGCAAAATTTATATCATTGACTTACCTAAATATGTAATAAGGCAAGGTACAAGCTCAAGTAATGCGTCATTCATTTGAGCTGCAGTTAAAAATAGATAGGAACATATGGGACACATCATGATCCAACTGGATCTTTATGTCCAAAGAAGCTTTAGACAAATGCCAAAAGACAAAAGATGAATTTCACTTTAACTGAAAAAAAAGTTCCAAAAACTCATCTTGACTTTCCGTCAGCATTTAGTAAAAAGATAATGAAATAAATAAGAAAGGCGACCTACATTTTGTCGAGATTTAGAACATGGCAAAAGCTGAAAGATCATGACTTTTATTTTTTTTCCTACCG
This sequence comes from Nezara viridula, assembly GCA_928085145.1. Classification (NCBI taxonomy): domain Eukaryota; kingdom Metazoa; phylum Arthropoda; class Insecta; order Hemiptera; family Pentatomidae; genus Nezara; species Nezara viridula. The sequence continues at coordinate 130,444,159 of OV725078.1, forward strand.
TAGGACCAAGACTTTCATTGAAGTCCTATACTGCCCATTTTGGTATATAATAAAACAATGTGGCTATGAATGTAAATTATTATTGTTTGTTTATTTATTTTTAAAAAACTATTTCCGATTCTTCCATAAACTTGCACAACGACTGAATGGTATCCTTATCTAGATCTGCTAGTACTTGGATGAAAGCACCATTGTTTTAGATGAGGTAATATATATTCCGGTATTTGACATATTTACTGCATTTTAGTATAATATGCAATGGGTCTTCGATGGAGTTGCATTTCGAATAAATAGATCATGATGAAGTTCCGATTTAATGCGAGTTTACTCATGTATACTAGCAGTCGGAATGTTTTTATTTAAATAATAATTCTGAACAATCGTATCTAAATTAGAAATAATGAAGTAGTCTAGCCTTAATTCATTCATGTTTATAAAGTTATTGAAAAACTCTAAAAAAAAAATAATAATAATAGAGAAGTGCCTGGAGAAGGAAATGCATGGTACGGATCTTCCAACGTATGATCTTCATTATTATCCAAATTTTAAGTTACTGGATTTCAGGTACATACATATTTATCTTCCCCCTCCTCTTATTCTTCTAATTTTCTTCGATACTACCGAAAACTTGGAACATAAATTGAATTATCCACCTTATTATATATACATCTAATAAATACCTTATCATATTTATATCTCCAGCATAGGTTAATCTTTTCCCGTGTTTTCTTGTGAAAGCTAAACAAGGCGGTATGAGCCAGTCGAAATAGCGTACAAGTCTATCATTATCTTTCTCCAGCCAATCTTGTGGTACAGTATTGTTCCAGGAAATGACAAATGGTTTCCAGCCTAACGCTGCAGATTCCATGTATATCATACCGCAACGGGACACGGTAGCTGGAGATGCCTGAAAACGAAAATTATTGAAATAAATAATTACAGTCATTCTTTTTTTTTTTTTAATTTACTACCATATTCATATAATACAACAAGTAGATATGGACCAAGAATAAAAAATAACATAAAGGAACTTCAATAAAAACAAAATATAAAGGTCATTAATTTACCTGGACTAGATCCATAACTTCAAATATCATCGACATGACTGGAGTCATCTGTATCGTTTCTCCGGAGTTAAGACACAGTTTCTTGTTGTCATCCAAAACTGTGTTCATGTTTTCGATCCATACGGCATCTACTGGGCCATCAAAAACTATCCACTTCCGATCAGAAGACGTATCTCTGGCGTACATTCTAAAATACGAATGATTAAAAAATTATTTTTTATAATAACTTGTATTAATAATTATAAAACAACAAAACTTATTTAGAAACTTCTTAACAGAATAAAGAAAAATATCATGGTCATTTAGGAATTAGTTTTGTTATACTGTTGTGTCTCTTTAGGAGATTCAACTACTTGGTTAAAAAATCGCGATTAATTGAATTAAATTCGAAATATACTGCGAAAAAAAAAATCACCGATTTACCTTTCTTGATGGGTTAGAAAATAGGATCCCACAAAAGTATTAATACATTTTAAGCTGCTTAAAATTAAATAGGTTTTTTTTGTGTTATGTCGCTTATAAAAAAGAGATATTTAGTGTTAACAAAAAACTTCCGAAATTTTGATCGCTTTCGAGCACTGTGGCGTACATACATAATTTTTTTCAATTTCGTTGACTCAGATTTTTTATATTCATCATGCACCTAACGAAATAAAAAATTATCCGATGTTTCGCAAAGTAGATCTCTTTTTTTGTAGGTCTGCTAGATATTTTCATTAATGATACTTTTTTTTCAAGGATTATATCCAATAAATTAAATAATATTAAGAATGTTTTTTACTTAAATAATCCAAGAAAAAGTTAGGTATAGAGACATAATGTATATAATGAAAATGACATAAGATATATCATTTATGTATTTTTAAATTAGAGATTCCTATGTGACTCGGTACCCAGATAAGATATACTGCTTTTCCTAATGTTTCGAGCATGTTTTTATATGTATGAATTTTTAGGATAGTTGGGTGTTTCGGATGTATTCTATTCATATCCTTTAGGGAACTTAATTAGTCCGTTATTATTGCAATGGTTTTGGAGGATGTTGAAATGGAGAAGTGGAGGGCCGTGACTATTGTATGGAGTTCAGGTGTATATATACTAAATAATGTGTGGAGTTTTATTTTGTGGGTGGAATTTCGCTTAGCAAAAGAAGAAGTTGTAGACCCGTCGGATTTGGATCCATTTGAAAAGATTGAAATAGGTTCCTGTAACTTTTGAACCAGGTGTGAAAATTTAGTTTTTTATTCAGTAGGTGAAGTTTCGTTTTGGGGTAATTTGGTAAGGTTTAGGATTGTTTTTGGAGGATCGTTTGTCCATGGAGGATTATGAATTTCTTAATTGAACAAAGGTATTCCTTAGAAGAATGTTATAGCTGAATTGAGTCTCTCTGATAGAGGAAGTGTTGAGTTCGTTTTGTTTGCAAAAGCTGTGGACAATTTTGGTTTGAAAATTGCCTGTGTGGAATGTTCAGTTTGAGGAACTGATCTGGAAATTTAATTGACTGCAAGTTTTTTCCATCTAAACAAAAGGGGTACTCCTGCCTCAGAACACAAACTGAGAACGGGGCTGGTTCGAAACACGCCAGTCGCAATTAGAGTCCCGGGACGATGCGCCACATCCAGTTTACTTAAGGGCAACGACACCCTGTCACATTTTTGTGTTCGTTCAGAGAGCCAATTATCCATAAATTTGAGCTATTGTTTTTTTTTTCTTAGTTACTGAATTATAAATTAAATTGAAATGGTGTCCATTACCTACGGATCACAGATATATAGTGACAAAAAAATTACCTGAATACGGTGGCAATAATTCCGTCCGACCATTCGTGCGAAACCAAGTCGAACTGTCCATACAGTTGTCCCATTGTTACAGATTTGGGGTTGAGAGTTTGGTACCTCGTTTTAGTTCCACAATGAAACTTGTCTACCATTGCTGTTAAAGCTTCAGAAAGGACCTATGAAAAAAAATATTTCATAATTATCTGTCCTTAGCTCATTATAAAAATAATCTATTGGCTCTTGAAAATAACAAAAAAATTATAAAAAGGGGTAAAATAAATTCAAAACATCTTAAATTACCAGCAGAGTCGAACTTTTCCCGCTGAACGGGTCTCCAACTAACATAAACCCATGCCGAACCATCATCATTTCGTAGGTCTGTATGATTTTGACAATAAAAGATTCCTCTGCTTGCAAATTCCTTTTCTGACAAACCTGAAAAAAAAAAGCCACCGGATATTATTTCTATGATAAAATTTTAATTTAATCTAAGAGAAAGACTTGTGTTGTGCTTTTGAGTTTGGAACATCACGTGTAATGGTGTTGTACTTAATCTGCGAGAATGAACCGATTTCACTTAATATTTAATAACAACTAAAATTTACCAATTTTTACGGTGAATATTATTTTTAATATTAAAATGTTTGAGGCTAAATCAAATTTTCACCATATAATTTATTTTATATCATTTCCATTACTTCTGCGAGGTTTCCGGCGTTACTTCTCCATCTTCGAACACTTTTAAAAAATGCACTTGAACAATATGAATAAGTTCATACAGGCCGGAGAAGACCCACAAAAAAATCTTTTTAGATGTACCATAAAGGTAACGGCCGAAACGTCAAAGATGTGTTAGAAATAATATAGGATGTCCAAAAATTAACTCAAGATTTAAATTAAATATAAAACACAGCTCTTTCTTCTTTTTTTTTCTTTTTATTTGTCAATTTAACATCTGATAGTTTCGGGTTAGTAAAAATGGAGTGTTACACTAGCGAAAAACGTGTTTTCATTGTTGTACAATATTTTAAAAATAAAGATTTGTAGCCACTTGTCTTGTTTTTGGACGACCTGTGTGTATAACATCACCAATTTATCCAGCCTGCTTGAATTTCTCGATCACTCACTTCAAAGTTGATGAAGTTAAAATTCGACTATATTTTGTCATCTTACGTACGAGATTTTCGAACTGTGATCGCTAGATTTTCATGGTTTATAAAATATTGTTCAAAAATTAAAACATGTTTTTCGCTCGTATAAGGCTCCATTTTTGCTAACCCTAAACTATCAGCTTTTAAATTGACAAAGAAAACGAAACCGAAAGAAGAGAGAACTGTTTTATGTTTAATTTAAATATTGCGTTAATTTTGGGGCACTCTTTATAATATAAAATATATGATGAGAATTTAATTCAGTCTAAATAATTTGAAATACAATACAGTATTCATTAACTCATTTATAATTTGGAATCTAGAGTGAGGTAAATTCTACCTAAACCACGACTAACATTCTTTAACACCATAAACGATTATGAATCCTTAGCATGATTAATTTATTGCAATATCACATAGAATAACAATAACTATAATAATTAAATATATTAATCAGGTATAGATTTTTTTTTTATTAAACCATCTTTGGGACTCTTATTTGATTCAATTTCCGAAAATTGTTTCATCATTTAATTTTTATGACCTGCCCAGCCACCTTTATAATATTCCTCTCAAGCTATCACAGTAAGAAATATGTTCATAAACTATAAAATGCGTATCCGATAATATAATCCATTTATTCCATAAGTGTATATTGTTTCTTTACAGCGTAAACTACCTTGGTTTACATTTTTATAATTTTTTACTAACTTAGTATATGGCATTGCTCCTTGGGTGAATCAAGCTATTATTATCTACTTTTGGGGGAGGGGGGGGGGGGAGATTTGTCCAAAAAAAGTAGGTTTAATGAATAAATTATAGTCATGATAAAGATTGAAATTTAAGGAAGGATACAGATCTAGTGAAACAGGAATTATTTTATCAGCCTACAGAAATTAGACAAGACAGAGAAAATTGAAAAAACGCACGATAAACGAATCGATTCTAAACAGCTTAAAATAGTTATAATGATTCAAGTATAAGAAGTATTAAATTTAAAAAAATAAGTGATTAAATTGGTTGGGATTATTTATAATAATCCGTAACATTCACACAAACTATATCTGATTTCATCCTATTTTCATATTTAATTACGGTGAAATAAATCACAACTATCACTATGAGTAGTAATAATTAAGATCTGTTTTTACTTCTCGAGCACAGTAGACAAGTTCTGTATACTCCATTGGCTTCAATTCTGTAGTCGGGAATAAATCTCTAATTATCCCGTTAAACAATGGGACATCGTAATTTAAAAATTTTGGAAGATTGACGTCAGTAATGGCTCTTAATATTAATACTTCCTCTGCTTCATCAGGAAATCTTAGTTTCAAATTTCCCGCGGTGGATAATACTGTTTTAACTGCTCGCATACCTGCAAAAGAGTAAATTATTAACTTTTTTTTTACAGTTAATTTTAACAGTTGAAAATTCATTTTTAAATATCATTAGCAGTGTTTGAACTTTTCTTTGATTCGATGGATTTTTTTTTTAAATTAGTATATGCTAAGTACTACATAATCAACATAGAATTATCAAAACATAAGGCGGATTACCATAGTCGTAGTGGGACTGTGATGATAATTGTTCTGAACACAATCGATATGTTGTCACTATCTTAACTGACAGATTTCGTGCATCTAGGAACCCACATGAGTACAACGAGATTTCCCCAATCATGGCGTAATCTGGAACCATCATGGCGACTGTTCGGAAAAGAACCTAAAAAATAAAAAAATAAAAAATTATCTCAGGAATGAAATTAAATTACCAATAATCAATTATACAACAACAAATACGGAATTTTACCTTCAAGTTGTCTGGAAGTTCAGTTCTTCCAGCGTACCCGGGGTTCATGGTGATGCAAACGTAACAGGCTGGATTGAGGTTGATTTCTGTTCCTTCGAATATGAACCTCGACATCTTATTCCTAACAGCCTGGATAATGCATAGAATTTGTTGAGCGACAACTGAGAGGACTTCTATCTCAATTCGATTGAATTCGTCGAAACAAGCCCACGCTCCGGACGAAGCCAGACCTTTAAAAAACTAAAAAAAAAATACAGATAAATTAATTTATTTAAACATAGATTAAAATAAAATGATGAAAATGTTGTTAAGATAATACTATATTCCACGACACAGAACCTATTTTTATCAAATTATTAACATCCGTCTAAAACTTCGTGAATAGCTTCAGCTAAAAACTCACGATCACACATTTGCTTTTCACTTAAATCGTAAGATAATTTGATCACAAAATAGATGAAAAAAGGTGGTCTAAAAAAGAATTGGGCTCTTTGGCGTGACCTTCACTGAGAAAACGCCCCATATCTGTGAATTTTCGTAGATGAAAAAGTTGTAGATTAAGCCAGAAATTTGATGGCAAATCATTCACGGAGTTTCAAACTGACGTTAATAATTTGATAAAAAGAGGTCTGTCCCATGGACTACTATTGTAAGACTCCAACACAAAGCCTCAAGTCCGTCAAAGACCTGTAAATGAGTGACTAACAAATGTTTTGAAGAATTGGTAATTAAAGCGGATGAAATAGGGAAGTTGGAAAAATGGCGATTTAAAAAAAAATAATTGTACCGATATTATTATCCGATATTCTTATAACGATATTTTTTTTTTATTTAAGATATTTACAACTGTATTAAGAAAAAAAAAATTACATTCAGTAAATGTGATCAGGGATAAAAAAGGAAGCAATGCTAGAAACGAGAGTGTTCAGATGGTTCTGAAGTTTGTTATAGAAAGATAATTATCTGGATTCGGCCAAATCGGAAACGTAAGTAACATCAAGGTCATTATGGATGATTTTATTAATGACAAAGTAAAGAGCATTGAAGATTTTACGAAAGATTTTGGATTTTTAACGATTAGGTAAGTGAAGAATTCGATGGCTTTGTAGAGTCTCAACTCCGTAATTTCAAATAGGTCTTATTGTTGTAAGTGCTGGAGTAGTCAGAAACCTCAAACGATTTCTTTTCGTTCAGTCTGGTGCGAGGATTCCAATTTAGGACGTAAATGGAGTCCTATTTTTATCGATATTTTTATTATTTTTTTAAAACATCTTTATTGAGATATTACAATCTGTCACATTCAAGGACAATAGTAATAGTGATATAGAGTAGCTCATTCATACTATACAATACATTTTTTTTTTAATCTTATTTTTTATCGATATTAAAATTTGACTTTCAAAAACCAACATTAAAAATAAATTAAAATAGCCAATCCACCTGGTAAGCGCAGAAGAAAAATGAAGTTTTTTTTTTTTTTAAATACCTAAGAAATTTTTGAAGGAAGCTAGTCGACTGTTCTACATATCATGGATGATAAATATTCAGGACGCAGTCTTTTAAAAAAAAATTAATTTTTTTTATTTTTATTTTTGCCAACGTTTCAACCCAAAAATGTGGGTCATCTTCAGGGCGTGGTTCAAGCACTGAATTCTTACTCTGTTAGAATTAAGTACTTTTAAGTAAACATTTTTTTTTAAAGACTGCGGCCTGAATATTTATCATCCATGATAAGAAATGTTCGATAAGTTTATTACATCCTGAAAAAATAATTGTTTTGGGTTTAATAATGAAAACTGTGTTTTGTAGTTTTCATCATTATAATTCAATTCAATATTTGTATTCTTAGTAGTTTAATTCAATGTTCCCTAGTTCTTACAATTAGTAACAAATATTTTTTTATTATTAATGTCAATGTTCTGTTAAGGTCTCTGATTTGGAAAAATTGTTTCCGCAACAAACTTGCCGGATGCTCAGTGGAGACGGCAGGGTTCGCAAAAAAAAAAAAAATAATCAAGAGTCAATTAAATATTAATAACTATCTAACAGGCGCCACGCTATTTAATTTGTTGAATTTGGAAAATAGCGAAAACCATAAAAATAAAAAATAAATAATAAATTTAAAAAAAAAAAGATTAGGACGCGGAGTGAGCTACGAACTCGGAACCTATGGGTTTAAAAACATATGTTAATTAACCTCATAACCTATCGAACCTTCTTACTTGGTTAATAATGACTTTCCCTAATCCCTCGAATAGGGTTTTACAATTCCTTATTAAACATAAAAAAAAAACAATATAATATATACATAAAACATGAAAACAAACAGAAGAAAAATAAGAAAATAAAACTGGCTATTATTAATACTAATGATGAATTTACTTATTTCTATTAATTTAAATAACTGTTAAAGGAAATGAAAATTATGAACAAGAAATTAGATTTATAAGAAAACAAAGAAAATACAATTAACTTTAATTATCAAAAAAAAAGAATATAAAATTATTATAGAACTAAACATTAACTTACGACTATACAATAAACCAATTACAAACATTTGGAAAAAAAATAGATAGAAAAAAAACTTATATGTACATATTTACAAAATCTCAATGCCGAACTTTGCCAATTGGCACATTGAGTTATCTGAGGAAGCGGGAACTTATTCCAGCTAGCGTCGTCAGTGTCTCCCAGTCCACCTCTTTAAACTGTGAAAATGTTCATTCACCAACTTGTAAAATCAAACGGCACTCGTCGCTGATAATCACAGGTTCATGGATAGGAAAAGAAAATCCGGTGTACACCGTAAAACTTTTTTTTTTTTTTTTCTTATGCCAGTCGTTGGTCATTTGGCCATCCGACATCTTGCTGCCCAGTATAATTTAGACTTTCTGATATGTATATTCGAAAATATTTTGTCTCTTATGTCCCTCAAGGCAGGACATGCGTCTAGATGGTCTCCATCCATTGTTCCTAGATGACACAATTTACAGGTAGGATCCTCAGCGACGCCTATCTTGTAGAGATGACTCTGCAGATAGTCGTGACCAGTAGCCAGGCGGAAGCAGGCAACTGCATCTCTTCTCGGCAGCTCAGCTGGAATCGGATTATCCTTCAACCACTCGTAACGCTTCCCTTCCACTTTGCCGAAATGTACTTTTCTTATTTCCTCCTTCACTACCATCTTCACCATTCGCCGTATTGAGTCGTAAGGTTTTGGATGTATCGGCTGAGGCAAATCTGTTCCTCGCTTGGCAAGAATATCAGCCTCAACGTTACCCGGAATCCCACAATGGCTGGGGATCACATTGGTACCTCGGTGTGTCAGGTTAGAGAGGAGGAATTTACATTCCAATATAGCACTCGATAAATATTCATTCGTGCTTGTGACAGCAAGGATGGCTGCTTGGGAGTCGATGAAGAGAACAGCGCTTTGATCCCGCCTTCCAGACAATGTTCTTAAGGCTATGAGGATCGCCGCTATCTCACCGTCGAAATTTGTTCCATCTTTTCCCACCGCAGCGCTGATTTGGAATTCCTTGAGTAAACCCCTGCTCCAGCATTTTTAACGGCTGATTCAGCTGATCCGTCGGTATAGATATGGAGCCAATCTTGAGGAGGGTACTTTTGAGCTATGGTTTCTAATGCTAATGCTTTTAGCTCGTATTCAGGTGTTTTTTTCTTATCCACCTTATGAAGGAGTTGCAGTTCTGCATTGAATGCGTGATTGTGAATTGGTAACTGTGGATGTATAAATGGTTCCCTTTCTTCGCAGTCAAGCCCTCTTTCTTCAAGTAGTGCCATCGCCTTCAGCATGAAGGATTTTTGTGTCTTGAACCGTTGAGAGGGGATTTTGTATTTTTTCAAAACTCTTGGTCTATTCTTTTCATTCGCTCGTGAAGGCACATTGCAGCTCGCTCACGCCGTAAAACTAAAGCATTTCACACTCACAAATCCTTAGCGTGCCTCTACACTCGCGAGGTTCCGCCATCTCTCTCTTAACTCTCTTTTGTTTTTTCCTCCCAATCAGCTGTTAGCTGTTACGCTGACTTAAAAATAATACTTACAACTAATACTTAAAACTAAGACTTATTATAAACAATTACTTATTATTAAAACTAATACTAAATACTTAATTTTATATTTAACCCTCTTCGAGTTAATAAAAAAACTTATTATTATTTATAAAAACTAAAAATTATTTTACGAACTATTTTTTTTTTTTTTTTGTAATTCATTTTTCGTTACAATCCTTATAGGTTGTTACTAATTCTACATTCTGAAGATTTCATCAGCTTATTGCATTTTTAAAATATTTTAAAGACATCGTATCATAGTACTCACCTTTCTCATGGCTAAGTAATCCAATCCATCGGAGCAGTTAAACACGATGCACTGTACAGCTATAGCTTTTGCTAAATCTTTTGTAGTCTCAGTTTTGCCCGTTCCGGCCGGGCCTTCAGGCGCACCATTTAAATTAAGACTGTAGGCGCCGATGAGCGTACGGTAGCACCTATCGGTAAGCGGTGTTATGACGAGCCTCGTTGTATTTCCGAGGTACTCGTAAGCGTAATTCACCGCAGCGTTGATGATACATACACGTACGTCTTTCCTTTTTGTTTTCTTGTCCGAAACGCTGAGGTAATATCTGAAATTAAAACAGTTCATAAGCCTAATTTTCAATCATAATACATTATAAAAGGTAGTAAAACAGAAGTAAATGTAAAAATATAATAATAATAATAATATAAGCTATATTGCACATTCTTAATAGAACATAAAACCTCTCCTTTTATAGAGGTAAGAGTCTGGATTTAACAAAAAAATAAAAGTTAAATAATTTACAAATTTCTTCTTCAGAATTATTCAAACTTGTTAAAACATAGCTAAGTTTCAAAATAAGGGCCCTCTTTGGTCGAGCGAGTTGAGGCGCTTACAAAATTTTACTTTCACTTACCTTTATAGACAGATAGAAAATAAGCTTTATTCTGGGACCAGGTCCCTTATGAATAACAATTATGAACAAAAAAATATAAACCACATCTGGCCAAAAATTACACTAATCAAGATTAAAGAATATATACAGTATCTTCAGTCAAAGTATATTAAAACAAATAAGAATAACACCAGTTTGAAAAGAAGAAAAAAAAACATTATTTAAATGAAAAGAAAAGCAGAAATCAGATAAAAATAAATAACAAAATAATAAAAGCATGGATTGATTTTTAAAATTAAAACTCAAACAATTTCAAAAACCATCCACCTCAGTCAAAATATGTTTCAAAAAATTTATTTCATTGTACAACGTCATTTTCGGATGTGAGAAGGAATTGTTAGAGATGATATTTAAATGAGAACAACAAGGAAGAGGCATGGAGGATATCAGATGGCGAGGAATTCAAGAAGGCAGTGGATCGGGCATTAAAGGAATATTCAAATGTCTTAGTTCTATGGGAAGGGATATAAAGGTCGGAAACACGGGATCTTGTATTCTGTATATATATCTGCATATATATATATATATATATATATATATATATATATATATATATATTATATATATATATATATATATATATATATATATATATATGTGTGTGTGTGTGTGTGTGTGTGTGTAATATATAGTAAGGGTAAGTATTGCGATCGCGAACATTATTTAATCTGAGTTTTCAACGGAAATACACGTTTTGAGGTCACCTGGGTCCAAATAACCAAGTCCCGAAAAATGGTCTCTGTGTGTGTGTGTATTAACAGTCTAGTTCAAAAACGAAAAGTCGTACGGAACTGTAATGACATATTTAAGGTTTTTATATGCTATGGATGTTACAGCAACTTTTTCGTCAAAATCGCCTTACCGATAGTGGCACTTTATTTGATACACTAAACACATTTTTACGATTATCTCCAAAACCGCTCTAACGATTTTGATTAAATTCATCATATCAGTGTAAAATTAAGCAGTTTTAAATAAAATGTGGTTATTATTTTGATTGATGTTCACTAATTTGGCTCAAATGGCTAATTATTAATATTAGCTTCCTCTAAAGTAAGTATTTTTTTTTATTTGAAACAATTGAAGATTTCACATTAATTTGTAATATGAAAAATGGTTAAATATAAAATATGAAAGGATTTGATAATTAACTAAAAGAGAAATAAGAGATCGTAACGGAGAATAATTGTAATTGAGGAACCAAGGAAGACGAGCGCACCCAATCCCGAAAGATTAGAACTCGCTTCCATACGTATCATGGGGTTAATATAATCTCATTAATATAACGGATTCCGACAATTTTATATAAATATACATATGTGGCTTTCATAAATGCTATTGTTGGTATTATTTAATATTTAATTGTATATATTACAGCGATATAAATATGAAAACTTGTATATATGAGAGTACTTAATACATTTTATAGTTGATCATTGCAAAAGTTTCATGGAAAACTAAGCGGTGATCACACCAAAAGGGATGGATCGCTATCGTCTAGCCTCAAAAGGAGAAACAATAAACGCAATAAAATTAAATTAACGCTAGTGTGGAAAGCAATTTTTAGTGTTTCCTTCTCTCAGGAATGTAGCAGATAATTGCAAATGATTCTTTTTATAGTATCTAAACACGCCAGAACGTACATAATAAATAACCTAACCAATAATAGTTAAAAACAGTATAGACCAAAATCATAAGTTTTTATTGAAAAGTGATTAGCGAAGTAAAAAAGACCCTAAGAAGGTCTACGTTATGACATTCATCTTCATTCAAGAAAGTTGGTCTAAGAAACGAAAGCATGGACCAGGATCTTCAAACGGACTCCTGATATACTTAACCCCTGATATACGAAACCTGCCTCGGATATATTTATACACTTATAAAGGGGATATCGAATATACTTATATACCACTACAAGAAGGTGATACTTATCAAAAAATATAAGAACCGTGTCTGAGGGTTCTTGCCAATAAGAGCATGAACACTTTGTATATAATTCTAACATTTTTTTTAAATTATTATTTTCTGGCTTTGTTCGCCTCGGATTTCTAGGTTATGATACATCATTCGATTTTTATTTTTAAGTAAAATAAAACAAGAATATTGCTGATGACATTAAACCAATTAAATGTACAAGAAATTACGAAAACCAAAAGATGCTTCTAGTGAAGTTGTCCAAGTATATTTTAGTAATGATAAACCAATTCAGATTCATTTCTAGCGTCGATTAAAACTCTTAATCGACGCTAATTCTTTTGAAATTAAAAAATATAGATTTTTGGACTTTCAACTTAGCCTCGGAAAAGATGATAAGTACATCACGCAAAGATGGAAAATTTCTCATACGGAATGAAACACAAAATCCTGGCATAAGCGGATGATATAGTCATTTTTGGAAACAATCAAGATGACAAAGAAGGAACAAAAAAAAACTTCTAAAGCAGACTCTACAGCTTTCAGTCATGACTGATAGTCACAAGACTGACAAGAATCGCTTCAATCATGATATAATAAATCCTACACGTACCAATCAGACTGATGCCATTTTAGCTCAGTTGGCATTGAGATGAGAGACAGTTGGATTTTGTGCATTGTCGAATAATCTAATGTGTTTAATTGAACAAGCTTATTTGGTCATTATCCTTAATAACATTGGGTATAAATATAAAAGTGGAGATGTAATAATTATTTCACAGTGCCTGAAAATAGTTTTGACTAAAGTTAAAAAAAATACAAGTCAACTACTTACATAAATTAAAGAAATAACATTGCGAAAATAATAAATTTATTGAGGAAAATTGAAAGAGACCTGGCAAATATACACAATAGTTAAAAAATATTTTTTCTATAAGTAAATTGTGTAGTTCTCCACTTTTTTTTGAAAAAATGTATTACCCACTTCATTATTAAAACAAAAATTAGTTGAAGATCGTTTATATAAAAATATAAACTAGAGATATGAAAAATTATTTATTCTAAATGAAAATCAGCAATGTGCAATGGTTATAAGATGGGGTGAACTAACCTACATGGTAGTAAGGTTAATACATTACCTTAACTGAGCAAGCCACTGGAAGTCGCTGCCACTAATTATACCGCTGTTACACAATTCCTCGGTTACATCTTTTGAATGGACGTCTAATACTACGAGGGCACTAAGTGTCACTCTCGTCAACGCAGGAAGGTCTCCTCTCACCAGCCTGATCACATGAGATAACTGTTTCTGTAACATTGAAATAAAAGGAAACGTCAGATTAATGTAAATTAATGAGGCAGCTGGCGTGCTAAAAATTAATATAAGATGAAGCAAAAACATACACGCTTCACAGTAGAAAATATTACAAGAATATATTATAGTTGAAATAAATGCCGAAAGTACTAGGAACATATTTCTTAAAAAAAAAAATATGGCTAATCAACTTTAAGATAGGCCAACTATACAATGATAGCCATTTATGCAACTGTTTGACCCAATTATATTGTATTCTATGTTACTTTGTGAAGTGATATTGTTTCATTATTGGATAACATATTTTAGGTAATCAGTTTTCATCCATAAGTTATATTTTATGAAGTAATTGCTATTTTCCTCTTCCGTTTCAAATGAATTCTCGTTAACTTTATATTCCTCGCCCGTTAAATTAATCTTAAAATGTTTTGTTGATTTGCTTCTGATCCTACATAACTGTACTGGGTGGTATCTATTATTATTAAGGATTCTTTAGCGAACCTTTTAACCCTGAGATGATGATGGATAGCAGTTAAATGCCAGTTGATTGGTGGACAGACAATGCACCACGAACTGATGCCATAAAACAATTTTCTCTACTCACAGCTGGGCAATATCACTGTTGGCAACTATAACCCTCCATCATCCTTAACTTCTCCCAATGGGCATCAGAATGAAGAAAGGCTGGCTTTTGCTGAACATCAGCAAGACAAATCCTATGGATGTTCCTAGCAATCCTGTCATGGTGAACTGGCCTCAAGAATTGATGAAGAGTTGAATACAGGAAGTGGTGTGAGATATGACGAGGATATTCCAAGCTTTGCGGTGCACGTGGCGAGCATGAGCAAATTTTCCCTTTCCTCCAACACATTTCTTACTGCTTCCACTACCATCGAGGTTACTGAAGAAACCAGTGACCATAGTCAGCTGAAGCCTGAAGTTAAACCTCTGAGAGGTATTCATTCATGGTATACCACTTCTTGGGGGTATTGTAAGATATATATAAATAAAAAGATAAAGTAATATAGTAGATAAGTAAAATAACATATTAGCCGAATCATAACAAAATAAATAAAACACATTCACACCTATGTACAATATTTACATTGGCCCAGAAGACTCTGAATCAAGCTTTGTCCCCCAATTGTTTAAGCCAAAGCAGGACCCCAGGAGATCCCAGTGCTTCTCTCCCAGCAGCGTCACTGGTATAGTAAGCCAGTGGAGACTATTGTAATAGTAACTGCTGATACATGAAAATAATCAAACAGGACGGGAAGATAAAAGTGATGGCTTTTTGGTGCTGAGAAACTAAGCTGCAGATTACGAACTGAGACACAGTTTATGTTCGTCTGCTGGTCTGTCATGAGGGCCTGGTCAGTAACCATAGTTCCAGATAACTTTGGTAACACTTTGAGTGTAGCTCTTATCTGATAAAACTCTCTTTGAAACAAGTCAACATTATAAAATTTGTTGTATATCTCGAACCACTTCTTTCTTCTTATTCCGAAACATTTTAAGTACTCCGTATACGTTATCTTAGGTCCTGCTACTTGTCTTTACTCTTCTAGAATGGCATACCTTATAATCACATTCCTTTCTATAGGGTACCCTTCTTTCTTGCTGTTTAGATTCCCTTCTTTCGATATTTGGATGATTAGACAAAAGTTTCTCAGATGGCCGTGTATATGAATGCATGACAGCTAAATTATTTTTCAACTGAGATGACTTGATATATCTGTATGAACATAATGGACAATTATACTCTATTTCATAATTTTTAATTGTCTTTACGTTGAGTTTTTATCTTATTTTCATTATCAGCTATATCAACCATTGAGCAATGCTCTTGAAAGATACTCGAGAGCCTTCTGATTCTTTGATAGAGATGAGTTTGATAAGAGAATTTAGTGCTCTATAGCTCATAAATTTGTTACTACAACGGTAACAGGAATATAATACAACTGGATATCCATATGAAGCCATTGCAAAACTATTGGATTAGAGATGCAAGACACGTGTACAGCTTCTGTAAGCTACCAAGTTCCCAACAGATTTTTCAAGAGCCGATTTCAGGATCTTCTAGCGGCTGTGGGAAATATCAAATTCTAGTCTTATCGTCCAAGACGTCACGAAGTCTTATTTAGCGAAAACAGGCAGAGATGGGCCCTTTCTATATAATCAGAGTAGCTGAAACCGAATATTTTAATTGAATAAAATAAAATACTAAGTGCGCTAGGTCTGTTTATTTTTAGACGTTGGTCCCATTTTATTATTTATTTTCAAATATTTAAAGCAGAATTTACAGCGGTTATAGTTTTTGACTAGGCTTATTTAACCACGTTTAAAAAGAGAACAGAACTTGAAATTAATACTCACAGGTAGGTGGTATATTATGTGACATCTTCTACTTGCATATTGTCAAAAGTAACAGATGTGATGTTTTATTTCATCCCTTATGACAACGTTAATTTTTTGTTTTAAGTGGATTTATTTCTAAGAAAGAGACTGAACAGAAAAGTGTTAGTTATAGTTATAGTTATAGTTATGTCTCCCCATGGAGAGGAGGGGATGGCTGGGACCTGGGTCCCAGAGTATCCGGCTGTGGGTTCGATTCCCACCTTGGTCGGTCACTTTTCATTTCTCTGCGGCCCGAAAAATGGATCGTGACATTCCCACTCTAGTAAGTACACGGCGGCAACCTCAAAGTAGCCGTCAGGGGTTGGTAAAAAAGGACCATGATAGGCCCACTTGCTGGACAAGTTTTCCCACCAATAATTGTAGCACTACCAGTACTTACCTCTAGAGGAGACTGCTAGAAAATGCGATATTCTTAGCATATTTAGTTATTTGTGTCGCATTTGACTGTTATTTCCACATTGCCATACAGATTCTTGAATAATCGGATCTTTTTTGGATTAATCCCTTGTTGATACGTCTTCAATTACAAATTACTTTATATGTGTGTGTATATGTGTATATATATATATATATATACACGCTGCCCGAGATTTCTTCTCCCCCTCCCCTCGGGTATGTGAGACTCGTCAGCCTACTACAGGCAACTCACGCCGCAGGGAGGTGAGTGACCCTGTGGTAGACATAGCTCCTGGTAATCCAGATTGCGGGTTGGCCATAGGGCTAATAACCCTATCCCGTAAAAAACACCATACTAGGAAACCAAAAATCAGCCTCGGAAAATCAGACTGTCTTAACATTGTAACGACTCCGGCTTTGTATAACGGACTCCATATCGGATCATGGAATGTTCGGAGCTTATACAGACCAGGAGCCGCCCAAACGGTAACGGATAAAGATCTACATGGTCTGTAGAGCCAACCAAAAAAAAAAAAAAAAAAAAAAAAAAAAAAAAAAAAAAAATATATATATATATATATATATATATATATATATATATATATTTTCAGCTATATACAATTATTTTATTCAGATATCCAGACATTTCTCACTGCACGCTTTCCATTCAAAAAATTCCTCCTCTCGGCAATCCTATTACAGCCATTCCCTCTGTTACATCTTCCACCCACATCTTTCTTGGCCGCTCCCTATTTTTTCTATAGTCTGACTTGTTTAGAATAAGTTAGAACATTTCGTCTCCCATCCCCATAACGTTGCCAAAAACAAAGATAAGCCTCCTGGTAGTTTCTTGACCTATAATTTTTCTAAGAATCTCATTAGACACGCTGAAACCTTCAGAAGTAAAATCGTCTTCTTAGCCAATCGTGATAGCGTGATTTGTAACCATAACTCCACTCATGCTTCGTTATTATTTTAAAACGGTTTATAAACTACTAAAATGGCTAATCAAAAGCTCTGTATGGTATATACTTGTTTTTCATTACTGTCAATTGCCTATTTATCATTAATATATGAAATAAAGCTAGTTACAACATGTTGTAGTAGATGATCGAATAAATACCTTTAAGCATTTATTGTATCGTTTTAATACTCGCAGCTGTCCGGTTGCAAAGCATTTATGCATTTCATTGGTCCATTTGATCTGGGTGACGCAGAGCACAACTTGCCCAGGAAACATTTGGACCCATTTTTTTCTGTCTCTAATAGTGTATGTAGCATACGCCCAAAGAATATATTCTCTCACGGAGAGTTTCATCATTTCTTCAACCTGCAAAAATTAATTACGAAAATAAGTTAAACTGGTTTTGCAAAAAATTTACTTAAATATGAATTCCATGAATGACTGACGAAAGGCTAAGGTTATTTTGGCACTGGTCTTAAGAACATTTTCTTTTTTCTATTCATGAAAATTATAACTGTATACAAATAAATAAATAAATATACATATAGTAAATGTGATACCGAGAAATACAATGGCCCGAAAAGATTTAGAGAAACCATCCACTGGTAGCACTATAATAAAGCATCTAAATTAGGGAATCACGAGACCATCTTCTTTTCAGACGTCTCGGGACGTTATCAGGGATCGAAGAGAAAGTAAGGTTAGAAACGAGAGGATTAGGATGGTTCTGAAGTTTATTATGGAAGGATAGGTATTTGGATTATTGTGACAATTCGGAAACATATGGAATATTTAGATCATTATGGATGATTTTATTTGTACCAAAGTAAGGAGCATTGAGGATTTTACGAAAGATTTTGAATTGTAAGGATTATATATGAGAGGAATTCGATGATTTAGTGAAGCACCAATTCCGTATGTCCAAACAGGCCTTATTATATTCAGGTATATGATTATTTTGTAATTAATTGTAAACTCAGATCGTTTGTCCTAGTAAGTGTTGAAGTAGTCGGAAACGTCGGGCGGTTTCTTGACGTATCAGTCTGGGATGATGATTTCAAGTTAAAGGTTTGTCCAGGTGGAGTCCTAGGTATCGGATTTGTTCAACAGGGATAAGTGAGGTATTGTAAAGTAGTAGTTGATCAGATAGTTGGTAAGGGTAAAGGCGATTAGTTAGGATTTATCATACATATTTTAAAGTTAACAATTACGAATATCATATTTCTATGGGATTCTACCAGAGAAACGTAAATAATATATATTATTTCATTTTCCTTTTTTTTTTTTTTTTTTTTTAATATTATCGTATCTGGTTCAATTATTTGTTAGAGATTAATAATATTAGATAAGGTGATTTGATGGGATTTATTGGAATTGATTTTAATTATCCAATTTTGACATCATTCCTCAAGACATGTGATGTGTGATTGAAGAATTTTGGATCCTCCGACTACTCCAACACTTACTAGACAAACGCTCTAAACTTTCAATTAATTAAAAAAGTAGATTATAAATTAGACTCATCTACATAGCTATAATAAGACCTATATGGGCATACGGAGTTGAGCTTTGGGGCTCCACCAAACCATCGAATTCCTTTCGTATCCAATCCTTAGAATACAAAATTCTTCGTAAAATCCTTAATGCCCCATATTTTGTCACAAATAAAACCATTCATGAAGACCTTGATGTTACATATATCACTGATTTAGACTGAGCCAGATACCTATCCTTTCATAATAAACTCGAGTCCCATCCGAATCCACTTGTTTCCAGACTTGTTTCTTCCTCGATTCCTGATAGGATGGATCGTTATTAGCTGATAGGATACACGTCTCATAGGCATAGGTGGTGATGACAGTATTGGGGTGGATTGGGATGTCTACTGTATAAACTTTAAGGACATAATTAAATTAAAATTTAATTAAATTGCATTAAAATATTTGTTTTGAATTAATATTATATTAGTAATTTCTCTATTATAATTTTCTTCAGATAAAGGATAATCCTCAGCTCTTTGTTTCTCGGTTGAGTAGAAAATACGTTCAACTGAGGAATGATTCTAGCAACACGGTGTATCCCTAGAAGATTTGCGACTTGGTTTGGGAGAAACGAAAGCTGAAATTCGGCGGTTTTTGTTGGTACCTAAATGGCAAACACAATTTTTATCACAAACAATACACCATAAACGTTTTCGGATCAGTGCGATACCTCGCAATATTTTATCTTCAATTTCTCTTAAGTCGATGAACAAATCTTTGAGGGATACATCTTCTTGCTACAATCCTCAAAGATTGTCATCATTTCTCAACTGAACATATTTCCTACTCTATCAAAAAGCAAAGCGCTGAAGATGATCGTTGATGATAAAAAACTACAATAGAGAAAAGGATTATACTCTCCTGGTCGGAATCAAAAACTGGCATTGTTAATGAGTCAAAAGTGTTTTTGACTCTTTTTTCTCGTGTACAGCAAATACAACAAAATCAATATGCTAAGCCCCAAAAAAATATATATTTTTTACATATTCTATTACTGTTGGGATATGTGAATAACAGTTATGAGGTTATGTTGATAACACATTTATTTTTTTTAGTCGGCCTATGACTCCCACTGAAGTCCTATACATATATAACATCTGGAGAGATCTCAACTCTAGTAGAATACCAAAGGATAAACTACATATATTAAAAAACTTGGCTTGCTAACTGATATGTTGGATGATGCTACGTTTCTAGACATCAAAGAATAGCATTGCACCTATTATTAATTTTAATACTTGCACCACGTATCATTCTTTTCATATGTACTATCGTTTGCAAGAAGATCTGATCATTTTTAGGGGGAGAGGGGTGGTGTCGAAGGGGGTGTACTTTATAAACTTTATTTATCCCATCAAAATTGTGTAACGTATAATAGTACATGGTACAGACCCCTTCTTTTATCAAATTATTAACATCCGGCTGAAACTTGGTAAATATCTTCATCTCATCATAACCTACAAATATTTTGTTAATGAAAACATTTGGAATTGGGGCGTTTTCAATCTGGAGGTAGGCAAATTTTGTCTATTTAATTAGGTACTAAAAATTCGTAGATACCCACTTGCTTTATACTTGAATCGTAAGATAAATTGAGCACAAAGTCGGCAAGAAAGGTGGCCTTAAAAATTATTGAGCCGTTTGGGGTGACCTACACCCACAAATTGTCAAAATAACGAGGTTATATAGGCCAAACAACCCAATATTTTTGTAGGCCACATTTTTATCGATTTTGTGATAAAATTATCTTACGATCCAAGAGGAAAGCAAATGGGTATTTACGAGTTTTTAGTACCTAATTAAATAGACAAAGTTTGCCGACCTCCATATTGAAAACGCCCCAATTCCGAGAATTTTCGCAAATAAAATATTTGTAGGTTACGATGAGATGAAGCTATTTACGAATTTTCAGCCAGATATTAATAATTTGTTAAAACGGTGTCTGTACCACGGACTATAAGTCTTTTAAATTCTGTCGCATATTGAATTTTCGATGTTCTTTCTTTCATATGTATACATCACAATGTCTCTAAATTTGTAAAATACATTGTTGCTTCTCTCCTTTCTCAGGGGGGGGGGGGTTCTGTGGACTATCTGCTATTATTATTAATTAGTAAAATTCCTAATTTCTCAGCATTTTCCGGTAAAAGCACATAACCCAGACCTACGTCAAGGCTAAAGCTAATATTTATTTATTTATATTTATTCCGTAATATTGATGAATTTTCTAACGATGGTCACAGTTCTGAGTAACAACGCTTTCTGCTTTTGTTGCAAGCATTTAATTGAGAGATCCAAGTCCTGCTTTGAGTTCATTGTTGTATCCAGAATCAAAACGTTACCAGAAATTACCAATGTCAAAATCCTCACTGTATCAAGTATATATAACTGTTTCAGTTCCTCACCAAGAATCTTACAGTTGCGATTTCCTCCTTACGAAAATTCGAACTATACGATAACTTCCACCTTATGAAGATTATCATGCGATGGTACTCCGATTTCGATAATTTTTACATGCTGCTCTTGTTTTAAAATAAATTAAATATCTGGCCTGTTGTGAGGAATGATGTGGTCCATTATAATGGCTTGGCCCCAGTAAAACTTGACTTGCTGTACGAGTATGTCGATAACTGGCACTGGGCTATGCTTTTAGTAAGGACAAGTGTCGTATGTGATTCCAAATTTCTTAGCTACGTTGTTGTTTCTAAGAAGATATTAGTTTCCTACAAGCACTCGACATCCTGATATCACTGCTTCTTCATAATATTAATAATAATAATAATTATTGTTATTATTATTATTATTACATGTGGTGTTAAATGTTGTTACTAAAGTGTGATATAATACTCCACTCATAATCAATATATTTAATATTATTTAACTCTAGAAAAACATAAAAGTTTTCTTATTCTCACTTACCCAAACGAGCCATTTTTCAACGTTTCCTCCGGCTTTTCGTGTCTTTACGTATTTAACCATTTTAACTTCTTCTTGCTCAGCTGAATTCATGGCCCAGACACGTCTGTATTTATCGAAACTGAGCTTCGCTATACCTTCGAAGCATTTCGATAGATGACGTTGCACTCTAGCTGGGTCTTTGGTTTCGGACAATATTTCTAGCATGTCATCGTTTGAGAGGAAAAAGAACCTAAAAAAAAGTATAATCATGTTCATTATACAAAAAAAAATCTAATAATAATAATACATATATATATATATATATATATATATATATATATATATATATATATATATATATATATATATATAAAATATTGTATACTATGCTCATACTTATTGTTAATCCTATGTAATCATATATTATTTTAGAAATTGTCTGTAGTGAATAATAAGTATTTTTTTTATTATTTTTTTTTTTTATTGAATAATAATACAATCAGCCACTGTTGGAGGGCTATAAGTATTAAGGCTAGAAGTTCTCATTCATACAGTATATACAAGTAATACAGAAGTAACTATAAATATAAGAAGTAAATAAATAATACTTATAAAAAAAAGTAAATCAATAGGAAAAAAAATAAATTAATAAATAAAATTAAAAAAAAATAAATAAACAAACAAAATAAAATAACAACTTCTAAACACATTCATACCTATATACAATATATACATTCGCCCAGGAATCTCCGAGCCAGGCTTCTCTCCCCACATGTGGAAAGCAAAGCAGGACTCCAGAGATCCCAGTGCCACTTTTCCAGCCGCATCACTAGTATTAAAAGCCAGTGGAGGCTGAAGGAGGGCACTAGAGCCACAGATGCTCAGGACTTGAGTGGAGAAGCTGGCCATTGCCAGGACTCCAGAAGCATATTTACAATAGATCTCGCGGCCACTGCCGTTTTAACCTTCGAGGGGGATTGTAGGGATGGTGGGAGCTGGATAGGGATTGAGCTAGAGGATTTGGATGATGGATAAGGTTCTGGTGAAAGTTTGAGAATCTGGATGGGATGATGTCGAGGACAAATGGGATGTTAAGGTCATGGTGTAGGGTCTTATTTGTGACATAATATGGGGCATTGACTATTGTTCTAAGTACTTTGGACTGGAAGGATTGGATGCGTTTGATATTCGAATGTTTAGCAGTTCCCCACAGTTCAAGTCCGTAGGTCCAGATAGGTTTCAGTATTGTCTTGTAGATTAAAAGTTTATTTTCAATCGAAAGATGAGATGTCCTGCTTAGTAGTCTATATAGCTGGCCATATCGTTGGTTAAGTTCTTGTCTTTTAAGTCTTGTATGTGGGTTCCAAGTTAGTCTTTTGTCTAGAAGGAAGCCAAGGTAACGGACTGTATCTGAGTAGGGAAGTGGTATTGAATTGAAAAGGATTGTGGGACAGGATCTGCGTCGCAGGGTGAAAGTAATATGTTTGCATTTTGCTTCATTGATTTTGATGCGCCAGTTGTTGCACCATTGTTCAATCAAGGAGAGGTGAGATTGTAGGTTTAGAGATGCTATTTGAGGATCTGAGTGGGAAGATAGAATGGCAGTATCATCAGCAAATGTAGCTAGGTAGGTATCGGGATTTGAAGGGATATCGGCAGTGAAAAGGATGTAGAGAACTGGACCCAAAACACTGCCTTGTGGAACACCAGCCTCAACTGGATAGTAAGTGGAGAATTCGGTGCAGCAACGGACTTGGAAGGAACGATTTGAGAGATAGGATTTGAGGACTAGGTATAAGGATTGGGGTAAATGGGTTTTGAGCTTGAAAAGCAAGCCATCGTGCCACACCCGGTCGAAAGCTTGCGCTACGTCCAGAAAGGCACCAGTGCAATATTGCTTGTTTTCAAGTGCAGAGGATATATGGTCCACAACACGAAGGCCTTGTTGGACAGTGGAATGTCTTGAGCGGAATCCAAATTGATGAGAAGGGATGTTGTGGGATTCGAGTATGGGTAGGATGCGTTTGAGGAGGATTTTCTCAAAGATTTTTGAGAGGATAGGGAGTAAGCTTATCGGTCTGTAGGATGATGTGTTATTAACGGGTTTGCCTGGTTTTGGAAACAGCACGATTATGGAATGTTTCCACACCAAAGGAAAGTTGGTTGTGCGAAGGATGCAGTTGTATAGATAGGTAAGGAATATGATTGCTTTTTTGGGAAGTTGTCTGAGGATTTGTGAAGTGAGGAGATCATATCCAGGGGATTTTCGGGGTTTTAATTTGTTTATGAGGAATTTTACCTCAGAGGGGTTAACAGGTTTTGGAGGTAGAGAGAGAGGAATTGGTGAAGAGAGAAATTCTTTAACTTCAGCAGTGTGGGTGGGATGGAGTTCGGGATGAGGAGTGAATGTGTAGGATAGATGTTTAGCAAACTCTTCAGCTCTATTCGCATCTGACGAAGCCCAGGAACCATCATCACGGCGGAGGGGGTGGGAAATGGATTGGAATTTAAGGATTTTTTTAGTTACAGCCCAGAGGGAGTTATCACTAGATGATAATGAGGAAAGGTAGGAATTGTAGGATTGGGTTCTAAAGATATCCAGTTTCTTTTTAACCTGTTTGGAATAATAATTATACGATTTCCGGTCATCAGGATTCCTGGTTCTTTGCCAGAGGGCCCTAGAGCATCGTTTGCTATGGATAAGGTCCAATAGGTCTTGGGGTAGAGGATTTATACTGAGGTGTTTTTTGGGACGATCAGGTGAGGATGCAGTCCAAACTGCTTGCTGGATCAGGGTAGTGAAGGAGTCCACTGCATCGTCAAGGTCTTCAGGTGTTTTTAAGGAAACTCTGAGGTCTATATTATCATCCAATATTTGACGGAAAAGGTTCCAGTTAACTGGTCCCCTGATGAATGAAGGAGGGGATGATTTAGGAATGGGTGATGTGGAAACGGTTAGGACTATAGGACTGTGGTCTGAGGAAAGATCATCAAGCCTTGAAATGGAACAGTGTAATGATCCTAGACCTTTGTGTAGGAAAAAGTCTAGAAGGTCGGGATTGCGGTTGGGATCTGTTGGCCAGTATGTGGGAGTATTAGGTGAAAGGATATTGCTGCGATGGGAATTAAGTGCAGATAGCAATGTTCGCCCTCGGGAATTTGTGGATCTGGCTCCCCATTGCTGGTGTTTTGCATTTAAATCTGCACCTAGGATGAAATGGTGTCCTAAGGAATTCAGGAAGGAAATTATTTGGGATTCGGAAATGGGTATTTTAGGCGGGGAATATGCCGCAACTAATGTTATTGGGTAAAGGGAAGTTTGGATTATTACGGCAGTGGATTGAAGGAAATTATGGGTTGGTAAGGGAAATAAATGATGGGAGAGAGATCGGTGGATAATTATAGCAGTGCCAGCATGTGCTGTTCCATCAGGATGATCGGTTCTATAAATATTGTAGCCAGGAAGTTGATTTGTCGTTTGTTGGTTAGTCGGGTTTCAGTTATTAGTGCTATGTCGATGTTTTTGTCATGTAATAAGATTGTCAGTTCGTTGATGTGATTTCGAATACCATTCGCATTCCATAGGAGAATGGAGAGGGATTTGGTTGAGGACATTTATGGATTTCTCGGCGGTGGAATGAGGTTGGATATAACATTGGTAAGTAATGAAATAAGAGGGGTGATGAGGGATCTAAATTCAGAGAGGAAAGAAGTTAATAGGCTTGTGAGGTCAGTGGAATTGGAAGGAGGAGGAATGTATGTCTGGGTATTGAACCTAGGTTCAGGGATGGGTGGATATGGGTCTTGAGGTTGATGTGTGAATTCTCGAGGTTGAGGTTCTTGTGGCAGGGCCTGAGATTGAGTGTTTATAGTGTCTCCTTTGAACATCTGAGCATAGGTCACTCTTCCGTTCACTGTTCTAGAGGGTTGTCTTGGTGGTCTGGATGTCCCTTCTTCTCTAGGAGTTGCGTACATTCTTGTTTTTAATTCTTTATATGTTTGACAACCCTTGTAGTTGGCAGGGTGCCCTTGGTGGCATAAGGCGCATACTGCAGGTGAAGTTCTAGACTTCCTACATTCTTCTGTTTTGTGTTGCTCACCACACCTCACACATCTAGGAATGTGATGACAATATCTTTTCGTATGGCCATAAGCCTGACAGTTATGGCATTGAACGATGTCGCGCTTGGTGTAAGGCTTTTCTACTACAACGCTGGTGTAATAAAGGCGTGTGACCTTGTAGATGTCTTCGACCTGGGGCGTACGGTCAAGGTCAACGAAGAATAGTGGGAGCGGTATTTTACTTTTTATTCCAGGCTGTTCTCTATCCTCCTTGAATATGTTCACTATCTGGCGAACATGGAATCCCATACCCACGAGCTCTTCTTTTATAGCATCTGTTGGCGTAGATGGGTGCAGTCTTCTGATAACGACCCTGAGCGCCCTCTCTTGACGCAATTGATACGTGTGGTAATCAGCCTTGGTGTCAGATAAATATTTTATAATTTTTCTGTATGTTTCTGGAGTGTCGGGCATTAATTTAGTGTCATTGGTGCGGCTTTGGCATAAATATTTTCCTGAGCCCACTAGGTTATTCAATTGGTGACACATTAACTGAAAGTTTTTAATATTCCTAAGGAATATTGGTGGGGGTTTGGGTTCCCTGGGGGTGGGTGCTGCTTCCATTTCTTCGTTTTGTGTATTTGATAGCACTTGAAATGGGTTCTGAGTGAAAAACGGCGATTCTTCACCAGTCTGAGTTGTCTCATGATTGTTTTGTTGTTGTGAGGTACCAGGTTGGGGATCCACTTCTTCAACAGAGCTCCCTGGTGTGGCTGGTGGAGTATTTCTTTTCGAACGTCTTGTTCTTTTTTTAATAGGAGAACTCATTGTAGTATCGAGGCTTCTGGACCTAGTATTTTTACCCTTGCTCGACATTAGCATATGATAATATCGCATTTCATATTATAAATGATAGGAAAAATTGTTAAATGAGAAGCGATAACAATTTTTTTTTTTTTTTTTAAGCACGGAAATATATACGCGTGCTTAGAGAGGACTAATCGGCACAGAACCTCCTCGGACGGAGAGCCAGAGCCCACTGGTGGGATTAGCGATGTTATGGCCGGCCGTTATCAGTAACTAACCAGAGGTTTATTTACACTGTTCACTATTGAGCTGTAAATAAGTGATTACTCACCTTATTCTTTTGTTCAGTAACAAACTTAATTGTTAATATAACAGGTAACACTGTTGTTTCGCATTGAAGTTGAACACTGCCACTATTAATGAAGAATTTTGTAAGAGACGACCTGACGTATGTTTAACTTAGGCTAACGCATGCGCAGAACTCGAATAATAAGTATGCTGTATTTTTAGCAACCCAATGTAATTGGGCAGCACAATTTTATGATAATAAAATCTCTCTCTTAAACAAATGATATTTTTTTCAGTAGGTGTCCATAACGAACATTATATATATATATATATATATATATATATATATATATATATATATATATATATATATATACATTTTTTTTTTTATTTCGACCATATTCATTATGAAACGGAATCATAAGCACGGAACAAGTGTAATATTTTTAGGTAAAATAAATTATGTAACTATAAAAAAATTACGGTAAGAATATTATACATTATATATAGATAAGAAGCCTTATTTCACATAAATTTAAACTTTCTTTCTAAAAATTAAATAATAAAACTTTTATTGGCATAGTAGAGAACCGAGAGCTGCCCCAAAAATGTTTATAAAACATATAAATAAAAACATAAGATAACCTTTTGTTAATGATATATATAATCTAAATAATCTTTAAATTAACAAAACAATAAGAAATAAATAATTTTTGTTGAATATGCTTGATTTTATACTTATATTTCATTTGTTTGCATATAAATGAAGAATGTTATGTATTGTATTCGTGAATTAAGAAGAATCTATATTTATAAGCAGATAATATTATTATTCCTTCGATAGTTTGTTAGGTTAATATTTTCTACTTTTTGAAAACTAAAGCCTTCTGACATTAAAGACAATATAATTCCAAATGCACTAGTACCTTTTGCTCTACCATATCTAGGCTCTTTTGAAGAACTAATCCAATTCAATTTTTAGCCATTATAAAACTTTTCATATAGAAAAAAAACATCATATTCATAAATAAAACTAAATAAATTTAACTTATCTACTTTGTTATTTTATTGCTGCAATATTATAACCATGGTTTGAAATCGATAATTAAAAAAATAAAAATAAAATTTGATCAAAATTTTCATCTTGAATTTTTTTAAATCATTATTTATTTTTGATTATAAGTGATAAAAATCATATCCTATTCGTTATTTTTTAACACAATTTTTACATTTAACACTAATAATAATTCAGAAATATATTAAAAATGTGTACATTAATAAGGTATACATACATATTATTATTTTATTTAATTTATGTGAAAACAGTGATTTTTATTTTTTGATCAAAATTTTTTCGTTCACAATTTAATCATTATTATTTATATAGAGTGTGAGTGTGCTCTCTGAACACTGTTATAAATGTCCTTAATTGTGACAGCTTGTAATAATTCTGAATAAATAAGTTTATAAAAAAGTATTTATATAGAACCGAGTGAGTGATCATTATTTTTAATCTAATAAATACAATATTTTTAAATGAAAAATACATTATAATTATTATTACCTGCTTTTGGGGGGAAAATAATTATCGATATCAAACCCTGTTTATCACATATTTAATAGATAGATAGATAGATAGATAGATATTTTATTTGTTTTAAGCGGGTTCCCCATACAAATAGAGCCTAGCTTGGCTATCGTACAATAAGATGGTTTTACAAATTTACATACATATAATTCAAATTTACAATATTTAACGTTTAGAATGGTTTTCGCAAAACATGAATAGTAATAAAAATTAAAAACATAAAACGATTACTGCATAATATTGATTATATAAACCAGTTACTATGATAGAAACAATACAAAATAAAAATATTTATAAATATAAACAAAATATTACTCTTAAGATAAACTAAAAACAAACGCTTAATACAACATGGCTATGATCAACAATTTTGTGTATGCACTTTGTGAACTCCCATCATAAAATAGTAAACTTTATTTGATTTATCTATACAATCGATATTCAGTATGGAATCGACGTTGCGGTTATCAGAAGATTCTGAGATGAAGTTTTGAAGGAATTTTTGTCTATAGTCATTGTATGCTGGGCAGTGAAGGAGAATGTGATGTAGACTATTGTGGATAAATTGACTACATAATTTTTTTTTTTTTAATTTCTTTATTGAGTATTATAACAATCTGTCTGTTGGACATTGGTTATAGTGAGGTAGGATGACATTCACACCATATGTACAAAAAAATAAAATAAATAGAACAAAATAATAATCAAAAAGACTACATAATATACAAATTTCTTGAGACTCAATCGAAAAAGTTGTGGTTTTTGCATAAATTCTGATTTGTTCTGGGTTCGCAACTCTTAATTGACAGACACATCTCAATTTCTTTATGTGGACTTTGAATATAAGATACGTTTCAGGATCGGGAGCATTGTAACTGCATAGCATTCTGTATAAAGGGTAGATAGTGGAGTTCAAAAGTTCTTTGTATGTCGGCTGAGAAATAATAGATAGGCTGATAGAATAACAGGCTGAGAAGTGTGCTTTTTCAAGGAAGTCATCTTTGTATCGAAGAAGTCCGTTTGTGTGGTGAATAGAAAGCTCTTCTGCAAAGGCATTAAGTTCGGCTATTGCTCTAAATTGAGACACCCAATTGAAGTCTATGTCAGGCTTTTCCTTATCTAATGTTTTAAGTCTATTAAAACAAAGTTTTGGGAGTCGCTCTTCTGGCATGAACTCGAGCTTGGTCCATAGATTTATCATCTTTTTTATTACTTTCATTCTTACTGGTTCTCTTCCTGTTTCGAGGCGGACTATGTAGTTTGGGGTATTTCTGAGCCAACCAAACAGTTCCTTTAAATATTTAAGTGGGACCGTTTCAATTGCCTCAAAATAATTGGGGCTCCATATTTCAGAAGCATAAAGCAATGTTGATGAGACCATGGAGTCAAATAACAATTTTTTACTTTCCCAAGAGTCACTTTTCCGTTTTTTTAATATATCTATGATCTCGCAGATGCCACTGATGACTTCTGAGTAAAATTTTCACATGCTTGTTTAAATTTTCCTGACGTTGTGAAGAGAACTCCCAAATAAGTATACCTTTTTGTATAGTCCAATATACTGTCATGCCAATACAATGGTTTGAGCTGTTTAAGCCGTGGAGATTTGTGGAAAACAAGAGTTTTAGATTTGTCTACATTTAATGTAAGAGAATTGTTGCTGCAATATTCTTGTAATATTTTGATATTCTTTTGCGCTCCATGCCAATTATTACTTAAGATAATAATATCATCAGCTAGAAGGAGCATTGTTACCTCGTGTGAGGTATCTATGCTTACCCCTGCTGCTCCTTTGTCATGAAAGTATTTAACTATGTCGGAGATAAACAACAAAAACAAGGTTGGGCTCAGACTTCCACCTTGTAAAAGTCCTAAGGTGATGTCAATATCATCCGAATGTTGTCCATTAACTGAAATTTGGGTTGAAGCATTGTCGTACAACATTTTAATAATTTTTATGATTTTTCCTCCAACTCCTAAGGTAATAAGCTTTCTCCAAAGAAGTCCATGATTAATTGAATCGAAAGATTTTTTGAGGTATTTGAAGGTGCCATATAGATATCTTCCTTCTGTCTTAAACGTTATTCCGATTAGCGCTGAGATGGTGAAGACATGATCAATGCAGCCTCTTCCGTTCCTGAATCCTGCTTGTTCTTCGGGTATTAGATTCTGAGAGTCCGCCATTATTCTCCTTGCAATGATGCCGGTAAATAATTTAGCCATCGTGTTCAGTAACGATATGCCTCTATAATTATCAATATCGCTTCAATTACCTTTTTTAAAAAGTAAGAAAAGTTTGGATTTAGACCACTGAGTAGATAATTTTTTTTGTTCAAGTACAGGATTGAATAAATGCAAAATGTAGTGCTCCCACTCTGGGGTGAGGTTTTTGAAGTTTTCATAAATTCATAAATTATAAGGTCCGATCCTGGAGATTTGTTGTTTTTAGAAAGATTAATACAAAGCTGCAGTTCCTCTTGTGTTATATTCGCTTCCAGAATTGAGTTGGTGGTGGGAATGAATTCTAAACTCCGAATGGTCTTCTGTCCATAATGTATCCTATAGAATTTGCTCCATTCCTCCATGGTTACTGCATTTTCATTTGGTTTGTATGGTTTCAAGGAATTGACAGTTTTCCAAAACTGTTTGCTATTTTTATATCCTGCAAATTTTTTATAATTTGAAATCTAAATTCTATTTTTCTTGTTCCTAATTAATGTTCTATAAAAATTCCTTGTTTGGATGTAGTCTTGTAACACTTCAGAAGGAAAATTTAATTTAATTAATGCTCTATATTTTCTTCTAACTTCCCTTTTCAGATTAATGCACTCTGAGTCAAGCCAGGGTTGATTAGGCTGAAACATTATATTCTTCGGTGGTTTTTTTATCACGAGCATGCCGGCAGAAGACATATTCTCCTGCAAGCATTCAACGAAATTCTTATAGAGCTGGTTTACATCATGCGAATTATAGTAAATTTTGTCACTGCAAGCTAAATTTGTTTTGAATAATATGCTTTGGTTCTCATCCCATTTCACTTGTTTTTTGGGTTCCATACCAATATAATTAAACGTTCGAGAATTCTGTAAGCTTACATGTGGTTTCACGGTAGTAGCACAAGCTAAATGGTCCAGAAAATCAGACATGGCTATAACTTCCATATCACCTAAAATCTCGAGTGCCACATCGTTGATCCACACTAGATCAATAGTGCCTTTACGAACGTTAGAAATAAATGTAAACTTTCCAGGTCTGTCAGAGAGGGTCATGCCGTTACATAGTGTGAGACCTAATGATTCCATCGCTGCCACTAATTCTTTTCCTCGCCTGTTAACATGTTTATGGCTGTTCGTCCTTGTAGCGTATAGATTTGAATTGTATAACAATCACATATTTAATATTGTAATACAATGCAACATTTTGTTTTTAAATTATCGTTTATAAGGACGAGGTTCGGTGTTTCTATTTTCTAAAGGGTAGAAAATAAAAACTATTTCATTGTATAGCGATTGACAAAGATGTATCTGTGTTTTGCGACGTTTAGTTGAAACTCATAATATCAAATTTAATTTAAAACCAAATCGGTTTGAAAATTACATGTCAAACATTGACAACCTTGGTATATTATAGAATGATAGCAGAATAGTCCTCTGTATAATTATTTATATGAGTACCACACGGGTTACGCGTGGTTCACAATCACTTCGATCACACTTGTTCATTAAACGCTGAAAACAGTGTATCGGATAAACCCGGATGAATTCGGCACCCGATGAACAAGTGTGACCAAAGTGATTGTGAACCACGCGTATCCCGTAACCTTATTAGCGATATAATCCAGGTTGGTTAGTGTCACAAATCAACAACTTTACATATCTAAACATTTCCTTCTCCCCGCTATAACAATATATTTGATAGGACCAGTTAACAATCATACCTTCACTATGGGGCACGTAAGACAACTTTATATTATACATTATAAAAAAATAGCTAAATAAAACGAAAAAAGTAAAATCTAAGCGCAACCTCACAAATGACTATAGAAAAGGAAAGAATCTGGCCACCACATAGTGGAATTCAATAATATATAAATATATTAGTTGCACTTCGTTTTGACTTTGTTTATTTTTTTATACACATTTTTTTATTATGTATAATGTTGTTTTCATATTTTTATACAATACTAATTAGCGACATATATATTGGCCCTAGAGGCACTGACTTTTGGTTTTTATTGAGGGGTGATGTACATAAAAAAAATATATATATATATGGCCGTAGTTTATATTATGAGTAAAAATTCAAGATAATTATTGGAAGATGAACAAATATAATATTAAATATTTTAAAATAAATTTATTTATGTTTTTATAGCTGTTTTATAGCTATATATACTATATGATATGGATATATTTGAAAATATCTGGACAAAACATTTAAATATATTACGTATTTGTATAATATATTACATTAAACACAAGAGGAGGGGGACGACAACCTCCATTATATTGGTACATTTATATAACGTTTTCAGCTAAAAATATACAATGTTAAAAACAAATATATTTTTGATTTCTTGGTTTGTACAACCTCAAATTAATAAAATCACACCTTTTTTACAGTGTGACTAGTTATGTAAATAAGTAAAAAAAAAAAAAACATTCATTTAAAATATATTTATACTTATTAATTTTTTTTATTTCAATTTGGCCGCGGTGTATGATAAGAATAGCAAGTTAAAATTGAGAGGTACACATGAAGGGTAATTGAATCATAAAATCCCAGGAAATATTCCAGTATATTATCATCTTTGAATAGAATAATAATATAATCAAAATTAAAATATGCATTTTATTAATAATTTTATTTTTTTTTTACTTCTAATTATTGGGGTGGGGGATTGTCCCCTCCACTCTTTCCACTCTTGAAGTCTGCGGCTATGATCTATCCATTCCTTAAACCTAAGATCCCAACCCACAAACTTACTTATTTCTTATCATGAACTCCTTCCTAGAAAAATCTTTAACATCAATCACTTATCCGCCTCAACTATCTTCTGCTTATATGAATTAGTTATTTAGTAATTATATGATATAGTTTTTTTATTACATAATAATGCCATTACAGATTGTTGTAATACTCAATAAAAAAAAAACTTGTTAAGTTAATAATGCCATTGAATACAATTCAATTTTGTTTTAATTAAAACTAAAATATTACAATACAAGCTCATTGATAATAAACAATTGTTATACCTGGCGAAATATAATCGCTTTTCCTCTAAATAAGCGTTGACTCCATCGGTCACTATATCCAATTGCTTCAATGCTTCGTTGATGCATTTCTCTCGAAATTTGTTTTCGGACATTAGTAGAACACTTGGGTTTTCTTTGACCATTTCGATGAGCTGTACGTACGATACGGTAATGTTCTGCAAAATTAAATTGAATTAGTAATCCATCTAATATTTATCATTCCATTCCTTAAAATTAATGTATATTGCAATCAATTATAATTTTGTACATATAAGTTTATGTTTTTAAGAAATTTAACTATATATGGATTACAGTGCCTTTGCGTAGAGATTTGTTTCTAAGTTACGTTAAAATTTACTGTCTTATGTCCATTCTTCCAAATCAATTATCGTTTCATAATAGTGGATTAATAGTTGACTGTCTTGAAAATAATGAAGAGGAGTTAATTGGGGTGAGCAGTCAAAAGTAAAAAAGTAAAAATAAATAAATTATAATATATTCTTATAATAAATAAATAAACTATATTATACTCTTGCGAAGGAGCCCTTCTTGAGAACTCAGCCCTGATGAAGACCTGAACCTTGGCCCGAAACGTCGACAAAAATACAAATAAATATAATTTATTTATTATTGCTTCTTTATTTTTGATTGCTTATCCCAACCAACTACTCTTCATTAATTATAGTTTTATATATATATATAATGCTTGTGGACTGAAGTTCCTCCAACATATTTAAATCCTGGATCCACAACAGCTGATGATTAGAGGTTAAACAATATTTGAAAAATTTCTCCATTTTTTTTTTAAATGGAAACATGTTTCTCAACTGATCTATACCTCGCCTCAAGAGCGATAACGCATTTATTAATTTTTTAATAAACTAAAAATAATCATTATTTTACATCAAAATACTTAGTCAAGATACCTTCTTAAGGGATGGTTAATTACACTTAATTCAAAATAAGCCTATTAGAAACTAACTTGGAGGTTTCTCATATTCCATTTAATTTCTAGTGTTTTCCGATAACTTTGAACAGATCTGGTTTATCGTCCTTTCCTATATCCAGCTTGAGACTGTTTTGAGACATTTTCATATTGAATGTCCACTTTTGGAAGATAATATTATTTCCTCAGCCTTAGGAGCAACAAGTCTTTGTAATCACTATATTTATAATTGAATAATTCTTCCATATATTACATTACATTAAAGTAATATTCGGTCTCTTTCACGTATCTGCATGATTCATGGATTAATTATTAAAAAAATTCTGTCTCAACCACCTTTCTTGTTATGCCTGCTGATAACAGTTTCTAAATCCATGTATGCGAATGTCGGTCCTATCTTATAGTTTCGGGGACAAGAATCCATTAAGAGATCTCTTATTTTTTGAGCCAATGGATACTTTACGTAGGGTACACACGTTGCTGTATACGGAGAGTTTTACCAACTGTTAACCTCAGCATGTGTACCACTCGTACGATTAATGAACCTACATCAAGCGTCCAAAACTGCAAATGCAAGGCAGGGAGAATCGAAAAAAAAAATGTTTCTATCTGCGTAATCTTGGATCATGAATATTCGTCTGTATAGCACGTCCAACAACTTCAATGGGTTCAGCTCGGTTTAGTTTTCACGAAAGTTTTATTTTTTTGTTATATATTTTTAGTTAGGTTTTGATAGAATGCGATAATACAAAACATGTCAATAACAATCAAATTATTACTACAATGTTTCGATCAGAATTATTGCGGTAGTCTGCTTCTTCACAACTCAACCGAGTAATACATTTCAGTAAGTGTAGCTATCTTATCTCAGCAATCAGTTTTACACCATCTCATACAAGAGGGCTTTTTGCTTGTACGGAAGAACCTGTGCATGTATATCTGCGTATATATATATATCCCCCCCAGGGCGTCGACCTGGAGGGGCGCCGGTTGGAGGCGCGGGCGGTTCTTCGGAGACGTTTGTTAAAAAAAACTTTTAAATACAAAACGTATTATTTTTTATTATTAACTGATTTAAATTAGAAAGTAACTTATAATTTCTTTTATTATTTTGACTATTTAATTACTCTATATTTTTGTTTATGTATCTCTGAGGCTCCTTACTCCACATTTTTGTTTTTTCTGTATTATTCTAAAGGGACTCGTCCCAGAATAAAGGATTATTATTATTATTATTATTATCATTAAAATAATTAATTTTAGCCAATCAATAAATGGACGGTATTAGAGAAGTGTTGAACGAAATAAAATTAAAATATTACATAATATAAAAAAATAGATTAAAAAATAAATTTAATTTTCTTGAGAGGGTGATGAAGGGGGAGAGCGTATTTACCCTGGGACGCCGAATCTCTAAGACCGGCACTGCTACGTTGTAACGAATGCACCTGGCCTTAATTATTCCAACAATCATTTATGGTTGAGAAGCCAATGGTTGAGAATTTAATTGTTTGTTGATTTTTTTTTTTTTCTATAAATTGTCTAGTTAAGACTATTACAGTCTTCTTCTTATTTGGAACCTTAAATGCATTACTTAGCGATGGCAGGAAGTTATTTATTTGCCTTGCTGTTTCTTCAACATGTTTGAATAACAACTCTACTTTCAAATCATAAATTTGCTTATTTTTAACTGGCACAAGTAAAAGAAAATCGAGGTTTTGGCGAAAATCTTCGAATAAAATAAGGTATATACATATATACACATATATATATATATATATATATATATATATATATATATATATATATATATATATATATATATATATATATAGATATATATATATATATAAAACTTGACAAGTTTGTGAATGCCGTTTCCACCCTTCCACAGCTCAACCTTCATTAACTGGCTAAGGTATGTAACCAACGAGCGCCTGCCTTTCATCCATCGGCAATTAACATATTACGCGGACCTCATGAGACACTATATACTTACTTGACTTTCCGCTCCAAATTTTTTAGCCAGTGTCTTGGAAAGGTATCGATTCTAAACGTACCGAGCGTTAAGTTAATCTTTAGCGTTCTATCCTATGGTATCTATGGCTGAGTATTCTGCTCGATCCATAACTGCTTTATTAATTAATTAATAGCTAATTAATAAGATATCATTATAAAATGTGGACCATTATAATATAACAGATATCCAGGCAAGGACGACTAACAGATATCGATGCAAAGGAGGATGATCTAGCGGGACAAAAGTCAAAATATCAATAGTGAATCTTTTAAAGTTACATCAAAGTATGTTTGTAACTTGGAGTAGTTAAGAAATGAAGATTAAGTCGAAATAAATAAGAACAAGATGTTTAAACATGATAGCAAACATTGATACTTGTGCGCCAATCACCCTATCCATTATAAGTTAGCAGACGTTCAGCTACTATTTGTAAATTTTTAGTTAAACCAGTTTTTTAAAAATATTTATTCCATTTCAAAAGGCTAGATCTTTGAAATATTAATATTAATACAATGAAAGTTTAGCTTTTTTTGGAGAAAAAAATAAGTTAATCTTCTCTTTAAACTGAGAAAGAAAAAAATTATATGCATTTATTTCAAAATGCTTTAACTTGCTTGGAACCACTATGCACTTCTATATTTAATTTATCATAATTTAAGCATAGAATATAGTTTAA
Source organism: Nezara viridula (assembly GCA_928085145.1). Classification (NCBI taxonomy): domain Eukaryota; kingdom Metazoa; phylum Arthropoda; class Insecta; order Hemiptera; family Pentatomidae; genus Nezara; species Nezara viridula. Next base: position 130,482,048 of record OV725078.1, read on the forward strand.
ATATTTAATATTTTTATATCCTAAATTTTTCCGGCTCTGGAATTTACTAAATTTTAAATATTTCAGTTGCAAAAATTGAGGTGACAAGAACCGTCGTTTGTTTAATTGGTCGTTATTTATCGTTAATCCATTTCACAAAATTTGATACAGGACAACTATGATTATGCCAAATATGCGAATTGGTTAGTGTGACATACAGAAATTTAATTGCGTATTTTCTCTGATGACCTCCGAAAGAGTTTTAAGATACTCTTAAACGAGTGTCACTGATCGTAGATTGGCTACTCCAGGAGCTATTTCTGAGTAAAAAAACAAAAATATATACATTTATTTAAAAATATACGTTTATTTAAAAATACATTTATTTTGCTTCTGTTTACTTTTTTTTTCTTTTTTTTGTACATATTGTGGGAATGTGATCTTACTTCCCTATAACCAATGTCCAATTGACAGAATGTTATATTATTAAAGAAATGAAAAATTGATCAATAAATAAATTTAATTATTTTATAGCTTGCCTAGTAGTTTAATATATTTTATATTTTTCAGAAATTTGAAGTTGTCAAAAAAGCAAAAAAAAGAAAAAAATACTGACCAAAAAAAGGAAACAGTTTTATTTAAAAATTCATTAATTTTTATAACTCGTTTAATAAAATTAAAATACCATTTTTTTCCAAATCGATTTAAAAAAAAAACTTTGAGAAAAACATTAGTTTGATTTTGATTAAATAATGTTTTATTCTATTTATAATATTCAGTTAGTTCGTAAATGTTTCGTAATTTTTCATATGAATATCTGTTTTGGCTTTTTTCCCACTACAACAGGCTACTGTACGACGATTTTCTGATAGATAAAATTCTATACCCTTTATAAATACAGGATGTACTATATCAATAGTTTTTTGAGAAACCATGGAACTATCTCTTTGTTGATTTTTCAATTGAAATAACATTTCTTGAAGAACCATACCACTATCGTGACGGAGAATATCTTACAACTAGCGCTCACTACCGCAAATCATAATTTAGGAAATTCCAATATACATTAAAAATATATGATCAGTAAAATAAAAAAAAATTAAATTTAAATAAACATTATGTAATGTAAAAATTACATAACATACTTCGAATAATGCTCCTTCTGTCGGCATTTGACGTATAATGTCAGGAGATGAGAATATTGGGGAGAAATACATCCACTGTATTTGAACCTTTCCCCAGTCATCCAACATTTGATTTATGTATACCAATTTTTCGTACCAGTTACAAACTTCGTCTGCAATGAAATTAAATTTCGTTAGAAAAATTAATGATTATTTTCAGTAAAAAAAAAATAATAACTTGAAAAAACTAAACGCTAATCTTTTAAGACTGATAAAATTTTCTCTGTTGTTATGTATATATATATATATATTTTCAATGTAAGTTGTAAATGTAAAAACGAGAGACGCTTAAGAATTACAAGAACCTGTGTCTTTGTTATTGAAAAACACATGAGCTTGATTGAGCTGGTCAATAAAATTTTAGTTAACTATAAATCATAAAATCTACAATTAAAAAAAAAGAAAAAAAAAAGAAGCCTATATTCTATTTCTTACCTTTGTATGGTCTTACGAAGGCTGAACCTTTCATTCCTAATGCCTTTCCTAAGTGGTCATCTAAGATGAGTTGGATTTCTTCTAATGACCCTAGAATGAACTTATCAATTCTGAAAAGATAGAAAACAAGTAATAAATATTATGACAAGTTTAATCTTAATAGATAATATAATTCTAATGTCATACGTTAAATATAAAAAAGAAATATATAATATAAAAAATAAATTAAATATAATACAAGAAACATGCACCACAAACAAAATAAAATGTTCCTTTAATATTTTCTTAATTATAAACAGAATATTTACAAATATGAGTATAACAAACTAGCAGATGAAAAAGTAAAAGAATAACTTAACCTAAGTCTAATCCAGCAACAGATACAATTACAAAGGCTATTATATCTCGGCTTACTGATGCTGCAAAACAATTTGGACATCAAGGCCGTGAACGTGAGAATATCCAAAAATTATCCACGGTAAACTACCTCCAAAATGGGAGATTATCTCCGATACTATATGAAAGAAAGCCTCTCCTTGGACTTTTTAAGCGAGTTTCTTAGGAATTCCCAATCGCATTGCGGCATTAAAACACAAGTACGCTATGCGAGAAATAAAGACAAGTGACTATTCACCATCATCCATCACATAAATAACAGTAACCATGGGTTGCCATGTTACAATATAATAAATAAATATATGGAGGAAATATCCTAAATTATTTCAATGCTTTTAAAGTAATAAAAACTAACTATCCTTATTTTTCTGGATTTTTCCAAGGCATTTGATACAGTTTACCTCGACTTCCACCTTACCAAACTGCAAAATCTTCCTCCACCTAACAGGGTCCTGCGTTGGTCCAAATTATTCCTCTCAAATCGGCCCCAATATGTGGTCGTTCCAGATCAACATCCATCCGAGATACTTTCCCTCTCATGTGATGTCCCTCAGGGTTCCTCTCTATCCTATACCCCTGTTTTTGATATTTATATTAATGGCCTTCACGTCTTGATCCATCACTTCCAATGCCACATCTATGTATATGACTTACGATTATACCTATCCTTCCCGTCTTCTGATCTATTACCTGCCACAAAACTTAAATAGAATCTGTGATTGGGCAGAAGCTAAAAAGCTGAAGTTATATGGGGAGAAGGCAAAGATAATGGTAATAGACTCCATTCGTCTCCTTAAAACTCATTCTAATATTCCGATTCTGTACCAAAACGATAATCCCATCAAATTGTATCCTGCAATTAATCATAACGCCTTTTCTATGTGCTCCTGGTCACTTCCTTAATATTCCGTATTGTAATGAAAGCAATTGATTAAAAAACAATTGAATTAAAAATTGTACGTTAATTATATATTTGTATGGATCTAACATAGTTATTTAATTCTAGAGTACATTTTCTTGAATCTATAACAAGTTCTTGCGAAACGTCAAGAAAAGTAAAACGGGAACCTCATAAAGCCTAAATAACATTTCTTAATTTATTATTAACCAGAAAATCAGAACGCATGCTCAATTCCTGAAAGAGAAATGTGTTGAGAAGTCAGGAGTCGCTGAGTAAATTATTTAATAATTTATAAAGAATGAGTAAAAACAGAAAACATAAACAAGCCAGTTAAACATCAATCAACTAGAGCACATTATCTTTTTGTCTAGGTAATATCTCTATATTTTACCCGTCTTTTATTTACGAACTTTTCCCTTTGTTTTATAATAGGACTTCTTAAGTGGGACGAATTTGTCTCTTCGGCATATGAATGGTTGGACTTCACCTTTAGTCGCTGATTTTCTCAAGAGGACTTCACCTCTCGCGGGTGATTTTATAATTCTACTCGTATGCCAGTAAATGGCTAGGTAGGGTGAAAAAAAAAATGATTTTTTAATTCATGCTCAAATTAGTTCAAGGTCGAGATTCAACGACATGATCACGCACTTACCTCAAAAATGAACTTATCCCTCATTACTAGTAAGTTTATTTTTTGGAAAATACTAGTCATTTATGATTTAAATGTAAAATACAATTAATTGTAGATTAAAAAATTATAAATACCTCGTTGAAAAGTTAACGTTAAATACGACATGTTGCCAATCCAACAACATCTCATCAAGCATCTTTTTGAGTGCAGCCTCTCTTGTAGCTGCAGTGCTGTAAGGCTCAATTCTGAAATAAAATTGTCATTTAATTCACAACAAATATATCTTTAATTACAATTCAAATTCTTATTGTCATTACAATCAATTCACTAATGCTAGGATCAGTTGTAGCTAACAAATTATTAATTAAGCAATATTGTAAGTATTTACTAATTAGAAAGTATGTATTTTATATACAAAGCGAAACAAATAAGAATATTTTAAATAATTATTACTTTTCCAAAAATTCCGTAATGCCGAGATCAATTAAGTGTTGTATGCTCATTCCCTTGAAATTATCTAAGGTTACACCACAGATTGAGGATATTTCCATCCAGTGTCTCCGCACCATGTTACGATTGGTGAGAATTTTTATTATCGGACCACTTAGCTGGAAAAAACAAACAAAAAACAATAACATAATTCTTTGTTAAAATAAAAAAATATAATAAAATATGTATTTTTTTTCTGACAAATAACCAAGAATATTAAAACAAATTAACAAAACGAAATAAAGTTGGCTAGTAAATAAAAAATGCAATGACTACGGGTCCTAAAATATAATTTAGATTTTTTCTTGTTTTATTATTATTATTGATAAATTAACAAAACTATTCAATGTTGAAATACGCATACTATTATATAAAAAGTTCTAATATTTCTTAAAAACATTTATGAATAAAATATGAAAATGGGCTCATATAAACCGATTAATGTCGATTACGACCAACTAAACGAGAACTCAACTAGTTATTATTACAAGCTTATTATATATACATGTATACTTTAAAACTATCGAAAAGTTCCTAAACTCAGAATTAATTCCATCGGTTTGCTAGCAACGATCTGCTGGATTCCAGTGGAAGTTTCATATACCTACCTGGGAGGTAGTCAAACACACGAGAAAAAAAATATTAAGAAATACCTACCAACTGAATTGTTGAATATCAAAACATAAATAAATAAAATTTCCGTTCTAGCCCTGATGAAGACCTGCAAAGTCGGGTCGAAACGTTGGCTTTCAATAAAATAGTTTTACCACTATTTAGCCTATTTATGACCGCAACCCCGGACCATCTCCTTCCTTTATAAATAAATATAGATAGAAAGTAAATACATGATACAGATATAGAAATAACAACACTGAGATTCAATCCAGCGGGTCCATCAAATCGGTGATTCAATTGATGAATAAAAGAATGCACTACATACCATAAATGAGTTTAATTTAGGAACGGTCAGATAGATTTCTTATGTCATGGATGAGCTCAGCACTGAGCTAACAACAATATCACCAACAAAATATAATTTACACACTAAAACAAAATTGCGGTGAAAAGACTCAAAATTAATTGAAAAAAAAACAAATGGTTATTACATGCTTGAGGAGTAAAAGATGTTGGGAGAAGCAGCGAACACTGCAAATTATAAAAAAATAGATCTCCAATAAAATCATTTGAAAAAAAATTCAGGAATAACCCTAGAGTGGTAAAGAAATAAATTAAAATATTTTCTACAAGATTGTAAGTTTGAGATAGCCGTCAAAATATTATTTTAATAATAAAATAAAGTAGTAAGGAAAATGACCGAGCTAAACTAAAGTTCCTATAATATTTAGAAAAAATAATTTAAAATCCTGTATATTGGTTATTGAGGAGCAGAGGTCTAAAAAACATAGTGTAACGAGTGTGTATTGAGAGCTTGTGTGTGAAAGGTTATGTAAACGCAGCTGTTGTGAGCGAAGAGTTTGTGTGAAATGGATTTGTCACTGCGATTATTTTTATTTATTCTTTCTATGTTTAGTTAAAATATGTTTTTGATAATCATTCATTTTCTTTATTATAATTATGTAATAGTGATTATCGTATTAATCAGCGACAAATCCATCCATAATCATTCACCAGCTGTAATATTTTGGCCAACGAGGCATTTTTTCTCTCTATCTTTATTCATTGTTTTATATAGTATATTACGGCTAAGGCCTTGGAAATTATATTTGGAACCCTCCTTTGGATTTGTGGATTTGTAATAAAACAATTCTCGAAGGATCAAGTTTATTTCTTTTTGCTTTAACCCCATTATCACAAAAATAGTTTCAATAATATAATTTTTTCTTCTCTATAAGTTTTATATAAAATTTAATAAACTCTCTAAAGAGGCTGCTATTATGAAATAATCGAATCAATTATTATTACTGCTCAGTATATTTAACATGAAAATTTTATTAACTATAATAATACCTTCAATGTTCTAATCGATTCTAAAACGGCATTCAATAATTTAATAGGCCCTGGCCAAAGTTTTTCTTCGGGACTATCCAGGATGCCATCGTATTGGAAGGTCCACCTTTCTAACAATTGTTTCTTTATCAGACCTCTGAACCATTTTCGGAGGCCTCTGAATTTCCTGCAACAATATTAAAGTCAGTTTAGAATTAGAATTTAAAACTTTAATAAAATTAAAATTACGTATTGTTGATTAAAGTAATTAAAAACCTGACAGATTTTACTGAAAAAATCATAGGATAATATCAGGGAGGCTTTAGGTCTGGAAGATCAACAGTTGATCAGATATTCTCTCTGAGGCAGATAATGGAAAAATGTTATGAATTTAACATAGACATGCACATCCTCTTTTTCACGTCTTTTTCAAACAGGCATACGACAGTGTAGACAGCAAGGGACTTTTGAAATCTATGATAGATGTAGGCGTACCCAGGAAACTGGTCAGATTTACAAAAATTACGCTAATGAAGACTGCAAACATGTAACTTTCACTCTTCGACGCAGATCCTGTCAGCCAATCCTTTTTAATTCAATTCCTCTTCCCTACTCAGACACAGTCCGATACCTTGGCTTCCTTCTGGACAAAAGACTGACTCGGAACCCACATACGAGACTTAAAAGACAAGAGCTTAACCGACGATTTGGTCAGCTATATAGACTACTAAACATTATTTACTGAACCCCCATCTCATCTCTCAACAGAAAACAAATTATTAATCTACAAGACTATACTGAAACCTATCTGGACCTACGGACTTGAACTGTGGGGGACAACTAAATCATCGAATATCAATCGCATCCAGTCCTTCCAATCCAAAGTCGTTCGAACAATAGTCAATGCTCCATATTATGTCACGAACAAGACCCTACACCATGACCTTAACATCCCATATGTCCATGGCATCATCCCATCCAGATTCTCCAACTTTCACCAGAACCTCATTCATCATCCCAATCCTCTAGCGCAATCCCTATCCAGCTCCGAGCATCCATACCATCCCCCTCGAAGGTTGAAACGGCAGTAGCCTCGAGATCTTTTGTAAATATGCCTTTGGAGTCCTGGCAATGGCCAGCTTCTCCACTCATGTCCTGAGCGTCTGTGGCTCTAGTGCCCTCTTTCAGTCTCCACTGGCTTCTAATACTAGTGATGCGGCTGGAAAAGTGGCACTGGGATCTTCTGGAGTCTTGCTTTGCCTTCCACGTGTGGGGGAAAAAGCCTGGCTGGGAGATTCTTGGGCGAATGTATATAATGTATATAGTTATGATTGTGTTTAGCAGTTTTTATTTTATTTTATTTGTGTATTTTTTTATTTACCTTCTTCATCAGTATTATTTATTTACTTCTTATATTTATATTTCTTTCTTTATTATTTGTATATATTGTATGAATGAGAACTTTTAGCCCTAATGCTTATAGCCCTCCAGCAGTGGCTGATTGTATTATTATTCAATAAAAAGATTTAAAAAAAAAAAATTAAGACTAACTGTCGAGTTAAACTTGCTAATTCGATGTCTGAAGAATTTGAGACAAGGCGATCCTCTATCTCCCCTTCTTAATCTTGCCTTGGAAGTGGCTATTCGTCCTATTCGAACAAATCCAGGAGGAACAATTTACAATCGTATGTATCAACATCTGGCATATGCCGATGATATAGCTATTATCTCGAATACCCAAGCAGCATTATCAGGAACTTTCCAGGAATTCGAAGAAACAGCAGCTAAACTGGGCCTTAGAATTAACGAAAATAAGACGGTGTATATGAAAAATTCAAAACTGGAAAAGGAAATGAGTACAGGAATAGCATTAAGCAATCACATGTTCAGGTCTGTTGACCAGTTAAAGTACCTTGGATGCCTGGTCACATGCAATAATGAAGTAGAGAGTGAAATAACCGCCAGGAAATAGATGCTATTTGTCACTACAAAGAGACTTGAAGTTCAGATCACTCTCTAAAAGAATCAAAATTCTCACATACAAAACCATAGTAAGACCAGTGATTATGTATGGGTGTGAGACTTGGACCTTGGCCAAAAACTCAGAACGCACTCTCAACTCCTGGGAGAGGAAAGTATTGAGAAGAATATGGGGCGGAATCTTTGAGAATGGAATTTTGAGAAGAAGAAAAAATGAGCTGCGGGAACTCTATGGTGAACCTGATATTGTAGCATTGATAAAATGAGCCAGAATCAGATGGTTAGGTCATGTGGAAAGAATGTTAAAGAAGATGCTGCATGAAAAGCCGGATGGCAAATGAAGTAGAGGGCGCCCTGGGATCAGATGGCTGGAGGATGTTGAGTACTATCTGAGGCGACTGGGTGTTCGAAGATGGAGGGAAGTAGCACAAGACCGTGGAGATTGGTTGGCTGTAGTGGAGGAGGACCGGTTTCTTGCAGGACCGTAACGTAATTATAATAATAATAATAAGAAGAAGAAGAATTGTGAATTTATTGTTTTAGTAATATGTGAGAATGTTCTAAGATTTTTCTTTTAGGATTTGAATGAGAAACTTTAAACCACAAATACTACCTTTTGTTCCGCGGTGGATTATCTTAAATTTAACTCCCTCCCAAAAATATATTTTTTAAATCATATAAAAATTTATATGATGTTTATTTATAGGGTGTTAACGCTACAGCGTTAATTTGTTTTATTTTTATTTATTTAATTGATGATTTCGTTATTTATTAATGTTTAAATATTTATCAAAGTGAAATCAATTATTAATTATATTTTTCTTAAGCCCATAGCTTATGTTGTTTATATTCAATATAGACTAATTCATAGTTTATAGATTGTTACGGATTGTAGCCCTAGCTATAATTAAGTCCTATATTCAAGTCCTAAGCCCGTGGACTTGGCCAATAATACAGAGTCTGGCTCCGTCCGTTACTGAGCTCAGTGCTGAAAACCTCCATATTGCCCACTGCAGTATTACTGTAAAGATACCTACTCCTCTCGTCGTGCCCACCGCTGCTCACTTAAGCGCTCATAAAAAAATCTACATTTAGTCGCTGTAGAAGGGTTAGAGTGCTAGCGGCTCGTCCATTTTCTACGACTGTCACCTGCTTGCTACCACGTAACGTTGTACAACTTCTATTATTTTTTTTGTTTCCTATAACTTTTATTTTAGGGCAATTAATATTTGTTTATTTGTCTCTATTGTTGATTTTAATTTTGGGCGAAGCATATATCATTTCTCTATTTAATTTCCATAGTCAAACATCATTTTATTTTATTAAATATTTCTTCATTGTTTTTATTATCATTATATTCAGCTTATCTTTATTTTCATTTATTAGTAATTCTTATTTTATTTTGTTTTTTGGAAGTGTGAAATTGATTTCATTTTTTTTTTCTTTAATATTATGTTTATTTATTGAAAAATTAATGATCAAACCAAATCATTACAGTCCACTGTTTTATTATATATTTTTTCTCTTTTTTTTTAACCAAACATTTTCGTTAAGCTTCATTCAAAGTTTGATTTAAACCTTGAGGGAGCTTAACACAGGATATTTTGAGGCATTTTAATTTCTTTAATGACACCTTATATCTTCACGTTTACGTCATGGCAATTATTTTAACAATGCCGAGTAATTATAAAGCAATGATGCTACATAATTTATATAATAATAGTATTTTACCTGAGTGCTTGGTCCATTTCTTTTTCGATTACTTCATAATCTATATTCTCGCGTGGCCCGTTCAAAAGGGTTTCTGAAAATATCACCCATTCTCTTACTTGAAATATGAGATCCACCTGGGGCGTCAGGGCTTTCTGTTAAAATGAAGATTTGTATATCAAAATCTAGTCAATCAAATCTTATTTGTTAATAACATTATTTAATGTAGATAATAAATAACTATTTATTAAACTGAACGTTGTCACAATCGCTAATGTAGATAAACATTTTTATAAGTGGATATTTGTCGATGGATTTAATAATGTATACTCCTAAATTATAATTTTTAGATCTACATTACCATTCGAAAAGTTATATTACAAGCAAATGAGTTTCTGAACACAAATGAGGCAAAAACATAAAATAATTTATGAGGACATAAAGGTATAATGTTTATTATATATATATATATATATATATATATATATATATATATATATATATATATATATATATATATATATATATGTGTGTGTGTGTGTACGCATGAGTCATATGTTCTTTAAAGTATGGGAAAAATTGAAGTCAAGCTGATTTTTATTTTTTATAGTTTTGTAAGTGAAGTGTCTGAAAAAAAATGCAGTGAAAATTTGCCATTATACAAATTTTTAGTTTAACTCGAATGTTAAAGTTAACTGGATGGATGGAGGAAAAAGGCAAACATGTGAGGAAAACAGAAAACCTATTTCTTCCCTCTCTCTTCGTTGCTGAAAGTGCAATATGATATCGAGATTTCAATTTTAATGACTTTTCTATTTTGGTGAGTTTTTTGCCTTTATTTTTTTTCTTTTTCTTAGCTTCTCATGTTGTCATTAATTTTACCCATTTTACTTATTATCTTTTGAAGTAAACGAAGAAGAAAACAAGTAAATTTTATTTTGGGACATTTAGTCTCCTCTGAATAACTTCAAGAAACAACGAAATGTCAATTTTCTGGCATTGGAATACAATTAAAAATAAATTAATTTACCAAGTTATCTAATCCTAATATTAAAAAGAAGAAAAATTACTTGTAGACATATGAAATTATAGATCAATATATATATGAGTGAGATCACATATCTGTACAAATAAGGAATATGGATAATAGATATTTGTACGATAACAGTAAAATGCGGCTGAGAGCTCTAATGTAATAGGGTGTATAAAAAAAATTACAGTTTATCAACCAAATATTTGTTTTATTATTTCTTGGATCTAAAATACAATTAATACCCAAAGTATAGTCCATTGTTATCTACCGTCAATAGCCATCTGCTAGCCAATTCACGCTGATACCATTCTATGGGATGGCTCTCAAAGAACTCTTGGACCGCAATTTCAACTTCCTCAAAAATATCAAATTTTTCCCTTGAAAAAAATGAGCTGTGGATATAAATAAGTAGGAATCCGATGATGAGAGATCTGTATTATATGGTGGATGAGGCAGGAGTCTCATATCAGAACGGTTTTTAATAAATTATCAATTTCTAACTTCAAACCTCTTGGCTGATTTCTGAGGGACCAGTCTACTGCTCTTTTTTACCTTCCCCATGGAGAGTAGATGACGAGTGACAAAATCTTTCGACACACCACATAGCCTGGCAAGCTCGCGAGTACTTGTGGACGGATTTCACTCAACAGCTTCCTGCAGAACTTCATCAATATCTATTAATGATCGCACGGAACCCATCTTCCTTTCCAATGTCGTATCTCCACTATTAAATTTTTCAAACCAACGCCCGAAGTGGCGCAATGCGCGAAGGGTCAAGGACAGCTTCCCCTTCGTATTTAATAATGCCTTAAAATTGCGAGAATTTCGTAGGATACTGTATGTTTCTTCTTTGAAACAAATAACTAAACTGAGGATTTTTTTTAAAAAGTTGAATGTTATTAAACAAGTTTAGGGAATACTCTAAAGGGATTATCAAGTATTAAATAGGATTAAAATATTTACTTAAAGATTAAAATAGTCCTTTGAAATCGTGAATTTGATAAAACGGTCATTTTTATTATACACCCTACTCCAAAAAAGTACACAAATCTATGTGTATTGAAAATATTATGACATGGATCGTTAAATTAGTTAATTATATGTGATAAAAAAATAATAAAAAAAAATTTTTGTAATGTTAAATGTTAACTAATAATGACATTACAATTTTCCATACTTGAAAATGGCCCTAGTGATGGTCGAAACGTCCTAATAAATAGCTAACAAATAAAATGTTGGTAAAAAATGTCCAAATTTATATAAAAAATAAAAACTGAAGACACCAATTTTAGGAATAATGAACAGAAAAAATATATATTTTTCTTGTTATTTTAATTGTTGAAGTCGAGTAGAATCACTTTTCATGGATTGACATTTTTTTTTTAATATATTAACTGAAGTTATCTTGATCTTAGGATGAATGTCCGAATGTAAGCCCTCGACGGTCAAAAGAACCATACCGCATTACCAATAAAAGTTGCGGGCTCGTTTGTCTGAATAATGAAGGAGCTATCTTGGTAAGCTCTAAAATAAATTATTTTGTAAACAAATAAAATTACATGGATATGTATTCATTAATTGTTACCTTTATATCATCAAGAGCGTCACAAGGTTGTTTGGAGAGGCTGGGATCCATCGCTTTTAGTTCCTTGAAAATATACTTGGCTCTCACTTCGAAACCCTTAACAATTCTCACCAGATCCAATAGATACTGTAACATTGTTCCCATTATTAATTACATTACTAAAACTGTTAAGTTAAACTTTTATAATAAAATCTAATAAATGAAAACGTTATATCCCTGAGGGATCGAAAATTAGAGTAAAGAAGATTTAGATTTAAACAAAAATAATAAAATTAAAACGAAATGTTTACCACTACTCTCGATAAAGGATAATAAAGATGTAGTCTTTCTCATTAGAGTTGATCTAAGCCAGTAGTTTACTCAATGGAATAATCGATAATAAAATTAGCCAACAAATATTGTTCTAATGATGAAGTCATATAACCATAAAGGTCATTTATCAACATTTATCAATAAATGTTACATTTATGGTTCACTGGTAATATAGCTTTTATGAGATATGCAAGTAGAAATTTCAAAAAATAGAAATTTTCAAAAATATCCCGAAATATTGCAGACAAGTATTTCACCTCAAGCTAAAAATTTATCTAAAATATTTCATCGGGCGATATAAATTTTTTTTTTATTTTGCAACTTACTACTGATTAAAAAATTTACTATTTAAATAATGTTTCTCTGTTAGTGCCAATCTTGTTTCCCTCCCCCCCCCCGTTTTAAGTAACTAAGTAACATTTTAACATTTATTTCTCAACATCTCTCAATAAAAACCATATATATATATATATATATATATATATTATATATATATATATATATATATATATATATATATTTCATTTACTTATATATATATATATATATATATATATATATATATATATATATATATATATATATTAAAGATTAAAATTTGATATATTAAAATTAATTTGATATATATATATATATATATATATATATATATATATATATATATATATATATATATTATATATATATATATATATATATATCAAATTAGGTCCATGTTGATAAGTGATTTGATTGAAAAATAATTTCATACTGTTAATTCACTTTTTCAAGTTTATTGTACCTTTTTCTCTTTACAGCGAGATTTTGTTTTCTAACCACTCCTCCCGAACTAATATTTTCTCCAAATATTAGTAAATATCCAAATTTTAAATTATTAAGTGATTTAATGATAATTACCATGGCGTTCTCTTTAACGATATCGTAATCGGCAAAAAACTGGAAGCCGTGTAGATGCATTTTGTAAAATTCGTGGATTTCTTGAGTTAGTTCACGAATTTGAATTCCATAATGCTCTTCATAATGGAATTTCTCATTGAGCACAAACTAAAATAAATTAAAAAATAAAAAGTATTAAAATGTGAATATTTATTTCTTCTTAATTATAAGCTTAATATTACTGAAATAGATGAAAGTGGACATGATTTTTAATTTGAATAATCTAAAAAAAAATATATTACTTATTTTGTAATTGAGTATGAATGACACTAGTGGTTGAAACACATTAAAATGAACGACTTGATTTTGAGAATACGTAAATCATTCAGCAGATTTTTTCAGCTATTTTGGGCTAGCAAAATACAACAGTGAATCTTTCTAAATAAAAAATTATGGTTTTTAGAAAAGGTGGAAGACTGGCTGATGCAGATAAATGGCGATTTTAGGGTTTACCAATAGAAGTAGTCAATACTTATAAATATTTGGATGTCACACTAAGCTCCAGTCTTTCATTTACTTATCATTTGAAAGATCGTATATCGGCTGCTAAAATGGACCTTCATGTATGATATTGACATTGGTATGATATGCGGCTCAAGTTCCTGTGCCTTGTGCCTTCCTGAAAGTCGTCTCTCCAGAGTTATCGCCATTGAAGTGATTAAACGTAATACCTTTTGGTTTAAAAATTGTTGAAATTTGGCGGAAAGATACTCTTGCAGGTTCAACAGGTCTTTGGAATGCTTTCCGTTTTGGAAAGATCACTTAGCAACAATATGGTCTGCAATCCCTCAGCAACATTGGGAGCAGTGTAAATTAGCGACATTGAATTCTGAACGATTTCTATTGTATAGGGAATTGAATCATGGTCTTAAAATTTGGAAATTTGTGGATGGCTGCTGTTGGGATTTGATTGGGTTCGAGTTGAGTTGGTTTTTCAAGCTCAGGTGTTAACCGATATTTCCGACGCAACGCTTGAAACGTCTCCAGCGCCCCGCGGTGGTTGGTCTTGCCCTGGTGATAAGCAAGTGTTATGTCCTTCTGCTGCTCTTCATCCCGCACTGTATCAACCATCAGTTTGCAACGAATGAACGTCCTATCTATCCCTAATCGTTCATCCCGCCATAGCCTCTTTATCTTCTCTCAAATCGTTTCATTCCCCACATATAAGTGGTGAATTTTTCTTGCTTTCGACGCGTCTTTGAGAGCTCTGCAGATCTGGTCCACGCTGGCCCCTGGTTGTGACCAAATGGTTGTTATTCGGCTGTTGCCGTACTTGCTATATAGTATCTTCATCAGACCCAACGTCCTGGTTTTCCAGATGATCTGGCGGTTCTTATCGTTTACGATTTCCTCCCGTTCTTCCATGTCCACTGGCCTCTCTTCCGCTGGACTCTCTTCTTGTTGGGTATCAACTCCATTCACATTTTCCCCCACCGCTTGTACCCCCTCTCCCTCTGGCGTCCAGTCCCTCAGGAATCGTCTCACGCCTCCCGATGATTCCGCTGTATCCTCCTCTATGGCATTCATAGTTAGCACTCTCGATAGCCAATCCGCCACCACATTCTCTCTTCCGGGCTTGTACACAATGTCCATGTTGTACTGGTTAAGAATCTCCTTCCAGCGTGTGACTCTAGCCGAGGATTCCTTTAGTTTGCCAACCCATTGTAGGGGTCTATGGTCCGTCTGCACGCGGAATTTCCTCCCAAAAACATATGGTCTAAAATGGTCGATAGCCCATACGATCGCTAACAGCTCCCTCTCCAGCGCACTGTATCGCGATTCAGCATCCGTAAGTCGCCTGCTGGCATATGCTACGGGGCGATCCCCCCCATTCCCATCCTGGGATAACACAGCCCCCAACGCGTATTCGCTAGCGTCCGTTGTGATCGTAAACTCTTTCGTAAAATCCGGAAATGCTAATACTGGCTCCTCTTGCAGCCTCGCCATGCATTTCCGAATGTTGTCTTCCATTATGGGGGTTACTATAACCTTGCTGCCTTTCTTTAATAAATTGTTGAGGGGTACGAGGTATTCCGCCATTTCGGGCACAAATCGTCGATAATAATTAAGGGTCCCCAACAATCTGCGGATCCCTTTCACATCCCGAGGTATTGCCATCTTCTTAATCGCCTCCACTTTCCGCGCGTCAGGTTTGACTCCTTCACTCGATATCGTGTGCCCTAAAAAATTTATGTGGTCCTGCCCTAACAAACATTTCTCGCTTGACAGTTTCAGCCCAAATTGTCTGACTCTCTCAAATACCCTACGTAGATGCTCTACGTGTTCCGCCTCGTTTTTCCTAAATACCAACAGGTCGTCCATGTAAATTTGGCACATCCCTTCGTCAATTCCCCTTAGGAACTCGTCCATTAGCCGCTGGAATGTTATAGGAGCATTCTTGAGACCAAATGGCATTCTCGTAAATTCGTAATGCCCCCTCTCGAACGTGAATGCTGTCTTCAACTGATCTTCCGGAAGCATCCTAATCTGATGATATCCCGCTTTCAAGTCGAGAGTACTGAATACCGTTGCCCCGCTTAACCGATCTAAAATGTCCTCAAACTTCGGGATTGAGTATTTTTCATCGACCGTATTCTCATTAAGTTTGCGGTAATCGATTACCACACGGTATTTCTCCTTCTCCTCTCCGGGCGCGCTTTTCTTCTTAACTGCCCATAGCGGGCTATTATATGGCGACGTGCTATCTACAATTATCCCCTGCTCCTTTAGACTCTCCAACTCTTCCCTAATGTATTGGCGAAGGGCCTGCGGATACCTCCTCTCTTTCACGTAGCTCACCTTTTCGTGCTTCAGCGGGATCTCGTGCACTGTTTTGCCCGTCACCCCCAACGTATCTCCCTCCTTGAAGAAGATGTCTTCGAATTCCCTTCTCACGACTACTCTCCAATCCTCCGCCCGACTTATAGCTCCCACACGTGCTCTCCGGTCCTCATGCCCCTCTATTGCCATCGTACTCGTATACCTGATTCTCCCCGTCCTTATTTTCCACTCCTCCCTTTTATATGCGATTCGCACGCCCACCTTCCCCAACATGTCACATCCTATAATTACCTGGTATTCCCGCGGCATTTCTGCCACTACATGCACCGTAAGTTTACCTCCCTTGGCTGCCCACATCCTCAAACCTATCTCCACTTCCCCTTCTACTCCACACGGGCCACCCAGGGTGATTAGCTTACAATTACATACCTTGACTTGGAGTGTCCTCTCTCCATCGTACAGCTTCTCCAACACTCCACGCGTCATGATGGTTTTGGAACTCCCGGTATCTAGCAGGCATCTCACTCCTCCCACCTCTATTATAGGTAACCAGCAGCTTATACCTCTGATATTATAACTTACTAGAGTGCGGTCACCCCTCGCCCGACACTTTCCTCAGATCCTCTCCACGGCTTGCCGGCGTCCACTCCTCCCGCTACTTCTTCCTTGACTCCTCTCGTTCTCCCGGCCTGCTGGGTGCTCTATCTCTTCTTCTGTCTCCGTGGCCGTGGATTCCTCCGACGAGTCTCTTGATGACTCACTCCTCCTTGCGTGTATCTTTCTTCTCCTCAATTCCTGAGTATTTACCTCCATCGGCTCAACCCTTTGTGAGCCTCTTCTGGAGTATATGTACGGACATTGCCTTGCTATGTGTCCCTCAGTCCCGCACTCAAAACATTTCGTGCGGGGACACTGCGCCACCAGGTGTCCGCTCTTTCCGCAACCGTGGCATTTCCTGTCCTCTTTCCGTTGGCTACCCCTTGCTCTACCTTGTCCTGGTCTTCGTTCAGCTCCGGTGGTCTTTTCTCTCCCGTTGTATGCGGGCTCTCTCCTTCTCCAGGTCGTTGGTGAACTTCTAGGTCTCCTATAGATCACTCTGTTCCATCCTGGTTCCTCCCCCTCCAACCGGGCCTCTTCATCTCGAGCACTGGAATCTACCATTTCTTGGGCGCATTCAATAAACGAACGTTCCCGGGGTAAGCCATCTTTCTTTCCAGTTTCTTTAGCCAGTTGCACCTTCAGTATGGTGAACAAAAAGGCCATCTTAGCTTCGACCTCCGGAGCTCCAGCTGTCTCCCGCATCTTCTCGGTGATCCGGTTGTAGTGAGCTACTAGTGTTGCCGCATACTGTCCGTTGGACTGCCGTGAAGACTTCACCTCGCGGAACATCTGATAGATGTCCTCTTCTGTAGTCCATCTGCCACCGCCGTAGGCTTTCTTCAGTCTCTCCTTGACCGTTTCCCACGGCGTCTCTTCATCTGCCTGGATGTGGTTCAGGATACTCCGTTTTAACCTGCACACAAGAGCCGCCTTAAGGGCCTCCGCATCCCCAGCGTTGACAAGGTTCTCATCAATCTTTGCATTGATTCTAGCCACGAGTCGATCTCCACCCTTCAGAAAATGATTGAGCTCACCTATTTTCCAGTGAAGCGCTCGAGATCGGATATAGCCTCCCTGAGGTCCTGTGAAGTGGCTACCCGGATTTTCATCCATTCTATCGCATTTGCATGCGCCGCGGCAAAGGTTCCCTGCGGTAACGGAGGGATCTCTGGCACATTCATGGGAGCCGGCTGCCTTAAGTCAAATTCAGGCATGCTCGTAACGGTTCTCCTCTGGTTTTAAAAAAAACGTACCTCTGCACTCTCACCGTCCCGGATTTCGGCACCAGTTAAACGTTGCGGACTTTAAACACTTAAAAAAAAAGAGTAAAGGTTTAACAAATAACACGCATGAAGTCAGAAACAAGACTCCTTTATTGCTCCTTATAATCTCCTATATATACATTCTAAGTTGTTTACACAAATGCTTTTGGTATTAAAGCTAATACTGTCCCGCTCCGTACCTTAACTTATATATATATATATATATATATATATATATATATAATATATATATATATATATATATATAAAGCGAAGACCTTGAAACTATAAAACTAAATGCGACAACGTTAATGAAAGCCGGTAAAGAACTAGGACTCGAAATAAACATGGATAAAACAAAATATATGGTTAGCTGCAAAAATGGCGATACTACTGGTGATATCGATATAGATGGTAATATGTTTGAACAGGTAGATATATTTAGGTATCTAGGTTCTACGATAACTAGAAAAAACGAAATTGAAGAAGAGATTAAGGTTAGACTGAAGGCGGGAAATGCTTGTTATTTTTCTGTGACAAAACTACTTAGTTCGCGCCTCTTGTCCCGAAACTTAAAAATTAGAATCTATAAAACAATTATCTTGCCTACAGTTATTTATGGGTGCGAAACTTGGCCGCTTACATTAAGGGATGAGCAGCGTCTTAAGGTTTTTGAAAATAAAGTATTGCGTAGAATATTCGGACCGAAGAAGGATGAGTTAACCGGAGAGTTCAGACGGTTACACAACGCCGAATTGCGTGAACTGTATCCGAGTAATATAATTGAGATAATTTCATCGCGGCGGATCAAATGGGCTTGTAAAGTTGTTGGGCTTAGTAATGAGAGAATTCCTAAAAGATTAATATTTACTGTGCCGAATGGTAAGCGTCCGAGGGGTAGACCGAAGCGAAGGTGGGAAGATTGCATTAAAGCCGATCTGAAGGGACTGGGTCTGGACGGCGAACGATGGAGGGAGGTGTGCAATAAGCGATTGGTGGTGTCGGCATCGAACCTTCGGGTTCGCTAAGCCTTTTTATTATATTATATATATATATATATATATATATATATATATATATATATATATATATATATATATATATATATATACTCTTGGAAACTAACCACTTCTGTATATTTATATATAAGTTTAGTTATTGTCCTACGGATTAACGAGTATGCTGTGTATATAGCAACCCAATGTAATTGGGCAGCAACCTTTTATATTTTATATGAAAATAAAGTGTTTCTCTCTATAATTGATCAGTCGACTATTTACTCAACTCTAATATTTATTTGTTTTTAGATACTGTCATATTTTTGGTTTATCAAAATCAAATTTATGATGGAATTTCTGGATATTATGAAGTGGTGTGCCAATACTGTACTGTTAGTATTTTTTTTTTTTTTTTTACTTTTTTTTATAATTTTGATAAATTATAACGTTAACAATGAATTTTAAATAACAAAATATGAAGCTGTAAATGGATGCTGATTATGATTACTAAATGGCCCTAATTATTAAACATATATATTTGAATGCCCTTAAAACGATACAAGTTGTTTTTTTTTTTTTAAGTAGGTAAATGTGAATTAAGTCCACAGAATAGAGACATTCCCAGCGCTCGAATTCCTCAGTTATCGAAAGAAATACATAAAATAAAAAAATAATAAAACTTCTCACGAAGTTGAGTATCTAAGATAAAAAAAAATCTTATTAATACCTAGAGTTGATAAAAACTTACGTTACTGGTGTCCGTCAATTTTTTGTTAAGTTTTCCGATTAGAGTGAACAGATCTTTGATAAGAATTCCAACAGAGAATGTACCTGCGCCAGGCAAATTGGCCAAAAATTTGTAGATACTTTTTATCAACGATCGCGCTTTCAATGGGTGGTACTTCTGGATGTCGATAGCTCGGTTTCGAAGTTGCATCAATTCTTCTGCCGATGATACTCGCAAATCGAGCTCAGCAAGCCAATCGCGGATACGGCAAATTTGACTGAATAAAATAATAATTAAATGTATTAAAGAGAATGCAAAAGAAAAGTATCGAAGTAAAAAAAATAAAAACATTCTTATTTAGTTGATACAATTACCAGTAAATAAAAACATACCTTTTCGCACAGCGTTCAACCGACTGCGATGCATATTGTAACAGATCAGAAAGTAAGCCATTGACGAGCTGTGTCCAAACGTCAACGAGAAAGGATACGTCAAGGCTAAAATAAACAAATTAAATAATAGTAATAATTTATTTATTCTGGGACGAGTCCCTTTAGAATAAAACAGAAAAACAGAAATGTGGGCTAAGGATCCTTAGAGATACATAAACAAAAATACAGAGTAATTAAATAGTCACAATAAAAAAAAAATATAAGTTACTTTTTAACTGTAATCAGTTATTAATAAAAAATAAAAAAATGAAAAACCATGAAGTAAAAATAATGAAGAACGATCTAATAATTTATATACATATTTACAGTAGTATCTAATTTCCACTTTTATGGGGACCAGATGGATAAGAAATTATTGAACAGATGGGATGTAAAGGTATAAAGGGTTTTGGATTAACGGATGTAAGACGGGATGGAGTTCCATAGGGATGATGATCGAATAATAAACGATCTGTAGAAAGCAGCGGTTCGGTGGACCCTAGTGTATAAATCAGAAGACCGGGAACGAACAGAGGATTTGAAATGAAGAAGCGCGGAGATGTATGAAGGACGGTGGGATTGAATGACTTGAAAGAGGAAGGAAATATTTACGAAGGTAGGAAGGATAAAACCGCTTATAAATAAGGGTTAAAGGGAAGAATAAAGGATAAAAAGTGAATTGCATGTTCAGTAATTTTTCTGCAATAGTTACTTTTATATATTAAGTTACTTAATATTATAAACATTTAATATAACTAAATTTAAATTCGTTTTTAATGAAGAAAAGATAAATTAGGGGTTGAAAGAGTTACCTTTTTTTTTTATAAATGTGTTCAGCTTTAACTGTTAAAAACTTCTATCAATAAGAGGTTAAACGTAAAACTTTGTTCAAAACTGTTAAATAAAGCTCTAGCTCGAAAAAGTTTTTACTTTGTAATAAATATATAAATGTCTTAAAGGAATTATTTGTTAAACTTCTACTTATTCCCTTTAAAATAAAAGCTACAATTACAAATAATTACAAGCATAATTTGTAATTATTACACTGCTCAGTATTCAGAGTGGAAAACTGATAAATTCCGGTGATTCTAGAAAATATTTTTATCTTAATTTTGTAGAACATAATAAAATGCAAAGTTTTATTTGTTAATGAGAATTGTTTTATTAAAAAAGTAAAATCTTTATTGAATTATTTAGGGAAGTTAATCGAATGTTCAACATATCATGGGCGAGAAATACTCAAAGACGCAGTCATTTTAGAGGTTTCTATCGGTGCAAACGTTTTAACTCAAACATGTGTGTCGTCATCAGGCCTAAAAATTGTTTAATACAATCAGAGATATAATATTACAAGGCAAATAATGGTTAACAATGATAAAAAAAAATAATTGATGATACTTGAAATGGACAAATGAAATATATAATGATTTGTATAAACTAAAGAATAATGTATATAATCAATTTATAGGAAATGTAATATTTACTCTTGCTAACCGTGTTTTGAGCACCGAAGGTAAAATACTGACACTTTGATAGGTAAGCAAAAGGCTCGGTGGAAGATTTTCCACCCATTACATATTTCATTTGTCCATTTCAAGTATCATCAATGATTTTTTTTTTGTTCACTGTTAACCATTATTTATCTTATAATATTATATTTCTGATTGTATTAAATTAAACAATTTTCAGGCCTGATAATGACCCACATGTTTGGTTTGAAACGTCGGCACCAATAAAAACCTTGAAAATGATAAACAATTTCAATAATTCATTGAAGCTTGTACTTTTCTAATAAACCAATTCTCATTAACAAATGAACCTTTGGAATTTATTATACGTTGGCACCAATAAAAACCTTTAAAATGAGAAACGTCCAGAATATTTATCACCTATAAAAACTTTAATGTTTTTGAATTAACGCAATACATTCCATACCTTGCAAACCTTGTAAATAAGTACTGTGTTAAATGGATAGAAAAATTATTATTATTTTTTTTTTTTTATATAACTATGAACATATACGGATGATCTGTTAATAAACACGTAGACGCATAGTTCTTTATTTTATTAAAATCTATTCAAGTAAAAGTTTATAGAAACTGTCATATAAAAACTTTTATTAATAATGTTTGGAAGTAAATGTTCTCAAAATAGCATGTGTCAATAAAAGTAAAAGTTAAATTTAGATTTAAAACGCCCTAACCTCCCAGTAAATTACAAAAGACTCATATACATGACTACAATAAGACCTATTTGGACTTACGGAGTTGAGCTCTGGGGCTCCACTAAGCCATCGAATTCCTCTCGTATTCAATCCTTACAATCCAAAATCCTTCGTAAAATCCTCACTGCTCCTTACTTTGTCACAAACAAAATCATCCATAACGACCTTAATGTTCCTTATGTTTCCGACTTGGCCCAATCCAGATACCTATCCTTCCATAACAAACTTCAGAACCATCCAAACCCTCTCGTTTCTAACCTTGCTTCCTCTTCGATCCCTGACAACCCTCAGAGGCGTCTGAAAAGAAGATGGCCTCGAGATCTCCTTTTGTAAATACATTTTTAGAGTGCTACCAATGGGTAGTTTCTCAACATGTGATTTCATGCTATTTTATTCCTTTGTTCACATTTACTTAATGTATTTTTACTTGTGATACAGTTGTAAATATCACCAAAAAAAAAAAAAAAAAAAAATTTAAAAAACGAAGAACAAACCATTAATTTTATCAAAAAAATTTAAAGAATCATTTTTATATAGATTTTAAATTCCTTTAATATTATACTGAATAATCTTTACGAAAATACTTATAGTTTTTGAGATATTCTGAAAAAAAAAAAAACAATATCATTTTTCTGTCCTTCTACCCCCGTCCTTCAAAACCCGACGCGGGATTGTTTACCAGTTATTATATGGAGGGTAATAAACAATTTCTGACAAATCTTATCTTTATTTTTACATTGAATACTTAATAGTTAACCGTTGTATTATTAAGAAAGGAGATGGTCCGGGGTGGCGGTCGTAAAGAGACTAGAATAGTGGTAAAAATATTTTATTTAAAGCCAACCTTTCGATCCGATTTTGTAGGTCTTCTTCAAGGCTAGAACGGACAAGATACTAAATAGAAAATTGTGGAAGTTACATAATATTTAGATTAAAATCATAAAACAAGGCGAATAAACTTATATAGTTCATTGCTCTTAATATTTCAATGTACTTATTGTTTATAATTTCAATAAGTTTATTCACCTTGTTTATAATTTTTATCTAAATATTATGTAGCTTCCACAATTTTCTATATCCTTTGTATCTTGTCCGTTCTAGCCCTGAAGAAGACCTCTAAAGTCGGGTCGAAACGTTGGCTTTAAATAAATAGTTTTTCCACTATTTTAGTCTCTTTATGACCGCCAACCCGGACCATCTCCTTCCTCAAAAATATACAATGGTCAACCATTTTTTTCAATTTTTCAACCATTTTTTTTTTTTCAAGTTTCAACAGTTTCAAGTTTTTAAATTGTAATTGGGCATAGATTAGAGTTATAATTTGTCATAAATGAATTACGCATGATTATAATGTGCCGTTCGTTTGATTGTCTAAGAAAAAAAGTAATTTTTTAAATCGAATTTTTATTTATATCGGCAGAACTATAGAATAAAAGTTTTTTGTAATCAATAAAATATCTGTAAAACCTTTACTTGAAAAGTTGTAAAAGAAAAAGGGTTCTTTTGCAGATCAGCCAAGCCAATTTTTTTTTTTTTTTTTTTTTTTTTTATCTGGTAAGAGAACTCCGAGCCAGACTTGTCTCTCAAACTATGGAGGGAAAGCATGATTCCAGGAGGATTATTTTTAAACAGGAAAAGTATCAGTTGTATTTGAATTAATCTTTTTATTCTTCCATCATACAGGGTGTCCCTTAAATAGAGAGAAATTTAGGTGTGATATCAGATCCCAATAGATACAAAAAAGTTCATATAAACAATAGGCCAATTTTCAGCAGTAGAAAAGTAGAAAATCCAAGTTTATTATTGTTTTTTTTAAGATAGTCTTGGTTTTGTTGAATCGGGAGCGATAACTAAAGAGACATTTAATTTAAGTAATTAATAATTGATTTACTCTAAACTGGACCAAATTGACATCAAATGGAAATAGAGTTTGTCACTGTTAACCATGACCGTTTAAAGACAACTTTAGAGAAGCTAAAATAAGTTCTGTTTTTAAAAAATCATAAATTATGAGAGAATTTTTTTTTTTTATCTATCATCCAACTATAATACAGATACCCCACTTATTTATAATTAAAAAATTATAAATAATATTAATTGAATAAAATCATTTATGCCCAATTTATTATTAACTCCTTTCCTCGCAGAAATAAATTTATATTTTAAGGAATTAGTTGTAAATCGCCACTTCATGAGAAGCGTTTTGTTTTTTTTTATAAATAAAGATACTTTTGGTATTTTCAATCTGAAATGCTTTTTTTCTGAAAAAATTTAAATATTTTTCAATTGAAATACATTGAATATGCATATACAATTGCAATATTTATATACAATTGCATCAATGTAAACTTGACAAAATTTAATTCAAATTAAAATAGAGTTAGTCATTATTAAAACCATTAGAACTGCTAAAATAAGCTAAGTTTTGTTATAAAGAAAAAGAATCATTTTTTAATAATCATACAACTATATCTTAATGAGGTATTAAATTTGTGTCATGTCTATCTATTTAATTGGCTATATAAATATTTTCTGGCATGATTTTGGTGCAGGCTTGGACAACAAATTTTAAATATTATTTTAAAATGCAGCTTTTAAAATGCCAAGTACTTGTTTTAAAAATACAATGCATTTCAATTACAAAATATTTAATTTTTTTTTAAAAAAGAGCATTCCACATTCAAAATACCAAAAATATTGGTATTGATAAAAAATCAAATATTAATTTTTTTTTATAAATCAAAAGTGTATTGTGGCAATTATGTTTATTATAAAACATCCCAGATCACGTAAAAACAAGAAATAAAAGCTTTACAACTTTTTAGCTATTTTTATAGCTATTTTTGCTAAAAACAGGAGGTACTTTTACTTGACAGGATAAAAATGACATCGTGTTTTTTTACACTACTTGAGGTGAATCTCACTTTTTCCTTATAAACCTCAATTTAATTAGTACAGGCTTAAATCTTATCAAACGGAGAAGTTTTTCTAAATGTGGGGTATTTTTAGTATAGTTGGATGATGACTAAAAAAAATTCGCGTATAATTTATGATTATTTTATTTTAAAACAAAACTTAGCTCATTTTAGCCGCTCAAAAGTTCTTTTCAAATGGTTTTAATAATGACTAACTCTATTTAAATTTGAAGTAAATTTTGTCAAGTTTACATTAAAGCAATCGTTAATGACTTAAATTAAATATTTCTTTAGTTATCGCTTCCTATTCAACAAAATACACGACTTACTTGAAAAAAAACAATACAAAACTTCTATTTCCTACTTTCTGCTGAACATTTTCCCATTGATTGCTATCACTTCTATAAAAATTTCCCTCTACTTATGAGACACCCTGTATAAACATATGTTATTAGATTCATTTAGTTATCAAAATCAACTACTTTAGGTTATACTCCATTTTGAATAGCGATAAGAGGGTAACCTTTATGTTCAACCAGGAAGCTGGAATTATCGATAATTAGCGCTTCTGTAAAAAAGGAAATCTAATGAAGCTCGTAGAAAGAATAGCACTTATGTCAGGTGGAGGTGTTATGCGACATTGTATGGCAGAGAAGATACCACGTAAACGATCTTTTTAAAGATAATATTACTAAATATCAAAGAGCATGTGAAGAAACTTTTAAATAAAACAAAATTGAATAAGGTTAATTTTAATGAAATCTTTCGATATCGTGTGTTTTTCTCCAATCACGTAAAATAACAGGTTACAATTATAAATTCTCTGGAGAGGTTAATCTTCAAAAGACTTCGAAAAAAGTCTAGTTCCAAAAAAGAGCTTAATAACTATCGACAATAAAAATTCCAGTGATACCGAAACTTTTTTTAAATATCTTTTTTATTCTCGTTTCAAGCCCAGCTACATATATTTTTTTTAAAATAATTTTATTGAAATTTACAACGGTATTGCATTAAAAATACAACAGGTAAATGTGGCATTGGTAACATGACATGTAAAATATGAAGAGAAACTACCCATTGGTAGAATTCAAATTAAAGTTCTATATTAGAAGATCTCGAGGCCATCTTCTTTTCAGACGCCTCGGAGGGTTATCAGGGATAGAGGAGGAAGCAATGTTTGAAACAAGAGGGTTCGGATGGTTCTGCAGTTTGTTATGGAAGGATAGGTATCTGGATTGGGCCAAATCGGAAACATATGGAACATTAAGGTCTTTATGGATGATTTTGTTTGTGACAAAGTAAGGAGCGTTGAGGATTTTACGAAGGATTTTGGATTGTAAGGATTGGATACGAGAGGAATTCGATGGCTTAGTGGAGCCCCAGAGCTCAATTCCGTAGGTCCAAATAGGTCTTATTATTGTCATATATATGAGTCGTTTGTAAATAGTTGGAAGTTTAGAGCGTTTGTCTAGTAAGTGTTGGAGTAGTCGGAAACGTCGAGCAGTTTCTTGTCGTTTCAGTCTTGTATGAGGATTCCATGTGAGTCGTTTGTCGAGGTGGAGTCCTAGGTAACGAATTTGTTCAACTGGGATAAGTGGGGAATTGTTAAAGAATACTGTAGGACAGGAGGTCATAGGTTTGCGACGCAGGGTAAAGGTAATTTGATGGGATTTATTGGAGTTTATTTTAATCCTCCAGTTTTGACACCATTCTTCAAGATTTGTGATGTGTGATTGGAGAGTTTGGGATGCAATTGATGGATCGTTGTTAACTGATAGGATACACGTGTCATCGGCATAGGTGGTGATGACAGTGTTGGGATGGGTTGGAATGTCAGCTGTATAAACTGTGTAAAGGATAGGACCTAGGATACTACCTTGAGGAACACCAGCAAATTGAGATAAAAGAGATGAACAGGCATTTTTGTGATTTACTTTGAAGTATCTATCACTAAGGTAGGAACGGATAATGAGGAAGTATGTAGGTGGTAGGAATTTACGGAGTTTGTACATCAGTCCCGGATGCCAGACTCGATCAAACGCCTGTTCAACGTCGAGAAAGACTCCCGTGCAGTACATTCCGCGCTCCAATGCAGAGGAAACCACGTCTACCACACGATGACATTGCTGAATAGTGGAGTGAGATGTACGGAATCCAAATTGGTGATCTGGGATTATGTTATTAGAATCTAGGATGGGATACAGGCGTTTTAAGATGAGTTTTTCTAGGATTTTGCCCATAATGGGTAAAAGAGAGATAGGACGGTAAGAGGATGGGTATTCTGGCGGCTTTGTGGGTTTCGGTATCATTTTGACTATGGATAGTTTCCAAGAGTCAGGAAAATATGTAGTTCGGAGTACCGCATTATATATATAGGTGAGGAATAATACGGCTTTCTGAGGAAGCAGTTTTAGGATCTGGGATGTGATTAGGTCATGGCCAGGAGCTTTGCGGGAAGGTAATCTATGAATGATATTGGATATTTCTGAAGGATGAAATGCTTTAGGTGGAAGGGTCAATTGGAGTGGAATATCGAGTTCTGCTTCAATACACTCAAGGTGGATTGGATTTAGGATATCTGGGTGTGGATTAAATGTTTTGAAGAGGTGTTGAGCAAATATTTCAGATTTTTCTTCATCAGATCTAGACCAGGTTTGGGTTTCGGTAAGAAGTGGGTGGTTAAAATCTTTGAATTTTAAGAGCTTTTTAGTGGTCAACCATAGTGATTTGTCAGTAGTTGTTAGATTTTCTGTTAAGTTAAGTAAATTTTGGATTTTGTATTTCCTAATTTCAGCTTTTAGTTGGTTAGTTAACTTGTTGTAATATGACTTGTCTGATGGGTATCTAGTCCTATGCCACTTCGATCTTGCTCTGCGTTTTTCCTTTAATAAGATACGAATGTGCTGTGGCAAGTTAGTCTGTTGGGAGTTGTTATTTTTATTGGTTGATGTGTTATCGTTAATTTTGTCACTTATAGATGAAGTAAGTACCTCTATGGCTGAGTCAATGTCATTTTTCGTCTTAAGTGGAATATTTAGGTCCAATTAATCTTCCAAATCTTTACGAAATTTGTCCCAGTTTACTCGTCCTGTGATAAGTGAAGGAGAAAAGGAGGGCTTAGGAACAAAAGTTGAGTGCAATGAAATCAGAACTGGACTATGAACTGAAGAGAGGTCATCCAGGGATTTGATAGTGGCGTAGGAAGAGGAAATCTGGGAGGATATCAGGTCGTTTTTTGAGGGAGGTTGGCCAATAGGTAGGATTCATAGGTGAGAGGATGGAGCTAAATATTTTACGAAATTTCGTTACTCACAATACGCCGTCGTACCACTGCACCTTCGGTACTTCAATTATTTTTATCCTTAGTGCACGAACCCGTTCTGAGATCTTGATCATCCACTTCGTACAGCCGAGAAACTTGAAGGCCTTTTTGTGTTTTAGCTTTTCAAACTTCTGACGTAAATGTTGAATTTTGGAGAGCCATCCTAAATCTGTAAAAAAAAAAAAATTATTAGAAATAAAATAAATTTAAATTTTTGATAGTAATTTTATTAAAACATAGCTTAATAAACAGTTTACCAAAAAAAAAAAAAAAAAAATTAAAAACTTACAGTTCGGTAAAGTAACAGTTCGTCATATTTGATCCGTACAAGAAGTAAAGGCGAAGAAAAAGGTAAATTAATTTGTTTTATTTAATAATTTGTATTATACAAACCTTTTTAGCCATATATCTGCTAATATTGATTAAAAATTAAAAATATATATTAATAATTTATATTAAATTGAGCTTTGTCCCACATTTTCAAAACTATAATCGGAATGTTCCGCAAAAGGGAAAAATTGGTACAGTTGTGACAGTCGTCGTACTAGCGAAATTATAAGGAATTTCCGATAGATTTATTAGGAAGAAAGGGATGCTGTGCCTGTCTGAACGTATTTAACAGTATTACTAATGCATCGCGCGACATTAATGCTAGTATAATACTCCTTCATTACTTTTTAACAGATTAAAAGTAAATATTTTTATTAAAGTAACTGTTTTTATTCTATTTCCTTGAATTACTGTCTTTATATATGTGCCATTTCTGGCGGTTAACCTTATACACCATATACGGGTTAACCATCTACTTTTTGTTAAATAAATATATAATAATATTAATAATAAAAGGCTTAGCGAACCCGAAGGTTCGATGCCGACACCACCAATCGCTTATTACACACCTCCCTCCATCGTTCACCGTCCAAACCCAGTCCCTTCAGATCGGCTTTAATGCAATATTCCCACCTTCGCTTCGGTCTACCCCTCGGACGCTTACCATTCGGCACAGCAAATATTAACCTTTTAGGAATTCTCTCGTTACCAAGCCCAACAACTTTACAAGCCCATTTGATTCGCCGCGATGAAATTACTTCAATTATATTACCCGAATACAGTTCACGCAATTCGGCGTTGTGTAACCGTCTGAACTCTCCGGTTGACTCATCCTTCTTCGGTCCAAATATCCTACGCAATACTTTATTTTCAAAAACCTTAAGACGCTGCTCATCCCTTAATGTAAGCGGCCAAGTTTCGCATCCATAAAGAACTGTAGGCAAGATAATTGTTTTATAGATTCTAAGTTCCGGGACAAGAGGCGAGAACTAAGTAGTTTTGTCACAGAAAAATAACAAGCATTTCCCGCCTTCAGTCTAACCTTAATCTCTTCTTCAATTTCGTTTTTTCTAGTTATCGTAGAACCTAGATACCTAAATTTATCTACCTCTTCAAACATATTACCATCTATATCGATATCACCAGTAGTATCGCCATTTTTGCAGCTAACTATATATTTTGTTTTATCCATGTTTATTTCGAGTCCTAGTTCCTTACCGGCTTTCATTAACGTTGTCGTGTTTAGTTTTATAGTTTCCACGTCATCGCTTAACAGTACCAGATCATCAGCATAGCCCAGCACGGATGTTGTCCCACCCAGATCCAACCCTTTCTCGGTACGCATTACCTCCCTAATAGCATGTTCTAATGCCAAATTGAACAGGACAGGCGAAAGGGAATCACCCTGTTTTAAACCCGAACGAACCTCAAATTTTTCGGACAAATTATTACCGATTCTAACTTTATTGAGTGTCTCCGTCAAGCACATCCTGACTAGATTTACAAGTTTTTTTGGAATCCCTTGCTCGATTAGAATATTATACAGTTTCTGGCGGTCAATAGAATCGTAAGCCTTTTTAAAATCTATATACAGCTGGTGAACAATACCGTAGTACTCCAATTTTTTCTCTAATATTAGCCGTAAAGAAAATATTTGATCAATAGTCGAACAATTCCGTCTAAATCCGCATTGGTAGTCTCCGATAATTTCCTCGCCATATTCTGTGATTCGACTGGTTAAGATTAAAGTGAATATTTTATAACATACCGGGAGGAGTGAAATTCCTCGATAGTTATTACAATCCGCCCTCGGGCCCTTTTTGTGAATCGGAATAAGAATAGATTCTTTCCATTCTTCAGGTAATTTCTCGTTCACCCAGATCTTTTTAACCAACCGATGTATTTTAGAAACTCCAGCTTCCCCGCATGCCTTAATTAGTTCAGTAGGAATATTATCGATTCCCGCTGCTTTATATGATTTTAATTTTCCGATAGCTACTTCAACTTCCTCTTTACTTGGTCCTTCTATTAACGGTTCAGCACTCTGGTACTCAGAAGGAGGACACAGATCATAATTTCCCGTATTTAAAATATTGTCAAAGTGGTCCTTAAACTTATTCAATATGTCAACCGGATCGGTCAGAATATTGTTATTATCATCCCTAATTCCAGACGTTACGGGCCCTACACATTTACGTGATCTGTTTATACCTTTGTACATGTCTCTTACGTTATTTTCGTTTCTATTAGTTTCTATTTCAATTATTTTATTTTTAAGATACTCCCTTTTTTTATTTTTGAGCAATTTTGTCGTTTCGTTCTTTGAGGTTCGGAAGTATTCCAGATTGTCTTCGCTAGGATTATTTAGAGCTTTTAATTTAGCGGCTTTTCGTTTTTCGCACATGTTTAAGCAATCTTCATCAAACCACGGTTTGTTATTCTTATTTTCCTTTTTTCCTAGACACGAGTTACCGACCGCTTTAATATTATCCCTGATCTCTACCCATAACTTGTCAATATCCTCGTGGTCCTCGTCAGGAAGCTCTAAAGCTTCAAACCTATTCTTAACATCTAGCTCGAATTGGGTTCTAATTGATGGATTTTTTAATTTGTCCAAATTAAAATTCTCAAAATCGAAACGGTTTTCTTTTCTCTTTTTTATATTAAGTTTTTGTCGAAGTTTCGCGATTACTAATTCATGATCCGACCCACATTCTGCTCCGCGATAAGACCGTACATTAATTATACTGCTTTGCCAGCTATGTTGTATCAAGACATGATCGATTTGATTTCGTGTTTTCGAATCCGGCGATGTCCAAGTGTATTTATGAATATCCTTATCTTTAAACATCGTACTTTTAATTATCAGGTTTTTCGAGATGGAAAAGTTTATCAGACGGATCCCATTAACATTACTATATTCGTGCAAACTTTCTTTACCAATCGTCGGAATATAAACTTCTTCCCTTCCTACCTTTGCGTTCGCGTCACCTACAATCATTTTCATGTAGTTTCGCGGTAGTTTATCATAAACCCATTCGAGTTTATCGTAAAATTCACTTTTGACTTCATCCTCACTGTCTTCGGTCGGACAATGTATGTTTATTAATGTGATTTTAAACCAACGTCCCTGAAATATAGCTACCGAAATTCTATCACTAAAGAATTGTACGTCCCTCAAAGCGGATAGTAATCTACTCCTAATTAGAAACCCGGTACCTAAACAATGATTCCCGCTTCCTCCTTACCAAATAGTGTACTTTCCTTCCCTCGTCGTGCCCTCCCCTGGCCAACGAACCTCTTGCAGAGCCACGACATCTAAATTGTACCCATTTACCTCATTCGCGACCGATTTTAGCCCCCCTGCTGTGTTTAAACTCCTTACGTTCCACGTACCAATATATAAATCCCTATATTTCAACTTGCGCCATGAATCCCCTAAAGCAGTCCCCACCCGGAGACCCGAACGGGGGACTAGTTTACTTCCGGATAATGAGCGTTTTACCTTAGGGAGATCCATGACTATTTGTGGTGTTTGGTAAACTAAAGATATGTGAGTAGGGCGCTCAATCCTACGTCACACCCTCCAGCAAGTCTGGTGGGCCCCTACCTCCAGCAAGTCTGGAGGTCCCCTCTCATTGTTGGTCAGCGAGTCCATCGGACTTAGACGGGAGGAACTTCCACTGACCATCCCCAAATCCGCCACCCGTGGGACGCTCCCCATACGCGGTAATGAGCCCGCGCGAGGTAAATAAATAAATATATATATATATATATATATATATATATATATATATATATATATATATATATATATATATATATATATATAAATTGACAATTTATCATATATATATATTTCTTTACTCTATTTTTGCACTAATAGCCCTATGTCTGTAGGGTTTTCATATCTGTTACTGAATATTAGTTATTAAAAAAATTATATCTTACTTCGCCTAGAATTTATCTCTGACATGTTGGCAAAAACCATATCAAAGTGGGTTATAATTAAGTTATGGTAATAGCCAACAGTTTGATTATACTCTATCGATAGATAGAACGGCTCCATGGGTTTATATATCTTTGGTAGTAACACGTCAAATGAAAGGCAGCATACGTTAGCAAACGTCTGAAAAAAAAAATGTAACTATGAAACATTAAGTAAATAACAATGAAATTTGAAGTACTGGCAGACCTGGACAGTAATTCAAATGAAATATTTCAAAATACAAAATAAAATAAACATTTTTATATATTGAATTATTAGAAGTAAAATATTAAATATATTTATGATAAATAACCATATTTATGTGAAACTTTTTTTTGTGAAATTTTTATATAATTATTATATTTAATCAATATTTGATTAATTTTATACAGAAAAGAACTATTTTAATGTCACACATCTCTATTTTATAATTAAAACATATTTTTAACAAGAATTATTATTTTACGTTTTTAAACATTTTTTCTTTCAAAACAAAACAACATTAGTCACAAAAACTAGTAATTATACAGGGAGTCCCGTAAGTAGAGGAAAATTATAATAGAAGTGATATCGGACCTCAAGAGCTACAAAAATGTTCATATAAACAATGTGCCAATTTTCAGCAGAAAGTAGGCAATAGAAGTTTTGTGTCTTTTTTTTTTTTTTTTTAATTAAGTCATGTTTTTTGTTGAATAGAAAGCGATAACTAAAAAAATATTTAATTTAAGTAATCAACAATTGTTTCACTTTAAATTTAATAAAGTTTATCATTGTTAAAATCATTCAAAAATGACTTTCGAGAGGGTTAAAGTAAGCTAAGTACTGTTAAAAAAAAAAAATCATAAATTATACGCGAATTGTTTTAGTCATCAATCAACTATGCTACAGATACTCCGCATTTAGAAAAAATTCTTCGTTTGATAACTTTTAAGCCTGTATTAATTAAATTGAAGTTTATAAGGAAAAAGTTTGAGATTCACTTCATGTTGTGTATAAAAACGTGACGTCATTTTGTATGCTGTCAAGTAAAAGTACTCCCTGTTTTTAGCAAAAATAACCACAAATAATTGTTGTAAAGCTTTTATTTCTTGTTTTTGCGTGATCTGGGATGTTTTATAATAAACATAATTGCCAAAATACACTTTTATACGGTAAAGTGTTTATGATACTGATTTTTTTTCATCCACATCTGTATAATAGAAAATGATCAGTATTTGCAAGTGACAAAATAAACGTTAATATTAACGTTTTCATGACAATAATTGAAACAATGAGCAGGTTTCTTTATTTTACACGTACATTTAAGGACTGGAAACATTTATTTTGTCTCTTTTAAATATGGATCTATTCCTATCATACAGATGCGGATGAAAAACACACTTCCATAAACACTTTAACGGAATAATATTTGAAAATCATAATTTTTCAAATTGTTTTTTTTATAAATAAAACGTGTATTTAGGCAATTAAGTTTATTATAAAATATCCTAGATCGTGGAATAACAAGAAATAAAAGCTCTATAACAATTATTTGTAGTAATTTTTGCTGAAAACTTAGTAATTTTTTACACAACTTAAGGTAAATCTTGAAATTCAAGACTTAAAGATTATTAAACGAAGAGGTTTTTCTAAATCTGTAGTATAGTTGGATGATTATTAAAAAATGATTTTCTTTTAAACCAAACTTAGATTATTTTAGCAGCTCGAACTAAACTTAGTTAGAACTTAACTAAGTTTTGTTTTTTAAAAAATTACATATTATTCGAGATTTTTTTTTAGTCATCTTCCAACTATACTACAGATACTGCTCTCATAATTAATAAATTAATAATAATATTGATTGAATAAAATAATCTATTCCCAATTTATTATTAACTCCTTCCCTCGCAGAAATAAACTTATATTTTAAGGAATTAGTTGTAAATCGCCACTTGATGAGAAGTATTTGGTAATTGTATTTTGTAATTAAAATACGTGATACTTTTGGTATTTTGAATGTGAAATGCTCTTTTTTTTTTTTTAATAAAATATTTTGCAATTGAAATACATTGTATTTTTAAAACACAAAGTACTTGGTATATTAAAAGCTGCATTTTAAAATAATATTTTTAATTTTTTGTCCAAGCTTGCATCGAAATCATGCTAGAAAATTTTTATGTAGGCAACTAAAATAGATAGATATGACACAAATTTAATACCTTATTAAGACGGTAATAGATAATTATCTTAAATATTAATTTTAATTTAAAAAAGAATTGAAATTAGAAACCAATAAGTTAAGAAATTTATAAAGAAATAGATTTAATTATATAATTAATGTAAGCCTGTGCAACTTCTTTCTCTTTTTAAATTAAGTTTCAAATATCAATTAAAAATAGTTTTATTTTATTAGTTTCATAACATTTCAGATCTTCGTTTCAATCAATTAGATGCTTATTAATTTTAACATAAAAATAAAAATACAATTTAAACGTACAAAATTAAAACACTTACTATAGGTTAAGGTGAAATTTGCATGGAAATTGAAAAAGTACATTTCCAAAAAACTCTTCATATTTAAATACGCCATGATGTGACATGACCAGAAACGCATGATGAGAAACTTTTAAAAATAACAAATTATAACACTCTTTGGAACCAGAGGGAGTTATTGTCAGCGGGTCACCGATTTCAACCAAATTTATTTAGGTGAATCTCTTCCGAAAAATATATATGACACATTTCTCGGGATTCTTTTCAGTTGACCATAGGAGCCGAGACAAAAAATATGATTTATAAATGTTATTTATTTTTTTAAGTTGCTCTGCATGAATCTAAAGGGTATTTTACTCGTATGCCAATCTATTTCTTTCTTTTTATAAAAAATGAAAACATATAGCCGGTAGTATTAAATAAGTACAAATATGGGAGAAATTACTAAATCCAAAAGACGCTTTTGTTAGGAAAAACCAAGTCAGTTTCGTTTTTAGTATCATTGAAAATGAAAAAAAAAATCTAGGAATTGAAATCGAAAAATATTAATTTTAGGAATCGATTTTGTAAAAATCAACAACCAGAAAAAAATTCTGTCTTCGACTTTCTTCAAAGATTCCAGTTTTTTTTTTTAATTTTAAGACTATTCCATCGATTCCCAACCTAGATATCGCGTGATGTCACTTGTTTGTTACTATTGCTTGCAGCATATCGAAAAGTTTTCTATGAAATGTTTAATATTTATATTAATAAATATATAATAATTAATTGTGAGAATGAATGCTCACTTTGAATGTTCTAATTTATTTTATTTTTTTAAATCATAATTTTTCTACTAGGCATGATGCACATAGACCAGTTTCCTATTCAAATGTTTTACAATTCTTTTATTAAATTTATGAATATTTAAAAATCTAAGAAGAGTTTCTAGATATAAAATTCAATAATAATTCATTTATCGATATAATATCATTGCTATTGTTTTGATTAATCTCTTTCTTTGGTAGTAAAAAAAAAAAATAATGAAACTTAGCATTGCAGTTAACTAATCTTATAACTAGTTATATCTCATGTCGCTTTTAATTAATTTTCAATTCTAATTTGAAACTGTGTTAATTTAATAAAAGAAAACTATATCGCATTAATACAATCACTGCGCTTGGTGTTTTCGCTTTGTCTGTAGAAATGCATTTCATTACTTTTAGAAATGAAAAAGATGTCTGCTACTATTAGTACAGTAAAGTTATGGAAAACCCCCCGAATTACAAAAATAAAGATAAAACTTGTCAGAAATTGTTTATTACCCTCCATATGATAACTGGTAGAAAGTCCTAAAGAATACTGCGTCGGGTGGAGAAGAGGAGGAGAAGAATAGAAACATTATATATTTTTAGTTTTTTTTAAGAATATCTCAAAAATTGTGAATTTTTTCGCAAAAATTGTTCAGTGTAATATTAAAGTACTTTAAAATCTCTATAAAATGAACCGATACATTTTTTTGATAAAATCAATGGTTATGGAGATATTCAAGAAATTATATTCATTTTATTTTCACTTTAAGCAAAAATTGCTTCAAACCACAATATTTATGTTGTTCATAGTAGACGATACCTTTTTTTAAGTTTAATTATTTTTTTAACATTTCCGATAATTCAAATTATTATTCAAAGTTTCTTTTGATGGTTCTAAAAAGTCATTGACAACAGAATTATATTCAATATCAATCAATGGGTAATTTCGTAGTAATAGTAAAGTAAATCTTGTCTATTTTAAAACTATTTAAAGAGGACTTTTAAGCAGTTAAACTACGCTTACTTAAGTTCGGTTTTTCAAAAAATCAAGGATTCTTCGCGATTTTTTAATAACCTCCCAACAGGACAGAAGAAACCACACATTCAGAAAAACTTCCTTCCTTTATGAGCTTTAAGTCTATTGTAATTAAGTTGTGGTTTGTTACAGAGTAAGTTGAGATTCGTCGCTAAAGGTGTAAAAATATCTGGGTCGATCACTAACTTTACCGTACTAATAATATTTTTACGCAATTAGAGAAAATGTAAACTCAACTTAATTAATATAAACTTACAGGTCATAAAATAAGGAAGTTTTGCTAAAAGTATGGTATCTTCAGTCAAGTTGAGAGTTTATAAAAAAAATTGCGAAGAATCTTTGATTTTATGAAAACCTGAACTTACCGTAGTTTCACTGATCAAAAGCCCCCTTTTAAATGGTTTTTGAATCGACAAGATTTACTTTTATTTATTTAAAATTTAATCTGGTTTACTATGAAGTAACGGGTTGTAGCCTAAATTAAAAAATATTTTAGTTATTGCTTTTTATTCAACATATGTTGGCTTAAAAAATACAGTATTTGAGTTTTCTGGGTCTCTGTATGTCATGGTTTATGGTCAATTTTTATAAGTTTAAATGTCTTCTCTCACATATTATTAATTATATAAAATTAATGTAAATCTAAACAACATAATTTTTATGGTTTGAAGTACTTTTTACTTAAAGTGAAAATGTAATAAATATAATCTCATAAATATCTCCGGAACCATTAATTTTACCAGAAAAAAAAGTAGAGAATTATTTTTATAAAGATTTTAAATTCCTTTAATATTATACTGAATAATCTTTACGAAAAATCTAATAGTTTTTGAGATATTCTAAAAAAATATCATTTTTCTGTCCTTCTCTCCTCGTCCCCCAAAACACGAAAAGGGATTGTTGGGGAGTTTTTACCAGTTATTATATGGAGGGTAATAAACAATTTCTGACAATTTTCATCTTCATTTTTTTATTGAATACTTAGTAGTTGACCGTTGTATTATTAAGGAAGGAGGTGAGCCGGGGTGTCGGTCATAAAGGTAAAACTATTTTATTAAAAGCCAACGTTTCGACCCGACTTTGCAGGTCCTCTTCAGGGCTAGAACGGACAAGATACAAAAAGATATAGAGAATTGTGAAAGTTACATAATATTTAGATAAACAATTATAAACAATATGAATAAACTTAGTAAAATTATAAACAGGAAGTACATTAAATATTAAGAACAATAAGTTATATAAACAGAGTAAGCTAAGTAACAAGATCCTAAACTGAAGTGAACAGATAGTTTCAATTGTTGTAGTATAATATATAATATAATATATGCAATTGTGAATATACTCCTACAGATCTACAGTAGAGAGATTGGAAGAAAGGGAAAAAGGATATAATATGAAATAATGGACATAAAGGGATGTGGAGAAAGAAAATAAAAAATAAAAATAAGTAAATAAAATTAGAAGAATAAAAATAGAGATCTATAGGTAAGTTCAGCAAGAGTTTTACTTAGAACTGGAAAACCTGGGTAAGTACCCTTAGAGAAATTTGCTGACCTAGGAATGGTGAGGGGGTAAGTATTAAAAGTAAAACAAAACCTGGAATATTAAAGTATCTAAAATTTGAAGATTTGGATGGATCCAAGGGAAAATACTATATCTATGAACTAATAAATTATAAATGTATGCATATATATAAGTGCAATGTGAATAAAAAAAAAAAATGAAAGAAGTGAAACGTACATAG
Organism: Nezara viridula; assembly: GCA_928085145.1. NCBI lineage: Eukaryota > Metazoa > Arthropoda > Insecta > Hemiptera > Pentatomidae > Nezara > Nezara viridula. The sequence goes on from OV725078.1 coordinate 130,521,187, forward strand.
AAGTAAAATGTAAATATAAAAATAAGAGACCATACATTGCAGAAATAATTTAGAATTATAGAGAGGAAACAAATATGAATAATTATAATCTTACTTAGTTGTACACATGTAAGAAAATTACTTTTAAATATTAGATAATATTGAGACATAATGTTAAAAAGTACAATGAATACAAAGTAAAAACGGATGATCGTACATTGACGTAGAATGTAAATATAAAATTAAGAATAAAAGAGAGATCATACAAATCGGAAATTCTTAAAAATAATTAAATTAATCAATAAAAATTGAAAATAGATAAAAAATAATAAGATGTAATAAATAAGTTATTTTTCACTTATAACATTCTAATTGTGCCTATATGTTAAAGGAATGCAGTTTTTATATGCTTTATGTTTAACATCATTCTGTTCCATGTGAATGCGAATGGATACGGAAATGAGTCTTTTTTCATGGTTAGGAACCGTGGCAAGGATAGACGTTTTTCCAAAATCAAATGAATGGTCGAGAGTTAAGGCATGTTCTGATAGTTTGAAGGCGGAAGGGTTCCGGAAAGTTATGGATGTTTCATGTTGGAAAATGGAGGTTTTGAGATGGTTTTTGGCTTCACCAATAAAGGAGCTATTACAATTAGGAGAGCGTGGTTTCCGGTAAACTACATTAGATCGGTATTGTAAGAGTATGGGATCCTTCAAGTTTGTGGAAAAGAATGAAAATTTGTAACGGGGCTTGAGGCCAAGACGTAAGGGTTATATTCGATTTAAGGATTATCTGAAAGAATAGGAATATAGGAGAGATATTTGTATATGAAAGGAGTGGTAGGCAATTGTGGGGAGTTGAGAGAAGGGTAGGTTGTGCTCTTTTTGGTTGTATAGCTGTTTAAAAGTTTAAGTATAGTATTGAGAAAGAAATTATTGGAACTATTATTGGGGGTATATTTTAGACACGCTGAGTGTTAGCTTGGTGATGTCGTGGATCAGATAAAGAGAGAGGTAGGTGAATAAGGTTTTTGGCGGTATTGATCTTTTGGTGGTATGAGTGTTGAGAATAAAAGTTGAGTAGTCTGCCAGAGTATGTGGCTTCAGTATACCAGTCAGTAGAAACATAGCCGTCAATGGTCTTTATTATTAGGAGGTCTAAGAAAGGGAGAGAATTGTTAACTTCTTTCTCTATAGTGAAACGAAGACGGGGGTGGTAAGAGTTGAACGAGGAAAGAATTTGAGGGAAGCTGTTAGGGTTAAGAACAAAGAGAAGGTCATCGACATATTTTTTGATTAAAATGATGTCTTGATGAAAAGAAGGGATAAAAGAGTCTAGAAGATCATTAAGAACAATATACTGTTCTTGATGGACTTCTTATATCATATACACTGACAGGCAAAAAATTCCACCCACTTGTAAAAAAAGTTGTATTTTTATATAATACATGGTATTTGTAGATAATACTTAGTATTTATGGAATTTTATAATCTTTTTTACCTTTAATAATCAAAATGTGATTGGGTAAGAAAGATTAGAGAAAAAAAATTGAAAACGAACCATTATTATTCTAAAATAAATTAATTACATCACCGTTTAGTAGCGCGTGTTTCCTCCTTTTGCCTTCACTACTTCTTGAAGACGCCTCGGCATACTTTCCACCAGTCGGGAAATGTCCCTTTGCTGTAGGATAGCCCATTCCTCCCGAAGAGCCCTTTCAAGGTCCTGCAGTGTATCAGGAAGTGTTGCACACGCTCTTATTCGTCTTTCGAGGTTATCCCATAAATGCTCAATGGGGTTCAAATCTGGAAAACGTGCTGGCCAGGCTAAAACCTCAATATTGTTCTGTTGAAGGAACGTCTGCACTATGCGGACGACATGTGGACGTGCATTATCGTGCATTAGAATAGAACGATCGCCAATTTCGTTGAGGATAGGCAACACATGCGGTTCCAAAATCTCATCTACATAACGAATGGCCGGATTCCACAAAGACAAAGACCCTCCACGAACAACAACCAATTCTGTGCGGCGCTCCATTGAAATCCCAGCCCACAACATTAAGGAACCACGTTGGAAAGGTTGGTTCTGGGAAAAATTACAGGCTGCATATCTTTCGTTTCTTCTTCTCCACACCCTTTCACGCCCGTCTGGAGATCGAAGAGCGAATCTTGACTCATCTGCAAAAAGTACAGCACTCCATTCGTCCATAGTCCAATGGTTGTGTTCTCGAGCAAAAGCCAGCCGTGTTACTCTGTGAGTTCTGGTCAACTCTGGTCCTCTTACTGGACGAAAAGCCATTAATCCATACTCATCTTCTCCGAGCGGTACGTTCAGAAATTTGCACACCTCGAACTTCTTCGAGCTGATGAATCGCTTGAACAACGGTAAGGTGCCGGTTTCGTAAAATTCTCGAAGTCAAAAACCGGTCATCCCGTGGTTTTGTTACCTTAGGCCGTCCAGAACCGGGCCTTCTATTGTAAGAACCAGTTTCCCGAAAACGCCTGACGGCGTCTCGTAAAGTTTCATATGGAACCCCGATGGCATTAGCTGCATATCTAATGGAACGTCCATCATCAATAAGTGCCACACCACGCACAACATCCTCAGCACTAAGAAGCATTTTTAAACTTAATATTGAAAAAATTAAAAGAAGGAGACTAAGAAATGTGCTGCAAGAAACGGCACTGAACTAATGATACTGAATAAACATTTCGATTCCACAGAAAGTTAACATTGGAATCTAGAATCATTTCATTGAATTAAGGATTAAGGGTTATTGTCCTCTATATTAACTTTCCTAATTGAAAACAAACAAAAATATAACCTATTTATTCATTAAAAACAATAGATCAATCCAAAGCAGAAATATTTTTAGATGAAAACATAAAAAAATCAAGTGGGTGGAATTTTTTGCCTATCAGTGTATTATATACCTTATATATTATACTACAACAATTTTTACCATCTATTTACTTCAGTTTAGGATCTTATTACTTAGCTTACTCTGTTTATATTTTAATGTATTTACTGTTTATAATTGTAATAAGTTTATTCACATTGTTTATAATTTTTTATTAAATATTATGTAACTTCCACAATTCTCTATATCTTTTTGTATCTTATCTGTTTTAGCCATAAGAAGACCTGCAAAGCCGGGTAGAAAGGTTTTTGTTTTTATAAAATAGTTTTGCCACTATTTAGTCTATTTATGACCGACACCCCGGATCATCTCCTTCCTTCATTTTTTTAATGTTGGGGCCAATCCCTAATTTTACTGGACTATATACGTATATATATAATTTTTATTGATACATCTACATTTTCTTTTTAAATTTATAAACAGTAACCTACCTACAATTAACAATGAACAAAAACAAGATGCCCGCTACTCAAGACATAACCTATAAATGTGCTCGCTGTTGAAAAAAAGTTGTGAAACTCCTGCTAGACTACATAGACAACAAGAAATAGCATAAATCCAACAAGTAAATTAAAATCGAATATAGAAAATTAAAAAAATGTGAAAAGTTTTTCTTGATATGTACCTAATAGCAGAACAAATTGTTGATAAATATATATAAAGTTATTAATATAGGTAAAGAGAGCAGTGATTCAGCTTTCCAACGGCTGTAAAAACGTTTAATTTGGAGAACATTCTGAAGGATTCTGAATGGTTTTGTGAATGGAAAGGAAAATAATCGTACTATAAAATCAAGTTAAAAAAAATTACGTTTCTTCTATTTCAATATAACTTTGTAGTTATTTAAATTTAAAAACCAGGCTTGAATCTTTATGGAACCTTTTCAATAAGTTCTATTTTATCAGTTCTAGTGAAACATTTTAGAAAAAATATTTTTTTAAAAAGTTTTAAGGAACTGTTTGTAATAAAGTTCTAAATTTATAGTAAAAGTTTTACTTTTATTTAGTTAAGTTTTTAAAAGAAAAGTTAGGTCAAATGAGAAATGAACAGCAAGTGTTGTGAGATCAGAGTAATAATTAATCTTAAATAAATCAATTCATCCTAAGTTTGTTTGATTAGCTAAAAATAAAAGTAATTTTTTATATAGAGCAAAATTAACACTACTTTCAAATTAGAGTTTTAAAAAAACTAAATTTCTGTGAAACCTTTACTTGAAAGATTGCAAGGTAAAAGTTAGTAAATATTACAACTAAGTGTCTCAAATTTTATCTGCCGTAGGAATTAAATTTCAGTTTTAAGTCTTGATTTCTTCCATAGCCGTAGATTCCGAAAATGTGACTGCGTGGATAACATAGAACTAGAAAGTGGGTAAGCTATATTCCAGTAAATTCAGCCTATGTGGTGTAGAGAAAATCCAATCACTGAGTTGGACTGTAAGCCTTGTAATGCATCCTAAATAATGTTTGTAAATTAAAAAAATATATACTTAAAAATATATATATTTTAAAAAAAATTAATTGTACCAATTATCATTTATCCTTTTTTATTTCAAGGGGGAATGCGTAATTCAAGATTTAAGGATTTTTATATACTTTTAGTCGTTCTTCTGATGAAGACAGTCAACAAATTTTAACAATTAATTATGGCAGACCAATTTTAAACAATTTATAATTGTTTCAGCTTTTGATTTCTTAGAGTTTTCAGAATATTTTAATTTTTTTTTTTAATTTTAATAGTTCTAGATATGAAATGACAGAAAAAAGTAAAAATATCTTTTACGAATTTTCTGATAGGTTGACAGAATCTTGTGGGCGCCAGATACTTAATTTGTTAATTCGTAGAACGTTTTTGTTTTATTGGGTTGGCAAATAAGTCCTTTCGGTTTTTCTGTTTATTTTAATGTCACTATGATACACTTCTTGTCTTATAAATTATTCCCTAAGGTTGATTGTTTATCCTGTTGTAATATGTCAACAACTATATCTGTTAACTCTTATTGAAACTAGCTTAGCATTGTGTTTGCTGTTGCACAGTGAATATGAAAGAAAATATCATTCATTGCCGGCATATTTTGTTGTATTATTATAAAAAAGGTAAGCGTGCTGCAGAAGCTGCTAGAAAAATTTGCAGTGTTTATGGGTATGATGCCTCAAACGAACGCACCTGTCAAAATTGATGAGCCAAATTTCATTCAGGAAATTTTGAAATCAATGATGCTCAACGGTCTGGTCGCCCGCATGAAATTGAAACAAGCAATGTTAAGGCATTTGTTGATCAAAATCCCAGACAATCAGTGCGAGAGATTGCTATGGCTCTAAATGTGTGCACTTTAGACATTCTATGAACATGGCATTATGCAGTTAGTGGAAAGAAGGGGAAAAGTCATATTAAATCATATTCAATATATTGTAGATTAAAATAAATGTTATGTCTATAATACATTTAGTTTTATTTCACCCCAAAAAACAAAAAGGACTTATTTGACAACCCAAAAATTACAGTTAAAATTTCATTTCGAGCCACACTTAAAACTTATCTGACTTGCTTTTTCATAGTAAAAATTGATGTCTACTTTACTAGACGCAGCTTGTGGTTTTGATTATTTATTAAGCATTTGAACTAATCAAGTGTAGTCAGTAATATATATATATATATATATTTTTTTTTTTTTTTTTTTTTTTATCTTCTGAATTTTCATTACCGATAATTTTTCAGTTATTTTGGGACTAGGACTTTGTTCCTAATTTTTCAAGTAATGGTTTTACAGAACTTTTGTTTAAAATATCTGGTGTGTCCACTCACACCAGATAAAGTTTTTATATCTTTACATATGTTCACGAAGAAACAAAAAATAATTGAACTAGATACATTTTTCTGAAAATTGATCAACCATAAGATTTGGGTACGATTTATTTGATAAACTAAAGCAATGTAAACCGGCTTAAGGTACATCAGTGTAAAAATTTCAATACTTCCTAATATTGCCGATCAAAAACTTTTTGCCATAGCTTGTACGGTAATTCTCAAACAATAATTTCTGTTAAATTTAGAGAAAATAGTGAAGATTGTGTGATGCGGCAACAGATTTTCTTACTTTCACTTAGTCATTTTTATTCTCTCACCCACCCCTTTCTGACACCAGGATATGAACCCGTAATCTTACATTGGAAATTGAATAGCTGTAACTTCATTAATAGTTGTCCAAAATGAACGATTATTATATGGCTTTGTAGGGAATTTCATTACCTATCAAACGACAGGCGGAATGATTCATTCATTCATCGGAATAATGAAATGAAATGAAATGTATAGATCCGTCGAAAACCGCATGTCGGAAATTTGACCCGATTGCAATACTTTCCCTACCTAGTATAGGTAGGAAAGTAATAAGTTAAAAAATGTGTAAAAAATAGAATAAGCTGTATCATAATACTGGTTCGATTCCGATGATTTTTTTTTTTTTTTTTGTCTTGTTGGTAATTTACCTTTTAAAAGTTTTATTATAAATTTTACGGCATAATATATACTTAGGGAGTTAGGCCCCATAACGTTTTTCTTTTCTTTATAACTTTTTTTCCTGATTTTTTTCGGGAATTTAGTCTATATACGAAAATAGATAGAATAATCATTAGAACATTATTGGAACGTTTCATCAAAATCGTTGGAGCAGTTTTTGCGCTACAGTCTATAGAAAAATATGTTTTTCATTTATTGCGCGCAAGCTATTGTGCAAGGAGCACTGAATTTCTGTCACAGGTATCATTAGTCAAAACCATACAAAATGAAAAAAGAAGCAACAAAATCGGTTCAGTAGTTCCCGAGAAAATCTTGGCACAGACAGACAGACAGACCAATGGCTAAAAATGTGTTTTTCGGACTCAGGGGGCTCTGAAACGTATAGATCAGTTGAAAACCGCATGTCGGAAATTTGACCCGATTGCAATACTTTCCTTACCTAGTATAGGTAGGAAAGAAAAAAAATAAACTATTATTTAAAAGTTATATCATTTTCGCTAAAAAGATGATCTAAGAAATCATTGTTACTCATAGCTACTCAAAAGAAACGACAAAGACAAACTATAACTTCAATCTAAGCCGAATTACCTTTCAATTTTTATTTAACGAAACTTTTTTTAAGATCTTGAATAAATACATATTGAACTTTTACCACAAACCTGGCACTTCATTACAAAAAAAAGTTCCTTAAAGCTTTTATTGTATTGTAAGAACTTTAAAAAAAAAAAAGTTTCACATAAACTGTTATAATGGAGTTTATTTAGAAATGTTCAACCTCTGATTGAAATCAGAGGCATAACAAAGGCAAAACATATAATACAAATTATTGTTGAAATCATATCATTTTTTTTTCTCGGCTTCTCGAAACGTGGTCGTCTTTTATGTACCAATACAAATACATTATTAGGCTTTAGCCTCCTTTTCTTTTAAATAATTCTAGTTGAGATTTGCTGAGGGATAAATAATTACCCTTGTGATGAAATTGCAGCAATACGCTACAACATCATCCTTAGAAGGTACAAAGCGGATACTACTTTCTTCATCATTAGGAAGGACTCCAATAATTTTCACTTCCAGTCGGATTTCTGACGACAGGAACATTACTATTTGGTCCATTAGTCCGCATATAAGTTGAATGTACTAAAAAACAAAAATATGAATTAGTCGAAATATTGTTGGAATTAGTGTTTACAAAACTTATTTTATGTTTGTAACAAAAATCTGAGTTATTGTTTTATACTACAAACATATATACATATATTATATATACTTCCATAGCCTTAATTTCCGAAAATGAGACTGCGGGGGTAACTTAGAACTAGAAATTGGGTACGATGTATTCCGGTTAATATTGACACATGTGACGTAAAGAAAATTCAACCCCAGAGTTAGATTGTGAGTCATCTACTGCATCATAAATAATTTTCGGAAATCAAAAAATATATACTTATGATTCATTAAAAAAAATAATAGTAATAATTGTACCCATTGAATAGATAATAAAAATAGATTAAATATTAAAGAATATATATCAAAACAGAAATTTGTAATCAATTTTTATTTCAAGGGAGATGTAAATTAAGTTTGAATAAACAAAACAAGGTTTTTTATATATTTTTAGTAGTTCTTCTGAAGGTGACAGCCAAGAAATTTTAACAATAAATTATAACAAACCAATTTTAAACAATTTATAATTGTTACAGCTTTTGATTCCCAGGTGTTTTAAGGAAGTTTTAAAAATTAGAGCAAAAATACCCAAACCTTCTTATACACTTCACTTTTTTAATAACAATTAATATTAAAAAAAAAGAATATAGTCCAAAGGATTAATTTTATAGAGTTTAAGTATACTTGAGTATAAATTTCAAACTCTCTTTAAAGTGGGTAAAAAAAAAAAGGAAAACGAATTTTAAAAAGTCAAAAATTTGATGCCAAGTAACCCGCTTTGACGGTACTTATTTCGATTTTTTAAAATTTACATTTCGGTATATGGCTCGCATTATAGATACTAAATTACAAACAGATATGCGTATCCGCATTTAAAGGCTTATTTCATTTTTACATATTTGTAATTTGTTAATTTCTAAGGTGAGCATATTAATAATTTATCACTTATGAATTTTCTTTTATATACAGAAAATTAATATTTTGATAAGCCCTTCAGAATTTTTTAACATGCGGATTGTTAACTTAATTTCTGAATTTACTAATTTTTTTCCCTTAGTATCGCCAGTTACTTATTTATCACATATTCAGAACTGTTACAGATTCGTTAAATACACTTACATACAATTTTTAATACAATAAATACAATTTTAAATAATATTCTTTCATAATAAATGAAGGGCATCAAAATGATGAACGTACAATTTTCAATAAAACATTTATTGTTTTATGGCATATGATTTGTAAACAATAACTGTTATTGCAAAAGTAGGCGTTACTAAAAGTGGCACAACAGACGCATGTAGCGGTCCTAGGCCTGCTGGATATGCCGTTTTTTCTCAAGTCTTCTTTCACGTTGTCTATCCATCTTGCGTTCGGTCTTTCCCTAGACCTAACCCCCTCTGGCTTCTCATGATAAAGCCTTCTCGCTGTCCTCGTTTCATCCATTCTCAGGACATGTCCTAACCATTTCATTCGTTGCACTCGAGCGAATTGGGAGATAGACAGATCACCGTTCATTGAGTATACCTCCTTGTTTGTTCTCAAGCGGAGAACTCCTTCCTCCAGTTTAGGTCATATTATCCATCTTAGTATTTTCTTTTCAAACCGATCTATTCGTTCAGCAGATGCCTTTGTTAGAGTTCATGTTTCACACGCATATGTTGCAACTGGCCGAATAATCGTTCTGTATACCCTAAACTTCGTTGTACGACTTAACAATCTACTTTTCAGAAGGCTCGCTAGGGAAAAGTACGCTCTGTTGGCAGCCATTATTCTAGCTCCTATCTCCTCCTCTTCGTTATTGCTGTCGTTAATTATGGACCCGAGGTAGGTGAAGCTTGATACAGCTTGAAAATTGTGGTTTCCTAAGACATAGTGCTGGGGTGGATGGACAAGCTTTTTCTTCCTTAAAACAAGGAAATTAGTTTTAATTTCGTTCATGCATAGCCCCATTTGCGCTGCCTCATTCTCCAACCTACTGAATGCACTCTTCACTGCTTCATCAGCTTTGCTGGTATGCCCATGTAAAGGTATGGTAAAATAAAATACACTTCAAAAATATACACTCTTATGAATAGAAAAGATAAAAGATAACAAAAACAATACAAAATTATACCTACTCACACTGCTTTGTAAGAGTTGATCGAAATTCTATTTCATACTCAAAACAGAAGAAAAAAAAGGGAAAAAAATAATATATAAAGAAAATTAAAACCTTGTTGCATAATAATAATTACTTAGTAAAGTATGCATAATAATAAAACTTAGCCAGCATCTGATTAAATTGTGAAGGGGAATTGGAATAAGAGGGTTTTAAATGTGGATAAGGATGGTGCATGGCGAAGTTTTAGTGGCATGGAATTCCAGAATGCAGTGGAACGGATAACAAAGGAATGTTTAAATGAGGCAGATTTGTGTAAAGGAGTATAAAGGTCAGAAGGACGTGATCTTGTGGAGAGGGTGTGGATTGATGATTTGAATTGTTAGAAATTGTATGCGTAGGACTGACGATGATTATTAATTATTTGGTAAGGAAATATTGCCTTCTTAAGGGAGGGAAGAGCCACCCTAACTCAGCATAGTGGTGAGAAACACAGGAACTTTTCGGTGTTCCAGTGAATAATCTTACGAAGGCATTCATAATTCGTTTCAGTCTGTCCCCAAGTTCCGCCGAGAGGCCACCGTACACCACGCAGCAGTAATCAAGTTGGGGGAAGATGAGGGACTATACTAGGAGTCTACGTGTGAGTATAGGTAGGAGATGACGGAAGCGATGGAATAGTTTCAAGGTACCAATTGACCTTCGGGAGATGTGAGCAATCTGGTGATTCCAGGAGAGGGTTTGGTCTATGAAAATTCCTAGGTTTTTCACTGTAGAGCTGAAGATGATGGGATGGTCATTTAGGTATAGGTTAGGAATGTTGGTATTGGATCTGAGGAGGCATCATATAATGCCTTATGTCAGTTGACTATCAAATGCTACAGCAGACCTCTATCGAAAAATGTAATAACATGCCTGATGACGTTTTCGCGACGTTGAATATTGTGACTTAGACCTATTAACTACTGAAAACGAAGGAACGGCAACAGGATCTTGAAAAAAAAAAAAAAAAATATATATATATATATATATATATATATATATATATATATTCCAAAAAATTGTGAAGTGAAATGAAAAACAATTTTTGCGCATATTTTCCAATTATTACATTATGGCTAAGAGTATATGACATTGTCGAGAAACTCAATGTGGTCAAAACGAATAATTTACCCTATTAAATTGTGTGCTGAACTAGGCTGCGATAAATTCGATGATGGAGTACATGTGTGGTGAGAATGGAGGGAAAACTAACGGTTTTCAGAAACGTATACGGAACCGAATATCTTAGCTAAGCAAAGAAGCAAAAACGTTTGATGACATAGGGATTCAAACGATAGGTCCTTCATCAATCATTTTAATACGAGAACGAGAACAATGAGCCATAGAAGCACCTATAAACAGCAAATTAGCCAAAATAAGTTTAAATTAAAATTGGTGACCAAGTGCTTATGGAGCTCAAAAAAAAAAAAAACCTGTACCACTATAATCCATAAATGATTTTGGGTTCATTACTTTGTTAGAAAGTATTGTTTCAAGACCAACGTTGTGCAGGGAGGTGAACAAACCAGGATCACACTCAACTCCTTAAGTAATAATTTAATTAAGAGTACCTACTTTATAGAGGCTCAGTATGCCACAGGATCGATATACGGCTAATGAAAAATTTGTCGAGATCCGGATTCGTCAAACTCGTGACTTTGAGCTTAGAAGCCCAGTGCCTAACTCATTGAGATACTCCGCTCACCGCCATGAAGTTCCAAAGATTAAAAAAATAAGTGTTTTATATATATATATATATAGAAATAGAATAGAAAAATAACTTTATTCTGGGACACAGTCCCTTGAGAATAACAAAATAAAACAAAATTAAAATATTACATCTGGCCATAATAAAATCAATCGAAAAAAAGAAATAATGTAAAAAAATATAAGGTAAAAATTCTATGTACAAAACAAACGAAACTATATACAAAACAATTAATACTATGACAAGGCACTTAAAGCTATTTGCACTTATAGACCAGTATACACGTTTAAGAAAATAATAAAGAATTAAAAAATAAAAATGTATCAAATTCTCTATTAAAATCAGCTCGAATGGTTAGCAACTATCTGATTGTTATAGAGTATAGTCAATCTATAAAATGTCACCAAATATTTAAATAAAAAATTTGGTTCGTCCACTCTCTCACATGACTTTCCTACCGATTTTAAACAATATTTTTCAATTTTATTTTTGTTCATTAAAAATTTATGACACAGTTGAATTAGATTAATTTTCCTGATAACCGATATTCCTGATGCTTTGATGAACTAAAGCATTGTAAACGGGCAAGTGAACAATTATTAAAATTACTGTAAAAAATTCAATACACTGTAACGTTGCTAAAACTGGTCCAATTTAGACGATTTTTTAATAGTTTTGTCGGAAATTTAATATCCGTTTAAATAATGTTACCACTATATAAGTACTATAGAGATGTTACTGCCATTTTCCAGAATGGGGAAACCTAACTAAACCCCGAACGAAAACTTTGAAAAGTTAAATGCAAAAGTATATTGGTTTTACAAATTCTTTACATATAGTAACTAAAATTGTCTAGTATTAGCAACTATTGTGCCTTAATTTTTATTCACAAAGTCGTTGTTTTTTTGTTGTTGTTTTTTTAGCAATTTTGGTCTTGGTCTTGCAACGATTAGTTGAGCGATTTTGAGCAACATCAATTACCAATATAAAGCTACTAAAGTCAGGATAAAGCAACTTTAGAAGTAGACTTCGGGAAGAAGCTTGTCAGCGAAGGTGAATACGAAAATTAATATATTTCAACAATGTATCAGTCTATTTATTCTCATCTGATGGCCTCTAGACAGTGGTCCATACGCTCGCTATACAACCTTAGTCAAGGTCAGGGAATAATCCAACTGTATGAAGTGCTATCCCAAATAGACATGATTCTGACTGGATTGACTCTTAAAAGCTATTTGAAAACCTATATCGTACATTTTTGGATCCTAAATTTATTACATTTAAAACTATCAATAATATATTTCTCTTAAATAATAAATAATTACTATTTGACATTACTCACCATCGATCGGTAAAGAATTAGAAAACCATGCAAATTCTCTAAACGATCTCTCATTATGATTTTGTCGCGAAACAAGCGGACTATTTGGATACATGGTTCGATGACTTTATCTTTTAAAACGAACCAAGATCTCAATACGATGTCATGTATTTCCGCAAAGTACTCTTCTAATTTATTTATAAAGTAGACGTGTGAAACGTAGTAGCCAAATCTAAAAAAAAGATTCATACAAATTAAGAATATATGAAAAGTATTTAAATGGATTATATTTATTACTGGAAATAAAGACTAGGAATTAGTCAAATAACGTTGTCTTGAAAAGAAAAGAGATATTCCAAAATTTAAAAAATGATGTGGATTTAGCCTAAGGGTTATGCAACCAAAAAAATTTTCGAATGAAATGTGAAAAACAACCAGTGAGTTGATTATGAAAACGATCAACATTTACAATTATAATTAGATAAGTTTTTGTACATCTCTAAATCACTTAGTTTACGGCTACAAGTCTTGGAAAATATGAGTTATGGACAGGACACTATTGCAATACTATATATATATATATATATATATATATATATATATATATATATATATATATATATATGCAATAATATATTCCTCTCTGCGGATGCTGCGACTAGAAGAACTCCAAGGTCTGACATCTTTTTTTATAAGTTTCAACTGGCTTGGACCACTCTTATGCCATATGTCCTGTCATTCCTTTTAAATATTTTCTTTAATCGGACGTGAGAGATCGGATGGTGTTAGCAGGGTCCCACCACGGCCTGGGAGCGAGTTTTATTTTTGTATACATAATGTAAGCATTTTATTGTGAAGACGTAAATTCCGGTTATTGCTCATTGTTTTAGAGTTTAAGGAATTGAAATCAGCTGTTATATATATATATATATATATATATATATATATATTGTGGAGCAACGAGAAGTATAGATCAGTCTTTATATTACAGTCTTGCTCGTCATTTCAGCTCTCCCTCTCCCTTTTTTATTTCTGTTCTTTAACGTGAACACAAGTTTATATATATATATATATATAAAGTTAGCAATGTTACTTAATTTCATATTAAAAACGAAAACAGTCTTTGAAACTTACAAGTGCAAAATACATTTCAAAGTATCAAATTTTAGTAATTTCATATATCATTATTTAGTATTAGATTTAGTAATCATTTAAATATATATATCAATGACTTTATGACCTTGTTTGGATTAATGAAAATACTCTGCAAATAGTAAAAGACATGGAAGTTTCTGTTTTCTCCGATGTATGAGTCTTTAACAGATTGATGGTTGATATGGTACGCAAAAATAAATCTAATTCCCAAACTCGCAGTTTTATAAATAAATGGTATGATAAGGAATGCCAAGAAGTAAGAAAGAACTAAAAAGAACTCTGAGGAAAAATACGGAATAATGCTTTAACAAAAGTATTCACAATATTCACTAGAAGACTATCTTGTAACAAAATTTAACTACAAAAAACTTATTAAGGATAAAAAATCCAGCTACTATAATATGATCATAAATAAATTGCAAAATGTTTAAAATAGTAGTGAATTTTGGAAATTTATAAATTCTCTTAAGGCAGTAAACATCCGATACAATGAAATAAATATTGATAGGTGGGTAGAACATTACAAAGATCTATTTGATGAAAAACTGATCTTAGAAACACATTTCTTTTCTATAACCCATCCACTTTTAAACACGCCATTTTCATTAGAGGAACTCCAAACAGTAATACAATCAAGTAAAAACAAGAAATATCCGGGGCCCGGCAACATCATATATGAGGTTTTGAAAAATTTAACCCCCGAATGGGAGCATTATATATTAAACCTTTTCAACAATATTATGTAAACTGAGAAATAACCGGGCTCGTGGTCAAAATCTAATTTAATTTTAATTCATAAAAAAGGCGATAACACAGATATAGACTATAACCGTTTATTTACCATTGATAAATAATATAACAAAGTTATTTACAGGAATTTTAGCTCAAAGGATTCAAGTTTGGACTAAAAGTGAAAACCTAATCCAGAAGAACATGCGGGATTTCGGAAAGGAAGAAGCTGTGTTGAACACATATTTACACTGATGTCAATCATAAATATAATTCTCAAAGTTAAAGGAAGCTACGTTTATGCAACATTTTTAGATTTTAGAAAAGCGTTCGACTCCATCAACCATGAGCTCCTTTGGAAAAAGCTTTTTGATTTTGGTATCAGGGTAAGTTTTTGAGATTGCTTAAAGCTCTGTATGACATAGCTAAGATGCAAATAAAAATTAGCTCAGGACTACTTCACGGCAAAACTCTGTGCCCAATCCTTTTTCATTATATTTGTCTCGTACTCACTAAACTCAGAAACTCACTAGTCCTAAATTCCCAAAAATCAAAACTTCTGATATGCTACAAATCACCACGTAAGAAAAAATTAAAGTCTCTCTATTGGCAAAACAAACCTCTAGAATTTACGAAAAGCTATAACTATCTAGGAGTGCCATTTTCAACATCGGCAAAATTTTCCAAGGCTGCTGAACACTTTGTTTGAAAGTCAAATGTCGCAGGAGGGAAGGTACGAGAGATCTTAATAAGAGGTAAGAACGATTCGTAGGAAACCAAAATGACCCTTTTTGATTCAATGGTCTCCTCAAATCTTCTGTATGCAGCAGAAATCTGGGGCTTGAGATATTCGGAATCAATCGAATTGGCACAGGTGAAATTTCTCAAACTCGTATATCTCTGGCCAAAATCAACTCCTAATTACATATTTATATTGGAAACTGGTCACTCACCGCTCTTGTTAGCTGTTTTAAAGAAAGCTATAAATTTCTGTATCAGACTGTCATCACTGCCGGAACACCGGCTTCCTCGGAAATGCTTGGAGAAACTGGTGGCTCTTGATGCTAGAGAGCCAAATCTGGATTTTAAATGGTTCTCACGATTTAAAAATATAGCCGCCTCTCGTTTCGTTGAAGAATATTTTAATAGTTTTTCTGATTTAGGAATACTTGTTAGAAACAAAATTGCAATTTTAACAACTATATCCAACAATCGATACTCCAGAGACATTGAACGTGCCTACAATTCAAATTACAGCTCTATTTATCGATGTATTTGTGGTTACAATTGATCAGAACCCGAAAATTATTTGAAAATTTCTATCTATAAGAAAGTTATGAACGGTAAGTCGTTTAAGAGTATCGGGTAGTGGCCACCTAAAAGTGCCCCATGGGAACATTACATACGTCATAAATACAAACGAAGTCTGCAAGTGGTGCGGCCGACTTATCAATAACGGTTTAAAGCACTTGATACTGAAGTTTTTGTTTCTAGAGACACTAGAAGTAAATACCTACGTACACATATAGAGGCTGCAACAGATGATTTATCCCTGGAGCGTGTGTTGGATCTAAAAAATCTTGACCAGTTGAACAAAATATTTTATTTTATTATAAGTGTTTGTGATTCTGTCAATACAAGTACAAATCCTTTACCAGTACAAATCCAGCTTTAGGTCATGCATGTGTTCATATGTCCGTGGGCGTACGTGTATTTATTCACAATTTGGATGCCTTTTAAAGTTTATTATTATTTGTATCTACATGTAATTCTAAGATCTCTGTCATTTGTTTTGCTCAGTTGTGTTCTGCATTATAAAGTTTCTTAGGTATACATGTATTTTTATTCATTTATGATATTGATTATATACAAATATTTATATATGAATAGTAAAAATATTTGGAATATATAAAATGTGGGAATATTTGAAATATGAAAATATTTGAAATGATAAAAGTATTTATGATGTTTCTTATATAAAAATATTTTTGATTTTGTCTTCTTATACTATATTTATTTCCTTATTTTCTTCTGCCTATAAAACTAATCCCTACTAACACTAAATTGGCCAGACTCCATAGCTACGATGTATGTGAAGCCAATAAAATGTTTCTTTTCTATCAAAGACTTTATTATTTATATTTTTAAGTATGACGACACATATCTTAGCCAATTAAATAAAAAAATAACTACTGGCTTTATTAATTAACTATAAAATGAATTAAGTAGGTAATTCTTACACGACTCTTTCCCGGATTGCGGGAATTTCGTTTGCAATCCTCCCGAAAATTACTTGTAATACGTCTGAAGCAGCTACGACGGTGGCCAAGTCAAGTTTCCCGGCTACACGTTCCCTCAGTCGGCACATGTTTGGGTGGATGTAATCTCTTGTAAAGCGAACGCTATAAAAAAAAAAAAAAATTTTATTTGTTTGATGGCTTATGCCAATTCAATATATATATATATATATATATATATATATATATATATATATATATATATATATATATATATATATATATATTTATTTATTTATTTATTTATACGTAATATTAACAAGTTTACAACTGAAAGAAAAAGGTTATAGATTTAGATTCGAAAAAAGTTTTCAAATGCTTGTATCCATTTAATAAAAATAAAACAACTTCTGGAATATATTCTGTACATTTGTTTTATTTCTAAAGATGTTTATTCAAACGTTCCATAAAAAATAATTGATATTGCTCTCATGCTAATAACTCAAAGATACTGGTCAAGTGGTTGGGTATATATTTTTAAAACTTACACAAAACTTTTAAATTTTAAATGAGGGATTATTTCCTGAACGTTTTTCTATATAAATTTAAATTAAACCACACATTTGCCGTCCTAACGAAATGAGAAATTGAAAAATGAGCAACAAATTATAATACAAATAACATTAAATATATTATAATATAAAAATGAGTTAACTTACGGTTCTGGGGCTGCATATTCGGCGAATTGCGGGATGAGTACTAGGGCATTTATTAGTATTTTGCCGAAGGAATCTATGAAAAGGGCGTCAAAAGTAAAAGTTCTCTCCGCTTCTAGGCGGGCATTGTTCGAAATTCTGAATAAGCGAGAATCTACAGATTTTAGTCTGCGCATATCGTTCAACCGTGCACGCTAAAAACAGGAAACATGATTTCAATATTTAACTGCATTGAAATAATTCTGCAGAAATTCAAATATATATTCATCACTTTATTAATACTATCATGTTAATACATATGTAAGATATAATATAATACATTATTATATATAATATAATACATTATTATTAACTTATAGTGTTCATGTTCTAACGTTTACTTATTTTACCATCATCGTTGCAACCAAGACAATCTGATTTTGTTATGATAAATTCACCGACCTCCATGTACATTCATAAATTGCGTTTGAATGTCTGATTATCAAGAGAAGTCCTATTTCTTTACTTTATTCGGGCAGAGATCCTTTATTGTAGGATGCTTTATAATATACTTTGCTACCTTTGCTTTCGCATCTCCTAACTTTCATATTTACGCTATATCGCGATAATTTATCGTATAGTTACGAAATGGACTTAATCAGTAACAAATAATACTAATATTAATTTAAGCTTTATTTTAATAATTGAGTTTGTTAACTGTGCCAATTGGTGGATCATGTATTGACAATTCCCATAACTCAAAGGACAAAAGGACAAAGCTACCCCTGGATAGCTCGGACAAGCCATCTCTGATAGCTTAGAAACCTAAAAGGCACCGACTGAACACAAGACCCATCATTAAGACTTAGGGAACAATAACAGATTTCAGCAAAAGGTCCCCTACTCTTGGACCTCATGCCAACACTAAATGATAAGAATATCTATACCCAAAAACTACAGCCCTTACCTACCTACCTCCTTCTTCCCAAGGTATTTTATTGTTTACCTTTTCTTAAAAACAGGACAAGCTAAGGTAAAATTAGAAAGATCGTGGATCATATACAATTACACTTGCTGTGGTCTGTTCCATGTTTTCCCCTTATTCAAAAATTTCATAATCCCGTCAAATTTTCCCTCCTCGACAATTCAAAAAATGCCCCCCTCAAACATTTTGATGGCACAACCTGTGTGGGCTCCCTACGAAAGATCCGACCCCATTGATGAGCTAAGCGCTGAGTTTAGCTCCTGATTTTCCTGGAAAATAATTCCTATAAAACACAAGACACCGTCTTAAAAAAGTGAAAAATAAAATTATTATTATAATATAAGATGATTCATATTCATTAACTTAACGAATTTTAGACTATGATAAAATTAACACTTTGGACATGATAATCAGTATAACTAATGTACTAAAAGCTATTTTTTTTTTTTTAAGTTTATTTTAAAAGCAGCTAACTTTTCAGTTCTTTTCTTGCCAGATACTATTCACAAGTAGAATGTAATAAAGTACAATGATATCTTGGAGCTCAGTTCTAAACTTTTTTATGTTTTATTTCATACAGCATTCAAAATTTTCAAAAAATCAAAAACTTCTACTTATTTAATTTTTTTTCTTAACAATAATCTATGGCTAGCTCCTTTTGTACCATACATTTACAGAATAAGAAATGTATAATCATTACCCGTATGATTCCTCGATGACAACTCCTAGTCATTTCGGTAGCAACGAAATCGTACTGTGTTCCTACTGCGAGGTATTTGTAGGATCTTGCGGTACCAATGGGAGGCCTTGCCCTTTCTTCTACAACAGTCCTGTGACGTCTTCGGTGAGCTGGTCTTTCACTGAAGTGTGAGAAAATCATAATAAGAATACAATTCATTTACATATCAATGAAAAAAGTATATAGATGTATCAGTAATATAAGTATGTGTCATGAATATTTCATGAGTTAAGCTTAAATAATAAGGTCTTATTAAACGCACCTGAATAATCGGAGTGGTTTGGGCAGATCGAACTAGAGGTTCTAATAGGAATAGCTTAGACTGGAAAATTATCTGCTAACCTTTTGAAATACATCTTGAATTTTTACTTAACATTTTTATTTGTTTTAGGTTCTTTCTATCGATTGTACTAATGTATAGGTCTCCCATAGTTAAAGTTATCACCTCAGTTTTAAGTTGAAAACCCAAACAAGTAACTATATTTCCTTTAAAAGGAAGGAGATGGTCCGGGGTTGCGGTCATAAGAAGGCTAAATAGTGGTAAAACTATTTTATTGAGAGCCAACGTTTCAACCCGACTTTGTAGGTCTTCATCAGGGCTAGAACGGACAAGATACAAAAAGATAGAAAATTGTGGCAATTACATAATATTTAGACATAATTTATAAACAATGTGAATAAGCTTATTAGAATTATAAACAGTAAGTACAATAAAATATGGACTAAGTAAGCTGAGTAACAAGATCCTAAACTAAAGTAAATAGATGCTAACAATTGTTGTAGTGTAATATATAATAAATGAAAATGTGAGTATAATTCTACAAAATCTACAGGAGAAAAATAAAATTAGAGACTTACAGGTGTGTTCCTCACATACAGTTTTACAAGAGAAATACAGTTTTTGTCTACTTTGTGATTAACGAGATTGTGTTCCATGCGAATGTGGATAGATAGAGGTTTTTTCAAAATCAAATGAGTGGTTGAGTGTTAAAGCATGTTCTGATAGTTTGGAGGCGGAAGGATTCCGGGAAGTTATGGACGTTTTATGTTGGTAAATGCGGGTTTTGAGATAGTTTTTGGTTTCACCAATATAGGAGCTATTGCAATTAGGAGTAGAGCAGGGTATCCGGTAAACTACATTGGATCGGTGTTGTAAGAGTATGGGTTCCACATTCACATGGAACAATCCCGTTATGTGGAACCCATACTCTTACAACACCGATCCAATGTAGTTTACCGGATACCCTGCTCTACTCCTAATTGCAATAGCTCCTATATTGGTGAAACCAAAAACTATCTCAAAACCCGCATTTACCAACATAAAACGTCCATAACTTCCCGGAATCCTTCCGCCTCCAAACTATCAGAACATGCTTTAACACTCAACCACTCATTTGATTTTGAAAAAACCTCTATCTATCCACATTCGCATGGAACACAATCTCGTTAATCACAAAGTAGACAAAAACTGTATTTCTCTTGTAAAACTGTATGTGAGGAACACACCTGTAAGTCTCTAATTTTATTTTTCTCCTGTAGATTTTGTAGAATTATACTCACATTTTCATTTATTATATATTACACTACAACAATTGTTAGCATCTATTTACTTTAGTTTAGGATCTTGTTACTCAGCTTACTTAGTCCATATTTTATTGTACTTACTGTTTATAATTCTAATAAGCTTATTCACATTGTTTATAAATTATGTCTAAATATTATGTAATTGCCACAATTCTCTATCTTTTTGTATCTTGTCCGTTCTAGCCCTGATGAAGACCTGCAAAGTCGGGTCGAAACGTTGGCTTTCAATAAAATAGTTTTACCACTATTTAGCATTACCGCGTATGGGGAGCGTCCCACGGGTGGCGGATGTGGGGATGGTCGGTGGAAATTCCTTGGAAGTTCCTCCGGGCTAAGTCCGATGGACTCGCTGACCAACAATGAGAGGGGCCCTCCAGACTTGCTGGAGGCAGGGGACCTCCAGACTTGCTGGAGGTAGGGGCCCACCAGACTTGCTGGAGGGTGTGACGTAGGATTGAACGCCCTACTCACATATCTTTAGTTCACCAAACACCACAAAAAGTCATGGATCTCCCTAAGGTAAAACGCTCATTATCCGGAAGTAAACTAGTCCCCCGTTCGGGTCTCCGGGTGGGGACTGCTTTAGGGGATTCATGGCGCAAGTTGAAATATAGGGATTTAAATATTGGTACGTGGAACGTAAGGAGTTTAAACACAGCAGGGGGCTAAAATCGGTCGCGAATGAGGTAAATGGGTACAATTTGGATGTCGTGGCTCTGCAAGAGGTTCGCTGGCCAGGGGAGGGCTCGATGAGGGAAGGGAAATACACTATTTGGTACGGAGGAAGCGGGAATCATTGTTTAGGTACCGGGTTTCTAATTAGGCGTAGATTACTATCCGCTTTGAGGGACGTACAATTCTTTAGTGATAGAATTTCGGTAGCTACATTTCAGGGACGTTGGTTTAAAATCGCATTAATAAACATACATTGTCCGACCGAAGACAGTGACGATGAAGTCAAAAGTGAATTTTACGATAAACTCGAATGGGTTTATGATAAACTACCACGAAACTACATGAAAATAATTGTAGGTGACGCGAACGCAAAGGTAGGAAGGGAAGAAGTTTATATTCCGACGATTGGTAAAGAAAGTTTGCACGAATATAGTAATGATAATGGGATCCGTCTGATAAACTTTGCCATCTCGAAAAACCTGATAATTAAAAGTACGACGTTTAAACATAAGGATATTCATAAATATACTTGGACATCACCGGATTCGCAAACACGAAATCAAATCGATCATGTCTTGATACAACACAGCTGGCAAAGCAGTATAATTAATGTACGGTCTTATCGCGGAGCAGAATGTGGGTCGGATCATGAATTAGTAATCGCGAAACTTCGACAAAAACTTAATATAAAAAAGAGAAAAGAAAACCGTTTCGATTTTGAGAATTTTAATTTGGAAAAATTAAAAAATCCATCAATTAGAAACCAATTCGAGCTAGATGTTAAGAATAGGTTTGAAGCTTTAGAGCTTCCTGACGAGGACCACGAGGATATTGACAAGTTATGGATAGAGATCAGAGATAATATTAAAGCGGTCGGTAACTCGTGTCTAGGAAAAAAGGAAAATAAGAATAACAAACCGTGGTTTGATGAAGATTGCTTAAACATGTGTGAAAAAAGAAAAGCCGCTAAATTAAAAGCTCTAAATAATCCTAGCGAAGACAATCTGGAATACTTCCGAATCTCAAAGAACGAAACGACAAAATTGCTCAAAAATAAAAAAAGGGAGTATCTTAAAAATAAAATAATTGAAATAGAAACTAATAGAATTGAAAATAACGTAAGAGAAATGTACAAAGGTATAAACAGATCACGTAAATATGTAGGGCCCGTAACGTCTGGAATTAGGGATGATAATAACAATATTCTGACCGATCCGGTGGACATATTGAATAAGTTTAAGGACCACTTTGACAATATTTTAAATACGGTAAATTATGATCTGTGCCCTCCTTCTGAGTACCAGAGTGCTGAACCATTAATAGAAGGACCAAGTAAAGAGGAAGTTGAAGTAGCTATCGGAAAATTAAAATCATATAAAGCAGCGGGAATCGATAATATTCCTACTGAACTAATTAAGGCATGCGGAGAAGCTGGAGTTTCTAAAATACATCGGTTGGTTAAAAAGATCTGGGTGAACGAGAAATTACCTGAAGAATGGAAAGAATCTATTCTTATTCCGATTCACAAAAAGGGTCCGAGGACGGATTGTAATAACTATCGAGGAATTTCACTCCTTCCGGTATGTTATAAAATATTCACTTTAATCTTAACCAGTCGAATCACGGAATACGCCGAGGAAATTATCGGAGACTACCAATGCGGATTTAGACGGAATCGTTCGACTATTGATCAAATATTTTCTTTACGGCAAATATTAGAGAAAAAATTGGAGTATAACGGTATTGTTCACCAGCTGTATATAGATTTTAAAAAGGCTTACGATTCTATTGACCGCCAGAAACTGTATAATATTCTAATCGAGCAGGGGATTCCAAAAAAACTAGTAAATCTAGTCAGGATGTGCTTGACAGAGACACTCAATAAAGTTAGAATCGATAATAATTTGTCCGAAAAATTTGAGGTTCGTTCGGGCTTAAAACAGGGGGATTCTCTTTCGCCTGTCCTGTTCAATTTGGCATTAGAACATGCCATTAGGGAAGTAATGCGAACCGAGAAAGGGTTGGATCTGGGCGGGACAACATCCGTGCTGGGCTATGCTGATGATCTGGTACTGTTAAGCGAAGACGTTGAAACTATAAAACTAAATACGACAACGTTAATGAAAGCCGGTAAAGAACTAGGACTCGAAATAAACGTGGATAAAACAAAATATATGGTTAGCTGCAAAAATGGCGATACTACTGGTGATATCGATATAGATGGTAATATGTTTGAACAGGTAGATAAATTTAGGTATCTAGGTTCTACGATAACTAGAAAAAACGAAATTGAAGAAGAGATTAAGGTTAGACTGAAGGCGGGGAATGCTTGTTATTTTTCTGTGACAAAACTACTTAGTTCGCGCCTCTTGTCCCGAAACTTAAAAATTAGAATCTATAAAACAATTATCTTGCCTACAGTTCTTTATGGATGCGAAACTTGGCCGCTTACATTAAGGGATGAGCAGCGTCTTAAGGTTTTTGAAAATAAAGTATTGCGTAGAATATTCGGACCGAAGAAGGATGAGTTAACCGGAGAGTTCAGACGGTTACACAACGCCGAATTGCGTGAGATGTATCCGGGTAATATAATTGAGGTAATTTCATCCCGGCGAATCAAATGGGCTTGTAAAGTTGTTGGGCTTAGTAACGAGAGAATTCCTAAAAGGTTAATATTTGCTGTGCCGAATGGTAAGCGTCCGAGGGGAAGACCGAAGCGAAGGTGGGAAGATTGCATTAAAGCCGATCTGAAGGGACTGGGTTTGGACGGCGAACGGTGGAGGGAGGTGTGTAACAAGCGATTGGTGGTGTCGGCATCGAACCTTCGGGTTCGCTAAGCCTTATTATTATTATTATTATTATTACCACTATTTAGCCTTCTTATGACCGCAACCCCGGACCATCTCCTTCCTTTATAATGCAACGGTCAACTATTAAATATTCAATATATTTCCTTTAGGTTTTTAAATTTTTGGGAAGGGCCTTGAAGGGGCCTCTCGTTTGATAATTTTTAAATATTTAAAAAACAAAACGGATAATATATTACTATTAATCAATCATACAGTCTTTATGTCCACATATTTGTCACTAAAACTAATGAGTCATATGAGAGCTGCATTTGCATTTGCAACAGGCAATCAAAATTAAGCAACGTCGAACGTGGTTAGTAGTTTGATGGGTGACCATCCACCACGAAAAGACACGCTGCCCGAGATTCCTCTACTGGAGTCAACTCAGTCAGTCTACTAGAGGCAACTCACAACGCAGAGGGGTGAGTGATCCTGTGGTAGACATAGCTCCTGGTCCTCCAGGTTGGGGGTTGGGCATAGGGCTAATAATAATAATATAATAATATCCCGTCAAACACCATATTAGGAAACCAAAAACCAGCCTCAGAAAATCAGACTGTCTTAACATAGTAACGACTCCGGCTTTGTATAACGGACTCCATATCGGATCATGGAATGTTCGGAGCTTATACAGACCAGGAGCCGCCCAAACGGTAGTTAATGAAGTAAAAAGGTACAAAATACCGTTAACAGCCATTCAAGAGGTGAGGTGGCCAGATGGTGGGGAAACCACTATAGACGGCGACACACTGTTCTACACCGGGAGAAACAACAAAAACGGCACCCCACAAACGAAGAAGACATGGACCACACTAAGGACATCGACCCACTTGAGGTTGAAAAACCAGATACTCTGGATGTGGAAATAGCTATCGGCAGGCTTAAATGAAGAAAGGCTCCAGTGATAGACAAGCTACCTTCAGAATTGTTCAAGGATGGGGGAGGAGACCTCAGAGCCAAGCTGTTAGATCTATCCAGAAGATATGGGAGAAGGAATTGATACCAGAAGCATGGAACGCAGGTTTTATCTGCCCTATCCTTAAGAAGAGCTCCATGTATGAATGTGGTAATTACAGAGGCATAGCACTTCTTCCGGTCGCCTATAAAATAATGACTAATTTTCTGCTAAATCGGATATATCCGCATTATGAAAACAGAATAGGCGACCATCAAGCAGAATTCAGGAGAGAGAGGAGTACGCTAGATCAGATATTCATCCTAAAATATGTACTTGAGTAGATCAGGACGTACACGCATTATTTGTCGACTTCAAAGCAGGTAGATGTACTCTCGCCGATGCTGTTCAACTTAGCACTAGAGAAAGTTATAAGAATAACATCACGCGAAGATTGAGGGGTGCATATCGGAATGAAATACAAAATCCTAGCATATGCCGATGATATAGCTGTCCTTGGAAGTAATCAAGAGGATATTGAGAGACTCGCTCGGACTCTGTTAAAAGAAGCTGAGCAAATCGGACTACAAGTCAATGTAGATAAAACAAAATACATGATAGTTTGCCGAAACACCCACGCTAATAAAATGATCTGCGTGGACTCTAAGTCATTCTCGAAAGTAGACAGATTCAAATACCTCGGCTCCACAATAACCTCAATAAATGATTAACTACCAGAGGTAGACCAGCTAATAACAAGTGCGAATAGATCTTTCTTCTCTCTTTCAAAGATACTGAAATCCAAAAAAATCTCCAGAAATCTAAAAATAAGGGTGTACACCGCTGTGATAAAGCCAGTTCTACGGTACAGTTGTGAAACCTGGGCTCTAACCGGCACACTAGAAGCCAGAATTGAGAAGAAAAGATGAGATCCAAAGAAAAGTTTTTAGGATAACAGGATCTATATGGAACCAGAACCTTGACACATGGAGAAGATGGAAAAATAAAGAACCACTGAAAGAAACTGGTCTGTCAATAACTTATGACATGAAGGCAACAAGGTTAAGGTGGCCAGGGCATATAGCTGGTAGCAATCCATCAGGACGCTTTTACACGACAATGAATGCCAGAGTAGTAAACAAGAGGCCACGTGGGAGGCCAAAAACCAGATGGATAGATAGGATAAACAAAGATATGTCTCAGCTTCATGCCGCAAACTGGAAAGCAGTAGCCCAAGATAGGCAGAGGTGGCTAGTTCAGGCGGCCAAAAATCTACAACTTCTGTAGAGCCAACAGAAAAAAACCAACAAAAAAAAAACATGCTTAATTGAATTTCTTATTTTTTATAACACGTGTTCTTTATTTATAACACAACTTTTTTTTATAACACGAGTTCTGTATTATTCAATCGAACTAACAAAAAAATATAGGGTATATTTAAAAACCCGTTATTGACCGTTGCCAGTAGAAAAAAAACACCTGTACCCCTACAACCCATGAAGAGTCAGTACTTTGTAAGGGAGTACACTGTTTCAAGGCCAGCGATTGTGCCGAGAGGTGATTGGGCCGAGATCACACTGAACAGCTAGGTTTTCTTCCTGAATTCATTATTTAATTAAGAGTACCCACTTTATAGAGGTTGGGTGTGTTCAAGGAGGATATATCGAGCCCAAAGTCGATCCACGGCTGATGAAACAAAATAAATAATTACCTGTCATTAGCCGGATTCGAAGCCGGGACCTTGAGCTCTGGAAGTCAATTCCTTACCGCCTGAGTTACCCCGCTCCCGTCCATTAGATAAAGCAATACATAAAATGATGAGATGATTATTTCCGTTTAATAAATTATTGTGATCACTTTTATTTTCAGAATAAAAGGAACTAGAGATCTTGCCTTGTTTCTCAAACATATCATTTGAATATTTCCAAATAATTAAGTTGAATTCGTTATCTTAACCTAAAAAATAATTTGAAATGATTTCTAAAATATAGCGAATAAGAAAGATACGAACCGAAAAATTTACTACCGGATAATTTAAAGTGATGTTCTTCGATATGAAATTAGTTGGCTATAATTATTGTAAATTCACTGATGATTCAGTCATGTTAAAAAGTTAATCATGTAATAATAGATTATATTTGAACCATAGCAAATTCAAAATATATTTCTAAAATATGAAGTAGCTAACTTAAATATGTACCCATAATATATACATAATTATGCTTAAGGGTTATAGTCTAGTACCTGATTGTTTCCCGAGGACGAACATTGCTATCTGCACTTAATTCCCATCACAGCAACATCCTCTCACCCAATTCTCCCACATACTGGCCAACAGATCCTAACCGCAATCCCGATCTCCTAGATTTTTTCATCCACAAAGGTCTAGGGTCCCTTATTATTGCATCTCAAGACTTGATGATCTTTCCTCAGACAATAGTCCCCTAATCCTAACGGTTTCCACATCACCAATTCCCAAACCACCTCGACCTTCATTTATCAGTGGGCCAGTTAATTGGAACCTCTTCCGTCAAATACTGGATGATAATATTGACCTCAGAGTTTAATTAAAAACACCCACAGACCTAGATGAAGCAGTACATTCCATGACTACCTTGATCCAACAAGCAGTTTGGACTGCATCTTCACCTGATCCTTCTAAAAAATACCGCAAAACAAATCCTCTACCCCAAGACCTACTGGACCTTATTAATAGAAAACGATGCTCTAGGACTATCTGGCAAAGAACCAGGAAATATAAGAATAATAGTTATATGATTTCCGATCATCCTGATGATCGGAAATCATATAACTATTATTCCAAGCAAGTAAAACAAAAACTGGCCACGTTTAGATCCCAATTCCTATCTTTCCTCACTATCTGCAAGTGATAACTCCATCTGGAATGTAACTAAAAAAATCCTTAAATTCCAATCCATTTCCCACCCCCTCCGCCGTGATGATGGTTCCTGAGCTTCGTCAGATGAGAATAGAGCAGAAGAGTTTGCTAAACATCTATCGTACACATTCACGCCTCATCCTGAACTCCATCCCTCCCATACTGCTGAAGTTAAAGAATTCCTCTCTTCACCGATTCCTCTCTCCTTACCTCCTACAGCCGTCAACCCCTCTGAGGTCAAATTCCTTTTAAAGAACCTAAAATCTAAAACCTCGCCAATCTCCAGGACACGATCTCCTTACTTCCCAGATCCTCAGACAACTTCCCAAAAAAGCAATTATATTCCTTACATACCTATTCAACTGTATCCTCCGCACAACCCACTTTCCTCTGGTGTGGAAACACTCCATAATTATCCTCTTTCCTAAACCAGGTAAACCTGTTAATTATACATCATCCTATAGACCGATAAGCCTACTTCCGATCCTTTCCAAAATCTTTGAGAAAATCCTTCTCAAACGCATCCTACCCATACTCGAATCCCACAATATCCCTCCCCATCAGTTTGGATTCCGCTCAAGACACTCCACTGTCCAACAAGGCCTTCGCGTTGTGGACCACATATCCTCTGCACTTGAAAACAAGCAATATTGCACTGGTGCCTTTCTGGACGTAGCTCAAGCTTTCGACCGGGTGTGGCACGATGGCTTGCTTTTCAAGCTCAAAACCCATTTACCTCAACCCTTGTACCTAGTCCTCAAATCCTACCTTTCAAATCGCTCCTTTCAAGTCCGCTGCGGCACTGAACTCTCCAAACATTATCCAATTGAGGCTGGTGTTCCACAAGGCAGTGTCTTGGGCCCAGTTCTCTACATCCTTTTCACCGCTGACATCCCTTCAAGTCCTGATACCTTCCTAGCAACATTTGCTGATGATACTGCCATCCTATCCTCTCACTCGGATCCTCTAATAGCGTCTCAGAACCTGCAAAGACACCTTTCCTTCATTGAGCAGTGGTGCAACAACTGGCGCATCAAAATTAATGAATCAAAATGCAAGCATGTAACTTTCACTCTTCGACGCAGATCCTGTCCGCCAATCCTTTTTAATTCAATTCCTCTTCCCTACTCAGACACAGTCCGATACCTTGGCTTCCTTTTGGATAAAAGACTGACTTGGAACCCACATACCAGACTTAAAAGACAAGAGCTTAACCGACGATTTGGTCAGCTATATAGACTACTAAACAGAACATCTCATCTCTCAACAGAAAACAAATTATTAATCTACAAGACCATACTGAAACCTATCTGGACCTACGGACTTGAACTGTGGGGGACAACTAAATCATCGAATATCAAACGCATTCAATCCTTCCAGTCCAAAGTCCTTCGAACAATAGTCAATGCTCCATATTATGTCACGAACAAGACCCTACACCATGACCTTAACATCCCATATGTCCATGACATCATCCCATCCAGATTCTCCAACTTTTACCAGAACCTCATTCATCATCCCAATCCTCTAGCGCAATCCCTATCCAGCTCCGAACATCCATACCATCCCCCTCGAAGGTTGAAACGGCAGTGGCCTCGAGATCTTTTGTAAATATGCCTTTGGAGTCCTGGCAATGGCCAGCTTCTCCACTCATGTCCTGAGCGTCTGTGGCTCTAGTGCCCTCTTTCAGTCTCCATTGGCTTCTAATACT
This sequence comes from Nezara viridula, assembly GCA_928085145.1. Classification (NCBI taxonomy): domain Eukaryota; kingdom Metazoa; phylum Arthropoda; class Insecta; order Hemiptera; family Pentatomidae; genus Nezara; species Nezara viridula. The sequence continues at coordinate 130,551,097 of OV725078.1, forward strand.
AGTGATGCGGCTGGAAAAGTGGCGCTGGGATCTTCCGGAGTCTTGCTTTGCCTTCCACGTGTGGGGAAAAAGCCTGGCTCGGAGATTCTTGGGCGAATGTATATATTGTATATAGGTATGATTGTGTTTAGAAGTTTTTATTTTATTTTATTTGTTTATTTTATTTTTTTTTTATTTAACTTCTTCACCAGTATTATTTATTTACTTCTTATATTTATATTTATTTCTTTATTATTTGTATATATTGTATGAATGAGAACTTTTAGCCCTAATGCTTATAGCCCTCCAGCAGTGGCTGATTGTATTATTATTCAATAAACAGATTAAGTTTCAAGTACCTGATTGTGGAAAAATCAGATTCAATGATCGGTTGAAACATTCCATAAATCGTGGCGCATTCAAGTAAATCATTTCTTCTGAGGTACAGTTTGCTGCTATTTAAGTTTAGGACAAACTTGTAACTGGAACCTTGTTTCATCAAATCCGTTATGTGTGGTTGAACAAACTCTCGGATAGACAGGGGCATCTGTGTTTTTATGCCAGCAACCAAACGCTCACAGAACGCTTTACAAGCTTTATCCTTTTCTGGGTTTGTATAAACCTGAAATAAATAAAATACAAATAAATATAAGCAATATATAAATATTTAATTACTGTCGTTAAAGTAATTACAAACATAAGACTAAAGATATTACTTTAACAAATTACTAAATAAATAATATTACTTTTTTTTTATTTCTTAATGACATTTACAACTGTATTAAATAAATACGTCTAGCAAATTTGAACATAACGGATATAATGACATGAAAACACTTGCTGAGTAACTACCCAACGGTAGCACTCTAATGATATGTTTACATTAGGAGATCACGGGGCCATCTTCTTTTCAGACGCCTCAGAGGGTTGTCAGGAATTGAAGAGGAAGCAAGGTTAGAAACGAGAGGGTTGGGATGATTCTGAAGTTTATTATGGAAGGATAGGTATCTGGATTGGGCCAAATCTGATACATAAGGAACATTAAGGTCATTATGGATAATTTTATTTGTAACAAAGTAAGGAGCATTGAGGATTTTACGAAGGATTTTGGATTGAATGCGATCCTTGAAGGATTGGATGCGAGAGGAATTTGAAGGTTTGGTGGAGCCCCATAGCTCAACTCCGTAAGTCCAAATAGGCCTTATTATAGTCATGTAAATTATAAATAGTCTTTTATAATTGATTGGAAGGTTAGAGCGTTTGTCTAGTAAGTGTCGAAGTAGTCTGAAACGTCGAGCTGTTTCTTGTCGTTTCAGTCTGGTATGAGGATCCCAAGTCAGACGTTTGTCCAGATGGAGTCCTAGGTAACGGATTTGTTCAACAGGAATAAGTGAGGTGTTGTTAAAGGATACTGAAGGATAGGAAGTCATTGGTTTACGACGAAGGGTGAAGGTAATTTGATGGGATTTATTGGAATTTATTTTAATTCTCCAGTTCTGACACCATTCTTCAAGGTTTGTGATGTGGGATTGAAGGGTTTGGAATGCAATAGATGGGTCGTTATTAACTGATAGGATACACGTGTCATCAGCATATGTGGTGATGACAGTGTTGGGATGAGTTGGGATGTCAGCTGTATAAACTGTGTAAAGGATAGGACCTAGGATACTACCTTGAGGAACACCAGCGGACTGAAATAATATTATTAGAGATATTAAAAGAAGTTACTGTTCTTTTAAAGCTTAAAAACACAGAGACCCAATCCAGATATATGTGTATAATTTTGTTGTTTTTTTTGTAAAATTTTGTGTAATACGTTACGTTTTTCAGTGAATGGGAAGTGTCAATATTGTTTAATTTAGACAACTACCAATAACATCTTAGCGTAGTCAACAATACCTTAAACTATTCTAAAAGGGATAAGCTGCGCTAAGTTCAGTTAATTATTAAATAATTTATTAAAATAATGATTATAAAACACATAAGTATTTTTTTCTGTTTTCTGAGATATATTCTGACTTTTATGACACCACCAATTGACAATTACACATCTCCACCGTTCGTCGTTCAAACTCAGTTCCATCAGATTAGCTTAACGCAATACTCCCTCAGTACCTTCGCTTAGGTCTGTGGCCTCGGATGTTTACTATTCGGCACTGCGCATATTAACTTTTTAAGAATTCTTTCGTTACCAATCACAACCACGCCCATTTTATTCGCGGCAATGTAATTACTCCAATTATATTCAACGGATAAAATTCACGCAATTCGCCGTTATGTAACCGTCTTCATTCTTCTTAACTCATCTTTCTTTGGTCCAAATATTTTATGCAATACTTTATTTTCAAAAACCTTAAGGCTCATCCCTTAATGTAATCGGCCACGTTTCGCATCCATAAAGAACCGTAGGTAGGATAATGGTTTCATAAATCCTAATTTTTAATTTTCGAGACAAGAGCCGCAAAATAAGCAATTTTTGTAACAAAAAAAAAACAAGTATTCATCAGCCAAACCTTCATTTCCCCTTCAATTTCGTTTTTTTATCTAGTTATGGAAGACCCTAGGAACATAAACTTCTCAACGTGTTAGAAATTATTCGTCTATATCGATATCACCGATATTGTCACCGTTTTTACAGCTAACCTTATATTCTGTTTTATTCGTATTGTGTTGTTATCTTTTGTTTTGAAAATTTGAGATTTTTTTTTTATTTTTTTTTTTTTTTATTTAGACATATAATAGTTCTGCGCATGCGCTTGATTTGAATACCCACATTTCACGTCGTGTCCCAAAGTTTTACTACTTTTTAGTAGAATAAGTGCTCAGTTTTACTTTAAAAAAAAAAAAAACTAGTTAAGCAGACATCAAAACAACAACAATGGACTAACACCACAGTGAGTAGTGTTGTTATTTACTGTGTACTATTACAGACAGTGAATTTAGTGATTTAGCGTCTATAGGCTTAATCTCTATAGCCATAACAGCTGACGGCTCCCCTCTCCAGTTGTGGCCCTGCCACGTAACTGGCTGGTTCTCAGCCGGCGGTTCATCCATTGTAATAACACGCAGACGTAGTTTTATTTATTTATTTTTTTTCCCCTTTCTTTTTTTTTTTATATGCGATATTACCACCAAGTAATGTCAACTAAGAGGTCCCATTCAGTTGGCTCTACCCCACGTAATTCACCGCCTAAACAGAAAACACGTCGTAGTAAGCGATTAACACCCCCCGGAACTCCTCCAGCGAACACTCAAGTATCTGTGTCTCAACCACTGCCAAGTACGTCTTCACAAGAAATGGAATCTCCATTTTTTACACCTAATCCATACCAGGTGCTTGAAAATGACAGGGAAGAAATGGAAGATGCACCTATACCTCGAGAACCACGCCCACCTCCTATCTTTGTCAAAAATTTGAGAAATTTCCAGTTGTTGTGTACTCAACTTAATAAAATCTGCCCAGGTAGCTATACATGCATAAACAGAATAAATGATACAAAAATAATACCGGCCACACCTGAAGCGTACCGAAAAATCGTAAAATATTTAACAGACACAAATGCGGACTTTCACACATACCAGTTGAAACAGGAAAGAGCACTACGAGTTGTAATAAGAAATTTACACTCCTCAACCCCAATAGAAGTGATTAAAGAAGAGTTAACGGCGTTAGGGTTCAAAATACGTCAGATAACCAATGTATTAAAAGAAAATAAAGAACAACCAGGTGTAAAGAATAAAATCCCATTGCCCTTATTTTTCGTCGATCTAGAGCCATCGCCTGGGATCGAAAAAATATACGATGTGAATAGAATTTTCTACACCAGCGTAAAGGTCGAAAAACCGTACCCAAAAAGAGAGTTCATCCAGTGCCATAATTGCCAAGCATATGGCCACACCAAGTCTTATTGCCACCACTTACCACGCTGCGTGAAATGTGGTAAAACACACAAGTCTGGCGAGTGTAATAAACCAATTACAGAACCAGCAGTCTGTGCCCTATGCCTGGAAGGCCATCCAGCCAACTACAAAGGCTGCCAAATTTATAAAAATCTTAAAGCGAGATATATGAAACCCAGGGACCCTGATGATACACCTAAACCAAGAAGAGGACCCGCTAAAATTGTGAACTCTAAGGTTTCTTTTGCCAAGCTACTTGGGGGTAGAGACCCGACTAATGTATGTGAGGCCCTGCCGCAAGAACAAACTCAACCCCAATCTCAATATCCTATCCCACCTAATGTACCTAATCAACAACAACCTCACCAACATCAAATCCAATATGTTCCTCCACCGCCTAATGCTACAGATCTAACCAGCTTATTGACATCCTTTCTTTCAGAATTTAAATCCCTTGTTACCCCACTGATATCACTTCTCACTAACCTAGTATCTCACCTTATCCCTCCTTTAAAAAATCCTTAAATGACTTCCATCAAACCCATATCCATTCTCCTTTGGAATGCGAATGGTGTTAGAAATCACATACACGAACTAACAGCCTTACTACAAGACAAGAACGTAGACGTAGCCCTAATAACGGAAACTCGACTGACTAAAAAACAGCTCCTAAAAATACCACAATACATAACTTACCGTACCGACCATCCTGACGGTAGAGCACATGCCGGTACTGCAGTCATTGTGCACCAATCCCTCTCCCATCACCTACTCCCACTGCCTACACACGATTTCCTACAATCCACCGCAGTCGTAATCAAAACCTTCTCCTTTCCTATTACCGTTGCATCAGCGTATTGCCCTCCAAACCAATCCATCTCCAATATCCAATTTAGTTCCTTCCTCATTTCCTTAGGACATCATTTCATCTTGGGTGCAGACTTAAACGCCAAGCATCAACAATGGGGTTCAAGAACCACGAATTCTCGTGGTCGACCATTGCTGTCTGTACTCAATTCCCAAAATTTTACCCTTCTTCCACCCAACTCACCTACCTACTGGCCCACTGATCCTAACCGTAATCCCGATATCCTCGATTTCTTTATCCATAATGGTTTAGGTGCTCTCAACCATTCCGTTGCCCGTCTTGACGAGCTTTCCTCAGACCACAGCCCATTAATACTCCAAGTATCACTAGCTCCTATTCCTAAACCCTCTCCTCCGTCCTTCATCAGAGGCCCAGTTAACTGGAAACTCTTTCATCAAATCCTCTCCGATAAAATTGACCTCAGAGTAACCCTGAAAACCCCTGAAGACCTGGACAATGCAGTACATTCCTTCACTACCAAAATTCAAGAAGCAGTCTGGACTGCTTCCTCCCCTGATCACTCATCAAAAATCCTTAAGAAACATAATTTACCTCAACACCTCCTTGACCTAATCCACATAAAACGCCGTGCCAGATTATTATGGCAACGTACCAGACATCCAGCCGACCGCCACTCCTACAATTATCACTGTAAAAAATTAAAAAAAAGAATTAGCCACCTTCAGATCCCAATCATTCAATTCCTACCTCACCACACTCTCTGCTCATGATAATTCCCTTTGGAATATCACCAGAAAAATCCTCAAATCCCATCATATTTCCCACCCTCTTCGACGAGATGATGGCTCCTGGGCAGCATCTGATGAAGATAAAGCCGAGGAATTTGCCAAACACCTTTCCTATACTTTCGCTCCTCATCCAGAATCCCATCCCAGCCACACAGCAAAAGTAGAAGAATCCCTCTCAATACCTATCCCACTCTCCTTACCACCTAAAGCTGTTAATCCCTCTGAGGTCAAATACCTTTTACGGAAAATCACACCTCGCAAATCTCCTGGATATGACCTTCTAACCCCACAGATCCTTCGACAACTTCCATCTAAAGCCATCATATTTCTTACATATATATACAATTGCATCCTACGAACTACCCACTTCCCTCTTTTATGGAAACATTCCACCATCGTCCTCTTCTTGAAACCAGGCAAACCTTCCAACAATACAGCATCCTATAGACCAATTAGCCTACTCCCAATCCTCTCAAAAATTTTTGAAAAGATCCTACTGAAACGAATCCTACCTATAATTGAATCCTATAACCTTCCTACTCATCAATTCGGATTTCGTTCCCAACATTCCACTGTCCAGCAAGGACTCCGAGTTGTTGACCATATATCCTCAACCCTAGAAAGCAAGCAGTATTGCTCGGGTGCATTTCTGGACATAGCGCAAGCTTTTGACCGGGTATGGCACGCCGGATTACTCTTCAAGCTTAAAATCCACCTACCACAGTCCTTATACCTAGTACTCCGATCCTATCTTTCCGACCGCTCCTTCCGAGTTCGCTGTGGCACCGAATTCTCCGACTGTTACTCAATTGAGGCTGGCGTTCCTCAAGGCAGCGTCTTGGGCCCCATCCTTTACATTCTCTTAACCGCTGATATTCCTGTCCATCCCGATACCCTCCTGGCAACTTTCGCTGATGACACTGCTATCCTTTCTTCCAACTCAGATCCTGAAACAGCGTCCGCAAACTTACAAAGGCACCTCTTCCTGATTGAACACTGGTGTAAGAAATGGCGCATTAAGGTAAACGAATCTAAATGTAAACACATTACCTTCACCCTTCGGCGTAATACCTGCCCACCAGTTTATTTTAACTCCATCCAGCTTCCTTTCTCAGATACAGTCCGGTATCTTGGCTTTCTCTTAGACAGACGACTAACATGGAATCCACATACTCGACTTAAAAGACAGGAACTTAACAGACGATATGGCCAGCTATATAGACTACTGAATAGAAAATCTAAACTTTCTGGTGAAAACAAATTACTGATCTACAAGACAATACTGAAACCCATCTGGACTTACGGACTAGAACTATGGGGAACAGCTAAATTTTCTAACATCAAACGCATTCAATCCGTTCAGTCTAAAGTCCTCCGTACAATAGTCAATGCTCCCTTCTATGTAACCAATAAAACCCTACACCATGACCTTAATATCCCATTTATTCTTGAAACCATTTCACAACTCTCATCACCCAAATCCCGTTGTACAATCCCTATCAAGCACCACCCATCCCTACAATCCCCTTCGTAAGTTAAAGCGGCAGTGGCCACGAGACCTTTTGTAAATATGGATATTTTGGAGTTCTAGCAATCGCCAGATTCTCCACTCAAGTCATGAGTGTCTGTGGCTGTAGCGCTCTTACTCATCCTCCGCTGGTTTAAAATACCAGTGAAGTGGCTGAGGGAGAGGCGTAGGGATCTCCTAAGCCTCCCTTTTCCCTCCACATGTGGAGGGGACAGGATTGGTTCGGAGATCACCTGGCAAATTGTAAATAATGTATAGGTATGTTTTATATAAGGTGTTTGTTTTACTTTTATTTCTATTTTTATTTACTTATGTATATATATATATTTTTTTTCTTTACTCTTTTGTTCTTTTTTCTTTTTCTTTTGTTATTACTTTATTTATTTATATTTTTGTATATACGGTATGAATGCTATCTCTGAACTCTATTATAAGTGTCCCTAAAATTGTGACAAATTGTAATATTTCTGAATAAAGTGTTTTAATAGTAGACATATAATATTCTGTCACAGGAACAATAACTATATTGATAAATGAACACATTCACACCGTATATACAAAAAAAAAGTAAAATTAACAAAAGTAAAATAATAACTAAATAATAATAAATAAAAACTATATACAATATAAAAATAAAATATAAGTAAATTAAAAACATAAAAATACAGTCATACCTATATACAATATATACAATCAGGCGGGGAACCCAAATCCCTACGCTACTCTCTCAACCGCCTCACTGGTGCTAAAGCCGGTGGAGTTTGAGCGAGAGCGCTTTAGCCACATACACTCATGTTTTGAGTGGAGAATCTGACCATTGCCAGAACTCCAAAATAAATACTATAAAAGATCTCTGGGCCACTGCAGCTTCAGCCTTCGAGGAGGGTTGTAGGGATGAGTGGAACTAGATAGGGATTGGGCTAGGGGATTTGGATGATTGATAAGGTTCTCATGGAATTTTGAAAAATTTTCAGGGATAAGGTCAAGGAAAAATGGGATATTAAGGTCATGATGTAGGGTTTTGTTGGTTACATAGAACGGAGCATCGACTATTGTTCGGAGGACTTTGAATTGAAAGGATTGGATGCGTTTGATACTAGAGAATTTTGCTGTCCCCCAAAGTTCAAGTCCGTAGGTCCAAATGGGTTTCAGGATTGTCTTGTAGATCAGTAATTTGTTGTCAATTGAAAGTTGTGATTTTCTGGTCAGTAGTCTGTATAATTGGCCGTATCGTCGGTTAAGTTCTTGTCTTTTAAGTCTAGTATGTGGGTTCCACGTTAGTCTTCGGTCTAAGATAAAGGAGTGTGAAGGTAATGTGTTTGAAATGGATTCGTTTGCTTTGATGCGCCATTTATTACACCAGTGCTCAATCATGGAGAGATGCCTTTGCAGATTTAGAGATGCTATTTCGAGATCTGAGTTGGATGATAGGATGGCGGTCTCATCAGCAAATGTTGCCAGGAAGGTATTGGGATGGACAGGGATATCGGCGGTAAAAAGGATATAAATAACGGAGCCTAAGACGCTACCTTGAGGAACACCGGCTTCAACTGGGTAGGAGTTGGAAAATTCTGAACCACAGTGAACCCGAAAGGTACGTTCAGAGAGGTAAGAGCGGAGGATTAGGTACAAGGACTGGGGTTTTTCAGCTTGGAAAGAAGCCCGGCGTGCCATACCCGGTCAAAAGCTTGAGCTATGTCCAGAAAAGCACCCGAGCAATATTGCTTGCTTTCCAGTGCGGAAATATGATCGACCACTCGGAGTCCTTGTTGGACTGTGGAGTGTTGTGAACGAAATCCGAACTGATGGGAAGGAAGATTTTGGGATTCTATAAAAGGTATGATTCGTTTCAGGAGGATCTTTTCAAAGATTTTGGAGAGGATTTAAAGTAGGCTAATTGGTCTGTAGGACGTAGAGGTGTTGGGAGATTTGCCTGGTTTCGGAAACAGGATAATAGTGGAATTTTTCCACAAAAGAGGAAAGTGGGTGGTTCTATGGATGGTATTATATAAGTAAGTGAGAAATATAACATCTTTAGGAGGAAGTTGTCAAAGGATTTGAGAGGTAAGGAGGTCGTATCCAGGAGATTTACGGAGAGGAAGTTTTTGTAAGTGATGTTTGACCTCAGAAGGATTAATTGCTTTAGGCGGTAAGAAAAGTGGAATGGGTGATGTATGGAATTCTTCTACTGTTATGGTATGGATCGGATTTAATTCCGGAAGTGAGGTGAATGTTCTGGAGAGGTGTCTGGCGAATTCCTCAGCTTTGTCTTCATCAGACGCTGCCCAGGAGCCATCGCATCGACGGAGTGGATGGGAAATATGATGGGATTTAAGAATTTTGTTGGTGATCTTCCATAGAGAATTGTCGTGAACAGAGAGGAAAGTAAGGTAGGAGTTGAAGGATTGGGATTTGAACCTGGCCAATTCCTGCTTTAATCGTTTAGTGAAATAATTATAAGAGCGACGATCGGTGGGGTGTCTTGAACGTTGCCGTAATATTCGGGCACCCAGGATGAAATGATGACCTAAGGAGTTGAGGAGAGAACTGAACTGGACTTTGGATATGGATCTGTTAAGAGGGCAATATGCTGATGCAAGGGTGACTAGAAAGGAGAAGGTTTTGATTACAATAGCGGTTGACTGTAGGAAATCTTGAGTAGGTAATGGGAGTAAGTGATGGGAGAGGGATTGGTGTACGATGACAGCAGTACCGGCATGTGCTCTACTGTCAGGATGATCAGTACGGTATGTTATATACTGTGGAATTTTTAAATGCTGTTTTATGGTCAGTCGAGTTTCTGTAATTAGGGCTACGTCAATGTTCTTGTCTTGTAGTAAAGCTGTTAGGTCGTCAACGTGATTTCTAACACCATTCGCATTCCAAAGGAGAATGGATATGGGTTTTGGGATGTGAGTCATTAAGGATTTTTTAAAGGAGGGATGAGGAGAGATACGAGATTTGTAAGGAGTGATATGAGTGGAGTAACTAGGGATTTGAAATCGGTGAGGAAAGATGCTAACAAACTGGTGAGATCTGTTGCATTTGATGAAGGAGGAATTTGAGGTTGTTGATGATTATGTGTGTTAGGATGAACAGAATATTGAGGTTGGGGCTGAGGTAGTTGTTGCGGCAGGGCTTCACATGTATTATTTTGGTTCTTACCTCCAAGTAGTTCGGAGTATGATAAATTATTATTAACAATTCTAGAAGGTTCTCTTCTTGGTCTGGTTGTCTCATCTTGAATCCGGTTCTTCTGGTATCTGGATTTGAGGCTCTTATAGGAAAATTTGATTATGAATTGTTGTTTTGGATTTTTTTTATTAGATTAATAGGGTAGAAGTTTTCGGTTGATATTTTATAAATTTCTGTATTATTCGGGAGATAACTGGTTGATCAGTTAGTGCTATTTCTTTATGTATTAAGTTTTTGGTAGTGTTAAATAGTGGTAATATTAATTAGGTATTTTGAGATGTAGTTTAATATTCTATTGTTTTTTTTTTGTTTGTTTTTTTGTAAATTTTGTCAGTAATCACCCTTCTTGTAAAATTATATCCATGTCTAAGGATCTTATAAGTTTGTTGTATTTTGCCTGTTCTTCTGTAAATTTAATTCTTTTGTTGTATTTGTTGAACCGTTCTATTATATCCTTAGCTGTGTCTTTTTGAATTATAAAGAATAATTCTTCGATGTATTTTTGGATGATAAATGGTTTATTTTCTATTTTTGACGGTTGTGTTATGGTCAGTTTATTAAGGTATATCCCGCTCAGATTAGTTGAAAGGCCACTGCCGATTGCAAGTCCATCCCTCCCCCTCATAGCTGTTTACAATATTCATACTTGTATTTGAATTAATTAAATCTTGTACATATATCGATACCTTCCAGGAGATTTTTTTTTTTTATTTAATTTTAGTTTCATATTTTACTTTATCCCAGTTGTCGTCTAGAATTTTAATGCATTCATGTACTGGAATGTTTGTGAAGAGGGATTCAGCATCCAAGTGAATAATTTATATTTTGTTTTCATTTAGTTGATAGTTTAAGATAATTTATTTCATTGTTATTGCATTTTTATGTTGTAAAAACTAAAAAAAAAAAAGTACGAAGTATAATGATAATTTTTTATCATGATTAAGCTGACCAATTGTTGGTTTGGTAATGTTTAGACCCATGAAAAATATTAATCAGTAATGTATGAAAAATTTGACATCAGTTATATGACAAATAGAGCACATATGTCAAGAATTTTAATTTTAATGAAAGAATTAGCTCTGAGGATGGGATAAATCCCGAAACGTCGGCAACATGATTTGATATACAATAATCACAAATTTTAATAGAAGTTTTTCTTTGCCAACATTTTAATAATTTACATAAAATTCCCAACTAAAAAAAGAAGAAATAATAAATTTCTTGTACTTTAGATTTTTTTTATTTATTTTTTTATTTAACCGTTATTTGTTTCGAGGGAAGAACTCCATACAAATAGAGTATCTTTTTATTCTAAACATTTCTATCGTTCTGGTAATACGATATTTTTTCTTTATTATGCTACGATATAAATATTATAAAAGAGTTAGGAATAACTTACAAATCATAATTCGTAAAAAATCAAACAATTAAAATAATACATAATAATTATCAACATATATACAAAATGCAGATAAGATATTTACCATCATCAATATAAAATCTTAAATTGTCAATAGAAAACAAAAACAATAACAACAACAAAACAATAAATACATTTTATATTTAAAATATTAATCAAAAAAGCAGTGAGTCAGCTGATTGGAAGGTTGTGCTCTCAACTGGTCTCTCAGTATGTTGGATTTACATCCAAAATTTTATTGTACAGTATTTTAAATTATCATTGTATAAACAACACGGGGGGACCCCCGGTCTCAACTTGCACTACCCCCTCTCTAAGACGGCCTTATCTGCGGCCAAAGGACAGATGCTAGCGAGCGAAGAAGGCAAAAGGGACTGCTGACGACCACCTCCTGACCAGACCTCGAGAACTACAGCCCTTCGGCTAAATTCTGGACCCGCAACGGCGGAGAGAGAGAGAGAGAAGGCGCGAGACCGGCCCCCTCATCAAACTGTACGTAAACCTTTATACATATATTCACAAGTATTCCCCTCTAGAACATTTATTTATTTTTGTATCGCTCAAGAAAAGGGCTCCCGGTCATATGGCATGTACCGGGCCCCCCAATATTGAACACAGTATTTGCCTATTTTTCAGCGGAATCTCTCTGATTTTTCATTTAATACATTTCACGTGTACATCAGAGCAGTTGATATTGCTGTTTGATATATATATTTTTTTTTCTTTCTTCCTTTCTTGCTTCTCTTATAGTATGCGGTATAGTCAACAAATGATGTCTAGTAAGGTGCCCAAGAGTACGGTAAGGTACGCCCCGTGGTTCACCAGCCAAACAAAGAACTCGTCGCTGCCTACGAGAAACATCTCCAACAACAAAAGTGAATACTTCAGAACCAGAACCTCAGCCACAACCAGGAACTTCGTCGCAAGAAATGATCGAAGAATCCCCTTTCTTTACTCCAAACCCCTATTTTTTTTTATTTTTTTTTGGATTTTTTCTCTTATCCATGGGAGGGCGCGGTCCCTGCAGAATTCGCTAGTGCTGGTCATGATAATACTTTTTTTTTATATTACATTAGGATATTCATCGTCTATGAGAATGAATTTTCCCTATATTTCCATTTTCTTTATATAGCTGCTTTTTGGAATTTTTTGCAGCTTTCAGGAGGGATGCGCGCCCCCCCCCCCGGCTGGATCCGCTAATTCCTAAAATTTCACATCAATGATTATGGTCCTAACAATATTCCAGTAAAACAAATAAAATCCAGCCTTCCTACCCTTATTCTCGTACTTTAACATGTCTACAACTTTTCATTGCAAAGCTCCATATTCAACTCTTCCTGGAAAACTGCACTAGTCCGACCATTGAATAAAACTTCTAACCCCTCCTCACTGAAAGACTTCCGTCCTATTTCTCTCCTTTCCAAACACTCGACACCACTGGAACGCCTTGTCCAAAATCAATTTTCCAACTTCCTAGAAGAACACGTTCCCTCATCAATCCATTCTAATCTGGTGTTTGACTTGGCTATTCAACGCAATCTGCCCTCCTTAAAATAACCCATGACCTCCAAAACTCTATTGAACACCAAAACTTTACTATCCTCATCCTTCTAGATTTTTCCAAAGCGTTTCATAGTTAACCATAACATCCTTCTTACTAAATTGCAAAATCTTTCTCTATCGAACAGTATCCTGCGTCTGTTCAAAACCTTCTTTTCCAATCAACCCCAGTATGTAGTCGTCCCAGATCAACCTCCTTCAAAGACACATCTCCTCTCCTGTGGGGTCCATCAGGGTTCCTCCTTATCTCCTACTCTTTTTTTTTTTTTTTTTCCTTCCCTTTCTCGCCGTTAAGGCTATACGGGATCTTCCCGAGCCAGGGGGTGTGAGCGAGGATTTAAAAGACTCCCCCGGCACCGGGACGCGAACTCGTGTCTATTTTTATATCTTTGATTCATTTATCAGGTTGCCGGGCAACGGCGGTGCAGTGCACACGCGTTAGCCCATTCGGCCACCCCGCCCACGATTTTATTATCTCCTACTCTGTTTGCTATTTACATTAACAATCTTCCTCTCCTGATCCATCATACCCAATACCACATCTATGCTGACGAATTCCTGTCCTTCCCCCCGTCTGACCTAATAGCCACCACAAAAAAGCTTCAAGAAGACTTAATTAGAATATATGACTGGGCAGGAGCTAACAAGCTGAGTCATCCAATCCCACTGTCCTTCATTAATCTCCGAGCTCCTTAATAATTAATAATTAAATCCTCTGTCCACTCCCGCAACACCCGTTCCCGGTCTTAAGATTTATATATAATGGCCCACTGCTGCTTTCGATAAATCTTTTATTATTCGATCCTTATCCCTATGGAACTCCATCCCTCCCGAATTCCGTCGCTCCAATACTCTCCCTACTTTTAAATCCCGCCTATTCAATCACTTCCTTTCCATCCAGTCTCTATATAATTGTAGACAGAAACTTCTATAAACATGTATATATATTATTAGTTTATTTTCATTTCATTTATCTATTCTTTTATCTTCTTAATCGATTTAATTTAGAAGACAATTTTTTTTTTCTATTATATCTATTATTTTACTTTGTAAATACATTTATAAATATCTGAGGCTCAAAATCCCACATTTCTGTCCTTGCTAATTATTCTAAAGGGATTCGTCCAATAATAAATAAAAGATTATTATCATCTTGTAATGACTTTTAAAGCTTTATATAAACGTATAGAGTCATCAAAAATTATAGAATAAAATTTAATACAAAACTTACCCGGCAAACATGGGGAATTGAGTCTATAGTTACGAGAGTGATCGGGGACAACTTTATTGTGCCGTTGATTTTCAGGCACTTAAATGGATTGTAGCATTCTACTGTTTGTTCGAGTAAATCGTAATGAAAACCCGACCCTGAAACATTATTTTTTTCTTTAGTATGTTAAAAGTTATGGTTGAAACATTTATCTAACCTTAACTATTACATATATTTAATATATATATATTAAATAATTAATTAATTAAATAATTTCTATATTAAATATATATATATATATATATATATTTTAAATAAATAAAAAAATAAAATATATTATGCTGGGAGAAGGGATATGTTACTATCTCGTAACTAACAAGTGCAGAATTCCATTTTGATTTGTGGGAGGGTGGTAGACTGATAGGATGATAAGAAAAAAGTTGAGAGAGTTTATATTATATATAAAACTTATATGTGGTAAAATATCTCTTTTTAAAATTTGAACAAATCAATATAATTATTGAAAAACGAACAATAAGTATATTATTGTTTATTCAAACACTAGAGTCCTTTGTCGTGGCATCACCCACTCTATAAATATAGAATAAATGTAACAAGATTAACTAAATATAGAAAGAGTAAGATTACTAATATAAGTTGATTATTTGTTTATTGATAAATATTACAATCTGTCTCAATAAACAAATATAAATTTATATTAAAACAATCATAAATTTTCAGTTTACAGGTTTGTTTTCTGTTGGATTTGTAGGCCTTGTAGATCTTTCGCTGCCTTACCTAGCATTCTTCATAACTGCCTATCTTAGACTATTACAAAGTGGGCCAGACCCCCATACCGTGCACCCCTCTCAACACCCCACATCCCTATAATTGCATATTGTTCTGTTCCTTTTAACTATTTAAAAAAACAAAACAATGTTCCTAAAAAAAAAGTGAACAATCTGCCCCAGAATGGCGTCCAAACATAGCGGACTGACGACTTTGACTTTAGTTAGTTTTTTGGTCACTGAGAATCAACATTTGGCTTAATTTCGTCATAGTTGGTCTTTTATTAAAGATGGATAGTCAGAAAATAATAAAACATGAAAAAATATTTAAAAATAATTGGCTTAGAAAATAAAAAAACACCAGTAAAGTCAATTTTTTCAATAACAAAATTTTCAAGTGAAAATCAAGCGTCGTTTGTAATTAAACGGCCAACCATAACGGAAAACGTGCTGAAATAAAACAATTCTGGAGAATATATCCTTATTTCTAAAATACTGATTACTTTTTAAAATATTTGAAGCAGCTCTGTAGAAAATGCTCGTAAGCAGCAGAAAAGTGGTACTGGCGTAGGTGCCTACAGGCCTCTACCAGACCATTCAGTACTCATAAATGGCATAGTTATAGTGCTATAATAACGTTGTTGGTACATTATATTGATTTTTATTAACAAACAAATATTATTGCAATAATTTAATTGTTAAAAAAATTAAACAATTTTATTTTTTAATTTATTGTTCTATTTTTTATGTATTTATTTTTAATTTAATTTCTTTTACTCTATAAGGAGGTCGTTTAAGAAGACCTTTATTGTAAAAATGATATAACTATAATAATAAAACTTTATTCTAAAATACTTTGCTGGATATCTTGAATTTTTTATTTAACGTTTGCAATTTAACACTTTGTTTTGTATATTTACTAATTCTTAAAGGTAATTTAAATTTTATATCTTTCCCCAAAAATGAGTCATATTAATACCTGTTTTATAAACATACTTAATCTGAACTGCATATAATGAATAGTTGATGGGTTATTTAATAAAACTCATATTCCGCTAATAAAAATATTAATTTTTATTTCCTTTATTGTTCGGAAGTTAAACCATATCATAAAAAAACAGAAAATGATTATATTGAATGCTTTATTCTCTCTGCGAAAAGAAAGATAAAAAAGGGCAAAGCTTCTTCTAGATAACCGGAACTGATTGTTAGTATTTGGTCTCAAAATGAGGGAAAACGCGAAATTGAACCCAAAAATTTGAAAAATACATTAAGCGAACGAGTAAGGAAGTGTTAAAATCTCAGAAAAGAAAACAAGGATCAGTATCTGGTTGTGCCAGGGAAGGTTTAAATTTCCAGCGTTACAGCGAGTGGTGGGGGCAGATCTAAAAGATAAAAGATAACACTTAAGCTTTGAGAGCGACTGGTTCTGTCGAAGCCACTACTTGACCAGCATTCAACCAGCAAGGACCGACGACGGAGGGCCCTCTAAGGTAAAAAATATGTAGGCTAGCATATAGACGGTAAGCTATTTTTTGCACAATCATTAACCTACCAATCCCATAAGATACAGTCCATTGCTTAAAAACTAGAATGTTGCCATAAAATTTAGAATGTTACCTTATTGAAACTCATGAGTTATTTTGCCATGATTGGAGAAGTTGCCTAAACAGTATTCATTATATGGCTAAACGAATGTATAGTAGATAGATGAACAGAATATTGCAAGATGCTGCTAAAAGGGGGTCAAATGCTGGAGCAGTTTGGATGATATTAAGGGGACGATGCAGGTTTATTATGGTGAAGACCATTTTATTTTAAGAAAGATTTGTTCGAAGCAATTGGCAAGTCAGTTGGTCTGAACGAAGTAAACCGAACCGCTTCGCACTGATTAGTGCGTACATAGGCAATAAATGTATTAGAAAATGACATGAAAGGACTGTGGTTTTGTCCCTTTATAAGAAAGGAGATACTAGGAAATGTAATACCCATCGAGATTCATTCCTGTCCAGTGTACCAAAGAAACTCTACTCAAGAATCGTAGAAGCTTGAATAAGAAATATTGTCGATTGGGAGAGCGATATGGATTGAGAACCTCAAGTTGCACATTAGAACAGAAGTTGCATATTGGGTCTTCACTTTAAGGCAGATTATAGTGAAGTCCGTCAAGAAAGAAAAATAGCTCTCTATCTGCTCAGTGCCTCACACTTAGGATTGTGCTAATATCAACTATTCTTTCTGAAAATTCTTTTTTCCTTTCAGATTCCCTCAAAAATATTTTGCAAATTCACTAAGCAGAAGGAGGGCTATTTCCCTTTTTCGATTGACTTCTTTATAACCTGTTTCAAAATGAAGATAGTTCCAATGTGCAACATTAGTAGCAATTGAAAATAAAGTTGTTTTTACCATAATAAACCTCCTTTACATCGTCCAGACCTGCTGACTTGCCAATTGCTTCGAACAAATCTTTCTTGCTGATAAAATTGTATGGTCTTCACCATAATAAACCTGCATTGTCCCCTTAATTTCATCCAAACTGGTCCTGCATTTGACCCCTTTTAGCAGCATCTTGAAATATTCTGTTCATCTGTCTACAATATATTCGTTTAGCCATATAATGGATACTGATCCTTGTTTTCTTTTCTGAGATTTTAACACTTCCTTTCTCGTTCGCTTGATTAATTTTTTCAATTTTTGGGTTCAATTTCGCGTTTTCTCTCATTTTGAGACCAAATATTAATACTAAATTACCTCTCCCTAAACTCCTAAACTAACTACCGCTTAACTTTGAATAGAAATTATGTTCTGACCATATTGGGCTATTATAAAATGTTTAAATTGCATTTTTAACTGAGCTAAAACTAAAAGATTACAGCTAACAAATTATAAATACTATTAAAATAACAAAAATTCTATTTATTACATCACCAGTTGTTTATTAATTGTACGATTCGTTGATTATGGATTGTACGATCCGTTGATTATGGATTGTACGACTATTAGTTATTAAACCGTTATTTTCCATTGCAAAGTTTACTAAAATGGAATAAATAAATTGCATTGTCTGTCATAGACAGATCAAAAGTTGTCACACTGATTGTAAGTCTATTCTGTTAAAATATCGCAAAGGGAGAATTATTAAAATTATTCTCTAATTTAATTTTCTAAAAGGTTTTTTAGAATAAACGGACCATAGATATCCAATTATTTAAATATACAATAATTATTAATGTAGTTATTAAAGTACAGTAAATATATTGAAGGTTTCACTAATATTTTTATATATTTTTATTAATATTATTATATTTCACGTCTCCTTTAACACAAGTAAAATGAAATAGTATCTTAAACAATGTCATTACCTTGAATCCGTGGGTTTTAAATACTTTAAATCAATCTTAGAAAAACATTTAAAAGTTTATATATAGTAAAAAAATTTCATTTAATTTCCTTGAAAACACCTAATTTACGTTAAATAATGTAAGTTTTTAGAAATTATTATTTATATATTTTTCATCATTCTCTGTTACCTTCTACAACTTTCTATATTATACATTTTTTTTTTTAATTCTCCGCTTTCCAAGGATATATTATACGTACACCTTCTTACTATTATTTCCGAATATTCATTTATAACCTGGATAATGATTTTTCTTGTATCTCCTTTATTTTATTATCTAATTGTTCCAAAAGTTATATTTAGCATTTACCATAACTCCTAACAATGATAAATAGTTATTATTTATAATAAACCAAATTAAAAGTACTTTTTAAAAATATTTTAAGGCTTCAACCACTAGGATCATTATTGCCTCATTTTCACTGAGAATTAGATCGTATTTTCAAGTTTAGAACGTTTCAAAAAATAAAATAGTTTATCAATTTCATTCGTATTATCCTGTAAAATGAACTGTAAATCGTTTGTCTAGTCACAAGAGAGTCTAAATGTTTCGTAACCTCTGCATTCTGTTAAAACGTTTTTCACTGTCAGAAGAGTCCCACAAGTTTGGCATGTTGGCGAAGAATCACGGGCCATCAGGTATCCATAGGTAAGGCGTGTATGACCTATACACAGGCGCGTAAGAATTACTTCCTCTCTGCGGTTATTCCTGTTTGACGATGCCCTAGAGGAAACGTCACCCTTAACCTCTCTCAATTTATTTTCGGTTACATTCGACCATATCTGTTCCCATTTTGTCTTCATATTCTGTTTGATGACGGTTATAAAATCCTCTACAGGTACTGCCCGATAAGGTAAGATAAGGTATAGGCCATCAGTAACAGCTTTTTTGGCAGCTCGATCAGCCAGTTCATTACTGATATATTATTTCTATTTGCCGACTTTATTGATTACAGAATGTTTTGTATTATGATATTAGATGAGAAAACATTTCCTAGAATAATTAGGGCGAATAGAGAATCTGTGCGCGTGAAAATCTTTTGTTCAGTGAGCTGTATAACATTTAAACCTTTATGTATTGCAACCAATTCAGAAGTATAATTATTACATAGTGGTGAAAGAGAAAAAATATGTTGACGTTCGTTACATATAATTGATGCTCCCATGCCTGCGGAGCTCTTCGAGCTGTTAGTGTAGATAAAGTCAGAATCACCTAGTCTGTCTTGAAGTTTAAGAAATTCCTGTTTATATACACTGACAGGCGAAAAATACCACCCAGTTGATTTTTTCATGTTTTCATCTAAAAATATTTTACCCACTTGTAAAAAAAAGTTGTATTTGTATATAATACATGGTAATACTTAGTATTTATGGAATTTTATAATCTTTTTTACCTTCAATAATCAAAATGTAATTGGATAAGAAAGATTAGAGAAAAAAAAATTGAAAAACGAACCGTTATTATTCTAATAGAAATTAATTAAATCATCGTTTAGTAGCGCGTGTTTTCTCCTCTTGCCTTCACTACTTCTTGAAGTTGCCTCGGCATACTTTCCACCAGTCGGGAAATGTCCCTTTGCTGGAGGATAGCCCATTCCTCCCGAAGAGCTCTTTCAAGGTCCTGCAGTGTATCAGGAAGTGTTGCACGCGCTCTTATTCGTCTTCCGAGGTTATCCCATAAATGCTCAATGGGGTTCAAATCTGGAAAACGTGCTGGCCAGGCTAAAACCTCAATATTGTTCTGTTGAAGGAACGTCTGCACTATGCGGGCGACATGTGGGCGTGCATTATCGTGCATTAGAATAGAACGATCACCAATTTCGTTGAGGATAGGCAACACATGAGATTCCAAAATCTCATCCACATAGCGAATGTCCGTCAAAGACCCTCCACGAACAACAACAAATTCTGTGCGGAGCTCCATTGAAATCCCAGCCCACACCACTAAGGAACTACGTTGGAAAGGTTGCCTCTGGGAAAAATTACAGTCTGCATATCTTTCGTTTCTTCTTCTCCACACCCTTTCACGCCCGTTTAGAGATCGAAGAGCGAATCTTGAATCATCTGTAAAAAGTAAAGCACTCCATTCGTCCATAGTCCAATGGCTGTGTTCTCGTAAAGTTTCACATGGAACTCCGATGGTATTAGCTGCATATCTAATGGAACGTCCATCATCAATAAGTGCCACACCACGCGCAACATCCTCAGCACTGAGAGGCATTTTTAAACTTAATATTGACAAAATTAAAAGCCGGAGACTAAGAAATGTGCTGCGAGAAACAGCACTGAACTAATGATACTGAATAAACATTTTGATTCCATAGAAAGTAAACATCGGAATCTAGAATCATTTCATTGAATTAAGGATTAAGGGTTATTGCTCTCTATATTAATATTCCTTATTGAAAACAAACAAAAAGATTACCTATTTATTCATTAAAAACAATAGACCAATCCAAAGCAGAAATATGTTTAGATGAAAACATGAAAAAATCAAGTGGGTGGAATTTTTTGCCTGTCAGTGAATATAAGGCATTGTGTTATTTTAATAAATTTGGTGAGTGAAATAAGAATTTTTGGAGAAGGAAGTCCCCAAGGATAAATTGCCGAAACTGCAGTTTCTTGAAAAATAGGAAGTTCAATATTTATATTATTTAGTAAAGTTGAAACTCTGATTGTAAAGGGTGTTCTATTTGGTAATTCAATTTTTTGTTGATTAATTTATTGCATGTTTGAAAATAAATCAGTCAGTGGATGATTAGAAGCAGAACGGATCTTAACAAAGAAATTGAGGTCAAGTTGTTGTCTCCGTATGTCGAGCCTATTTGCAGGGCTGGATCGGAAAGCACCAGTAGCTATTCTAGGGGCGGCGTTTTGTACAGGATCTTTTTTTTTTTTATCTATTTATTGAATAATAATACAATCAGCCACTGGAGGGCTATAAGTATTAGGGCTAAGAGTTCTCATTCAAACAATATATACAAATAATAGAGAAATAAATATAAATATAAAAAGTAAATAAATAATACTGATGAAGAAAGAAAATAAAAGAAAAAAAATAAATAAACAATAACATAAAAAGAAACTTATAAACACAATCATACCTATATACAATATATACATTTACAAAAGAATCTCCGAGCCAGGCTTTTTCCCCCACATGTGGAAGGCAAAGCAAGACTCCAGGAGATCCCAGTGCCACTTTTCCAGCCGCATCACTAGTATTAGAAGCCAATGGAGACTGAAAGAGGGCACTAGAGCCACAGACGCTCGGGACATGAGTGGAGAAGCTGGCCATTGCCAGGACTCCAGAAGCATATTTACAAGAGATCTCTGGGCCACTGCCGTTTTAACCTTCGTGGAGGATTGTAGGGATGAAGGGAGCTGGATAGGGATTGAGCTAGAGGATTTGGATGATGGATAAGGTTTTGGTGAAAGTTTGAGAATCTGGTTGGGATGATGTCGAGGACAAATGGGATGTTAAGATCATGGTGTAGGGTCTTGTTTGTGACATAATATGGGGCATTGACTATAGTTCTAAGTACTTTGGACTGGAAGGATTGGATGCGTTTGATATTCGAATGTTTAGCAGTTCCCCACAGTTCAAGTCCGTAGGTCCAGATAGGTTTCAGTATGGTCTTGTAGATTAAAAGTTTATTTTCAATCGAAAGATGGGATGTCCTACTTAGTAATCTATACAGCTGGCCATATCGTCGGTTAAGTTCTTGTCTTTTAAGTCTGGTATGTGGGTTCCAAGTTAGTCTTTTGTCAAGAAGGAAGCCAAGGTAACGGACTGTGTCTGAGTAGGGAAGTGGAATTGAATTAAAAAGGATTGACGGACAGGATCTGCGTCGCAGGGTAAAAGTGATATGTTTGCATTTTGATTCATTGATTTTGATGCGCCAGTTGTTGCACCACTGCTCAATCAAAGAGAGGTGAGATTGTAGGTTTAGAGATGCTATTTGAGGATCTGAGTGGGAAGATAGAATGGCAGTATCATCAGCAAATGTAGCTAGAAATGTATCAGGATTTGAAGGGATATCGGAAGTGAAGAGGATATAGAGAACTGGGCCCAAGACACTGCCTTGTGGAACACCAGCCTCAACTGGATAGTAAGTGGAGAATGCGGTGACACAACGGACTTGAAAGGAACGATTTGAGAGGTAGGATTTGAGGACTAGGTATAAGGATTGGGGTAAATGGGTTTTGAGCTTGAAAAGCAAGCCATCGTGCCACACCCGGTCGAAAGCTTGTGCTACGTCCAGAAAGGCACCAGTGCAATAATGCTTGTTTTCAAGTGCAGAGGATATATGGTCCACAACACGAAGGCCCTG
Organism: Nezara viridula; assembly: GCA_928085145.1. NCBI lineage: Eukaryota > Metazoa > Arthropoda > Insecta > Hemiptera > Pentatomidae > Nezara > Nezara viridula. The sequence continues at coordinate 130,574,028 of OV725078.1, forward strand.
TTGGACAGTGGAATGTCTTGAGCGGAATCCAAACTGATGAGAAGGGATGTTGTGGGATTCGATTATGGGTAGGATGCGTTTGAGAAGGTTTTTCTCAAAGATTTTTGAGAGGATCGGGAGTAAGCTTATCGGTCTATAGGATGATGTGTTATTAACAGGTTTACCTGGTTTTGGAAACAGGATGATTATGGAATGTTTCCACACCAAAGGAAAGTTGGTTGTGCGAAGGATGCAGTTGTATAGATAGGTAAGGAATATGATTGCTTTTTTGGGAAGTTGTCTGAGGATTTGTGAAGTGAGGAGATCATATCCAGGGGATTTTCGGGGTTTTAATTTGTTTATAAGGAATTTGACCTCAGAGGGGTTAACAGGTTTTGGAGGTAGAGAGAGAGGAATTGGTGAAGAGAGGAATTCTTCAACTTCAGCAGTGTGGCTGGGATGGAGTTCGGGATGAGGGGTGAATGTGTAGGATAAATGTTTAGCAAACTCCTCTGCTCTATTCGCATCTGACGAAGCCCAGGAACCATCATCACGGCGAAGTGGATGGGAAATGGACTGGAATTTAAGGATTTTTTTGGTTACTTTCCAGAGGGAGTTATCACTAGCGGATAATGAGGAGAGGTAGGAATTGTAGGATTGGGTTTTAAAAGTTTCCAGTTTCTTTTTTACCTGTTTGGAATAATAATTATACGATTTCCGGTCATCAGGATGCCTGGTTCTTTGCCAAAGGTTCCTAGAGCAACGTTTGCTATGGATTAGGTCCAATAGATCTTGAGGTAAAGGATTTATGTTATGGTATTTTTTGGGACGATCAGGTGAGGATGCAGTCCAAGCTGCTTGCTGGATCAGGGTAGTGAAGGAATGCACTGCATCGTCGAGGTCTTCAGGTGTTTTTAAGGAAACTCTGAGGTCAATATAATCTTCCAGTATTTGACGGAAAAGGTTCCAGTTAACTGGCCCCCTGATAAATGAAGGTGGGGATGATTTGGGAATGGGAGATGTGGAAACGGTTAGGACTAGAGGACTATGGTCTGAGGAAAGATCATCAAACCTTGAAATAGAACAATGTAGTGATCCTAGACCTTTGTGGAGGAAAAAGTCTAGAAGGTCGGGATTGCGGTTGGGATCTGTTGGCCAGTATGTGGGTGTATTAGGTGAAAGGATGTTGCTGCGATGGGAATCAAGTGCAGATAGCAATGTTCGCCCTCGGGAATTTGTGGATCTGGCTCCCCATTGCTGGTGTTTTGCATTTAGATCTGCACCTAGGAGGAAGTGGTGTCCTAAGGAATTCAGGAAGGAAATTATTTGGGATTCAGAAATGGGTGTTTTAGGTGGGGAATATGCCGCAACTAGTGTTATTGGGTAAAGGGGTGTTTGGATTATTACGGCTGTGGATTGTAGGAAATTATGGCTTGGTAAGGGAAACAAATGATGGGAAACGGATCGATGGATAATTATGGCAGTGCCACCATGTGCTGTTCCATCAGGATGGTCGGTTCGATAAATATTGTAGCCGGGCACGTTGATTTGTCGTTTGTTGGTTAGTCGAGTTTCAGTTATTAGTGCTATGTCGATGTTTTTGTCATGTAATAAGATTGTCAGTTCGTTGATGTGGTTCCGAATACCATTCGCATTCCAGAGGAGAATGGAGAGGAATTTGGTTGAGGACATTTATGGATTTCTTGGAAGTGGAATGAGGTTGGATATAACATTGGTAAGTAGCGAAATAAGGGGGGTAATGAGAAATCTAAATTCGGAAAGGAAAGATGTCAATAGGCTTGTGAGGTCAGTGGAATTGGAAGGAGGAGGAATGAATGTGTGAGTATTTAACCTACGTTCAGGGATGGAGGGATATGGGTCTTGAGGTTGATGTGTGAATTCTTGAGGTTTAGATTCTTGTGGCAGGGCCTGAGATTGAGTGTTTACAGTGTCTCCTTTGAACATCTGAGCATAGGACACTCTTCCGTTCACTGTTCTATAGGGTTGTCTTGGTGGCCTGGATGTCCCTTCTTCTCTAGGCGTTGCGTACATTCGTGTTTTCAAATCTTTGTAAGTTTGACAACCCTTGTAGTTGGCTGGGTGTCCTTGGTGGCATAAAGCGCATACTGCAGGTGAAGTTCTAGACTTCCTACAGTCCTCTGTTTTGTGTTGCTCACCACACCTCACACATCTAGGAATGTGATGGCAATACCGTTTCGTATGGCCATAAGCCTGGCAGTTATGGCATTGAACGATGTCGCGCTTGCTGTAGGGCTTTTCTACAACAACGCTTGTACAGGATCTAGAATTTTTAAAATGGTACTCGATCCCGAATTGTAAGCATTACAGCCATAGACCAATTTCGATCTTATTAGTATCCTATACAGGGTTAGCATGCTTTTTCTATCGGCACCCTATCTAGTGTTACTGACCATTCTTAAGAGATTCAAGGAGCGGAGTCAATTTGCTTTTAATTGCTCAACATGCTGAGTCCATCTAAGCGTTCTATCAAAGGTCATTCCTAAGTACCGTACAAAGTGGGAGAAGGTGACTGATTGATTATTTATGGTCAGTGATGGTAATATTATTTATAATATTATATATTATATTATATTATATTATATAATATTAATATATAATATTATATTATTTATGGTAATAAGTTTGGCTAAAAAGAATCGCAACTGTCTCACTTGATGGAATTTTAAAACCATTATCAGCAAGCCAGGTATACACAACCCTGGGGCACTCCATTCTCCTGTTCGAATCCATGAGAAAGGACATTACCAATCCTAACCATATAAGTTCTATTTTTTAGAAAATTATTTATGAAGGCATGTACATGACCATCAATTCTAATTCTAACCAGAGTGTCAATTATTAGTCTTCTCCATGCTCTATTGAATGCATTTTCTATGTCAAGAAACACAGCTAAAAGTTTTTTCTTGTTTTCAAAGGTATTTAAAATATCAGTCTCTAAACGAACCAAATTATCTCTCGTACTTCTCCCTCGCCGAAAACCACTTTGCCAAGGTGGGAGTACATTTTTGAATTCAAGATGCCATAATAATCTATTGCTTATTAATTTCTCTATCAATTTACAAATAGAAGAGGTTAAGTTAATCGGTCTATAGCTATAGGATATTCATAGGATCTTTATCTTTCTTCAGAATAGGAATAGTGATAGTTTTTTTCCAGATATTTGGAAAACTATTAGACAAAAATAATTTACTCAAGATTTTTAGAATCATTGATTTATTAGAAAGACTCAAGTTTTTAATCATACCTATCCAAATCGGATCCGGACCGGGTGAAAACATTTTTCGTGAATTCAAAGCTATAATAAATTCAGTCATTGAAAAGGGCAGATTTAAGGACTCAATGAATTATCAGTAATAACTAACGGTATTGATTCAATGGATTGTTTTCTATTGAGTAAGTATGCTGAGTAATTTAAGGACGCGGAGATAGTATACAAATGTTTAGCTAAATTGTACGCTAGACTTACAGTCAGTTTGATATTGATCGCGATCTTTTAAGAACTTTATTTTATTTTATTTTTTTATTGATAAATATTACAATCTGTCTCAATAAAGGACATTTATAATAGAGTTCTGAGAGCACATTCACACCATATTTACAAATTAAAAAAATTAAAAAATTAAAAAAATAAGCTAACTTCAAATAATATAAAGCTACAAAAGAACAAAATAAAATATCATAGTGAGAAAAAAAAAAAAAATAAATAAAAAAAAAGTAATGAAAATAAACATCTTAGAAGCAGGCATACCTATAAGACTATTTACAGTCGGCCATAGGAACTCCGAACCATACTTATCCCCCCACATGTGGAGGGAAAGCAAGGCTTCAGGAGATCCCTGCGCTTCTTGCTCAACCATTTCACTGGCATTGAAAGCCAGCGGAGATTGAGTAAGGGCGCTACAACCACGGACACTCATGACTTGAGTGGAGAATCTGGCCATTGCCAGAACTCCAGTATATACATGTTACAAAAGGTCACGGGGCCACTGCCGTTTCAGCCTGCGAGGAGGATTGTAGGGATGAGTGGTGCTAGATAGGGATTGTGCTACGGGATTAGGGTGATGGGTAAGGTTCTGATGAAATTTGGAGAATTTGTCTGGGATAAGATCAAGAATAAATGTAATATTAAGGTCATTGTGCAGGGTTTTATTAGAGACATAGAAGGGAGCATCGACTATTGTACGGAGGACTTTGGACTGGAAGGATTGAATGCGTTTGATGTTAGAAAATTTGGTAGTCCCCCACAGTTCTAGTCCGTAGGTCCACATGGGTTTTAATATTATCTTGTAGATCAGTAGTTTGTTTTCAATAGAAAGTTTAGATTTTCTATTAAGTAGTCTATATAGCTGGCCATAACGTCGGTTAAGTTCCTGTCTTTTCAGTCTAGTATGCGGATTCCACGTTAGTCGTCTGTCTAGGAGAAACCCAAGGTACCGGACTGTGTCGCAGAAGGGAAGCTGGATGGTATTAAAGTAAACTGGTGGACAGGAATTACGACGAAGGGTGAAGGTTATATGTTTACATTTGGATTCATTGACTTTGATGCGCCATTTCTTGGACCAGTGTTCAATCAAGGATAGGTGCCGTTGCAGGTTTCTGGACGCTATTTCAGGATCTGAGTTAGAAGATAGGATCGCAGTGTCATCAGCGAAAGTTGCCAGGAGTGTATCGGGAATGTCAGCGGTAAAGATGATGTAAAGGATGGGACCCAAGACGCTGCCTTGAGGAACTCCAGCCTCAATTGAATAACAGTCGGAAAATTCTGTACCACAGCGAACTTGAAAGGAGCGGTCGGAGAGGTAGGATTGGAGTATTAGGTATAAGGACTGTGGTAGATGGGATTTGAGCTTGAAGAGCAGTCCGGCGTGCCACACCCGGTCAAAAGCTTGCGCTATGTCCAAAAATGCACTCGAGCAAAACTGCTTGTTTTCAAGGGCTGAGGATATGTGGTCAACAACTCGGAGTCCTTGTTGGACGGTAGAATGTTGGGAACGGAATCCGAATTGATGGGTAGGGATTTTACGGGAGTCTATTATGGGTAGGATTCTTTTCAGGAGGATCTTTTCAAAAATTTTGAAAGAATTGGGAGTAGGCTAATTGGTCTAGAGGATGATGTATTATTGGGAGGCTTGCCTGGTTCCAGGAAAAGGATGATGGTTGAATGTTTCCATAGGAGAGGGAAGTGGGTACTTCGGAGGATACAATTGTATATATAGGTTAGAAATATGATGGCTTTGGATGGTAGTTGTCGTAGGATCTGCGGGGTTAGAAGGTCGTATCCAGGAGATTTACGAGGAGTGATTTTGCGTAATAGGTATTTGACCTCAGAGGGATTAACTGCTTTAGGTGGTAAGGAGAGTGGGATAGGTGAAGAAAGGAATTCTTCTACTTTTACTGTGTGGGTAGGATGAGATTCCGGATGAGGAGCGAAAGTATAGGAAAGGTGTTTGGCAAACGCCTCGGCTTTATCTTCATCAGATGCTGCCCAGGAGCCATCACCTCGTCGAAGAGGGTGGGAAATATGATGGGATTTGAGGATTTTTCTGGTGATATTCCAAAGGGAATTATCATGAGCAGAGAGTGTGGTGAGGTAGGAATTGAATGATTGGGATCTGAAGGTGGCTAATTCTTGTTTTAATTTTTTACAGTGATAATTTTAGGAGTGGCGGTCGGCTGGATGTCTGGTACGTTGCCATAATAATCTGGCACGGCGTTTTATGTGGATTAGGTCAAGGAGGTGTTGAGGTAAATTATGTTTCTTAAGGATTTTTGAGGAGTGATCAGGGTAGGAAGCAGTCCAGACTGCTTCTTGAATTTTGGTAGTGAAGGAATGTACTGCATTGTCCAGATCTTCAGGGGTTTTCAGGGTTACTCTGAGGTCAATTTTATCAGAGAGGATTTGATGAAAGAGTTTCCAGTCAACTGAGCCTCTGATGAAGGATGGTGGAGAGGGTTTAGGAATAGGAGCTAATGGTACTTGGAATATTAATGGGCTGTGGTCTGAGGAAAGCTCATCAAGATGGGCAAGGGAATGGTGGAGGGTACCTAAACCTTTGTGGATAAAGAAATCGAGGATATCGGGATTACGGTTAGGGTCAGTGGGCCAGTAGGTAGGTGAATTGGGAGGAAGGAGGGTAAAACATTGGGAATTGAGTGCAGACAGCAATGTTCGACCACGAGAATTCGTGGTTCTTGAACCCCATTGTTGATGCTTGGCGTTTAAGTCTGCATCCAGGATGAAGTGGTTTCCTAAGGAATTTAGGAGAGAGGTGAAATGGACATTGGATATGGATCGGTTAGGAGGGCAATATGCTGATGCAATGGTGACAGGAAAGGAAAAGGTTTTGATTACAACTGCAGTGGATTGTAGGAAATCGTGATCAGGTAATGGGAGTATGTGATGAGAGAGGGATTGATGTACGATGACAGCAGTACCGGCATGTGCTCTACCATCAGGGTGGTCTGTCCGATACGTTAAGTATTGTGGTATTTTCAAAAGCTGTTTTTTGGTCAGTCGAGTTTCTGTAATTAGGGCTACATCAATGTTCTTGTCTAATAGTAAGGCTGTTAGTTCGTCTGTGTGATTTCTAACACCATTCGCATTCCATAGGAGAATGGATTTGGGTTTGATGAAAGTCATTTAAGGATTTTTTAAAGGAGGAATGAGATGAGATACCAGGTTTGTAAGAAGTGACAAGTGGGGTGACAAGGGATTTAAATTCGGTAAGGAAGGATGTCAATAAACTAGTAAGATCCGTAGCATTAGGCGGTGGAGGAACATATTGGATTTGATGTTGGTGAGGTTGTTGTTGATTAGGTACATTAGGAGGGATATGATATTGAGGTAGGGATTGAGTTGGTTGTACCGGCAGGGTCTCACATTCATTAGTCGGGTCTCTACCTCCGAGTAACTTAGCAAAGGAAACATTAGAGTCCACGATTTTAGCAGGTCCTCTTCTTTGTTTAGGTGTAGCATCGTGGTTCCGGGGCTTGTATCTAGCTTTGAGGTTTTTATAGATTTCACAACCTTTATAGTTGGCCAAGCATAGGGCGCAGACTGCAGGATCTTTTATTGGTTTGGTACATTCTCCAGATTTGTGTGATTCGCCGCACCTCACGCAGCGCGGCATGTGGTGGCAATATGACTTAGTGTGGCCGTATGCCTGACAATTGTGGCACTGGACGATTTCTTTTTTTGGATATGGTTTTTCAACCTTTATGATGGTGTAATATAATCGATGTATGTCGTATATTTTTTCCACCCCTGGTGTTGGCTCCAGATCCAAAAAAATAAGGGCAGTGGAATTTTAGTTTTTACTCCTGGTTGGTCTCTATTTTCTTTCAGAACGTTTGTTATATGGCGAACATTGAACCCTAACGTCGTTAGCTCATCCTTGATAACCTCAGTTGGGGTTGAGGAGTGTAAGTTTCTTATCACTACTCTTAATGATCTATCCTCCCTCAGTTGGTATGTGTGAAAATCCGCACCTGTTTCGGTCAAATACTTGATTATTTTTCGATAGGCTTCAGGTGTGGCCGGTGTTATTTTTGTGTCGCTAGTCCTGTTAAGGCATGAAAAGCTATCAGGACAGATTGTATTTAATTGAGTGCATAATAATTGAAAATTTCTGATATTTTTGATAAAGATCGGAGGAGGCCGTGGTTCTCTAGGTATCGGTGCAGAATCCATCTCCTCTCTGTCATTTTGAAGCACCTGGTATGGATTGGGTGTAAAAAATGGAGATTCAGAGACCATTTGTTGTGAAGAGGTACCTGCTTGCGGTTGTGGTGTGGAATCTTGAATTTTCGCTGGAGGAGTTCCGGGGGGTGTCGATCGCTTACTGCGACGAGTTTTTTGTTTAGGTGGTGAGTTACGAGGGGTGGAGCCAGCAGAACAAGACCTCTTAGTGGACATCACTTGATGAAAATATCGCATATAAAAAAAAAAAAAAATAAGGAAAATAAAACTTCGTCTGCGTGTCCTTGAACTCGGAGAAACGACGAGCACAGCTCCGTCCGTCTTCATCTGTGGCAGAGCCACGACTGATAGTGGGCAGTATCAGACCTAGCTATTACAGATAAGGCTAGCAATAAAGCACCTCGGACACTGGTTTCACTGTCTATAGAATACACAGTAAATATCAACACTACTCACTGTGGCATTAGTCAATTGTTGTTGCTGCTGTGTTGATCTCGGCGTTAATAGTTTTTGAGTAAAAAAAGTAAACTTTTTCCACTTAAAAAAAGAGAAACTGTGAGAGACGATGTAAAAACGTGGCAATCAAATCAAGCGCATGCGCAGAACTGAAAGAACTTTATTTGAGGATAATAACCTAAACTCATTATTTTTCTAATCGTTTGCCAGTAAACAACATACTACAGCTAAGTTTACTGAGGAAATTCGGCCATGATAATTTTTCGGTTTTTTTAATTACATATCTCGCATGTTTTCGGTCTGATTTATATATCTCTAACTTTTCAGAAGATGGCCTGCGTATATATTTTTTTTCTGTCTTTTATTTCCTTATCACATTCATCAGTCCACCAAGGAACAGGAGCATGTAAACTATTATCTGTTGTGTCAGGTGTGAAACTATATGGAATCGCTACCTGAGCCGCTTGTAGCAATCTATTGTTTAATTGGGCAATTAGTTGATCAGCATCAGATTCAGATAAATCAATGTCCGCAAGCTGAGCTACCTCTTGAAAAAGGGCCCAATCAGCTTTTTTAATCAACCACTTGCTATGCCTGCTGGGTAAGAAGGATTTATCGAGAGAATTAATAATGATGGGGAAGTGATCTCTATCGTGTGTGTCGTCTAGTGCATACCATTGGGTCGGAGCTTGTAATTGGGGGCTAGTAATTGTCAAATCTATTGCAGAAAGTTTTCCAGATCTAGCACAGAAGTGAGTTTGGTAAACATGGTTGTTTATAATATTCAAATTACACCTATCTAGAACAGATTCTATTAATTTACCTCTGTCATCCAAGTGATCACTACTCCACACTAAGCTGTGAGCGTTATAATCTCCGGCCAAGATAACAGGAGGCGGCAACAAATAAAAAAAATCTTTCAGTTGTTGAACCGTGAATGTTCGACCTGGAGGGAGGTATATAGAACCGATTGTGAACGCGCAAGGTTGAGATAAAATTCTTATACCGCTTATACCGCTTGTAAGCTAGAATTGATATTAAGATCAATAAAAGGGATATTGTCATTAATTATAATACACACCCCCCCACAAGCAATTCCACCATCTGCATAATCTTTTCTCCATATTACATATCCCCAGAGATCAAAATTTTCAGTAGGTTTTAAATTGGTTTCTTGTAGACAGGCTACAGAGCAGTTATAGTTACTGAGTAAATATTTTAATTCATCTCTACGATGTTTTAAACCATTTATATTCCACTGTAATATATTAATTTGTTATAATATGCTCTACCTATACTGTCTGTCATTAAGTGTGAGCCGATGTAAATTACAATAATGCTTATTAAAAATAAATAAAAAGGGTAATTATGGTATGAATATTGAAAATGATTTTTATAAGTTGATAACAAGTAGAATACGATTGAAAGAAACATTAAGTAAGAAAAATTAAATTTAAATAAAAATATTTTATAAATTAAATATTCAAGCATAAAAGGAATGACAATATTAAAAGCCGTTGAATAAAGTTTTATTATTAGATTTAAATGTATAAGAGTTGTGATTATCCAGAGGTATTAACAGTGACAATAGTACAGGTAGTATGTTTACAGTAAAGATTTCTTACCAGCTTTGTTTTTTTGTTTTGTAACTTGTGTATTTTTCGAAGAAACACTTTGATCACTCAAAGAGGAATTTTGAGACAATGGGCGATTTCTTTTCATGTTATAATTTAACATAGGTATATTTGATACAGTATCCGGTTTATTTTTATTTTCATTTATTATCTTTTGTTCTTTAACACTAATGTTGACTTTATTTTCATTTTGATTATTATTTTTCGGTAAAGAAACAATTAATTTGTCACAACAGTCGATCTTTTTATCAGAATTAATTTTGTTTAAAGTAAATTCCATTATACTTATTTTTTAAAATAAAACTTCGACTGTACTAGCTAATTTTGAGACCTGTTCCACTAAGGCTTCTGTCATGTCTGAGGTTCGCTGTTGCTGCTCGTGAGTGGAGACAACCTGAGCATGCGCAGCCACAACCTCAGCGTGTGTTCTACCTGAGTCATTTACATTGAGTAATTCTTCGCGCCTCAACCTAAACTCTGCTTCACGATATGAAATTTTCTCCCCTATTTTCATACCCTCTATTCTTTTCTCTCTCTCGTATACTGGACATTTAGAACTATAAGAAGGATGATTACCAAGGCAATTCAGGCACTTGATTTGATCGTTTATGCAATTGTCAGAGTTAAGTGAATTTTCTTCACATTTTCCACAATTAATAATATTACAATGCTTTCTAGTATACCTATATTTATAACAAGAAAAACAAAGGAGTGGCTTCGGTTCATAAGGTCTAATTTTTATGGACAAGAAATCCAATAAAACTCTTTCAGGTAATTTGCTCTTTTCAAACGTCAAAATCAGTAATGGAGTGGCTCTATTTTCATTATTTATTATTTTATAGATTCTTTTAACCTTCACAGCTCTGCGGTTCTCAAATTCAGACACTATTTCATCCTCAGGACAATTTAACAATTCTGGGAAGAAGGCGACCTCAATTGAAAAATGAAATGATTTGTGTAATTCAAATATAATCGGAATATTTTGGAACGTTTTTATATTTTCTAAAATCTTTTTCATTATTTACAGTCAATAATATCGTACCATTTCTCAAAAATTTTACAATCACATTTGGACCATAACTTTTCACAAGTCTGCAAACATTAAAAGGACTGTAGTCCTTAAATGTTTTATTACTTGGATTATCACTTAATCTCATTGTTAAATATTTCTTCGACCACTTTCCTTTATATTTAAATATATTCTCCTGTATGTCAGGAGGTTTTGGCTCTAATTTAGTGCCCATTAAATGAGACGATGGGTTAAATATAAAAAAGAAAAATTATTAAAACAAATGTAAAAAATTACTTACATAAAATGAAATAAGAATAGAAAGAAAAAAAAACCAAAAAGGTACTCCCTGTAGACAGTGAGAATAGATGTAAACAGCACTGGTAATTCTCACTCACGAAGTTAACTCAACGAATGGTAAACAACGACTGTAAAAGTACTTTAGGAAGACATGATAATATTATATATTGTTTTTCTAAAATTCTCTGGATTCAAACGATATATTATAAGTATACCTTCTGACAAGTATTTCCTGAGATTTATTTGCGACCTGGATAAGCATTTTTATTTATTTTTCTTCTTTATTCAATTATCAAATTCTTTCAAAAGTTATATTTAGCATTTTATCGTAACTTTTAATAATGAGAGATAGTTAGATATTTGAAATAAACCATATTAAAGGTACTTTAGAGAAGACGTATATGAACAATGGGCATTTAAGCCCTGTAAAGTGACATCAACGGGGATAAGACCTAAATGATATTAAGACCCACTTAATTATACAATAATACACCGAGTTTAATCAAAATCGTTAGAGCCGTTATTGAGAAAATTGTAAAAATATGTTTCAGCGTTGGTATAAAGTGACACTTCCGGTTAGCCAATTTAAAGGGGAAAGTTGCCAGGACATCAAAGGCATATATCTATCTTAAATACGTAATATCAGTTTCATACAATTTTTCGTTTTCTAGTTAGAGTGTTCACATACACACAGATCATTTTTCGGGACTTGGTTATTTGGAGTCAGGGTACTTTACTTCAAAACGTGTATTTCCGTTGAAAACTTAGACTTGAAAATTTTCACGATCGCAATACTTACCCTTACTATACATTACATTAACAGGTAAGTGAAAGTAAAAAAGAATTATCTGTGTATATTTTATTGATTATGTGCATTTCTCTTAGTTCAGTCTACCGTTTTAAGCCCTCGCACTACGCCAAGGTGAAGATGCATCGATAGAATGGTTTACGGGTGTTTATAGCCTCGCCGGTGACCATGACACACATATTTTGGTTGACGGGCGTATATAGCCTCGCCAAAGACCATTCTCTTCCATTCTTTGGTTTACGGGCGTTTATAGCCTCACCAGTGACCATAAAATACACTAAACACACACATACATTGGTTTACGGGCGTTTATAGCCTCGCCTGGGACCTCCATTCACACTTATAACCGTGCATTAAAGTTTAAACAATCACCATGGCTTCGCTCGTATATAGAATACAATACAGAGTTGAGAAAAGGAGGCTCCAACGACTTTGAAAAGGATTTTTACAAGTTTCTAAACAAGGCAGTTTTCGGTAAGACAATGGAAAATACCAGGAATCATCAAAATATTCAACTAATAACTGACAGTAAAACTCATTGCTAAATTTTATAAACCGCACAATCTACAATGAGAATATAGCAGAAGTGCATATGGGAAAATCTAAATTCATATTTAACAAACCTATATATATTGGTATGAGCATTTTAAATTTATCTAAAACTGTTATGTACCAATTTTATTATGACATTATGTTTAAAAAATATTCTAATAATACTTTTAAAATGATGTATACTAATACCGATTCGTTTATTTATAGAATTTTAACAGAGGATGCCTTTGAAGATATGAACAAAATGAATCAGTTTTTTGATTTCTCAGATTATCTCATAATTCATCTCTGTTTCCCCGAAGGAAATAAAAGAAAGTAGGGAAAATTTAAGGATGAACTAAATTCCAAGATAATTTTAAAATATGTGGACTTACGAGCAAAAATGTACGCGATTATGACAGAAAGTGATGTAAAAAAAGCGTAATAAGGGCGTAAAAGCGTCCTCGTTAAAACAATATATTAGTTTTAAAGATTACGAACAAGTATTATTAAAAAATTAAAATATGCATACACCCATGAGATTAATACAATCGAAGCAGCATAATATTTTTAGCTGTGAGTTTAATAAAGTATCACATTCACCACGACGGGGTCAATACTTTGGTCTACTTTCATTATAAATTGACTGGGTAAATAAATAGAAAGAAAATTTACAAATAATTTTTAGTCTGTGGAGATTTTGTGAAGAAAAAATAATAATAAAAATAAAAAATGAATAAAAATACAAAAACAAAATAATAAATAAAAACAAAAAAAATATAGATCCTAGACAGTAGGTAAAGTTATAAGTATCAATGAAGTTTAATAGCGAGGCTACCCGAAAGCTACAAGAGGATATCGACTGCATCAACAGATAGGCTGAAAGAAATGAGTTAAAGAAAACTAAGACTATTCTTTTCGGGTTCAGACATCTCATTAGTTCCCTTCCCTACTTTCCTCTACTTTACCTCAATAACCGCCCTATCCATTTTTTCCTACAGTCAAAAACCTAGGAGTAACCTTTGACCAGAACCTCTCCTCGAATAACCATATCTCCCAGATTATCTGAAAATCCATAACTGTCGTTAAACAACTCCTACGTTTCCGTGATTTTATTCCTCTGAAAACCAGAAAGCTCCTTATAACCTCCCTTATAACCCACTTCGATTACGGCTGCGTGGTGTATGGAGGGCTCTCTGCCAGGCTAAAAATAACATTAAAGAAGCTCATGTACTATTTCTTAAGATGCATCTTTGGGGTCCCCGAGCTCTCCCATGTTTCATTCAAGTACACCGAGTTGAAGTGGCTTTATCCTACTTCCCGACGACAATTTCTCCTTCTTCTTTCCCAAGAGCTCAGAATCAAAAACCCTCCCTTCATCATGGAGCTCCTTACTTTACGTTCCTCTATCCACTCTCTCAATACCAAGTCTCAACCTATGGATTTATACATCCCCTCCCATAAAACTACTTCCTTCAGCAAATCCTTCGTCATTCGTGCTGCCTCTTTTTGGAACTCTCTATCTAACTCCATACGTCAATCGTCGTCCACAAATTCCTTCAAACAACTCCTGTTTCACCATCTACTCCACATTCAAACTTCCTCAAACATGAAAAATTCAATTGCGTCTGTACAACTAATGTAACTCTGTTATTATTCTTTGGGGACTGTAGTTCCAGTATAATACAATTATTTTTTCATTTCATTAATTCATCATATATTTTATTATTGTTCAGAATAACGTTTTTCTTGACGGCATTTGGATGATGACCAATATTTTGGTTTTTCATTTTGCATCTTGCATACATGCCCGAAATGATTTGTGTGTGTGTGTTTCTGAGTGTATGTGAGAGTTTCAAAGGACACTAAACACGAATCTAACTTGTTTTTTCATGTCAAAAATTTATTTGGCCTACTCTACTGGAAGCGCTTTTTTTGTTTTTGTAAGTTATGATACATTAAAAAAAATGCTGCAATGGATCTCTGGCAACACTCATGGCCGTTTCTTTTCCTTCACCTTACAACCATTCACTTACTTCTTACATTAAAAATCATAACTTCAATCCGGAAGATATCTTTTGCTCTCATGCGTCCTACGATGAACTACTTTATACTATCCTAAAATCCCTCACCAATGGTTATGGTCGTGACAATATTCCAGTAAAACTAATAAAATCCAGCCCTCCTGTCCTTATTCCCGTACTTTGTCATATACCTAGGTATATATTGCATTGCAAACTACATATTCCTAAAAAATTTCCTTAGACCGACCTTTGAATAAAACTTCTAAACCTTCCTCACTAAACGACTTTCGTCCTATTTCTCTCCTCTGCAACCTTTCAAAACCGTTGCAACGCCTTGCCCAAAATCAACTTCCCAAATTTCTGGAGGAACGTACTTACATCAACCCACTCGAACTGGCTACGCAACGTTATCTGCCCGCCTAAAAATAACCCATGACCTCCTGAACTCATTTGAACACCAAACCCTTAATATTCCCGTCCTTTTAGATTTTCCAAAGGGTTTGACACAGCTAACCATAACATCCTCCTTATTAAACTGCAAAATCTTCCTCCATCTGTCCTGCGTTACTTCAAATCCTTCTTCTCAGATCGGTCCCAGTGTGAAGTCATCCCAGGTCAACCTCCATCTAAGATACTTCCGATCTCCTTTGGTGTCGCTCAAGGTTCCTTCCTATCCCTTGCTCTATTTGCTATTTACATTAACGACCTTCCCTTCTTGATCTATCACTCTCAATAACATATCTATGCAGACGATTTTCAAATATACCGTCTACAGACCAATTACTAGCTACAAAAAAAATTCAAGAATACTTAAACAGAATCTGGGACTATGCAGGAGCTTACAAGTTGAAGTTAAATGCGGAGAGGGCAGGGGCAATCTTAATATGCTCTAATCACCTCCTTAAAGAGTTTAGTGTAAGCACTAGAAGAGATAAGACGTCCCTCTAGTCGCTCAAATTATTGATAAGATTAAATCAATCCATATTACTTTTCGTCTCTAATAACTTTTCATATATTATTTTTATTGACTATAAGGATATATTTATTTTTTTATAAACTATCAGGATATATTTTTTTGTTTCTTTTATTATTACTTATTCTATTTTCAATACTTATATGACGTCTTATTTTATCCTTCTATGTGGTATACCTAATTATCCCTAAGACTAAACGAAAATGACATCGGGGGGTCGGCTTAAGGATGAATCCGAAAAAACGGATGGTGCGATCCCGATCAGCCCATTCTTTTTAATAATAGAATGATCACTTGATCAAAAGTATCCCCGTTCCTAATGAGTAAGTTTCTTTCTGGTTTGGTGGGATTCTTAAAAAATTAAAAGACTAACTACTTATTGAAACAAAAAACGGAAAAAATCCGAAGAAGTATTAAAATGTAAACATTCTGTATATTTCGGCCAATTGTCTGTTCAGCTATCCCTCAAACTACTTTAAATTACAGCAAGGGAGTGATTCGATGTTATGACCTCCAATTAAATTAAAAAATAATTATCTCTGATGATAAATGAAAGAATCCGAATTAAAATAAAAAATAATGGAAATGAGATATTGATTAATTCTTACATCGCGACCTTTTCAATACTGAAAATCCCGGAAACAATGAAGATAGGATTTCATACGGCCAGGGTAGATGATTATATTCATAATCCCATGCGCTGCTTCAATTTTTTGGGATTCTCTCATCCCATCAGCGTTTATAAACAACAAAGTAATAAGCAACACAGTGAATACAAAGTGAGGAAGCAAAATCTGATGATAACGTGAAACGTACGCGCTCAGTCCACTGTAACAACTCGTTAGATCGTCGATTTTGAAGATACAGAAAGAAACAAAAACCATCCGAATCATCAATAAAATTTTCGTAAGCAAAAAAAAAAACTAAAAACAACAACAGAACCCAACCCAGTTTAATAATTTTTTGCTAAAATTACAAAACAAAATTCAAACAGTATTGAAAAGAAAAACATTGCCATTCAAACAAATTCACTGTTTAACTTTGGAGAAGTACATCGAATTCCTCTCGTATCCAATCCTTACAATCCAAAATCCTTCGTAAAATCGTCAACGCTCCTTACTTTGTCACAAATAAAATCATCCGTAAAGACCTTAATGTTCCATATGTTTCCGATTTGGCCCAATCCAGATTCCTATCCTTCCATAACAAACTGCAGAACCATCCGAATCCTCTCTTTTCAAACCTTGCTTCTTCCTCTATCCCTGATAACCCTCCGAGGCGTAAGAAAAGAAGATGGCCTCGGGACCTTCTAATATAGAACTTTAACTTGAGTTCTACCAATGTAGGTAGTTTCTCTTCAATTTGTACATGTCATGTTAAGAATGTCACATTTACTTATTGTATTTTCTATGTAATACAGTTGTAAATTTCATTAAAATAAAATAAAAAAACTTCGGAGAAAATATCTATTATACTTCTTTTTTTTATATTACTTGTTTATTGATAAATATTACAATCTGTATTAGTTAAGAACACTTATAATAGAGTTCAGAGAGCACATTCACACAATATGACAGAACTATAAATAAATAAGGCAATAAGAAAATGATATAAAACGAAATAAGAACAAAATAAAATATCATAATGAATGAAGAAAATAATAATAAAATAAAAATAAATAAATAAAATAGAATAAAATGTTCTTAAAAATAAAAATACACATCTTAGACGCAGGCATACCTATGTACACTATTTACAATCGGCCTGGGGAACTCCAAACCAGACTTGTCCCCCCACTTGTGGAGGCAGAAGCAAGGCTCTAACCCCCACAGTTATAGTCCGTAGGTCCAGATGGGTTTTGGTATTCTCTTGTAGATCAGTAGTTTGTTTTCAAAAGAAAGTTTAGATTTTTTATTAAGTAGTCTATATAGCTAAGTCTAGTATGCGGATTCCACGTTAGTCCTCTGTATAAGAGAAAACCAAGATACCGAAATGTGTCGGAGAAGGGAAGCTGGATGGAGTTAAAATGAACTGGTGGACAGGAACTTCGACGAAGGGAAAGTTTATATGTTTACATTTGGACTCATTGAATTTGATGTGCCATTTCTTACACCAGTGTTTAATCAGGGGTAGGTGCCTTTGCAGGTTTATTGACGCTGTTTCAGGATCTGATTTGGAATATAGGATAGCAATGTCATCAGCGAACGTTGCCAGGAGAATATCGGGATAGACGGGAATGTCAGCGGTGTAGAGGATGTAAAGGGTGAAACCCAAGACGCTGTCATGAGGAACTTCGGGCTCAATTGAGTAACAGTCGGGAAAATTCTGTACCACAGCGTACTAGAAAGGAGCGGCCGGAGAGGTAGGATCGGAGTATTAGATATAAGGACTGCGTTAGGTGGGATTTGAACTTGAAGAGCAATCCGGCGTGCCATAACCGGTCAAAAGCTTTCGCTATGTCCAGAATGCACTAGAGCAAAACTGCTTGTTTTCTAGGGCTGAGGATTTGTGATTAACGACTCGGAGTCCTTGTTGGACGGTGGAATGTTGGGAACGAAATCCGAATTGATGGGTAGGGATTTTTTGGGATTCTATTATGGGTAGGATTCCTTTCAGTAGGATCTTTTCAAAAAATTTTGAAAGGGTTAGAAGTAGGCTAATGGGTCTATAGGATGAGTTTCAGGAAAAGGATGATGGTGGAATGTTTCCACTAGAGAGGGTAGTAGGTAGTTCGCAGGATTCAATTGTATATATAGGGTGTTTCAGGTTAAATAGCCAAACTGCAAAAATGAACTAAGGACCTCAAAACAAGAAAAATATTTGCTTCTGAAGGTATGTCCGCAAACGCTTTGTTTAGGAGATATTCATTGTTATAACCTAAATATTTTCATTGTTGTGAATTATTTACGTTTCATTAAATAAATAAAACTTATTTATTTGTTCCAACTACTTTATTAATTAAACGTAAACAGAAAATTCATATTAAATGTTGTTCAAAGTGATTTCCTTGAGCTTTAAGACAGGTTCGGCATCTTTCTTTAACAGCAGCATTGGCAGGGTAAATCGATCGCATATCAAAGACAGCCTCAACCAAATTATCAACAGTAATACCAACTAAATTACCATCAACAATACCAACCGAATTAGAAGCGGCAATATAACCCTAATTTACCAAATTATCATCAAACTACTTATCCAAAAAATGAAACTGACATACATAATCAGCAACGGCATCCACAGGACCAACACCGTTATTTTAATAAGCTACCTTCCGGAAATTTCAGGCAAAATAATTATCAACGACCAAAAGAAGGAGAGAATCAAACAGTTTCTATGAGAATTGTCAGTAATCGCGTACATTATACCAAAAATGATAAAGACGGAGAACCGCGAAAATTAAATGAACGATTAAAAAATATTAAAGAAAAATTTGATCGTTTTTTAGACTTGGACAGCACGACAATAAACAGCCAGAAAGGAATATGCAGTAAATTATACTGACTCACTTCCGCAGATGATAGACTACAATAATAACAAGTGCCTAATTGACACCGGCGCGACAAAGCATTACATTTATCCTGATATTGTACCACTCCGGTAAATACGAAGACATAATAAAAAGAAATGAAGAAAAATTAAGATCAATTATGAAGAATATTATTAGTGATAATAATATTCCGGGTGTGAATGTGCTCTCAGAACTCTATTGTAAATGTCCTTTATTGAGACAGATTGTACTATTTATCAATAAACAAATAATACAGAATAATATTCCGATTTGTACTCGAAATTATAGATATCCTAAACAATTCAAAATTTCAAATTAAAGAAGAAGTCAATAAATTATTAAAAAATAATATTATAAAACAGAGCAACGCGCTTTATAATTCACCTTTAGGGGGTAGTCCAGAAAAGATCAGACGCTTCCGGACAAAAAAAGTTAGAATGGTAATCAATTGCAGGAAATTGAACCAAGCCACTATAAAAGACAAGTTCCCACATCCAAATATAGAGGAATTATTAAATAGATTAAAGGGAGCAAATATATTCTCTACCATTGACTTAACATCAGGTTTTCACCAAATAGAATTAGACGAACAATCTATACCTAAAACTGCCTTTAGAACAGACAACGGCCATTATGAATTTCTGCGCATGCCATTTGGTTTATGCAATGCAGCCCCCAGGTTTCAGCGTGCTATGAATATGATGATTTCAAACACAAGACGCAATGATATATATGGACGATATAATGATATACTCAAAAAGCAAAGAAGAACACCTAGATCACTTAAAATCAATATTTAAACTATTAAAAGAAAATGCACTTTCAATACAATTGGACAAAACCGAATTCTTTAGGATTGAACTGAATTTTTAGGATATATTGTTACAAAGGATGGACTAAAAACAGATCAACAAAAAATAAAAGCTATTCAAGATTTACCTATTCCACACTATGAAAAAACAAGACAATTCTTGGGAATCACAAGATATTATCGCAAATTCATTAATAATTACGTAAAAATAACCAGACCGATCTCTAACTAATTAAAAACAAAGGAATATAAAACTTATGAAATAATTAATGCTTGCAATGAATTAAAAAATAATATGACAAACGCACCCATACTAGCATACCCAGGTTGGAACAAAATATTTACTTTAACGACAAATGCAAGTGATGCAAGCTACAGGTTCTGTATTGTCACAAAAAGATGAGAAAGGAATAGAACATCCGATTGCATTCGCATTCAGAGTTTTACAACCTCCTGAATTAAAATATTCCACAATAGAAACAATGGTTATCTGTAGTTTGGTCATCACAACAATAAACCCTACCTTTACGAAAGAATATTTCTACAACAGACCATAAACCTCTTACATGGATTCCCACGATGAAAAGCTGTAACAAAAGAATAATAAAGTGGATATAAAAACTGAGCGAATTCGAGTTTGAAATTAAACATCTTGCAGAAAAAACAAACTTCGTAGCTGACGTCCTGTTGTAGACATCCCCCTGTATTTACTCCTTTAGACGACATTGTGTGAGGGAATGAGAAGGAATATATAATATATGGAAATGTGAGGTTCCACGATGAATTGTACTCAATTGTGCAGTGGACAAATTCATTGAAAAGTCTCATATCGATAAACAATCGATGAAGAAGGAAAAAGGTCCGCTCAGGTAACAACAGCTGGAAAAGACGCCAGGGAGAGGGAGAGAAAGGCCGGTCACTTTAGGCCTGGACACGAACATGAGAAGACGTCATCTGGGAAGAGAGGCTTACTACATTGAAGATTAAGAATATCAAGCCTGCAGTTATTAGACTTTTAATATATTCACTTATATCAGTTGTTAAAATAAATTGTTTTGTTAGACAGGAGTGAATAGTCATTTTATTTAGTAGTCCTATAGGCCTCACAATTGAAGAATAAACCAGGTGAGTCAATTCATTCAAAGTGTATTTACTCAGTCCCACATTTCAAATATATATTCTTATTGTTTCTTCTCACTCAATGTCACAAAAGGTATTAGATTCCCGAATTCCCAACAACAGCTAAACACCCTCAAAAAGTCTATATCCAGTGTCGGGGTTTTGTTTTAATATTCACGAGTGTAAATAACCTATTTATAAAACTTATAATTTTATAACCTCGATATAAAACGGAAGGAATATTCGCTATTCTCGCCAAAACAAATCATTTACACTTAGCTTTATTAGGTTATTTACAGATCTTTCTAGAAATCATACATATTTACTACATTATTTAGGGATTGAAGAAGAACTATAAGAATACGAGAAATTTCTAAATGAACAAATTCCAAACGAACAAATATCAAATGAACAAATACGAAACGAACAGACGTCAGAAGATCGTACCGAAAGAAATGACTCTGGGAACAGTAGAGGCAACCATACATTCACAAATATCCTCAAATTAGTAGATATGGACACTGGAAAAAGGTAAGTATTTAAATGTCAAAAAGAGGCAAATAATAATTACTAGAGGAAAGAATAAAACTGATTTTTCTGAGCCATTTAATAAAAATATATATAAAATCCAAATTAATTATATAAACCAAATTCTAGAAATATTACAGGAACTTTTAGAACCTAATAAAACATATGGAATCTATTGAGAACCAATTATTACATCCGTAGAACAAATTTATGAACAATACTTTCAATAAATATCAAAAAATGTACAGGAAAGATATCCTACTGTAAGAATTAACAGGTATCAAACGTTACGTAATGAAATTACAAATAAAGAAGAACAAACAGAACAAATTAGTAACTACCATGAAGGAAAGACAAAGGCATACAGAAATTATCGAAATGTTTGAAAAATTAAAAATACAATATTATTTCCCTTATGTGAAGGATATAATTTCAGACTATATAAATCAATGCACTATTTGAAAAAAAAACAAAAAAAACAAATGTGACCGAAAATCCATAAAAACAAAATATCAACTAACTCCGACACCTACAAAACCTTTACAGAAATTATGATTGACACTTTACATTACGAACAAAAATTAATTTTCACATCAATAGATACATTTTCTAAAAGATTGCTTGCACAAATATATGCAATGTATTAAAGGAGTACTTTGAACATTACCCAAAACCTCAAGTAATAAGGATGTGCAACGAAAAAGAAATGAACAACTCTTTAGTAAAAAACGTTTTAGAATCAAATAGTATAGAAGCGCGTTATACTTCGACAAGAAATGCTAACTCTTTAGGATTACTAAATAGACAACATAGCAAACTAATAGAAATATCATGTAATATGCAATATAAGAGAAAAGAGAATTTCTAATATAAATTAAGACTAGTGGTATTAGCATATAATGACACGCTAAATAACTATCTAAAATTAACACCTAATAGGATTACATTTGGTGTTATTCCAGAAACATCAAATGACTAAAATATAACTGAATAATATGTACATAAATATCATGATGAGAAAGAAATGATTAATGATATCATCCACAGTGAAATTAATCAAGAAAAATTAAATAGAGCTAATAAACTAAATGTCAATCGTGAAGACCCGCCAGAAATTAACGAAGGAGAAATTTATATGATATCTGTAGCTAAAAGAAAAAACAGAGATCAATACTACCTGTTTTATTATATAAAAATAAAAAGGGAATGGTCTCTAAAACACATGCAAATAGAATTAAGAGATCAACAAAAAGAAAAACAAAAAGAAATTTAAAAAACAGCAAGAGAAGTAATAAAGAACAACAATACCAAGAAGATATTGAAGACGATGGATTGGACAGTACATCTAATTCTTCCAATGAAAGTGATAAAGACAATTGATTTTATTTTATTCAAGTTTATTTAACATTTTTGAAAATTGATAATGGTTAGAAGAAATATATTTTCTTTGCTTAAAACAAATGGACTGAAGTTAAAAATCTATATTAGAACGTTACTCATTTTTGATTACACAAATATCTCTAATACAAATAACTGTGAATTATTAATAAATAAATAAAAAATTAATATTTGAAGAGTTCCAATTAAAGCATTAATATTTAAAGATTCAGAAATAGTTTTTGCCAATTGTTAATTATTAATTATTAATTCATCTAATAAGGAGTTATGCAAATTGTTTAATTTGTAAATATAGTTATAATATCTTTATATATCTGATATTATTAATTATTAATTCATGTAATAAGAAGTTATACAAATTGTTTAAATATCTTTATGTATCTCATATTATTATATATATTTTTGTTTTATATGTACCGTCGGAGGACCTCGGAACTCAGGAAGAGAAGAGTTATGTTGTAGTATTGAATAGCTTTAAAAAAAATTGGGTAACTTTGCTCGCGTCCGTACATTGTACACGTGCCCTCCGGTTATAACTAAATGAGCAATATTGTCGTCTCGAAGACAGTTCAACAACATAGAATCCACAAAAATATGAATCCATCAAAATTAAGGAAACCAAAAGGCTCCGTCAACAAACAGCTTAAGGCTATGTTCTGGAACGCTGGTGGCCTAACTGCTGAAAAATTCACAGAATGGAAGACGATTATTACAAAGGAGGATGCTGATTTATATGGGATCGTAGAAGCCACTGAAAATATCCAGTTCTACCAATTGCCGGGATATCAAACTTATAAACTGCAGAGATCAAGGCAGGTTGCATCAGAAATAATTGTCGCTGCTAAATCATCCCTCAAGGTAAACTTTTCAATTAAAAAGAAGATGGAAGAGGATGATACATTGGAGGCTGTACAGTTAGATGTATGGAAAAATAAAATCCATTGGAGGTTTTATGTAATGTACAACCCCCCAATGAATAGACCAGACCTATCCTGGCTTGAAGCTCAGTGGGGATCCCAAGACGTTTTGTATGGCGATATCAATGCCCCATCCACGAGATGGGATTATAACCAAACATCAGCCGTTGGTAGGATTTTTGAGGATTTATTGACTCGAACCCAGTAGAAATTATTAGAAGAGAAGACAACAGCCCAACGTTTATTTCATACCGGGGCAATACTAGCAATCCGGATGCAATGTCTGACTCACACGAATTTAAAAAAATGACATTCACTGTTCTGTGGAACATGCACCAGGAGAATTAGGACACAAGATATTAAAAATAATAATTATGACCCATAAGACTAGTGGACTCTCTGAACCTCGAATAGCCAAATGGAACTTGAAAAAAGCTAAATGGAAATTATTTTCCAAGATATGTGATTTAAAGTTAAATGAACATGTAATACAAGGTAATGTTGATGTTATTAATAAGAAAATATGTGAAACAATCTTAAAATGTGCCACAGAAACTATTCCTAGAGGTTGCGTTAAGAAATATTCTCCTTTCTGGAATGCTCATCTGCAGAGATTGAAGGAGGATAGAAATGCCGTAAGAGAAATATATCAAAACAGCAGACAGGAGAGTGATAAAACACGTCTGAAAGCTATAGGAGCTTTACTAAGAAGGGAAATAATTGAGGCTAAAAGAAGCTGCTACAGACAATTCTTGGAAAAGCTAGATTTTAGGAAAGATGGAGTCCAAGCTTTCTAAAATCAACAAGAACACAGAAACTAAGAAGAATAATCCTTTTGTTACGGCGACCGGAAAAATTCTTACATCGGATTTGGCTATTGCCAAGTTCTTCTGTTCCTATTACTCCAAGGCTAGTAATTACCATACAAGACCCATTCAGAAAGTGAAATTTAAAGAATCTACAACCTGTCTCAATGAATCAGAAACGTCGATTTTTTGTTTCCCATTCACTGCTACTGAGTTAAATTCAGCTATTGAAAAGATGCCATGTAAAAAAAGCGCAGGGCCAGATAATATCCTTCCTGAATTTATAAAACATCTAGGGAAGTCTGCGAGGGCTATTCTCCTGCGGTTTATGAACAAGATCTGGAGAAAAGGATTGCCAAGTGCATGGCGGAAGACTAAAATAATCCCTATCCCTAAGAAAGGCAAGACTCCAAACAAACCAGAACACTGTAGACCAATCGCCCTTACCAGCATGCTCTCAAAATTGTTTGAACGACTAGTATTGTCTTGACTTGAGAATTTCATGGAAATTAAGCGAGCTATCTCTGACAAACAAGCAGGATTTAGAAAACACAGGAACACGGTAGAGCACATGGCATACCTTTCACATGAAATAAAAAATGGTTTCCATAGAAAGCAAAGTACATTGGCGATTTTTGTAGACTTTGAAGCAGCATTTGATAAAGTCTGGAGAGAAATGCTGTTACTAAAAATTAGAAATATGGGTGTGGCACGTAATATGTTCAAATGCATTTATTCTTTTTTAGCGCAGAGACATATCCGGGTAAAATATAATGGTGTAGTTTCACCTTATAAACAGACAAGAAAAGGAGTCCCCCAGAGTGCAGTTTTAGGTCCAATTTTGTTTAACATTATGATTAATGATGTTGAAATACTATGATTGAAATACTAGAAGCTATTCCCGGAGTTCAAACACTTCCCTATGCAGACGACTTAGTTATCTGGGCTACTAGTAGCTACATGAAAGCTATTGAATGTTGCTTAAATAATTTTTTAATATCATTCCATAAATGGACGGTGGACAGCCAGTTTGAGGTTAATACTCTCAAAACTCATTATCAAATCTTTACCCTCTCGACTAAAAGACAAGAAGTAGATATTATATATAATAATGAGAAGCTGACTCAGACTTATTCTGCAACATACTTGGGTATAAAATTAGACTGCAAACTTACTTGGAAGTACCATTTAGATAAATTAATTGAGCAAGGAGAAGGCAGATTAAGCTTGCTAAAAAGACTGGCAAGAATTAAATGGGGCGCTTACGAAGAATTACTAACCCTGGCATACAAATCATACATTAGACCAGTAATGGAATATGGTGGTGAGATATTATTGACTGCATCAGAAAACTCACTGCATGCCTTGGATGTGGTGCAAAACTTTGAGACTGATTATAGGGGCTGCAAAATCCACACCATTTGCAGCTCTCCAGCTACAAACGGGAATAGAACCACTTCAAACAAGGAGAGAAGTAGCAGCAATCTGCCTTACAGAGAGAATGAAAAGACTAGGTTTGAAGTACTGGGCTGCTCAAGAAACATCTGTCCAGCGCCTCAAGACGCAAAAACCACTAAGAGTAAAAGTTAGAGACCTACTGGAAAGAAAACACATAGATCTAGGCATGAGTCTGCCATTTAATAAATGCAGTGATCATCAAAGATTTATTGCAGAGGCACGGTTAGATCTAACACAACCAGTAAGGAAACACCAAACACCTGAGTGGGAATTGAGAGCGCTTGCTTTGGAAACAATAAATAGCCGCTACTCCGAGCAGAACTGGCTCCACGTATACACCGACGGCTGCGTACAAACAACTACGCGGAATGCAGGAGCAGGAGTATACTGCCAAGATTTCATGTTATCCATCCCTGCTGGTAGCCGGGGAACAAACTTTGATGGAGAAGTCAAAGCTATTTCGGCAGCATTGGCTGCAATAGATAAAGAACTCACCTATTCCCAAGTTGTGATCTTTGTTGATTCACAAGCAGCCATACTGTCGATCTGCAATGGCCTGGACCATCCTGATGTCACTAGTGCCAGAAATCGGATTAATAACTTAATTAAAAAAGGAATCCGAGTGGCTTTCCAATGGGTTCCAAGCCATTGCGGGCTACCAGGAAACGAAAAAGCTGATGAGCTCGCACGGATCGCCTCGGAAATGCCACAAACTAATCCCCCGCTGCCCTACGAATCTGTTAAAGGATTTTAAAATCATTTTACAAGGAAGAGAATAAGAGTTGGCAAAAGCGACTGGCAGCGGGAAAAAAATGGAAATGTTTAACAGAGGAGCCGATAAAACAAACCAAAAATAGGAAAGAATCGGTGGCAAACTTTCGCATGGCAAAGGCATTTACATAGGATCGGAGTGGTGGAAAGTCCTGTGTGCCCTCTTTGCCAACAGGACGAGATGTAAGACCTGCACCTCCCAGTTTGCCGCGCTCTATCAGATGTCCGCAGTACTTCTGATGGGATCGGAACAAATGTAAACAAACGATTCATGGCGGAGTTGTACTGGGCTGCCAGAAGCCGAATGGCCTAATACCCAACGGCAGAGGCGTTTAATAAAAAAAAAAAAAATGTTATAGTATTAACTGTATTTGTTTATATCTGTTCCCGCAAGGGCTAGTAGCTGCGCTCTACTAGTGGGGATTAACAACCCCCCGGTTTCCTGAGTTCAATACACAGCGCACTTACACACTATACAACAATACATAATACATTTACACTGACAATAAGGACAATTACAGTGCACACCTCAGGATCACCTTTCCTAAGGAAGACTCAATGCCAGGAGTATAGCGGGAAACCCGTTGTCTCTGGGTAAGGGACCTCCATCTCTGGGCTAATCACCCGTATGGAGTATAAAACGATTCATAGGAATAAATGCAGCCTCGGATTTGGACAGTCTTACGAGTATAGACTAGGCAAGGACAAGGAACTACGATTGGCTACTTGGAATGTAAGATCACTGACAGGAAAGGAAAAAGAGCTGATTGAAGAAATAAAGTCATTTAGAGTCGACTTAATAGGATTGTGTGAAGTTAGGAAAAGAGGAAATGGACACCTAACATTGCCAGATGGATACAATCTGATATACTCCGGTGTCAGTGAGAAAGAGCAAAGGAAGGAGTTGCTTTTGTGAGACGAATTATACAAGAGATTCGAGTCATGGGAAGCAGTCTCACCAAGAATAATCACAATAGACATAGAATTATCAGTCGGCAAAGTCACAGTGATACAAGCGTATGCTCCAGTTGAAGATGCAGCAGTCTTTAACAAAGGACCAGTTCTATGAAAATTTGCAAAGGATAGTAGATAATGCAAGAACCAAAAACAGAATGATACTGATCTGCGAAGATTTGAATGCTAGAACAGGAAATGATAAAGAAAATGCGCATGGAGCGATAGGACCCTGGGGAGGTGAAAACGTGCAAAATATTAATGGCCAACGACTTATAGAATTGTGTATAGAAAATAATTTGCTTATAGAAAACTCGTGGTTTAATCATAAAACAATACATAAGATCACTTTCGAGAATAGAGGAGCACAGGGTATGAGGAGTGTCATTGACTATTTCATCATGGAACCTCAGGAGGTACATCACAGACGTTAAGTAATTAAAGTCATAAGGGGCGCAGAACCTGATTCAGACCACAAGCTCCTAGTCGCTGATACTAAAGCTATCAAGCCAAGTAAGAAAACTAGCAAAGTATTTAATAGAATCGATGTTAAAATGTTAAAAATTTAAACCAAACAAGAAGAGTACAGAACAATGCTGGAGAGCCACCTTCAGTTAATAAATGGAGATAGTGAATTGGATATTCTTTGCAAAGAAATTAAGAATTGCATCATCGATGCACCTAGTGAAGTATTTGGTATTAAGAAAATGAGGACTTCTGCCAAGAAAACAAAATGGTGGAACGATGAGGTGAAAAGAGCAGTAAAGCTCAAGAAGGATGCTTAGAAAACATACTGTAGAACGAAACTACCTAGTCACTGGGAAGAATATGTTAAGTACAGAAATGAGGCCAAAAGTACAAAATTAAATCAGCCAAGACGAGGACCTGAGAGTAGTTCGGCCAGGAGCTAGAGCAGAATTTTAAAGAGAATATAAGGAGATTCTGGCATATTGCAAAAGCTCTGAAAGCCAAAAAGTCAAAACCGGTCAGAAATATAAAAGATGCAAATGGCAAGTTGGTGACTGAAGAAAAAGAGGTATTAGAAGTTTGGAGACAGTTCTTCAAGGAAAAATTTAGTATGGAAGAACACCGACGCCATAATCACAGAGACAGCAGAAGGAGAGTGGTAGTGGAAGAGGTTTACCCGGAAGACTTGGATGACGCAATAGGCGAGGATGAGGTGGAAACGGCAGTAGCCAGAATCAAAATGGGAAAAGCACCAGGACCGGATGAAATAGCTCCAGAATTAATTAAATATGGAGGCAACGAAATGATCAAGATCCTTCAAACTGTTTTCCTAAAGATTTGGGACCTCAAGCTGATACCACGAGAATGGGAGAACAATATCATAATCCCTATTCACGAGAAAGGCAGCCAAAGCGAATGCGGGAACTATAGGCCAATATGCCTCTCGTCAGTTGTGTAAAAGATATACACAAGAATTCTTGAACAGCGACTAAGGTATATAGTGGAGCAAGATCTAGAGGAGGAGGAAACCGCTTTCAGACCCGGCAGACAGACCCAAGACCACATATTCTCACTACGGATGATTGAGGAAAAAGTATGGGACCGTGGAAAATCGGTTTAAGGGTGTAATAAGGTTCAATGAACACACATCAGAACCATTTAACTTTTATAAAGGAGTAAAGCAAGGGGGCAGTCATAGTCCTCTGCCTTTTATCCTTCTCATGAATGAAATTTGGAAAATGTGTAAAAAAAGAACCCAAGGGCTGTTGTGAGATATTGGAATTTGACACCAGTATTGGCTCAAGCTATGTTATATGCTATTTTATATGATATAATACTTATAGCGGACTCACAAGAGGCTCTACAGACATCCTTGGTCGAATGGGAAGAAGAAGCTGCATATAAACCCGTCTAAGATCAATGTTATGTGCGTTGGAAAAGATAATGCGGAGCCTATGATGTTAAGTAATGGCGAACCCCTAGAGGTAACAAATGCATATACGTATCTGGGAACAATCATCAATGAAGATGGTAAAGTAGACCAGGAGGTACTAAATCGGGTGATGAAGGCCAATGGGATATATTACCAGATATCCAATACAATCATAGAAAAATGGGAAGTAAGCAGAAAGGCCAAACTCACGATATATAAGGTGGTGTTCCTCCCAGTACTTCTTTATGGACCTGAAAACTGGACAACCCTCGATAAGCACTTAGGCACGATCACAGCAGCGGAAATGAGATTCCTCCGAAGAATAGCTGGCAAAACTAAAAGGGACTGTGTTAGAAATGACAGAACCCGTGAGGGATTGGAGGTGACATCAATCCGTGGCATCCTGGAAGAGAAGCAGTTGAAATGGTTCGGGCACATCTGCAAAATGTACAACACCCGAAAGGCCAAGTGGTTTATGGAAGCTAGACCGGAAACCAGACGACCTCGTGGCAGGCCGTGACAAACTTATCATGATTATATTGGAAAACTGGGCACAGCAAGAGGACGCACCATGCCGGAGATGAGAAGACTAGCCAGGGACAGGGACCATTAGGCAAGATGGACTGGGACTGCAGCTCCACGCTTAACGGCACAAAGGAGCTAGAGAAAGAAGAAAGAAGAAGTTTATATATGTACTTAATTCCTTCTATTTATCCTATATATATCTGCTCTTCCTAAGATAGCATTGGAATGGATAAATAAAGATACGGCGTTCTTATCAGACGCCATAGACTTAACATTGTACCTTATTTCTATGATATATTTAAAATAAAACTTTTTAAAAAGTCCATCCTTGTTCGAGTTTATTTAACTTTTGATTCCAACTTGTCCATTTTAAAAAAAAACAAAAAACAAATGCAACTCCTCCACTATCAGAGAGAACCTTCGCTATCTCCTTAAAACCACAGTACTTAATCAATCTGAATTTAAAACCAGCCTTGGATCAACCAACGTTTGAAACAATTTTTTTTCAGTTGGCTCTACTGACCTTGTAGATCTTTGGCCGCCTGAACCAGCCTTCTCCACCTCTGCCTCCTATCTTAGACTACTACTTTCCAGTTTGTGGCATGATGCTCAGCCGTATCTTTATTTATCCTATCTATCCATCTGGATTTTAGCCTCCCACGTGGTCTCTTGCCCACTACTCTGCCATTCATTGTCATGTAAAGGCCATCTTAACCTCCTTGCCTTCATGTCATGAGATATTGACTAACCCGTTTCTTTCAATAGTTCTTTATTGTTCCTTCTCCTCCATGTGTCAATATTCTGGTCCCACATAGGTCCTGTTATCCTACGTAGAACTTTTCTTTCGAATCTCTCAATTCTGGCTTCTGGTGTGCCGGTTAGAGCCCAGGTTTCACAACCGTACAGCATAACTGGATTAATCACGGCGTTGTACACCCTTATTTTTATATTTCTGGAGATTTTCCTGGATTTCAGTACCTTTGAAAGAGAGAAGAAAGATCTGTTCGCACTTGTTATTCGCTGGTCTATCTTTGTTAGTCGATCATTTATTGAGGTAACTGCCAGATTATGCATCTCACTCCATTGTAGTTTTGTGGAAACTTTGGCCTCCGATGATGGGCTTAAATTGGATTTCTCGACCTATCTTGGCATTAAAGTTTCCCATGACTAATATTATGTCATATTTTGGAGCCTGGTCCACAACTTTTTCTAACTGATCGTAGAAATCGTCCTTCACCTCATCCTCTTTTCCTTCGGTTGGTACATACACGTTAATAAACCAACGACCTCTTACTGGGGTGAAGTTTATTACTGACTTCCTTGTGGCCGGATTAACAATAAATTCAGTGCCGGCTGTCCCATTTTTGTCTTTTATTCCGGTGTAGAACAGTGTGTAGCCGTCTATAGTAGTTTCCCCACCATCTGGCCACCTTACCTCTTGAATGGCTGTTAACGGTATGTTGTTCCTTTTTACTTCATTAACTACCGTTTGGGCGACTCCTGGTCTGTATAAGCTCCGAACATTCCATGATCCGATATGGAGTCCGTTATACAAAGCCGGAGTCGTTACAATGTAAACACAGTCAGATTTTCCGAGGCTGGTTTTTGGTTTCCTAATATGGTGTTTTTGACGGGATAGGATGATTAGCACTATGCCCAACCCCCAACCAGGATTACCAGGAGCTATCTCTACCACAGGGTCACTCACCTCCCTGCGGTGTGAGTCGCTTCCATTATGGTGACAGGTCTCACATACCCGAGGGGTGGGATGAGGAATAACTTTCGTGACTTTCCGTGCTAAATCGGGCTGTAACCCATCCAAGTACTGACCAAGCTCGACGTTGCTTAACTTTGATAAACTATTGCAAGCGTTTTAGCCCGTACGGCTACCCCGGCCCCCATCTAAACAATCTTAGATCTCACAAAATACTTCAAACAATATACCGATCCATCCGAATATATATCCCACTTCTATCATCCAAATACCTTTATAATTTACACCGAAGGATGTAAATCAGACCAATCAGTAGCCTCATCCTTCATAACCGGAAATGCAACACTTTAAACTTCACAAACCATGCAACATATACTCTGCCGAACTTAATAAGATTGCAGCAGTGCTTTATTTCTATATTATTCAAATCGTCACATTATTCTAATAAATACAAACTGTTTAAGATCATTAAAGGGATTGTATTGGGTTGGCAAATAAGTCCTTTCGGTTTTTCTGTTTATTTTTATGTCACTATGATACAGTTCTTATCTGATGAATTAATCCCTAAGGTGGATTGTTTATCCTGTATTGGAAAACGACATAGGAACCGTCAAATGGACTATAATTTAGCCACCTGCAACATTTTATCACTATATAGACCCGGAGCACTTCAAACCCTCCTGGACACCCTAGACGATTATTCAATAGACATTGCTGCCATCCAGGAAATCAGATGGACCGGAAATGGAAGTTTCAAGAAGGAACAACACACCATGTGATGATCGCCTCCATACTTTTGACACAGGGTTTGTCATAGGAAAGAGACTTGCCCCACTTGTTATAGACTTTAAACCCATTAGCCCCAGGCTATGTAGACTGCGACTTAGAGGTAAATTCTACAATTTTAGCTTAATATGTGCTCATGTTCCTACCGAGGTCTCTAATAATGAAGATATTTTCTACGAAGAGCTCGAAAGATGTTATGACGAATGTCACAGCTATGACATGAAAATTGTGTTGGGAGACTGTAACGCCCAAATAGGAAAAGAGCCCATATACAAGCCCACTATCAGTCAATATAGCCTGCATAATTTTGCGGCTTCCAATAATCTGCTGATCGGAAGCACGTGCTTTCCTCACAAAGAGATCCACCTGGGGACTTGGAGGCGCAAACACGGCCCCAACGGACGACTCACAACATCCCAAATTGACCATGTGCTCGTGAGCATGAAGCATAGATCTACACTCCTTGATGTTAGAACCTACAGGGGTGCTAATGCCGACTCCGACCATTTCATGGTTGTGGCGAAAATTAGAGCCAGAATATCAGTCACCAGAATTAGGCGTATAAATATGGCAAAACGATTCGACATCTCCTAGCTAAAAGATGCTGAACATTGTGCAGAATTTTCCTCACAACTTAGGCAGAAATTAGACGGAATTAACTCTGAAGAAGATGTTGATAAAAAGTGAGATCATTGCCATAAAGCTCTGGCAACAACCGCATTAGAAGTGCTCGGCACTGAAGCAGATTTGAGGCGCCACCGGTGGTTCGATGAGGAGTGTAAAGCCATGAACACCAGGAAGAACGAAGCCTACAAAAGAATGGTACAGGGCGACGACAAGAAGATCTACGGAGGAGTATCGAGCTCTGCGACGTCAGGAAGTCCACCTTCGAAGGTGAAAGAAAAGGCAATCGCAGAATGAAGCACTGGAAGACATAGAAAAAACCTTTCAAGAAAAAAGCTGCCAAAAATTCTTCCAACAAGTCAATGAAGGGCGAAGGCTATTCAAGCCCAGAGCTATTGTCCGTAAAACGGAGGATGAATCCCTGATCGCTGACAAGCAAGGGTTTTTTTATAGGTGGCAGATCATTTTGAAGGTTTGCTCAATAGAGGTAATGCCGAAGAGAACTTCATATGGCCTGGCATGGATGAAGCACAGGAAACAGATCACTTGGATCCCCCAGATGAAGAGGAAATTCAAGATGCTCGGATAAAACTCAAGAACAATAAAGCCCCCGGTGTTGACAATATCCCAGCAGAACTGCTGAAGCATGGCGGACACGAACTGGTGCAATTTCTTCGAGACCTACTGCACAATATCTGGACTGAGGAGAGGCTACCTGTGAAATGGAAGAAGACAGTGATTTGCCCGATATACAAGAAAGGAGATGTGTTGTCCTGTAATAATTACAGGGGAATATCATTACTCCCTTGTGCTTACAACTTTTTTCCATTATCTTGTTCAACCGGTTGCTTCCATATGCTGAAAGGGAGATGGGAAGATATCAAAGTGGTTTCCGAAGAGGTAGGTCAACAACTGACCAAATCTTCACACTCCGAATGCTCCGAATGGTTAAACTTCCATTAGACTTAAACAAACTCTTCGAAAAGGAAATTAAAGATGGATGGCAGTATTTGTGGCATGAAAGTCTCCCTAGTAAGCTAAAAATTATTTTAAAAAAGGAAGTGAAGCTCTTAGTTACCTCCAGCCGTAAAAGTGATAGAGAGGAAGTCGCACTGATTCGATTCAGAATAAGACAAACAAGACTGACTCGCTTTTGCCTCATCTCAAAAAAAGAGTCACTCAAATGTAAATATGGTAATGACAATCAGTCACATTTTCCAGAAATGTCCATTATTAATCGTTCAGCTCAATAACTTTGGATTAAAACCCAAAACTATCAACAACTCTCAGAGATAATGATATAACAGTAAAATTTGTCTTTAAATGTCTAAAACTAAATAACATGAAATCTGCAATATGAAACACAACCGACAGTAGATTACAAGAAAAAGAACATAATTTGTATGTAATTGTATGTGTATGTGTGTTTTGAGTGTTTGTATGAGCGCGTGTGTGTGTAAATATTAAAATACATATGAGAAAATAAATTAAACTGAAGAAATGGCGTTGATGGCCACTGATGTTTTACGCCATTAAATGAAAACAAACAAATCTACTCTAACCATGTTCCTTACATCCCATCAAAACCTTGAAATAACCTTTTACCAAATCTTTTCCTAGAAAAACATTTACCTCATATCTCTCGCCGTATCTTTTCTACCTTAAAACATCTAAATTACCTTCGTCATCTTTTTCCAAATGGAACCCGAATGATCCTGTCACTTCCTTACTAATTCCCCACCTTGGCTACTGCTGCAGGGCGAGGTCTCTTTGGATCTCGAGGGGGAACTAAAACGTTCGATAAACTTCTTTGTAGGATTCATTTTCGGGTTTCCAGGGGACACACAGTGTTTCGAATGAATAGACAAAATTCTGATTTCTATTTATTCTTGTAGTAAATTTTACGCTGATTACGAATATATCCCATATTTCTAACCAAAACAGTCGGATAATCTGTTTTCCTCCCAAAATCGTCATTTTAAACTTGATTTCTAAGTTTCCGTGCCAAACAACCGATCGTATCATATGGAATTTCGCCTAATGGCATAGTTGTAGATAATAATATAATTTTGAATTAATTGAACCCCAACTTTATTAGTGTGAAAATTATCAGGAAAGTAAGTTTAAAAACGCCAAATTTTGAAATATAATTATAAAAAACAATAAAAAGAACATTTCACAAACTGAAACATAAAATACTCGAATACAGGTTAATATGTATATTTATCTATATACAATATAAAATATCTAACAACACAATAAAAATACAATATTGATATTTAGTAACTTAATATTATTTAATCTGATTCATTTTATTCTTCACTGCTGCTTTCTGAATATATTTCTATATTTATGTCACCAATGTCCATCATGTTTAATTCACTAGGAGTTGAAAGTTTAAAGGTAGTTTAATATACTTCTGAATCTCCTCATCATCATCTCTAAAATTTTTAGTTGTGAAAACTTTTCGCTTTGATGATATGAGAGCTTCACAATTTAATAATAATATTATAATTAAGACATTATTGGAGCTTACTTTTGAACATTTACTAGTGTGAAATAATCGGTTTTCTTTACTATCTTGTGTCTTGTCTCAATTGCATCTTCAGACAACTGTCCAATCGGCATGGAAAAAGAAGCGGTTATTTCACGTCAGTGAACTAGTATTTTGTGAAAACAGGTAGATATATAAATCCAGTCGTATAAAGAGAGATATCGGACTCCAGTTTCGTCCAAAAACAATTGAAAACAATCTAAAGTTATGGAATAACCAGCCTGCCAACACCCTTAGAATAATGGAGAACTGTACAATTAACTCTTTGTTTACTCCGGTAATCTCAGAACCAAGATCAGGGTTTGAAAAAAGCGCCTTGCCGTGTGCCTTTTAATGGCACTAAAGCTACTAAAAACAAATATTCATCAGTGCTTGATGCATTTACGAATAGTTGTTTATATTGTCTGTGGCCGGAATTGCCGTCAAATTCCCATTTGCATATTAGTATCAGTTCGTTAGAAACTTTTTCTCGGCACACAATTTTTATTATACTCTATGGTGTTAGTTGTAGGAGTTTTTTTAAATTTCCGCTAGCAGAAATTTCATTTGTAATAATCTACGTTGGTAACAAAAGGTTTTTATACGAATTTAATGGATAAAATGAGGGAAAGCAATAATTGTGCACACCATTTATCACAGACTTTAAAAATTTATATTTCCTCTCAGATAAATCTAAATTTAAATATCTAATGCTTGATGGCTCCTTAATGAAGACTTTGAATTATGAATAGAAGATTTCTTGACACTATCGGCAGCAAATATTAGCTCAGAAAATATCCAACTTTCTAAAAACTCTTTTACCAGCCTCTTTATCGTTTTTTTTTTTTTTTTCCATTCCATGTCCATTCATGATTCCACCAAGGATATTTGTGGCCTTCCACGTGAGGTAATTGGTGCATGCTGGTATGGAGTATATGAAAACTAACCTTCGCTATTACTTTTTTACATTCGTCACTCGGGTATTTCACATTCAGCAATGAATACAGTTCTTTGATAAACATGTATATACGATCAACTTTTTTTGTGCTGGAAACATATTTCTGCCATCTCAGCGTGAGTTAGGACCATCGCAAAAAACAATAATAAAAATAAAGTGGTACCCAGAAGTACCAAGGGAAGACCTTTTCTTAGAGTAACTGGTAACTAGTAACAGGTTAAATAACTGGTTGAGGGTGTGGCCAGTCACTTACCCCACCCTGAATATTTGTATAAAATCTTGTGGATGAAAAAACTCAAGGTCTTATGTCTTTATTCGGCCTGGGGGACTGAAGAGGCCGATTGGCCTACACAGACCGGGGGTGTGGGCTTCTTGGCAAAGATTAGACCTGGGTTTGACGAGATGAACTCGGGCCAGCAGATGCAGTGATGTAACGACCAACACAACCTAACCACATCATATTTAGAACCATAGCTAAGTTTTTATTCCCAATAATAAATTTACTAATGTTAAAATATTTCATGGCTTAATTCTTAAAACAGTCCATCTGAAATCATACCTTCACTTTCATTTATTAAATTCATTGGATTCCAGTTTTATTTTGATTATTATAAATATAATTTGTACATTAAAATTTTCACATAATTTGTAAATATACTTTATTAAACATAAAAATAAAATAAGTTTTTTAGTAAAAGTTATTTTAATTCTGCCACCCATTTATATCATGATGATCACAGGTAATGTTGCTTATTAGAAAGCAAGATAAATACAAACCAGCTTTTGAAAAAAGAAATTCAATTAATTAATCCTGGACCAATCAATATATTATAGATTCAAATTTGTTCAACCTATTTTTTTATTATTAAATATTTCAGGATAATTATCATACCCTAAACATAGCAACTTTAATGTTATTCTTTTTGTGGGGAAAAACATAGTAATACATGTGCCTGTGAATTCCATACTTGGAGCTGTAATTTTATATAAAAGCCAATTGTTCCGAGTAAGAAACATAAATTTATACTAATAAGATGTTTATTGCAAAAGTATTTGTAGCTGCACCTTAACCATTGTATTGACCTAAAATTAACGCAAACAATGATATAATCCTAGAAGATTGTGTTCGAAGGTTTATTAATAGATTTCAAATGGTAATTGACTTGTTAGGAATAGTTCAATTTTCGATATTTGTCCATTGGTCGATGCGCAAAGGGACGCCTCAATTTTCCGTTTTTAAGAAAAGTCGAATTTAGGCTTTATGCTTCCTACCGTTGTATTTTCTGGGATCCTTCCTCTTCCAAGTCACCCGATCCCGACGTCCCTGCTACACCTCCGAGCCCCTTCAATTCAAATTCTCAGTTCACTCCTGCAATACCCGTTCCCGGTCATCAGATATATATTGAATACTCGTAGCCCACCGAACCGCTACTTTTGACAGATCTTTCATTATTTGATCTTCATCCCTGTGGAACTCCATCCCTTCCTACATTCGTCGCACCAATAACCCTCCCTAATAGATATTTCATTAAATATGTATATAAGTTATTAGTTCGTTGTTAGTTATTTTTATTTTATTTTTTAATTTTAATCGAGTAAATTTAAAAAGCAATTTGTACTTTTTTTTATTATATCTTTTTGTTTACTTTGTGGTTACTCCAGATATCAATGAGGCTCCAAAAACCACATTTCTGTCTTTTTAAGTTATTCTAAAGAGACTCATCCCAAAATAAATAAAGTATTATTATTATCTTAACCTCCTTGCCTTCATATCATATGTTGATTGATCAGTTTCCATAACCAGTTCTCTTATCGGAATTGGCTTAGTCATAGCATTCTTCACCCTTAATTTGAGATTTTTAAGTATTTAGTATTTCTTAATTAAGTATACATCTTAAGCTGTTTTTTCTCGAGTATTTTTCCTAATGGTTCGACGACTAACTCTTCTCTAATTCTATCGTTTCGTACGAGATCTCGTCTGATTTTTCCTGCCGCTGATGCTTTCTAGGACTGAGTTTAAAGTATAAGTAGTTGAAGAAGAGTATGCAAAAAAATTAGACTCAGTCCTAGAAAGCATAAATTTAGATGACCCCATTGATATGTTTTGGATGAACACAAAAGAATTGAAGTGGCAACAGATGTTAGGAAGATAAACGTCTCTCTATCAATACAAATAAAAGTAAAGTTTTACATCTGAGAAGTGAGCCTTAGGCAACCAATATAATATGTAATGCAGAGTCACTTGAACGAACAAACTGTACATAGCTGGGTGTTGTAATAAGCAGGAATGGGAAAGTCGATGATGAGGTCACTAACAAAAATTAGGAAAGCAAATAATATTTACTTCCAAACTTGCAACTCCATCGTAGGTAAGAGAGAAGTTGGAAAGGGCGTTAAATTAAGGATATTTAAAGCAGTGTACATTCCAAC
Source organism: Nezara viridula (assembly GCA_928085145.1). Lineage (NCBI taxonomy): Eukaryota > Metazoa > Arthropoda > Insecta > Hemiptera > Pentatomidae > Nezara > Nezara viridula. The sequence goes on from OV725078.1 coordinate 130,613,223, forward strand.
TTTTCTCAACGGTAGTGAAAGCTGGATAGCACTGGACAAACATAAAAATAGAATTAGCACAGCTGAATAGATGTATCTCCGAATACCGGAGGGGGGATAGGGGGAATCAGACGAGATTGCGTACGAAACGATAGAATTAGAGAAGAGTTAGTCGTCGAGCCATTAGGAAAAATACTCGAGAAAAAACAGCTTAAGAGGTATGGTAACGGTCATGTCTACAGAATGAGTGAATACACAGAACCCAGAAATTCAATGAAGCCCGACTAACAGGTAAAAGATCTCGACTATCTTTCAAAAACCCCATATCGAGAATAGGACAATCGTGGATGCCTTTTTGAGATGACTGGATGCACCTCCACGCTGAGAAGCATAAAAGAGGAAGAAAAGAAGAAGAAGGAAAAGTAGATCACGAGGAACTTAATGGAGTGAAAAAAAAAACGAATGGGTTATATTCTCCATAAAACAGATTTTCCACACATTTTGCTCTATGCAGCGGTGTCTTGGCCAGTCCTTGACTGACATATGAGTAAAGCTACAGCAAGGAGATGAGGTTCCTGAGAATGATCCAGAGAAAAACAGGGAAAGGTGTCAGATTCGCAATAAATGTAACCGAGAGAATGTTGGGGTCTTGAGAGTTGAAGAGTTAGTGAGACAGTGCCAACTAAAATGGTTCGGCATGTGAGAAAATGTACGACGAAATAAATAAATGGTTGATAGAGATCAGACCAGGAAAAAAATATACGATTATCTCAAAGTAAGAGGCTAAGGAAATAAAGGATATGGCGAATATTCACAATTGTAGAAAACGGACATAGGTTAAACATCTACTCTTGAGGAATAGCAACTACCTGTTATTGGTTGGTACCACTAGCTGCAGTTTCAACCGACTTCTAGTTTCAAATAGTGGTAAATTTAGCTCGATACAATCTATCAAGAAGCCTCTACTCAACAATATCGTCTCAATTGTTGGAAAGAGGCCAACAGCCAGTTATTAGAAAGGATCTCAAAAAAAAGAAAACTTTGGAATGGGTGAGAGTAATAGATGGATTAAATTTAAGCACGGAGAAAAAGTAAAAGGAGATGTAATATAAATTAGTAATGATAGCAATTCTGTTTTAGCACGCTCCTCTTGTGACGTCATGACGCCTTCAGTAATCAGTGCTGGAGCCAGCTTTACTTCTTCCTACCTCATTGGAAATCGATCGTCCAGGCTCGTTACAAAACATCGATTGAGTTGTTTTAAAAAACAGATGAAATAAAAAAAGAGACAGTTCAGAGTGATAGAAAAAATTGCAGTTTAGTCGCTAACGTGAAAAATGTGCAATTTTTCCTAGCGGCATAACAATTGTCTGGGGCCCCGCTGTATTATATTATCTGTGCTGGAGTTGCAACTCTTTTAAGTTATTGTTAATTGACAAGCATAATTTTATTTTTGTATTTTTCTTTTATAAAACTTTACCTTTTTTCCCCCTTTATTCTGTAATTAATTTCTCTGCTGCTGCATTTCTCATTTGTGTATAATGTGATTTTTCTTTTGTATTTTTGTTTAAACTTTATTACTCATAGCTTTTGTATTTTTCCCCCCAAATTAAATTGTATATATCAATTGTTAATGGTGTATTTATTGAGTAAACCTACCAGAATCCCTTAAATCTGTACAGTGACAAGTAGTTAAACTAAAGATGTATTATATACTGTATAATTGTTACATAAATATATTTGAGCAGCATTGCTTACAAATAACGCTTTTCGCTCTCTATTTTTACTAACTGAAATATAGTGGGTAATGATGCCAGTTTAGAATTATTATAACATTACGTACGTATATAATTGAATGACATAATAATACAATACATATATACTAAACATAATATAATTAAATGTATTCAAGTGAAGAGGTTCACTAAATGCTAACCATCCAATAAGAGATTTCGTATCACTTTACAAGGTTCATTAAACAGTCTGTAATATTCATAAATCTCCTCGTCCATCTCCAAAATACTAAAGTACAAATCATTCGTTGCCATACCTAACCAAGAAAGCACTTTGAATTAACTATATATCCCGTAAACCATAAAATTAGTAAACGTACTAATGATATTCAGTGATATTCAGTATGAATTTATCTCAATACACTTCGTATTCATGGATTAGCAACAATGGCTTAAATATGTTTTTTTTTAATTGGCTTGATCATTTTAGCAAGTATATTTAGTTGGAATAATATAATCAATTACTCTATTTTAAATATTTTCAATTTTTTAACCAATACAAAATTACTACTGGATTAATTGATAAATATTACAATCTGTCTCAATAAAGGACATTTGTAATAGCGTTCTGAGAGCACATTCACACTATATTTACAAATTTAAAAAAAATAAATAAATAAGGTAATTTCAAAATAATATAAAGCTAAATAAGAACAAAATAAAATATCATAGTGTAGGAAGGAAATATAAATAATAGTAATAATAGAATAAAAATAAATGAATAAAATAGAATTACAATTATCTTTAAAAAAAATAATAAAATAATGAAAATAAACATCTTAGATGCAGGCATACCTATTTACAGTCGGCCATGGGAACTCCGAACCATACTTGTCCCCCACATGTGGAGAGAAAGCGATGCTTCAGGAGATCCTTGCGCTTCTTCCTCAACCACTTCACTAGTATTAATAGCCAGCGGAGATTGAGTAAGGGCGCTACAACCACAGACACTCATAACTTGAGTGGAGAATCTGGCCATTGCCATTGGACATAGAAGGGAGCATCGACTATTGTACGGAGGACTTTGGACTGGAAGGATTGAATGCGTTTGATGTTAGAAAATTTGGTTGTCCCCCACAGTCCGTAGGTCCAGATGGGTTTTGGTATTGTCTTGTAGATCAGTAGTTTGTTTTCAATAGAAAGTTTAGATTTTCTATAAGTAGTCTACATAGCTGGCCATAACGTCGGTTAAGCTCCTGTCTTTTCAGTCTAGTATGCGGATTCCACGTTAGTCGTCTGTCTAGGAGAAAACCAAGGTACAGGACTGTGTCGGAGAAGGGAAGCTGGATGGAATTAAAGTAAACTGGTGGACAGGAATTACTACTAAGGGTGAAGGTTATATGTTTACATTTGGATTCGTTGACTTTGATGCGCCATTTCTTGCACCAGTGTTCAATCAGGGATAGGTGCCGTTGCAGGTTTATGCACGCTGTTTCAGGATCTGAAGTTGGAAGTCGCCAGGAGTATATTGGGATGAACGGGAATGTCAGCAGTATAGATGATGTAAAGGATGAGACCCAAGACGCTGCCTTAAGGAATTCCAGCATCAATTGAGTAACAGTAGGAAAATTCAATACAGAATTAAAGTACTACATCTGGCCTAAGTAAAACAATAACAAAAGAAGAAAATATTCGTTAAACAAGCTACATCATTGTGATGGGTGAAGGGCTCATGAGAGCAGAGAGTGTGGTGAGGTAGGAGTTGAATGATCGGGATCTGAAGGTGGCTAATTACTGTTTTAATTTTTTACAGTAATAATTGTAGGACTGGCGGTCGGCGGGATGTCTGGTACGTTGCCATAATAATCTGGTAAGGCGTTTTATATGGATTAGGTCAAGGAGGTGTTGAGGCAAATTGGGTTTCTTGAGGATTTTTGAGGAATGATCAGGAGAGGAAGCCGTCCAGACTACTTCCTGGATTTTAGTCGTAAAGGAATGAACGAAATTGTCCAGGTCTTCGGAGTTTTTCAGGGTTGCTCTGAGGTCAATTTTATCGGAGAGGATTTGCTGAAAGATTTTCCAGTTAACTGGGCCTCTGATGAAGGATGGTGGAGACGGTTTAGGAATAGGACCTAATGATACTTGGAATATTAATGGGCTGTGGTCTGAGGAAAACTCATCAAGACGTGCAAGGGAATGGTGGAGGGTACCTAAACCTTTGTGGATAAAGAAATCGAGTATATCAGGACTACGGTTAGGATCAGTGGGCCAGTAGTTTGGTGAATTGGGAGGAAGGAGGGTAAAACATCTGGCATTGAATGCAGACAGCAATGTTCGACCACGAGAATTCGTGGTTCTTAAACCCCATTGTTGATGCTTGGCGTTTAAGTCTGCACCCATGATGAAGTGGTGTCCTAAGGGATTCTGGAGAGAGGTGAACTGGGCATTGGAGATATAAAGGTTAGGAGGGCAATATGCTGATTCAATGGTGAATGGAAAGTTAAAGGTTTTGATTACAACTGCAGTGGATTGTAGGAAATCTTGATTAGGCAATGGGAGTATGTGATGAGAGAGGATTGATGTACGATGACAGCAGTACCGGCATGTGCTCTACATCTGGATGTCTAGTACGTTATAGCCTAGGCACGCATGGATTAGGTCGAGGAGATGTTGAGGTAAGTTATTTTTTTTTAAGGATTTTTTGAGAGTGATTTGAGAAGGAAGCAGTCCAGACTGTTTGTTGAATCTTGGTGATAAAAGAATGGCATTGTCAAGGTCTTCTGCGGTTTTCAGGGTTATTCTGAGGTCAATTTGATAGGACAGGATTTGCTGAAAGAGTTTCCAGTTGACTGGACCTCTGATGAAGGATGGTGGGGAGGATTTAGGAATAGGAAACCACTTTGGATGAAGAAATCAAGGATATCAGGTTTGCGCTTAGGATCAGTGGGCCAGTAGGTAGGTGAATAAGGAGGAAGGAGGCAGAAACGTTGGGAATTGAGTGAAGACAGCAATGTTCTACCACGAGAGTTCGTCGTTCTTGAACCCCACTGTTGATGCTTTGAGTTTAAGACTGCACCCAGAATGAAGTGGTGTCCTAAGGAATTTAGGAGAGAGGTGAACTGGACATTGGAGATATAAAGGTTAGGAGGGCAATACGCTGATGCAACGGTAATAGGAAACGAGAAGGTTTTGATTATGATAGCAGTGGATTGTAGGAAATCGTGGATTTGTGTTGTGAGTAGGTGATGAGAGAGAGATGTGTACAAATACAGCAGTACCGGCATGTGCCCTACCGTCAGGATGGTCAGTACGATATGTTAAGTACTGTGGAATTTTTAAATTATGTTTTTTGGCCAGTCGAGTTTCAGTAGTGAGGGCTGTGTCAACGTTCTTGTCTAGTAGTAGAGCTGTTAGTTCGTCAGCGTTGTTTCTAAAATCAGTCGCATTCCAAAGGATAATGGATAGGGGTTTGATGGGATTCATTTAAGAATTTTTTAAAGGGGGGTGAGATGAGATACTATATTTGTGAGGAGTAATATTAACACTTGTGTAATACAATCTTTTAATTTCGTATATTTTATCCACTCCTGCTGAGCGTTCTATGTCAACCAAAAATAGAGGTAATGGAATCTTTCCATTTTACCCTGAGTCATCTCTGTTATCCTTCATTACGTTGGTGACCTGTCTTACTTTAAATCCCATGGCCGTAAGTTTTTCTTGTATCGCTTCAACTGGTGTAGAGGGGGGTAAGTTACGGATCACTACTCCCAGAAAGCGCTCTTGCCTGAGCTGGTATTTGTAAAAATCTGCCTTGTATCGGACAGATATCAGTGGGCCAGTAGTTTGGTGAATTGGGAGGAAGGAGGGTAAAACATAACACCAAGGTTTTTAAGGAAGTATGGAATGAGATAGAGAACGGAGATAATTGGCGTAGGGAAGTGGCACCCCATCGCCCAGCCGCCAGACTGCAATCAGCCACAGGTCCTCCTGTTAGGGGGAACACATACACTACATTTTACACACAATACACTGTATACAAAACCAGAAACAACCAAACTGACCTACGTATAACTTACTGGAATATTTTGTCGCTGTGCCGACTAGGAGCCCTTCGGACGCTCCTTAACATTGTTGGTGGCTACCACATTGACATAACAGCTATCTAGGAAGTCCGCTAGCTTGGAAGTAGTACACTTGAAAAGAAATGGCACACCCTGTACTACAATCGCCACGAAACCCACCACACCTTTGATACTGGATTTATTGTTAGAGGAAGAGCCCACCAACTGGTCTTAAAATTTACACCCATCTCTCTCCGTCTAGGTTATATCCGCCATAAACAGAGATCCTTCAACAACTCTTTGATCAACTGTCATGCACCTACTGAGGTATCACCAGAGGAAGATAAAGATGGCTTCTATAAAGATCTCGTGAGAGCTTTTGCTGTTTTCCCGCTAACAACGTTTAGATAGTGCTGGAAGATTTAAACGCACAAGTAGAGCAGGAACATGCGCACCGGCCGACTACAGCAGCTTTTAGCCTACATGGGTTTACTAACAATAATGGTCATAGGGCGATTGACTTGGCAAATTCTCAACGCCTAGTTGGAGGAAAGAACATGTTCCCAGGAAAGAGAATACACAAAGTTACGTGGAGATCTCCAAATGGAACCGTCTCTAATCATATTGATCATAATCTGATTAGTTCTCGGCACAAGTCTAACTTGATTGGAGCCAGAACTTACCGAGGAACCAATACATATACGGATCAATACTGTAGCATTGCCAGGATACGTGCTTGCAGAATACTACTTACGGAAGAATTGAAGAGTAGAAGTGAAACTCTTGATAAACAGTGGACGGGAATATACCGAGCTCTGAAGAAACACTAAGCCATCCAAACACGCTCTGGTTTGACGGTGAATGCTTAACCGCCACTGTCAAGAAAAATGAGGCATATAGGAAGATGATGCAGCGGCATAAGGGGTCTACAGGAATGTTACCGCGATAGAAAGAGAGAGGAGAAGAGAGTTCATCGGAGGAAAAAGATAATGTGGGAGAACGATTGGATGGAAGACATCGAGTCCCTTAGAGCTTCGCAAGAGAGTCGACTCTTTTTTCAACAGCTGAATGAGGGCCGAACCGCAATTAAATCTATGGTAACATCCTGTATAGAAGGATGTTTTCTAAGAGATAAACAGAACATCTTAGCTTCTCACTTCAAGAAGATGCTCCAAAAAAAAGATGTGGAGGAAGGTGCTGAGACAGGCAGAGATGAGGACATGCAGGATAATGCGGAGCCACCTGATCAAGACAAGGTTGAGGGAGCCATTGAAAAATTGAAGAATAATAAGGCCCCAGGACAGGGCAGCATTCAAGCAGAGCTAATGCGGTATGATGGACCTGACTTCAACAAGGATGGTTCACAATCTCATCCTTTCTATTTGGCAAGAAAAAATAATGCCTTAGGAGTGGCTAAAAGGTATTATCTGTCCGCTCTACAAGAAGGAAGATCAGCTGGAGGACAGCAACTACTGAGGTATTGTTCTCCTCCCATCTGCTTATTAAGTACTCTCAATGCCCTCTTCGAGAGATTGGTTCCCCAAGCGAATAGGAACATCTGGAAGTATCAAGCAGGATTTAAAAGGAGAAGATCAACGATTGACCTACTATTTACATTGAGATTGATGTTAGAAAAATGCAAAGAGTAACAAACCCATCATCTCTTTTTTTTTCTTGATTTCAAATCCGCATATGACAGCTCGACGGGAACTTTACCAGGACCTAAAAGAAATGAACGTCTCGATGAAATTAGTGAGACTGGTTAAGATGACATTGACGAGTTCAAAGTGTAAGGAGCGTGTAGGCGTAGATCTTTCTGACTTTTTTCTCACAAAATGTGGTGTTAAGCAAGGAAACCCTTTGGCCTGCCTCCTTTTTATGGGGAGAAAGCGGTAAGGAATTCTGGATTCCAAGTTCGTGAAGCTCCGACGACTTCAATGGCCAAGACTGGTGCAAAGGATGGCTGCCAACGAGATTCCAACAATGATTCTTACCGAAGAGCTCTACAGGAAATGGAGAGTTGGACTACTGAACGTGCGATAAATGGACTCGGTGTGTACGGACGCGCGGTCCCATCTTGGAGTCCGAAACTGGAAACCTCCAACGAATGACCGAACAAACTGGCGGAGACTTTTGGAGGAGGCCCAGCCTTGGTTACGGGATGTCGCGCCTCTTATGTATGTGTGAATGAAGTGAGATAGGTAAGTTGTTCATGAGAACATTAGGGGGTACCGGAAAGAATTCGAGGAGTGAAGGGGGTCCAAGATAGGGGGTCCGAAAGATATCATTCGTCTTCTCGGCGTTGATTGAGCCAGTTGAAATTTGCCCAAGCACATATTCTGTTAATCTTAATTTTAATATTGTTAACATTGTTTTATTAATACCTTCCTGGAGTTTTGGAATGTTACCATTGAAATCAGTCGGATTGAAGGAGAGCTAAATTTTGATGTCATCGGCATACAGATGGTATTGATAGATAGAAGATGGGGACCATTGATATAGATGGAAAAAAGGGCGGGGAATAAGGAGGAACCATGTGGGACGCCTCTTGACAAGAGTAAAGGATCTGGTGGTAGATTATTAGGAAGTATAACATACTAGGAGCGACCGGTAAGGAAGGATTAGAACTAATTAACGCCACCAGAAGATAAGGGGAAATTTTAAAGCTTGGTTAGGAGGATGTGTGTTCAACTGAGTCAAAGGTTTTGGAGAAGTCAATGAGAATAAGGATGGTGAGTTTCTTCTGATCCATCGCTGTACAATAGCGGATCCAGCCGGGGAGCGCAGGAGGAGTCTAGCCCCTGGGAGGTAGAAAAAAATTCCAAAAAAGTTTTTAAAAACAGCTATTTAAATAAAAGAGAAATGCAGAGAAAATTCATCCTCTAAGACGAATTTTCTAATGTGGTTTTAAAAAAATTATTATAGTGAACAGCACTAGGTATTTTTGCCAGAAGGCGGAATGGTGGAAAATAATCTTGAAAAAAATTCCAAAAAGCAACTATTTAAAGAAAAGAGAAATATTGGGAAAATTTATCTTCATAGACAAATTCAGCCAGGGGGCACGTCCTCCGCCCCCTCTCCCCTGATGGTGAAAAATAATCTTTAAAAAATACCCAAAAAACAGCTATTTAAAAAAAATAGAAATATAGAAAAAAATCATCCTCTACGACGTAATTTTCTAATGTAATATAAATAAAATTATTATCGTGACCTGTAATAACGGATCGAGCCGGAGGGAGGGGGGGCCCTCTCTCCCTTCTGTGGTTGAAAAGAAGGTCCCGAAAAAGAAATATAAGGGAAATTCATCCTTTTAGATGAATTTTCTAATGTAATATAAAAATAAAAAAATTATTTTTGTGACCAGCACTGGAAAATTCTGCCAGGGAGCGCCTCCCCCTCCCTGGACGCTGGACGAAAATTTCCAAGTAGTTACAAAAAGCAGCTATTTAAAGAAAAGATAAATATAGAGTGAATTCATCTTCAGTGAGGAATTTTTTGTTACATTAAAAAAAATTATTATCCTGACCACTTTTATTAATCTTACGGTTTGTCATACAGGTCACCTCACCACGCTGTGGATCATGTTGCGCTCGGCTTTCAGAGCACGGTGAAATGTTGTGAAACAAAGAATAGAATGTAAGAGCAAAAGTTGGCTCGCAGGGTGAAGTGATGCAGTTTTGGGGCCGCCGCTCAGTGGGACAAGTAAGGAAAAACTCTGGTCATTGGCTAAATCATTTTTTTTTTTAAATTGAACTATTCAATAAAAACAGTGAAAAATGTATATTCTGCCAACTAAAACTATTCTCTCGAATTCCAGAAAGTATCAACAAAAGAATTTATCTAATTTTTAAGGTTAAAAAAAATATATATATATTTATAACTTAACTTAATTAACCCAGCCCCCTATAATATATATATAATTGATTTAGCCGATGTGGCGAGTTTTCCCTCACTCGTCCTACTGTGTGCCGTGAGCTACGAAGGGTTGTACTCCTGTCGCTGCTTGTTCCTGCTTACTCCGAATTGATTCTAGCAGGTGAAATTCATGATAGAAGAAAATTAATTTATAAACAAAATTAACTTTATTTATTGCTATGGACAACAGTTTAATCGAACACAAGAAAAAATGTTTTTCTCCCGGACACAGTTTTTATTCAGTTCCAATAGATCTGGAGGCATTGCAATACCCAGCAACTATAGTTTCCTTGAAGAATCCATGTAATTCATAAACTGGTCACGATAATAATTTGTATATATCTCATCAGAAAGTGTTTTTCTTTTCTTAAAATAGCTGCTATTGGGAACTTTTCATGAAGGAAGATACTAATTATTTGGTCCCCGATATGATCGGAATCTGAATATGATCGGGATCGAAATCGGAATTAATTCTGAGTTTTTTCTCTTAGAGGACTCATTTCCAAGCTACAGGGCCATTTATTGTCAAATGGCCGTAAAATCGTCATTTTAAACTAGATTTCAAAGTTTCCGTGCCAAACAACCGATCGTATCATATGGAATTTCGCCTAATGGCATAGTTGTAGATAATAATATAATTTTGAATTCATTGAACCCCAACTTTATTAGTGTGAAAGTTATCAGGAAAGTTATTTTAAAAACGCCAACTTTTGAAATATAATTATAAAAAACAATAAAAAGAACATTTCACAAACTGAAACATAAAATACTCGAATACAGGTTAATATGTATATTTATCTATATACAATATAAAATATCTAACAACACAATAAAAATACAATATTGATATTTAGTAACTTAATATTATTTAATCTGATTCATTTTATTCTTCACTGCTGCTTTCTGAATATATTTCTATATTTATGTCACCAATGTCCATCATGTTTAATTCACTAGGAGTTGAAAGTTTAAAGGTAGTTTAATATACTTCTGAATCTCCGCATCATCATCTCTAAAATTTTTAGTTGTGAAAACTTTTCGCTTTGATGATATGAGAGCTTCACAAGTTAATAATAATAATATAATTAAGACATTATTGGAGCATACTCTTGAACATTTACGAATGTGAAATAATCGGTTTTCTTTATTATCTTGTGTCTTGTCTCAATTGCATCTTCAGACAACTGTCCAATCGGCATGGAAAAGAAGCAGTTATTTCACGTCAGTGAACTAGTATTTTGTGAAAACAGGTAGATATATAAATCCAGTCGTATAAAGAGAGATATCGGACTCCAGTTTCGTCCAAAAACAATTGAAAACAATCTAAAGTTATGGAATAACCAGCCTGCCAACACCCTTAGAATAATGGAGAACTGTACAATTAACTCTTTGTTTACTCCGGTAATCTCAGAACCAAGATCAGGGTTTGAAAAAAGCGCCTTGCCGTGTGCCTTTTAATGGCACTAAAGCTACTAAAAACAAATATTCATCAGTGCTTGATGCATTTACGAATAGTTGTTTATATTGTCTGTGGCCGGAATTGCCGTCAAATTCCCATTTGCATATTAGTATCAGTTCGTTAGAAACTTTTTCTCGGCACACAATTTTTATTATACTCTATGGTGTTAGTTGTAGGAGTTTTTTTAAATTTCCGCTAGCAGAAATTTCATTTGTAATAATCTACGTTGGTAACAAAAGGTTTTTATACGAATTTAATGGATAAAATGAGGGAAAGCAATAATTGTCCACACCATTTATCACAGACTTTAAAAATTTATATTTCCTCTCAGATAAATCTAAATTTAAATATCTAATGCTTGATGGCTCCTTAATGAAGACTTTGAATTATGAATAGAAGATTTCTTGACACTATCGGCAGCAAATATTAGCTCAGAAAATATCCAACTTTCTAAAAAACTCTTTTACCAGCCTCTTTATCGTTTCTTTTTTTTTTTTTCATTCCATGTCCATTCATGATTCCACCAAGGATATTTGTGGCCTTCCACGTGAGGTAATTGGTGCATGCTGGTATGGAGTATATGAAAACTAACCTTCGCTATTACTTTTTTACATTCGTCACTCGGGTATTTCACATTCAGCAATGAATACAGTTCTTTGATAAACATGTATATACGATCAACTTTTTTTGTGCTGGAAACATATTTCTGCCATCTCAGCGTGAGTTAGGACCATCGCAAAAAACAATAATAAAAATAAAGTGGTACCCAGAAGTACCAAGGGAAGACCTTTTCTTAGAGTAACTGGTAACTAGTAACAGGTTAAATAACTGGTTGAGGGTGTAGCCAGTCACTTACCCCACCCTGAATATTTGTATAAAATCTTGTGGATGAAAAAACTGAAGGTCTTATGTCTTTATTCGGCCTGGGGGACTGAAGAGGCAGATTGGCCTACACAGACCGGGGGTGTGGGCTTCTTGGCAAAGATTAGACCTGGGTTTGACGAGATGAACTCGGGCCAGCAGATGCAGTGATGTAACGACCAACACAACCTAACCACATCATATTTAGAACCATAGCTAAGTTTTTATTCCCAATAATAAATTTACTAATGTTAAAATATTTCATGGCTTAATTCTTAAAACAGTCCATCTGAAATCATACCTTCACTTTCATTTATTAAATTCATTGGATTCCAGTTTTATTTTGATTATTATAAATATAATTTGTACATTAAAATTTTCACATAATTTGTAAATATACTTTATTAAACATAAAAATAAAATAAGTTTTTTAGTAAAAGTTATTTTAATTCTGCCACCCATTTATATCATGATGATCACAGGTAATGTTGCTTATTAGAAAGCAAGATAAATACAAACCAGCTTTTGAAAAAAGAAATTCAATTAATTAATCCTGGACCAATCAATATATTATAGATTCAAATTTGTTCAACCTATTTTTTTATTATTAAATATTTCAGGATAATTATCATACCCTAAACATAGCAACTTTAATGTTATTCTTTTTGTGGGGAAAAACATAGTAATACATGTGCCTGTGAATTCCATACTTGGAGCTGTAATTTTATATAAAAGCCAATTGTTCCGAGTAAGAAACATAAATTTATACTAATAAGATGTTTATTGCAAAAGTATTTGTAGCTGCACCTTAACCATTGTATTGACCTAAAATTAACGCAAACAATGATATAATCCTAGAAGATTGTGTTCGAAGGTTTATTAATAGATTTCAAATGGTAATTGACTTGTTAGGAATAGTTCAATTTTCGATATTTGTCCATTGGTCGATGCGCAAAGGGACGCCTCAATTTTCCGTTTTTAAGAAAAGTCGAATTTAGGCTTTATGCTTCCTACCGTTGTATTTTCTGGGATCCTTCCTCTTCCAAGTCACCCGATCCCGACGTCCCTGCTACACCTCCGAGCCCCTTCAATTCAAATTCTCAGTTCACTCCTGCAATACCCGTTCCCGGTCATCAGATATATATTGAATACTCGTAGCCCACCGAACCGCTACTTTTGACAGATCTTTCATTATTTGATCTTCATCCCTGTGGAACTCCATCCCTTCCTACATTCGTCGCACCAATAACCCTCCCTAATAGATATTTCATTAAATATGTATATAAGTTATTAGTTCGTTGTTAGTTATTTTTATTTTATTTTTTAATTTTAATCGAGTAAATTTAAAAAGCAATTTGTACTTTTTTTTATTATATCTTTTTGTTTACTTTGTGGTTACTCCAGATATCAATGAGGCTCCAAAAACCACATTTCTGTCTTTTTAAGTTATTCTAAAGAGACTCATCCCAAAATAAATAAAGTATTATTATTATCTTAACCTCCTTGCCTTCATATCATATGTTGATTGATCAGTTTCCATAACCAGTTCTCTTATCGGAATTGGCTTAGTCATAGCATTCTTCACCCTTAATTTGAGATTTTTAAGTATTTAGTATTTCTTAATTAAGTATACATCTTAAGCTGTTTTTTCTCGAGTATTTTTCCTAATGGTTCGACGACTAACTCTTCTCTAATTCTATCGTTTCGTACGAGATCTCGTCTGATTTTTCCTGCCGCTGATGCTTTCTAGGACTGAGTTTAAAGTATAAGTAGTTGAAGAAGAGTATGCAAAAAAATTAGACTCAGTCCTAGAAAGCATAAATTTAGATGACCCCATTGATATGTTTTGGATGAACACAAAAGAATTGAAGTGGCAACAGATGTTAGGAAGATAAACGTCTCTCTATCAATACAAATAAAAGTAAAGTTTTACATCTGAGAAGTGAGCCTTAGGCAACCAATATAATATGTAATGCAGAGTCACTTGAACGAACAAACTGTACATAGCTGGGTGTTGTAATAAGCAGGAATGGGAAAGTCGATGATGAGGTCACTAACAAAAATTAGGAAAGCAAATAATATTTACTTCCAAACTTGCAACTCCATCGTAGGTAAGAGAGAAGTTGGAAAGGGCGTTAAATTAAGGATATTTAAAGCAGTGTACATTCCAACTTTTCTCAACGGTAGTGAAAGCTGGATAGCACTGGACAAACATAAAAATAGAATTAGCACAGCTGAATAGATGTATCTCCGAATACCGGAGGGGGGATAGGGGGAATCAGACGAGATTGCGTACGAAACGATAGAATTAGAGAAGAGTTAGTCGTCGAGCCATTAGGAAAAATACTCGAGAAAAAACAGCTTAAGAGGTATGGTAACGGTCATGTCTACAGAATGAGTGAATACACAGAACCCAGAAATTCAATGAAGCCCGACTAACAGGTAAAAGATCTCGACTATCTTTCAAAAACCCCATATCGAGAATAGGACAATCGTGGATGCCTTTTTGAGATGACTGGATGCACCTCCACGCTGAGAAGCATAAAAGAGGAAGAAAAGAAGAAGAAGGAAAAGTAGATCACGAGGAACTTAATGGAGTGAAAAAAAAAACGAATGGGTTATATTCTCCATAAAACAGATTTTCCACACATTTTGCTCTATGCAGCGGTGTCTTGGCCAGTCCTTGACTGACATATGAGTAAAGCTACAGCAAGGAGATGAGGTTCCTGAGAATGATCCAGAGAAAAACAGGGAAAGGTGTCAGATTCGCAATAAATGTAACCGAGAGAATGTTGGGGTCTTGAGAGTTGAAGAGTTAGTGAGACAGTGCCAACTAAAATGGTTCGGCATGTGAGAAAATGTACGACGAAATAAATAAATGGTTGATAGAGATCAGACCAGGAAAAAAATATACGATTATCTCAAAGTAAGAGGCTAAGGAAATAAAGGATATGGCGAATATTCACAATTGTAGAAAACGGACATAGGTTAAACATCTACTCTTGAGGAATAGCAACTACCTGTTATTGGTTGGTACCACTAGCTGCAGTTTCAACCGACTTCTAGTTTCAAATAGTGGTAAATTTAGCTCGATACAATCTATCAAGAAGCCTCTACTCAACAATATCGTCTCAATTGTTGGAAAGAGGCCAACAGCCAGTTATTAGAAAGGATCTCAAAAAAAAGAAAACTTTGGAATGGGTGAGAGTAATAGATGGATTAAATTTAAGCACGGAGAAAAAGTAAAAGGAGATGTAATATAAATTAGTAATGATAGCAATTCTGTTTTAGCACGCTCCTCTTGTGACGTCATGACGCCTTCAGTAATCAGTGCTGGAGCCAGCTTTACTTCTTCCTACCTCATTGGAAATCGATCGTCCAGGCTCGTTACAAAACATCGATTGAGTTGTTTTAAAAAACAGATGAAATAAAAAAAGAGACAGTTCAGAGTGATAGAAAAAATTGCAGTTTAGTCGCTAACGTGAAAAATGTGCAATTTTTCCTAGCGGCATAACAATTGTCTGGGGCCCCGCTGTATTATATTATCTGTGCTGGAGTTGCAACTCTTTTAAGTTATTGTTAATTGACAAGCATAATTTTATTTTTGTATTTTTCTTTTATAAAACTTTACCTTTTTTCCCCCTTTATTCTGTAATTAATTTCTCTGCTGCTGCATTTCTCATTTGTGTATAATGTGATTTTTCTTTTGTATTTTTGTTTAAACTTTATTACTCATAGCTTTTGTATTTTTCCCCCCAAATTAAATTGTATATATCAATTGTTAATGGTGTATTTATTGAGTAAACCTACCAGAATCCCTTAAATCTGTACAGTGACAAGTAGTTAAACTAAAGATGTATTATATACTGTATAATTGTTACATAAATATATTTGAGCAGCATTGCTTACAAATAACGCTTTTCGCTCTCTATTTTTACTAACTGAAATATAGTGGGTAATGATGCCAGTTTAGAATTATTATAACATTACGTACGTATATAATTGAATGACATAATAATACAATACATATATACTAAACATAATATAATTAAATGTATTCAAGTGAAGAGGTTCACTAAATGCTAACCATCCAATAAGAGATTTCGTATCACTTTACAAGGTTCATTAAACAGTCTGTAATATTCATAAATCTCCTCGTCCATCTCCAAAATACTAAAGTACAAATCATTCGTTGCCATACCTAACCAAGAAAGCACTTTGAATTAACTATATATCCCGTA
Organism: Nezara viridula; assembly: GCA_928085145.1. Classification (NCBI taxonomy): domain Eukaryota; kingdom Metazoa; phylum Arthropoda; class Insecta; order Hemiptera; family Pentatomidae; genus Nezara; species Nezara viridula. The sequence goes on from OV725078.1 coordinate 130,629,472, forward strand.
AACCATAAAATTAGTAAACGTACTAATGATATTCAGTGATATTCAGTATGAATTTATCTCAATACACTTCGTATTCATGGATTAGCAACAATGGCTTAAATATGTTTTTTTTTAATTGGCTTGATCATTTTAGCAAGTATATTTAGTTGGAATAATATAATCAATTACTCTATTTTAAATATTTTCAATTTTTTAACCAATACAAAATTACTACTGGATTAATTGATAAATATTACAATCTGTCTCAATAAAGGACATTTGTAATAGCGTTCTGAGAGCACATTCACACTATATTTACAAATTTAAAAAAAATAAATAAATAAGGTAATTTCAAAATAATATAAAGCTAAATAAGAACAAAATAAAATATCATAGTGTAGGAAGGAAATATAAATAATAGTAATAATAGAATAAAAATAAATGAATAAAATAGAATTACAATTATCTTTAAAAAAAATAATAAAATAATGAAAATAAACATCTTAGATGCAGGCATACCTATTTACAGTCGGCCATGGGAACTCCGAACCATACTTGTCCCCCACATGTGGAGAGAAAGCGATGCTTCAGGAGATCCTTGCGCTTCTTCCTCAACCACTTCACTAGTATTAATAGCCAGCGGAGATTGAGTAAGGGCGCTACAACCACAGACACTCATAACTTGAGTGGAGAATCTGGCCATTGCCATTGGACATAGAAGGGAGCATCGACTATTGTACGGAGGACTTTGGACTGGAAGGATTGAATGCGTTTGATGTTAGAAAATTTGGTTGTCCCCCACAGTCCGTAGGTCCAGATGGGTTTTGGTATTGTCTTGTAGATCAGTAGTTTGTTTTCAATAGAAAGTTTAGATTTTCTATAAGTAGTCTACATAGCTGGCCATAACGTCGGTTAAGCTCCTGTCTTTTCAGTCTAGTATGCGGATTCCACGTTAGTCGTCTGTCTAGGAGAAAACCAAGGTACAGGACTGTGTCGGAGAAGGGAAGCTGGATGGAATTAAAGTAAACTGGTGGACAGGAATTACTACTAAGGGTGAAGGTTATATGTTTACATTTGGATTCGTTGACTTTGATGCGCCATTTCTTGCACCAGTGTTCAATCAGGGATAGGTGCCGTTGCAGGTTTATGCACGCTGTTTCAGGATCTGAAGTTGGAAGTCGCCAGGAGTATATTGGGATGAACGGGAATGTCAGCAGTATAGATGATGTAAAGGATGAGACCCAAGACGCTGCCTTAAGGAATTCCAGCATCAATTGAGTAACAGTAGGAAAATTCAATACAGAATTAAAGTACTACATCTGGCCTAAGTAAAACAATAACAAAAGAAGAAAATATTCGTTAAACAAGCTACATCATTGTGATGGGTGAAGGGCTCATGAGAGCAGAGAGTGTGGTGAGGTAGGAGTTGAATGATCGGGATCTGAAGGTGGCTAATTACTGTTTTAATTTTTTACAGTAATAATTGTAGGACTGGCGGTCGGCGGGATGTCTGGTACGTTGCCATAATAATCTGGTAAGGCGTTTTATATGGATTAGGTCAAGGAGGTGTTGAGGCAAATTGGGTTTCTTGAGGATTTTTGAGGAATGATCAGGAGAGGAAGCCGTCCAGACTACTTACTGGATTTTAGTCGTAAAGGAATGAACGAAATTGTCCAGGTCTTCGGAGTTTTTCAGGGTTGCTCTGAAGTCAATTTTATCGGAGAGGATTTGCTGAAAGATTTTCCAGTTAACTGGGCCTCTGATGAAGGATGGTGGAGACGGTTTAGGAATAGGACCTAATGATACTTGGAATATTAATGGGCTGTGGTCTGAGGAAAGCTCATCAAGACGTGCAAGGGAATGGTGGAGGGTACCTAAACCTTTGTGGATAAAGAAATGGAGGATATCAGGACTACGGTTAGGATCAGTGGGCCAGTAGTTTGGTGAATTGGGAGGAAGGAGGGTAAAACATCTGGCATTGAATGCAGACAGCAATGTTCGACCACGAGAATTCGTGGTTCTTAAACCCCATTGTTGATGTTTGGCGTTTAAGTCTGCACCCATGATGAAGTGGTGTCCTAAGGGATTCTGGAGAGAGGTGAACTGGGCATTGGAGATATAAAGGTTAGGAGGGCAATATGCTGATTCAATGGTGAATGGAAAGTTAAAGGTTTTGATTACAACTGCAGTGGATTGTAGGAAATCTTGATTAGGCAATGGGAGTATGTGATGAGAGAGGATTGATGTACGATGACAGCAGTACCGGCATGTGCTCTACATCTGGATGTCTAGTACGTTATAGCCTAGGCACGCATGGATTAGGTCGAGGAGATGTTGAGGTAAGTTATTTTTTTTTAAGGATTTTTTGAGAGTGATTTGAGAAGGAAGCAGTCCAGACTGTTTGTTGAATCTTGGTGATAAAAGAATGGCATTGTCAAGGTCTTCTGCGGTTTTCAGGGTTATTCTGAGGTCAATTTGATAGGACAGGATTTGCTGAAAGAGTTTCCAGTTGACTGGACCTCTGATGAAGGATGGTGGGGAGGATTTAGGAATAGGAAACCACTTTGGATGAAGAAATCAAGGATATCAGGTTTGCGCTTAGGATCAGTGGGCCAGTAGGTAGGTGAATAAGGAGGAAGGAGGCAGAAACGTTGGGAATTGAGTGAAGACAGCAATGTTCTACCACGAGAGTTCGTCGTTCTTGAACCCCACTGTTGATGCTTTGAGTTTAAGACTGCACCCAGAATGAAGTGGTGTCCTAAGGAATTTAGGAGAGAGGTGAACTGGACATTGGAGATATAAAGGTTAGGAGGGCAATACGCTGATGCAACGGTAATAGGAAACGAGAAGGTTTTGATTATGATAGCAGTGGATTGTAGGAAATCGTGGATTTGTGTTGTGAGTAGGTGATGAGAGAGAGATGTGTACAAATACAGCAGTACCGGCATGTGCCCTACCGTCAGGATGGTCAGTACGATATGTTAAGTACTGTGGAATTTTTAAATTATGTTTTTTGGCCAGTCGAGTTTCAGTAGTGAGGGCTGTGTCAACGTTCTTGTCTAGTAGTAGAGCTGTTAGTTCGTCAGCGTTGTTTCTAAAATCAGTCGCATTCCAAAGGATAATGGATAGGGGTTTGATGGGATTCATTTAAGAATTTTTTAAAGGGGGGTGAGATGAGATACTATATTTGTGAGGAGTAATATTAACACTTGTGTAATACAATCTTTTAATTTCGTATATTTTATCCACTCCTGCTGAGCGTTCTATGTCAACCAAAAATAGAGGTAATGGAATCTTTCCATTTTACCCTGAGTCATCTCTGTTATCCTTCATTACGTTGGTGACCTGTCTTACTTTAAATCCCATGGCCGTAAGTTTTTCTTGTATCGCTTCAACTGGTGTAGAGGGGGGTAAGTTACGGATCACTACTCCCAGAAAGCGCTCTTGCCTGAGCTGGTATTTGTAAAAATCTGCCTTGTATCGGACAGATATCAGTGGGCCAGTAGTTTGGTGAATTGGGAGGAAGGAGGGTAAAACATAACACCAAGGTTTTTAAGGAAGTATGGAATGAGATAGAGAACGGAGATAATTGGCGTAGGGAAGTGGCACCCCATCGCCCAGCCGCCAGACTGCAATCAGCCACAGGTCCTCCTGTTAGGGGGAACACATACACTACATTTTACACACAATACACTGTATACAAAACCAGAAACAACCAAACTGACCTACGTATAACTTACTGGAATATTTTGTCGCTGTGCCGACTAGGAGCCCTTCGGACGCTCCTTAACATTGTTGGTGGCTACCACATTGACATAACAGCTATCTAGGAAGTCCGCTAGCTTGGAAGTAGTACACTTGAAAAGAAATGGCACACCCTGTACTACAATCGCCACGAAACCCACCACACCTTTGATACTGGATTTATTGTTAGAGGAAGAGCCCACCAACTGGTCTTAAAATTTACACCCATCTCTCTCCGTCTAGGTTATATCCGCCATAAACAGAGATCCTTCAACAACTCTTTGATCAACTGTCATGCACCTACTGAGGTATCACCAGAGGAAGATAAAGATGGCTTCTATAAAGATCTCGTGAGAGCTTTTGCTGTTTTCCCGCTAACAACGTTTAGATAGTGCTGGAAGATTTAAACGCACAAGTAGAGCAGGAACATGCGCACCGGCCGACTACAGCAGCTTTTAGCCTACATGGGTTTACTAACAATAATGGTCATAGGGCGATTGACTTGGCAAATTCTCAACGCCTAGTTGGAGGAAAGAACATGTTCCCAGGAAAGAGAATACACAAAGTTACGTGGAGATCTCCAAATGGAACCGTCTCTAATCATATTGATCATAATCTGATTAGTTCTCGGCACAAGTCTAACTTGATTGGAGCCAGAACTTACCGAGGAACCAATACATATACGGATCAATACTGTAGCATTGCCAGGATACGTGCTTGCAGAATACTACTTACGGAAGAATTGAAGAGTAGAAGTGAAACTCTTGATAAACAGTGGACGGGAATATACCGAGCTCTGAAGAAACACTAAGCCATCCAAACACGCTCTGGTTTGACGGTGAATGCTTAACCGCCACTGTCAAGAAAAATGAGGCATATAGGAAGATGATGCAGCGGCATAAGGGGTCTACAGGAATGTTACCGCGATAGAAAGAGAGAGGAGAAGAGAGTTCATCGGAGGAAAAAGATAATGTGGGAGAACGATTGGATGGAAGACATCGAGTCCCTTAGAGCTTCGCAAGAGAGTCGACTCTTTTTTCAACAGCTGAATGAGGGCCGAACCGCAATTAAATCTATGGTAACATCCTGTATAGAAGGATGTTTTCTAAGAGATAAACAGAACATCTTAGCTTCTCACTTCAAGAAGATGCTCCAAAAAAAAGATGTGGAGGAAGGTGCTGAGACAGGCAGAGATGAGGACATGCAGGATAATGCGGAGCCACCTGATCAAGACAAGGTTGAGGGAGCCATTGAAAAATTGAAGAATAATAAGGCCCCAGGACAGGGCAGCATTCAAGCAGAGCTAATGCGGTATGATGGACCTGACTTCAACAAGGATGGTTCACAATCTCATCCTTTCTATTTGGCAAGAAAAAATAATGCCTTAGGAGTGGCTAAAAGGTATTATCTGTCCGCTCTACAAGAAGGAAGATCAGCTGGAGGACAGCAACTACTGAGGTATTGTTCTCCTCCCATCTGCTTATTAAGTACTCTCAATGCCCTCTTCGAGAGATTGGTTCCCCAAGCGAATAGGAACATCTGGAAGTATCAAGCAGGATTTAAAAGGAGAAGATCAACGATTGACCTACTATTTACATTGAGATTGATGTTAGAAAAATGCAAAGAGTAACAAACCCATCATCTCTTTTTTTTTCTTGATTTCAAATCCGCATATGACAGCTCGACGGGAACTTTACCAGGACCTAAAAGAAATGAACGTCTCGATGAAATTAGTGAGACTGGTTAAGATGACATTGACGAGTTCAAAGTGTAAGGAGCGTGTAGGCGTAGATCTTTCTGACTTTTTTCTCACAAAATGTGGTGTTAAGCAAGGAAACCCTTTGGCCTGCCTCCTTTTTATGGGGAGAAAGCGGTAAGGAATTCTGGATTCCAAGTTCGTGAAGCTCCGACGACTTCAATGGCCAAGACTGGTGCAAAGGATGGCTGCCAACGAGATTCCAACAATGATTCTTACCGAAGAGCTCTACAGGAAATGGAGAGTTGGACTACTGAACGTGCGATAAATGGACTCGGTGTGTACGGACGCGCGGTCCCATCTTGGAGTCCGAAACTGGAAACCTCCAACGAATGACCGAACAAACTGGCGGAGACTTTTGGAGGAGGCCCAGCCTTGGTTACGGGATGTCGCGCCTCTTATGTATGTGTGAATGAAGTGAGATAGGTAAGTTGTTCATGAGAACATTAGGGGGTACCGGAAAGAATTCGAGGAGTGAAGGGGGTCCAAGATAGGGGGTCCGAAAGATATCATTCGTCTTCTCGGCGTTGATTGAGCCAGTTGAAATTTGCCCAAGCACATATTCTGTTAATCTTAATTTTAATATTGTTAACATTGTTTTATTAATACCTTCCTGGAGTTTTGGAATGTTACCATTGAAATCAGTCGGATTGAAGGAGAGCTAAATTTTGATGTCATCGGCATACAGATGGTATTGATAGATAGAAGATGGGGACCATTGATATAGATGGAAAAAAGGGCGGGGAATAAGGAGGAACCATGTGGGACGCCTCTTGACAAGAGTAAAGGATCTGGTGGTAGATTATTAGGAAGTATAACATACTAGGAGCGACCGGTAAGGAAGGATTAGAACTAATTAACGCCACCAGAAGATAAGGGGAAATTTTAAAGCTTGGTTAGGAGGATGTGTGTTCAACTGAGTCAAAGGTTTTGGAGAAGTCAATGAGAATAAGGATGGTGAGTTTCTTCTGATCCATCGCTGTACAATAGCGGATCCAGCCGGGGAGCGCAGGAGGAGTCTAGCCCCTGGGAGGTAGAAAAAAATTCCAAAAAAGTTTTTAAAAACAGCTATTTAAATAAAAGAGAAATGCAGAGAAAATTCATCCTCTAAGACGAATTTTCTAATGTGGTTTTAAAAAAATTATTATAGTGAACAGCACTAGGTATTTTTGCCAGAAGGCGGAATGGTGGAAAATAATCTTGAAAAAAATTCCAAAAAGCAACTATTTAAAGAAAAGAGAAATATTGGGAAAATTTATCTTCATAGACAAATTCAGCCAGGGGGCACGTCCTCCGCCCCCTCTCCCCTGATGGTGAAAAATAATCTTTAAAAAATACCCAAAAAACAGCTATTTAAAAAAAATAGAAATATAGAAAAAAATCATCCTCTACGACGTAATTTTCTAATGTAATATAAATAAAATTATTATCGTGACCTGTAATAACGGATCGAGCCGGAGGGAGGGGGGGCCCTCTCTCCCTTCTGTGGTTGAAAAGAAGGTCCCGAAAAAGAAATATAAGGGAAATTCATCCTTTTAGATGAATTTTCTAATGTAATATAAAAATAAAAAAATTATTTTTGTGACCAGCACTGGAAAATTCTGCCAGGGAGCGCCTCCCCCTCCCTGGACGCTGGACGAAAATTTCCAAGTAGTTACAAAAAGCAGCTATTTAAAGAAAAGATAAATATAGAGTGAATTCATCTTCAGTGAGGAATTTTTTGTTACATTAAAAAAAATTATTATCCTGACCACTTTTATTAATCTTACGGTTTGTCATACAGGTCACCTCACCACGCTGTGGATCATGTTGCGCTCGGCTTTCAGAGCACGGTGAAATGTTGTGAAACAAAGAATAGAATGTAAGAGCAAAAGTTGGCTCGCAGGGTGAAGTGATGCAGTTTTGGGGCCGCCGCTCAGTGGGACAAGTAAGGAAAAACTCTGGTCATTGGCTAAATCATTTTTTTTTTTAAATTGAACTATTCAATAAAAACAGTGAAAAATGTATATTCTGCCAACTAAAACTATTCTCTCGAATTCCAGAAAGTATCAACAAAAGAATTTATCTAATTTTTAAGGTTAAAAAAAATATATATATATTTATAACTTAACTTAATTAACCCAGCCCCCTATAATATATATATAATTGATTTAGCCGATGTGGCGAGTTTTCCCTCACTCGTCCTACTGTGTGCCGTGAGCTACGAAGGGTTGTACTCCTGTCGCTGCTTGTTCCTGCTTACTCCGAATTGATTCTAGCAGGTGAAATTCATGATAGAAGAAAATTAATTTATAAACAAAATTAACTTTATTTATTGCTATGGACAACAGTTTAATCGAACACAAGAAAAAATGTTTTTCTCCCGGACACAGTTTTTATTCAGTTCCAATAGATCTGGAGGCATTGCAATACCCAGCAACTATAGTTTCCTTGAAGAATCCATGTAATTCATAAACTGGTCACGATAATAATTTGTATATATCTCATCAGAAAGTGTTTTTCTTTTCTTAAAATAGCTGCTATTGGGAACTTTTCATGAAGGAAGATACTAATTATTTGGTCCCCGATATGATCGGAATCTGAATATGATCGGGATCGAAATCGGAATTAATTCTGAGTTTTTTCTCTTAGAGGACTCATTTCCAAGCTACAGGGCCATTTATTGTCAAATGGCCGTAAAATCGTCATTTTAAACTAGATTTCAAAGTTTCCGTGCCAAACAACCGATCGTATCATATGGAATTTCGCCTAATGGCATAGTTGTAGATAATAATATAATTTTGAATTCATTGAACCCCAACTTTATTAGTGTGAAAGTTATCAGGAAAGTTATTTTAAAAACGCCAACTTTTGAAATATAATTATAAAAAACAATAAAAAGAACATTTCACAAACTGAAACATAAAATACTCGAATACAGGTTAATATGTATATTTATCTATATACAATATAAAATATCTAACAACACAATAAAAATACAATATTGATATTTAGTAACTTAATATTATTTAATCTGATTCATTTTATTCTTCACTGCTGCTTTCTGAATATATTTCTATATTTATGTCACCAATGTCCATCATGTTTAATTCACTAGGAGTTGAAAGTTTAAAGGTAGTTTAATATACTTCTGAATCTCCGCATCATCATCTCTAAAATTTTTAGTTGTGAAAACTTTTCGCTTTGATGATATGAGAGCTTCACAAGTTAATAATAATAATATAATTAAGTCATTATTGGAGCATACTCTTGAACATTTACGAATGTGAAATAATCGGTTTTCTTTATTTTCTTGTGTCTTGTCTCAATTGCATCTTCAGACAACTGTCCAATCGGCATGGAAAAGAAGCAGTTATTTCACTTCAGTGAACTAGTATTTTGTGAAAACAGGTAGATATATAAATCCAGTCGTATAAAGAGAGATATCGGACTCCAGTTTCGTCCAAAAACAATTGAAAACAATCTAAAGTTATGGAATAACCAGCCTGCCAACACCCTTAGAATAATGGAGAACTGTACAATTAACTCTTTGTTTACTCCGGTAATCTCAGAACCAAGATCAGGGTTTGAAAAAAGCGCCTTGCCGTGTGCCTTTTAATGGCACTAAAGCTACTAAAAACAAATATTCATCAGTGCTTGATGCATTTACGAATAGTTGTTTATATTGTCTGTGGCCGGAATTGCCGTCAAATTCCCATTTGCATATTAGTATCAGTTCGTTAGAAACTTTTTCTCGGCACACAATTTTTATTATACTCTATGGTGTTAGTTGTAGGATTTTTTTTAAATTTCCGCTAGCAGAAATTTCATTTGTAATAATCTGCGTTGGTAACAAAAGGTTTTTATACGAATTTAATGGATAAAATGAGGGAAAGCAATAATTGTCCACACCATTTATCACAGACTTTAAAAATTTATATTTCCTCTCAGATAAATCTAAATTTAAATATCTAATGCTTGATGGCTCCTTAATGAAGACTTTGAATTATGAATAGAAGATTTCTTGACACTATCGGCAGCAAATATTAGCTCAGAAAATATCCAACTTTCTAAAAAACTCTTTTACCAGCCTCTTTATCGTTTCTTTTTTTTTTTTTCATTCCATGTCCATTCATGATTCCACCAAGGATATTTGTGGCCTTCCACGTGAGGTAATTGGTGCATGCTGGTATGGAGTATATGAAAACTAACCTTCGCTATTACTTTTTTACATTCGTCACTCGGGTATTTCACATTCAGCAATGAATACAGTTCTTTGATAAACATGTATATACGATCAACTTTTTTTGTGCTGGAAACATATTTCTGCCATCTCAGCGTGAGTTAGGACCATCGCAAAAAACAATAATAAAAATAAAGTGGTACCCAGAAGTACCAAGGGAAGACCTTTTCTTAGAGTAACTGGTAACTAGTAACAGGTTAAATAACTGGTTGAGGGTGTAGCCAGTCACTTACCCCACCCTGAATATTTGTATAAAATCTTGTGGATGAAAAAACTGAAGGTCTTATGTCTTTATTCGGCCTGGGGGACTGAAGAGGCAGATTGGCCTACACACACCGGGGGTGTGGGCTTCTTGGCAAAGATTAGACCTGGGTTTGACGAGATGAACTCGGGCCAGCAGATGCAGTGATGTAACGACCAACACAACCTAACCACATCATATTTAGAACCATAGCTAAGTTTTTATTCCCAATAATAAATTTACTAATGTTAAAATATTTCATGGCTTAATTCTTAAAACAGTCCATCTGAAATCATACCTTCACTTTCATTTATTAAATTCATTGGATTCCAGTTTTATTTTGATTATTATAAATATAATTTGTACATTAAAATTTTCACATAATTTGTAAATATACTTTATTAAACATAAAAATAAAATAAGTTTTTTAGTAAAAGTTATTTTAATTCTGCCACCCATTTATATCATGATGATCACAGGTAATGTTGCTTATTAGAAAGCAAGATAAATACAAACCAGCTTTTGAAAAAAGAAATTCAATTAATTAATCCTGGACCAATCAATATATTATAGATTCAAATTTGTTCAACCTATTTTTTTATTATTAAATATTTCAGGATAATTATCATACCCTAAACATAGCAACTTTAATGTTATTCTTTTTGTGGGGAAAAACATAGTAATACATGTGCCTGTGAATTCCATACTTGGAGCTGTAATTTTATATAAAAGCCAATTGTTCCGAGTAAGAAACATAAATTTATACTAATAAGATGTTTATTGCAAAAGTATTTGTAGCTGCACCTTAACCATTGTATTGACCTAAAATTAACGCAAACAATGATATAATCCTAGAAGATTGTGTTCGAAGGTTTATTAATAGATTTCAAATGGTAATTGACTTGTTAGGAATAGTTCAATTTTCGATATTTGTCCATTGGTCGATGCGCAAAGGGACGCCTCAATTTTCCGTTTTTAAGAAAAGTCGAATTTAGGCTTTATGCTTCCTACCGTTGTATTTTCTGGGATCCTTCCTCTTCCAAGTCACCCGATCCCGACGTCCCTGCTACACCTCCGAGCCCCTTCAATTCAAATTCTCAGTTCACTCCTGCAATACCCGTTCCCGGTCATCAGATATATATTGAATACTCGTAGCCCACCGAACCGCTACTTTTGACAGATCTTTCATTATTTGATCTTCATCCCTGTGGAACTCCATCCCTTCCTACATTCGTCGCACCAATAACCCTCCCTAATAGATATTTCATTAAATATGTATATAAGTTATTAGTTCGTTGTTATTTTTATTTTATTTTTTAATTTTAATCGAGTAAATTTAAAAAGCAATTTGTACTTTTTTTTATTATATCTTTTTGTTTACTTTGTGGTTACTCCAGATATCAATGAGGCTCCAAAAACCACATTTCTGTCTTTTTAAGTTATTCTAAAGAGACTCATCCCAAAATAAATAAAGTATTATTATTATCTTAACCTCCTTGCCTTCATATCATATGTTGATTGATCAGTTTCCATAACCAGTTCTCTTATCGGAATTGGCTTAGTCATAGCATTCTTCACCCTTAATTTGAGATTTTTAAGTATTTAGTATTTCTTAATTAAGTATACATCTTAAGCTGTTTTTTCTCGAGTATTTTTCCTAATGGTTCGACGACTAACTCTTCTCTAATTCTATCGTTTCGTACGAGATCTCGTCTGATTTTTCCTGCCGCTGATGCTTTCTAGGACTGAGTTTAAAGTATAAGTAGTTGAAGAAGAGTATGCAAAAAAATTAGACTCAGTCCTAGAAAGCATAAATTTAGATGACCCCATTGATATGTTTTGGATGAACACAAAAGAATTGAAGTGGCAACAGATGTTAGGAAGATAAACGTCTCTCTATCAATACAAATAAAAGTAAAGTTTTACATCTGAGAAGTGAGCCTTAGGCAACCAATATAATATGTAATGCAGAGTCACTTGAACGAACAAACTGTACATAGCTGGGTGTTGTAATAAGCAGGAATGGGAAAGTCGATGATGAGGTCACTAACAAAAATTAGGAAAGCAAATAATATTTACTTCCAAACTTGCAACTCCATCGTAGGTAAGAGAGAAGTTGGAAAGGGCGTTAAATTAAGGATATTTAAAGCAGTGTACATTCCAACTTTTCTCAACGGTAGTGAAAGCTGGATAGCACTGGACAAACATAAAAATAGAATTAGCACAGCTGAATAGATGTATCTCCGAATACCGGAGGGGGGATAGGGGGAATCAGACGAGATTGCGTACGAAACGATAGAATTAGAGAAGAGTTAGTCGTCGAGCCATTAGGAAAAATACTCGAGAAAAAACAGCTTAAGAGGTATGGTAACGGTCATGTCTACAGAATGAGTGAATACACAGAACCCAGAAATTCAATGAAGCCCGACTAACAGGTAAAAGATCTCGACTATCTTTCAAAAACCCCATATCGAGAATAGGACAATCGTGGATGCCTTTTTGAGATGACTGGATGCACCTCCACGCTGAGAAGCATAAAAGAGGAAGAAAAGAAGAAGAAGGAAAAGTAGATCACGAGGAACTTAATGGAGTGAAAAAAAAAACGAATGGGTTATATTCTCCATAAAACAGATTTTCCACACATTTTGCTCTATGCAGCGGTGTCTTGGCCAGTCCTTGACTGACATATGAGTAAAGCTACAGCAAGGAGATGAGGTTCCTGAGAATGATCCAGAGAAAAACAGGGAAAGGTGTCAGATTCGCAATAAATGTAACCGAGAGAATGTTGGGGTCTTGAGAGTTGAAGAGTTAGTGAGACAGTGCCAACTAAAATGGTTCGGCATGTGAGAAAATGTACGACGAAATAAATAAATGGTTGATAGAGATCAGACCAGGAAAAAAATATACGATTATCTCAAAGTAAGAGGCTAAGGAAATAAAGGATATGGCGAATATTCACAATTGTAGAAAACGGACATAGGTTAAACATCTACTCTTGAGGAATAGCAACTACCTGTTATTGGTTGGTACCACTAGCTGCAGTTTCAACCGACTTCTAGTTTCAAATAGTGGTAAATTTAGCTCGATACAATCTATCAAGAAGCCTCTACTCAACAATATCGTCTCAATTGTTGGAAAGAGGCCAACAGCCAGTTATTAGAAAGGATCTCAAAAAAAAGAAAACTTTGGAATGGGTGAGAGTAATAGATGGATTAAATTTAAGCACGGAGAAAAAGTAAAAGGAGATGTAATATAAATTAGTAATGATAGCAATTCTGTTTTAGCACGCTCCTCTTGTGACGTCATGACGCCTTCAGTAATCAGTGCTGGAGCCAGCTTTACTTCTTCCTACCTCATTGGAAATCGATCGTCCAGGCTCGTTACAAAACATCGATTGAATTGTTTTAAAAAACAGATGAAATAAAAAAAGAGACAGTTCAGAGTGATAGAAAAAATTGCAGTTTAGTCGCTAACGTGAAAAATGTGCAATTTTTCCTAGCGGCATAACAATTGTCTGGGGCCCCGCTGTATTATATTATCTGTGCTGGAGTTGCAACTCTTTTAAGTTATTGTTAATTGACAAGCATAATTTTATTTTTGTATTTTTCTTTTATAAAACTTTACCTTTTTTCCCCCTTTATTCTGTAATTAATTTCTCTGCTGCTGCATTTCTCATTTGTGTATAATGTGATTTTTCTTTTGTATTTTTGTTTAAACTTTATTACTCATAGCTTTTGTATTTTTCCCCCCAAATTAAATTGTATATATCAATTGTTAATGGTGTATTTATTGAGTAAACCTACCAGAATCCCTTAAATCTGTACAGTGACAAGTAGTTAAACTAAAGATGTATTATATACTGTATAATTGTTACATAAATATATTTGAGCAGCATTGCTTACAAATAACGCTTTTCGCTCTCTATTTTTACTAACTGAAATATAGTGGGTAATGATGCCAGTTTAGAATTATTATAACATTACGTACGTATATAATTGAATGACATAATAATACAATACATATATACTAAACATAATATAATTAAATGTATTCAAGTGAAGAGGTTCACTAAATGCTAACCATCCAATAAGAGATTTCGTATCACTTTACAAGGTTCATTAAACAGTCTGTAATATTCATAAATCTCCTCGTCCATCTCCAAAATACTAAAGTACAAATCATTCGTTGCCATACCTAACCAAGAAAGCACTTTGAATTAACTATATATCCCGTAAACCATAAAATTAGTAAACGTACTAATGATATTCAGTGATATTCAGTATGAATTTATCTCAATACACTTCGTATTCATGGATTAGCAACAATGGCTTAAATATGTTTTTTTTTAATTGGCTTGATCATTTTAGCAAGTATATTTAGTTGGAATAATATAATCAATTACTCTATTTTAAATATTTTCAATTTTTTAACCAATACAAAATTACTACTGGATTAATTGATAAATATTACAATCTGTCTCAATAAAGGACATTTGTAATAGCGTTCTGAGAGCACATTCACACTATATTTACAAATTTAAAAAAAATAAATAAATAAGGTAATTTCAAAATAATATAAAGCTAAATAAGAACAAAATAAAATATCATAGTGTAGGAAGGAAATATAAATAATAGTAATAATAGAATAAAAATAAATGAATAAAATAGAATTACAATTATCTTTAAAAAAAATAATAAAATAATGAAAATAAACATCTTAGATGCAGGCATACCTATTTACAGTCGGCCATGGGAACTCCGAACCATACTTGTCCCCCACATGTGGAGAGAAAGCGATGCTTCAGGAGATCCTTGCGCTTCTTCCTCAACCACTTCACTAGTATTAATAGCCAGCGGAGATTGAGTAAGGGCGCTACAACCACAGACACTCATAACTTGAGTGGAGAATCTGGCCATTGCCATTGGACATAGAAGGGAGCATCGACTATTGTACGGAGGACTTTGGACTGGAAGGATTGAATGCGTTTGATGTTAGAAAATTTGGTTGTCCCCCACAGTCCGTAGGTCCAGATGGGTTTTGGTATTGTCTTGTAGATCAGTAGTTTGTTTTCAATAGAAAGTTTAGATTTTCTATAAGTAGTCTACATAGCTGGCCATAACGTCGGTTAAGCTCCTGTCTTTTCAGTCTAGTATGCGGATTCCACGTTAGTCGTCTGTCTAGGAGAAAACCAAGGTACAGGACTGTGTCGGAGAAGGGAAGCTGGATGGAATTAAAGTAAACTGGTGGACAGGAATTACTACTAAGGGTGAAGGTTATATGTTTACATTTGGATTCGTTGACTTTGATGCGCCATTTCTTGCACCAGTGTTCAATCAGGGATAGGTGCCGTTGCAGGTTTATGCACGCTGTTTCAGGATCTGAAGTTGGAAGTCGCCAGGAGTATATTGGGATGAACGGGAATGTCAGCAGTATAGATGATGTAAAGGATGAGACCCAAGACGCTGCCTTAAGGAATTCCAGCATCAATTGAGTAACAGTAGGAAAATTCAATACAGAATTAAAGTACTACATCTGGCCTAAGTAAAACAATAACAAAAGAAGAAAATATTCGTTAAACAAGCTACATCATTGTGATGGGTGAAGGGCTCATGAGAGCAGAGAGTGTGGTGAGGTAGGAGTTGAATGATCGGGATCTGAAGGTGGCTAATTACTGTTTTAATTTTTTACAGTAATAATTGTAGGACTGGCGGTCGGCGGGATGTCTGGTACGTTGCCATAATAATCTGGTAAGGCGTTTTATATGGATTAGGTCAAGGAGGTGTTGAGGCAAATTGGGTTTCTTGAGGATTTTTGAGGAATGATCAGGAGAGGAAGCCGTCCAGACTACTTCCTGGATTTTAGTCGTAAAGGAATGAACGAAATTGTCCAGGTCTTCGGAGTTTTTCAGGGTTGCTCTGAGGTCAATTTTATCGGAGAGGATTTGCTGAAAGATTTTCCAGTTAACTGGGCCTCTGATGAAGGATGGTGGAGACGGTTTAGGAATAGGACCTAATGATACTTGGAATATTAATGGGCTGTGGTCTGAGGAAAGCTCATCAAGACGTGCAAGGGAATGGTGGAGGGTACCTAAACCTTTGTGGATAAAGAAATGGAGGATATCAGGACTACGGTTAGGATCAGTGGGCCAGTAGTTTGGTGAATTGGGAGGAAGGAGGGTAAAACATCTGGCATTGAATGCAGACAGCAATGTTCGACCACGAGAATTCGTGGTTCTTAAACCCCATTGTTGATGTTTGGCGTTTAAGTCTGCACCCATGATGAAGTGGTGTCCTAAGGGATTCTGGAGAGAGGTGAACTGGGCATTGGAGATATAAAGGTTAGGAGGGCAATATGCTGATTTAATGGTGACAGGAAAGTTAAAGGTTTTGATTACAACTGCAGTGGATTGTAGGAAATCGTGATTAGGCAATGGGAGTATGTGATGAGAGAGGATTGATGTACGATGACAGCAGTACCGGCATGTGCTCTACATCTGGATGTCTAGTACGTTATAGCCTAGGCACGCATGGATTAGGTCGAGGAGATGTTGAGGTAAGTTATTTTTTTTAAGGATTTTTTGAGAGTGATTTGAGAAGGAAGCAGTCCAGACTGTTTGTTGAATCTTGGTGATAAAAGAGTGGCATTGTCAAGGTCTTCTGCGGTTTTCAGGGTTATTCTGAGGTCAATTTGATAGGACAGGATTTGCTGAAAGAGTTTCCAGTTGACTGGACCTCTGATGAAGGATGGTGGGGAGGATTTAGTAATAGGAGCTAGTGATACTTGGAGTATTAAAGGACTGTGGTCTGAGGAAAGTTCATCTAGACGGGTAAGAGAATGATTGAGGGGACCTAAACCACTTTGGATGAAGAAATCAAGGATATCAGGTTTGCGCTTAGGATCAGTGGGCCAGTAGGTAGGTGAATAAGGAGGAAGGAGGCAGAAACGTTGGGAATTGAGTGCAGACAGCAATGTTCTACCACGAGAGTTCGTGGTTCTTGAACGCCACTGTTGATGCTTTGAGTTTAAGACTGCACCCAGAATGAAGTGGTGTCCTAAGGAATTTAGGAGAGAGGTGAACTGGACATTGGAGATATAAAGGTTAGGAGGGCAATACGCTGATGCAACGGTAATAGGAAACGAGAAGGTTTTGATTATGATAGCAGTGGATTGTAGGAAATCGTGGATTCGTGTTGTGAGTAGGTGATGAGAGAGAGATGTGTACAAGTACAGCAGTACCGGCATGTGCCCTACCGTCAGGATGGTCAGTACGATATGTTAAGTACTGTGGGATTTTTAAATTATGTTTTTTGGCCAGTCGAGTTTCAGTAGTGAGGGCTGTGTAAACGTTCGTGGCTAGTAGTAGAGCTGTTAGTTCGTCAGTGTTGTTTCTAAAACCAGTCGCATTCCAAAGGAGAATGGATAAGGGTTTGATGGGATTCATTTAAGGATTTTTTAAAGGGGGATGAGATGAGATACTAGATTTGTGAGGAGTAATATTAACACTTGTGTAATACAATCTTTTAATTTCGTATATTTTATCCACTCCTGCTGAGCGTTCTATGTCAACCAAAAATAGAGGTAATGGAATCTTTCCATTTTACCCTGAGTCATCTCTGTTATCCTTCATTACGTTGGTGACCTGTCTTACTTTAAATCCCATGGCCGTAAGTTCTTCTTGTATCGCTTCAACTGGTGTAGAGGGGGGTAAGTTACGGATCACTACTCTCAGAAAGCGCTCTTGCCTGAGCTGGTATTTGTAAAAATCTGCCTTGTATCGGACAGATATTTAACTATTTGTCGATAAGCATCAGCTGTGGTTGGAGATATTTTAGTATCGCTAGTGCGATTTGAGCAGGTGTAGCTCCCAGCAATTGTTATTTTATTTAGCTGTATGCACAATAATGAAAAAAAAATTAATATTTTTAACGAAAATCGGAGGAAGTCAAGGGTCTTTAGGAATGGGTGCAGATTCCATAGACTCTTTTTCATTTTAAAGAATTTCAAAAGGATTGGGAGTAAAAAAAGGCGATTCAGTATCTTGAGAAGTACCAGGCTGAGGTTGAATGACTACTGTTGTTACCGGGGTAGCTGGAGTCGCAGGTGGCGTCATTCTTTTCGCTCGATGACTTTTTTGTTTCTCAGGAGACGAGCGTGGTGTGGATCCGACAGTTCGACACCGCTTAGGTGCATTTTTAGATGACATGACTTGATGATAACATCGCATATAATGAAGGATCATATAAAAAAAGAAAAAAAAAAAAGAAAAAAATAATGATAAAATTTAAAAAAAAAGAGATTTTCTGCTTGAACTTGACCTTCAATTAATCAACGGCATGCATGCCGTAGCAACTGCACCGATGAAGGGCAGCAGCCCAACTGACCTGTTCATATCTAACTACGTGGCTACTATGACGAGATAAGGAAGTTATCCACCTTAACTTCTATTCACTGTTCACAACAGTACACAATAAATAACAACTGTACTTACAGTAGAATTAATGATGTAGAGATGGTTGACCGTTGATATAATATGAGAAGGAGTTAGTCGAGGGTGCGGTCAAATAAATAATAAATTAAAATATATTAATTATTTTAATTTTGCCGACGTTTCGACCCACTTCGCAGGTCGTCTTCAGGGCTACAAAAGATACAAAACATGTTGAAAATAAAAAATAAATATAAGTATGTATAAAATAAGAAAAAGTTGTCAGATACAGAAATAAAAGATGGTATCAGAGATAAGTGGGTGACAATGTAGTTAAATATTAAGAATTATATATGTAGAAGATACAAACATATGGGAAAATAAGTATAAATAAAAAGAAAAATAAAGGAGAATATAGCATGTAAGTTAAAAGTAAACAGATTGCGATAAAAGATAAGGAATAAGTACGGTAGTTATACACTATATACACTATATATAAGGATAAGTAGTTTGTTATACACTTATTCCTTATCTTTTATCGCAATTTGTTTACTTTTAACTTACATGCTATATTCTCCTTTATTTTTATTTTTATTCATACTTATTTTCCATTTATTTGTATCTTCTACATATATAATTCTTAATATTTAACTACATTGTCACCCACTATATCTCTGATACCATCTTTTATTTCTGTATCTGACAACTTCTTCTTATTTTATACATACTTATATTTATTTTTTATTTTCAACATGTTTTGTATCTTTTGTAGCCCTGAAAAGTGGGTCAAAACGTCGGCAAAAATTAAAATAATTAATATATTTTAATTTATTATTTATTTGACCGTACCCTCGACTAACTCCTTCTCTTACAGTAGAATTAGTTCATGTTTTGGTCTAGGTGATTATCTGACCTCTTGACACTGATTTAATTAAAACTAACACTATTTTTCCAACGAAAAAAGAATATTTTTAAGAGCTGAAGTACGGGTCGACTGATACAATCTAGCGCATGTGCAGAACTTGATATACAAAATTAAAAACTATTTCCCACAAATTCTCCCTTACTGCTCTTATAGCCTTCACATGGAATTAGATGGATATGTTGTTTCCAGGAGAGGTTTTAATCAAAAATAACACCAAGGTTTTTACGGAAGTATGGAATGAGATAGAGAACGGAGATAATTGGCGTAGGGAAGTGGCAATCCATCGCCCAGCCGCCAGACTGCAATCAGCCACAGGTCCTCCTGTTAGGGGGAACACATACACTACATTTTACACACAATACACTGTATACTTTGATTCCTTTGATTCCATCAACCATTCCATTCTCTTTTCCAAATTAAAATCATTATCCTTTTCCCATAGTGCTATCCTATGGTTTCAATCATTCCTTTCCCAACGCTCACAAGCTGTCGCTATTCCTAATCAACCCTTGTCTTCCTATCTTACTTTGTCCGCAGGAGTGGCCCAGGGCTCTAGCATATCTCCCCTCCATTTTAGTTCTTATATCAATGACATCCATAATTCAATCCTTCACTGCTCCCATCACCTTTACGCCGATGACTCCCAAATCTACCTTTTCTTCCATCCCTCAGAGTTGCATGAAGCGTTTGCCAAAATTCAAGAAGACTTGAATCGGATCAGTGCCTGGGCAAACTTAAATGGGTTAAGGTTAAACGCTGCAAAAACTCAAGCCATTGTCATTGGTTCCAAACCCCTTCTCAGAGCCAATACCAACATACCTATACTGTACCTAAATGACCAGCCCATTACCTTCACCTCCTCAGTAAAAAACCTAGGCATTTTCATATACCAAACCCTATCCTGGAAACACCATATTGCTCACATTACCCGACAGTCAATTGGTACCTTGAAACTATTCCATCGCTTCCGCCATCTCCTACCCATCTCCACACGTAGACTCCTGGTAACTTCCCTCATCTTCCCCCACCTTGATTACGGCTGCGTGGTGTACGGTGGCCTCTCGGCAGAACTAGGGGGGAGACTGAAAAGAATCATGAATGCCTTCGTTAGATTTGTCATAGGGGCCCTGAGGTATTCCCGTGTTTCGCACCACTATGCTGAATTAGGATGGCTCTTCCCTCCCTTCCGAAGACAATATTTCCTAGGCACATTCCTTTACCAAATAATCAATAGTCATCGTCCGTCCTACGCATACAATCTCCTACAATTCAAATCAGCTATCCACAAGATCTCGTCCTTCTGACCTTTACACTCCTTTCCACAGATCTGCATCATTTAAACATTACTTCGTTGTCCGTTCCACCGCATTCTGGAATTCCATCCCACTAAAAATCCGCCATGCATCATCCTTATCCACCTTTAAAACCCTCTTATTCCAATTCCTCTTCACAATCCAATCAGACGCTGGTTAAATACATACTATGTTATAAGGATTTAATTTTCTTTAGTCATTATTTTTTTCTCTTATTTTTTATTGTTTTATTCTGTGTTGAACGTGAATTTTCATCACCACTCACTAAGCATTGTGAGGAGATAAAATTTGTTTTCCTTAAGTTCTAATTTGTTATTCATGGAATGTATTTCAGTGAAATGTATTTTATTTCTAATTATCATCAACATACTTCTCGCTATGTGTATATATATACTTTATTTTATTTTCTCTTCTCCTAATCTTTACGCATAATCACTTAAATATCTTAGGGAACATATGTATATCATTATTTGTTTTTTTACATATTTTTTTGTTTTAGTTTTTACAATTTCTTTCCCTACATATTAACAGTTATTATTATTTTTTAAAATTTTTATATTCCATCACTACAATGCTTTACCTATAAAATAGATTTTACTTTCCTTTATAATTTCATTCAGTGATTATTATGCAATTATTTTAGCTCCAATATTGTAGTACTGAACCCCTATTACCAAACTGTCCTCGTTAATTTATCCTAAGAGCTTAATTAATACTTAATGTACTACATGTATTTTGTCATTATTCATTGTAATAAGTCTTTTGACCAGATTTGTAGTTAATATATATGAACAATACTGTTATTCTAAAGGGACCTAGTCCCAGAATAAAGATGATTTTTCTATTCTATTCTATACAAAACCAGAAACAGCCAAACTGACCTACGTATAACTTACTGGAATATTTTGTCGCTGTGCCGACTAGGAGCCCTTCGGACGCTCCTTAACATTGTTGGTGGCTACCACATTGACATAACAGCTATCTAGGAAGTCCGCTGGCTTGGAAGTAGTACACTTGAAAAGAAATGGCACACCCTGTACTACAATCGCCACGAAACCCACCACACCTTTGATACTGGATTTATTGTTAGAGGAAGAGCCCACCAACTGGTCTTAAAATTTACACCCATCTCTCTCCGTCTAGGTTATATCCGCCATAAACAGAGATCCTTCAACAACTCTTTGATCAACTGTCATGCACCTACTGAGGTATCACCAGAGGAAGATAAAGATGGCTTCTATAAAGATCTCGTGAGAGCTTTTGCGGTTTTCCCGCTAACAACGTTTAGATAGTTCTGGGAGATTTAAACGCACAAGTAGAGCAGGAACATGCGCACCGGCCGACTACAGTAGCTTTTAGCCTACATGGGTTTACTAACAATAATGGTCATAGGGCGATTGACTTTGCAAATTCTCAACGCCTAGTTGGAGGAAATAACATGTTCCCAGGAAAGAGAATACACAATGTTACGTGGAGATCTCCAAATGGAACCGTCTCTAATCATATTGATCATAATCTGATTAGTTCTCAGCACAAGTCTAACTTGATTGGAGCCAGAACTTACCGAGGAACCAATGCATATACGGATCAATACTGTAGCATTGCCAGGATACGTGCAAGAACCTCAGCTACGAGGAACAAGGTTGTGCCGATCCAGAAAACATTCAACTTCTCCAAGCTAAAGTAAGTGGATGTATGTGAAGTCTGTCCAGCCGGGGGGCGCAGGAGGAGTCTAACCCCTGGGAGGTAGAAAAAAATTCCCAAAAAGTTTTTAAAAACAGCTATTTAAATAAAAGAGAAATGCAGAGAAAATTCATCCTCTAAGACGAATTTTCTAATGTGGTTTTTAAAAAATTATTATAGTGAACAGCACTAGTGATTTTTGCCAGAAGGCGGAATGGTGGAAAATAATCTTGAAAAAAATTCCAAAAAGCAACTATTTAAAGAAAAGAGAAATATAGGGAAAATTTATCTTCATAGACAAATTCAGCCAGGTGGCGCGTCTTCCGCCGCCTCTCCCCGGATGGCGGAAAATAATCTTTATAACATACTCAAAAAACAGCTATTTTAAAAAAATAGAAATATAGAAAAAAATCATCCTCTACGACGTAATTTTCTAATGTGATATAAATAAAATTATTATCGTGACCTGTACTAACGGATCGAGCCGGTGGGAGGGGGGGGGGGCTCTCTCCCTTGTATGGTTGAAAAGAAGGTCCCGAAAAAGAAATATAAGGGAAATTCATCCTTTTAGATGAATTTTCTAATGTAATATAAAAATAAAAAAATTATTTTTGTGACCAGCACTGGAAAATTCTGCCAGGGAGCACCTCCCCCTCCCTGGACGCTGGACGAAAATTTCCAAGTAGTTACAAAAAGCAGCTATTTCAAGAAAAGATAAATATAGAGTGGATTCATCTTCAGTGAGGAATTTTTTGTTACATTAAAAAAAATTATTATCCTGACCACTTTTATTAATCTTACGGTTTGTTATACAGGTCACCTCACCACGCTGTGGATCATCTTGCGCTCGGCTTTCAGAGCACGGTGAAATTTTGTGAAACAAAGAATAGAATGTAAGAGCAAAAGTTGGCTCGCAGGGTGAAGTGATGCAGTTTTGGGACCGCCGCTCAGTGGGACAAGTAAGGAAAAACTCGGGACATTGGCTTAATCATTTTCTTTTTTAAATTGAACTATTCAATGAAAACAGTGAAAAATTTATATTCTGCCAACTAAAACTATTCTCTCGAATTCCAGAAGGTATCAACAAAAGAATTTATCTAGTTTTTAAGGTTAAAAATATATATATATTTATAGCTTAACTTAATTAACCCAGCCCCCTAGAATATATATATATATATATATAATTGATTTAGCTGATGTGGCGAGTTTTCACTCGTCCTACTGTGTGCCGTGAGCTACGAAGGGTTGTACTCCTGTCGCTGTTTGTTCCTGCCTACTCCGAATTGATTCTAGCAGGTGAAATTCATGATAGAGGAAAATTAATTTATAAAAAAAATAATATTTATTTATTGCTACGGACAACAGTTTAATCGAACACAAGAAAAAAAATTTTTCTTCCGGACACAGTTTTTATTCAGATCCAATAGATCTGGAGGCATTGCAATACCCAGCAACTATAGTTTCCTTGAAGAATCCATGTAATTCATAAACTGGTCACGATAATAATTTGTATATATCTCATCAGAAAGTGTTTTTCTTTTCTTAAAATAGCTGCTATAGGGAACTTTTCATGAAGGAAGATACTAATTATTTGGTCCCCTATATGATCGGAATCTGAATATGATCGGGATCGAAATCGGAATTAATTCTGAGTTTTTTCTCTTAGATGACTCATTTCCAAGCTACAGGGCCATTTATTGTAATCTGTCTCAGTTCTTGACAAATTTGGTAAAAATTAGCATTCGTTGGCCGTGGTTATCGGCCATATTACTTAATCAAATTATTAATTTTAGGTACTCGTTCGACACACAATTTAACGTTCTTTAATTTCTTAAAGAATTTCTTTTTAGCTCCGGTGCTCTGTTTAGTAGTAATAGATGAAAAAAAAAATCGGATATATCTGGGTTTTTTGTCTGTAAAAAGATTTCATGTCTTAACCCATACACATGGTGTTATATAAGTAAAGGAAAATATTTAAAGGAATGATAGCAGAATTCAAAAGCTACAAAAAAGTTTATGTAAACAATAGTTCGATTTTCAGATGAAAAGTAGGAAATCAACTTTTGAGTTTTTATAAGTGTCACGTTTTTTTTTTTTTTTTTATAGAAAATAATAACAAGAAGGTTGAATGGCGTCAGGAAGATCACTAATATAAAAAGAGAAAAGGGTCAGAGAGAGTGAGGAATTCTGAGTAACACCTCGAGTTGATTGAAAGAGTAACGATGGAGGTCTGTTTGGAATTACTACTGTCTGAGAGCGATGGGATAAGAAGGAGAAGGGTTATTTTAGGACGCTATTTGATATAGGCAGGTTTTGGAGTTTGGAAAGGAGGATCTTATGATTGACGGAATCAAATGCTTTGGTAAAATCGAAAAGGGTTGGGATGGAGATTTTCTGTTTATCTATGGAGGGTTGGAGATCTCAACTGAGCGTGAACTAATCTTTCTAGATGCTTGCATAGATTAGATAGAATGGAGATGGGTCTGAAGTCGGAAGTTGATTAAGGAGCAGGAACTTTGTTCAACGGGTGGACGATAGCAGTTTTTCAGGCTTTGGAAAAAACAGAATTGTGGAAAGAAAAATTATATATGTGTAGAAGTGCTAAGGATGGCAGTGAGTAGGTCAGTAGTAGAGATATCAAGTAAATGAAACTTATCAGGATCGAAAGGGGTTTCGGTGATGAAAAAGAGTGAGCGGTCAGTTGACAATGTGGCTGGAATATATTTAGCAAAAAAAAGAATTCAGCTTGTTTGGAACAACTGGATATTGTGTGCAGGTTTTGAAGCTAACGACAGAGAGGTTCTTAAGGATTGTCCATTTGGATTTAGGATTAGGTTCTTGTGATAAAACGTTATTATATAAAACGTTATGGGCTTTGGCACGGTGCAGGGACATTTGTCAGGTTTTACCCAAACAGGGGATTTAAAAGTGGAATAATGCTGAAGCAGTCGAGTACGTCTGTAGCGTCTTCTTGCATCCTCTTTTCTCCTCATTAGTTCTCTTATTTCTGTATTAATCCAAGGAATTGGAGAACTCTAAATGTTCGTGTTTTAAGAGGTGCGTGATGATTAAACAAGTCAAGGAGGTTATAGAAATGGCATTCAACCATGTCATCGATAGAGGGGAGAGAATAAATAGGTTCTAAGGTAGTGGATAGGGAATCGAGAAAAGGGCTGATGTTCTCAGTGGTTAAAGAATTAAAATCTCACCAGGAAATTTGTTTGGGTTTCAGTGTAGGAGTAGAGATGTTGTATGAGATTACAATAAGGTCATGGCATGAAACTAAGGAAACAGGAATTGGCGCACATCACTAAGTTATCCGAAAAGTCAAAATAAATCAGTAGCAAATGGATAGTTTATCAAAAACTACGCCCCATATGATATAATAACAGACCCCTAATCCAAGAAATTTAACAAAATCACATTAATCTATAATAAATCAATATGTGAGAGAGTAATTTTAAATTTGATAGTGATTTAAAAAAGTACGCCCCCGATAACATAATAATAGACCCCTAAATCGAAGAAATTTGAAAAGTTCAAATTAATCGATACACAAAATGTTCTCTTAAAATCAATTGTGTTAAAAAAGTAAAACTTCTATAGCATACTAACGGATCCCTAAATCAAAAAAATCCTAAAATTTAAAATTTATCGATAATAAATCAATGTTTTTTTTTTCAGTTAGTGCTACAGACCATGAAAATCTTTGGCCGCGAGATGTGGTCTCCTTAAAGACGTATAGTACTTGCGGGAACAAACATAGCCTGGAGGGGGTCACCCAACCTCACGTTGCTACGAATTTTGGTCTCCATGGTGCAGCGGCAGACCACCCCTAGCTCCATAACCGATTCCTTTGGAGGACAGTGACCTGGTTCAAGGACAATGACAAATTGGTCTAGATCCATGGATAATGACTGCTCAGAATCAGCAGCTGCACGAGGACCTATATTTCTTTCCTCGAGAAAGACCGTCCATGGACCAAACCTTGCATTCCCAGTTCCCCAATAAAAAAATGTGTAAAAGATTAATCCTAAAATCGAAACTGTTTTCAAAAAGTAGACCCCCCGATAACATAATAACAGACACCCTAATCGAATAAATCCAAAAAATTTAAATTAATCGGTAGTTAATTGATTAGTGAAAAAGTTTTTTTAATTATTATTATGATATTTACAACTGTATAAAAAAATAATCTAATGAATTTGTACAAATGGATATAAGGACATGATTCACTTGTTGAGAAACTACCCACTGGTATCATTCTCATAATATGTCTACATTAGATCACCGGGGCCATCTTCTTTTCAGACGACTCGAGGGCTTATCAGGAATTGAAGAGGAAGCAAGGTTAGAAACAAGAGTTTTGGGGTTGTTATTAATTTTATTATGGAAGGATAGATATCTGGATTGGGCCAAATCTGAAACATAAGGAACACTAAGGTCATTGTGGATAATTTGATTTGTAACAAAATAAGGACCATTGAGGATTTTACGAAGGATTTTGGATTGTAAGGATTGGATAAGAGAGGAATTTGATGGTTTGGTGGAACCCCATAGTTCAACACCGTAAGTCCAAACGAGCCTTATTATAGTCATGTATATGAATCTTTTGTAATTGATTGGAAGGTTAGAGGATTTGTCTAATAAGTGTTGAAATAGTCGGAAACGACGAGCGGTTTCTTGACGTTTCTTGAAGTCTGATATAAGTTAGAAGTTTGTCCAGGTGTCGTCCTAGGTAAAGGATTTGTTCAACAAGGATAAGTGAGGTATTGTTAAAGAATACTGTAGGACAGGAAGCCATCGGTTTACGACGAAGGGTAAACGTAATTTGATGGGATTAATTGGAATTTATTTTAATCCTCCAGGTTTGACACCATTCTTAGACGTCTCTGATGTGTGATTGAAGAGTTTAGAATTCAATTGATAGGTAATTATTAATTGATAGGATACATGTGTCATCGGCACACGTGGTGATGACAGTGTTGGGATGTCAACTGCATTAACTGTATAAAGAATAGGACCTAGTATACTACCTTGAGGAACACCGGCAGACAGGGAAAAAAAGGATGTACAAGCATTGTTGTGATTTACTTTGAAGTATCTATCAGTAAGGTAGGAACGGATAATGAGGAAGTATGTAGATGGTAGGAATTTTCGGAGTTTGTACAGCAGTCGCGAGTGCCAAACTCTATCAAACGCCTGTTCAACGCCGAGAAAGACTTCCGTACAGTACGTTCCGTTCTCCAACGCAGAGGAGGCTACGTCTACCACATGATGGCAGCGGTATAATGGAACGGGAAGAGCGGAATCCAAATTGGTAATCAGGGATAATGTGATTAGAATTTAGGATGAGAATGTACTCCATTCTGGCGTTCTGGTAAAAAAGAGATAGGACGGTAAGAGCATGGGTATTCTGGTGGTATAAAAAATTATTCACATTGTTTATAATTTTTTGTCTAAATATTATGTAACTTCCACAATTCTATATCTTTTTGTATCTTGTCCGTTCTAGCCCTGAAGAAGACCAGCAAAGTCGGGACGAAACGTCGGCTTTTAATAAAAATAGTTTTGCCACCATTTAGCCTATTTATGACCGCCTCTCCGGTCCATCTCCTTCCTTTATAATAATTAATTTAATTATTAAACACTTTATTCAGAAATATTACAATTTGTCACAGTTTAAGGACACTTATAATACAGTTCAGAGAGTGCATTCATACCGTATATACAAAAATATAAATAAATAAAGTAATAACAAAATAATAAGAAAAAAGAACAAAAGAGTAAAGAAAAAAAAAAAATATATATATATACATAAGTTAAGGTACAGAGCGGGACAGTATTAGCTTTAATACCAAAAGCATTTATGTAAACAACTCAGAATGTATATATAGGAGATTATAAGGAGGAATAAAGCAGTCTTGTTTCTGACTTCATGCGTGTTATTTGTGGATCCTTTACTCTTTTTTTTAAGTGTTTGAAGCCCGCAGCGTTTAACTAGTGCCGAAACCCGGGAAGGTGAGAGTACAGAGGTACGTTTTTTTTAAACCACCGTTACGAGCATGCCTGAGTTTGCCATAGGACAGCCGGCTACCATGAATGCGCCGGAGATCCCTCCGTTGCCGGGCATGCGAACGCGATAGAGTGGATGAAAATCCGGGTAGCCACTGCACAGGACCTCAGGGAGGCTATATCCGATCTCGAGCGCTTCACGGGAGAAATAGGTGAGCTCAACCATTTTTTAAAGGGTGGAGATCGGCTCGTGGCGAGAATTAATGCGAAGATTGGCGAGAACCTCGTCAACGCTGGGGATGCGGAGGCCCTTAAGGCGGCCCTGGTGTGCAGGGTAAAACGGAGCATCCTGAACCACATTCAGGCAGATGAAGAGACGCCGTGGGAAATGGTCAAGGAGAGACTGAAGAAGGCCTACGGTGGTGGCAGATGGACTACGGAAGAAGACATCTATCAGATGTTTCGCGAGGTGAAGTCTTCACGGCAGTCCAACGGACAGTATGCGGCAACATTAGTAGCTCACTACAACCGGGTCACCGAGAAGATGCGGGAGACAGCTGGAGCCCCGGAGGTCGAAGCGAAGATGGCCTTCTTGTCCACCATACTGAAGGTGCAATTGGCGAAGGAAACGGGAAGAAAGATGGCCTACCCCGGGAACGTTCGTTTATTGAATGCGCCCAAGAGATGGTAGATTCCAGCGCTCGAGATGAAGAAGCCCGGTTAGAGGGGGAGGAACCAGGATGGAATAGAGTGATCTACAGGAGACCTAGGAGTTCACCAACGACCTGGAGAAGGAGAGAGCCCGCACACAACGGGAGAGAAAAGACTACCGGAGCCGAACGAAGACCAGAGCAGGGTAGAGCAAGAGGTAGGCAGCGGAGAGAGGACAGGAAATGCCACGGTTGTGGAAAGAGTGGACACCTGGTGGCACAGTGTCCCCGCACGAAATGTTTTGAGTGTGGGACTGAGGGACACATTGCGAGGCAATGCCCGTACATTTATTCCAGAAGAGGCTCACAGAGGGTTGAGCCGATGGAGGTAAATGCCCAGGGAGTGAGGAGAAGAAGGAGTCACACAAGGAGGAGCGAGTCATCAAGAGACTCGTCGGAGGAATCCTTGGCCACGGAGACAGAAGAAGAAATAGAGGACCCAGTAGGCCGGGAGAACGAGAGGAGTCGAGGAAGAAGCAGCGGAAGGAGTGGACGCCGACAAACCGTGGAGAGGATCTGAGGAGAGTGTCAGGCGAGGGGTGACCGCACGCTAGTGAGTTGTAGCATCAGAGGTAAAAGCTGCTGGTTACCTATAATAGAGGTGGGAGGAGTGCGATGCCTGGTAGACACCGGGAGTTCCAACACCATCATGACACGGGGAGTGTTGAAGAAGCTGTACGATGGAGAGAGGACACTCCAAGTCAAGGTATGTAATTGTAAGTTAATCACCCTGGGTGGCCCGTGTGGGGTAGAAGGGGAAGTGGAGATAGGTTTGAGGAGGTGGGCAGCCAAGGGAGGTAAACTTACGGTGCATGTAGTGGGAGAAATGCCGCGGGAATACCAGGTAATCATAGGATGTGATATGTTGGGGAAGGTGGGCGTGCGAATCGCATATAGAAGGGAGGAGTGGAAAATAAAGATGGGGAGAATCAGGTATACGAGTACGATGGCAATAGAGGGGCATGAGGACCGGAGAGCACGTGTGGGAGCTATAAGTCGGGCGGAGGATTGGAGAGTAGTCGTGAGAAGGGAATTCGAAGACATCTTTTTCAAGGAGGGAGATACGTTGGGGGTGACGGGCAAAACGGTGCACGAGATCCCGCTGAAGCGCGAAAAGGTGAGCTACGTGAAAGAGAGGAGGTATCCGCAGGCACTGCGCCAATACATTAGGGAAGAGTTGGAGAGTCTGAAGAAGCAGGGGATAATTGTCGATAGCACGTCGCCATATAATAGCCCGCTATGGGCGGTTAAGAAGAAAAGCGCGCCCGGAGAGGAGAAGTACCGCGTGGTAATCGATTACCGCAAACTTAATGAGAATACTGTGGATGAAAAATACCCAATCCCGAAGTTTGAGGACATTTTAGATCGGTTAAGCGGGGCAACGGTATTCAGTACTCTTGACCTGAAAGCGGGATATCATCAGATTAGGATGCTTCCGGAAGATCAATTGAAGACAGCATTCACGTTCGAGAGGGGGCATTACGAATTTACGAGAATGCCGTTTGGTCTCAAGAATGCCCCTATAACGTTCCAGCGGCTAATGGACGAGTTCCTAAGGGGAATCGACGAAGGGATGTGCCAAATTTACATGGACGACCTGTTGGTATTTAGTAAAAACGAGGCGGAACACGTAGAGCATCTACGAAGGGTATTTGAGAGAGTCAGACAATTTGGGCTGAAACTGTCCAGCGAGAAATGTCTGTTAGGGCAGGACCACATACATTTTTTAGGACACACGATATCGAGTGAAGGTGTAAAACCTGACGCGCGGAAAGTGGAGGCGATTCAGAAGATGGCAATACCTCGGGATGTAAAAGGGATCCGCAGATTGTTAGGAACCCTTAATTATTATGTACGATTTGTGCCCGAAATGGCGGAATACCTCGTACCCCTCAACAATTTATTAAAGAAAGGCAGCAAGGTGATAGTAACCCCCATAATGGAAGACAACATTCGGAAATGCATGGCGAGGCTGCAGGAGGAGCCAGTATTAGCATTTCCGGATTTTACGAAAGTGTTTACGATCACAACGGACGCTAGCGAATACGCGTTGGGGGCTGTGTTATCCCAGGATGGAAATGGGGGGGACCGTCCCGTAGCATATGCCAGCAGGCGACTTACGGAGGCAGAGTCGCGATACAGTGCGCTGGAGAGAGAACTGCTAGCGATCGTATGGGCTATCGACCATTTTAGACCATATGTTTTTGGGAGGAAATTCCGCGTGCAGACGGACCATAGACTCCTACAATGGGTAGGCAAGCTAAAGGAATCTTCGGCTAGAGTCACACGCTGGAAGGAGATTCTAAACCAGTACAACATGGACATTGTGTACAAGCCCGGAAGAGAGAATGTGGTGGCGGATTGGCTATCGAGAGCGCTAACTATAAACGCCATAGAAGAGGATACAGCTGAATCATCGGGAGGCATGAGACAATTCCTGAGGGACTGGACGCCAGAAGGAGAGGGGGAACAAGTGGTGGAAGAAAATGTTGATACCCAACAAGAAGAAAGTCCAGCGGAAGAGAGGCCAGTGGACATGGAAGAACGGGAGGAAATCATCAACGATAAGAACCGCCAGATCATCTGGAAAACCAGGACGTCGGGTCTGATGAAGATATTGTATAGTAAGTACAATAACAACCATTTGGTCACAACCAGGGGCCAGCGGGGACCAGATCTGCAGAGCTCTCAAAGATGCGTCGAAAGCAGGGAAAATTCATCACTTATATGTAGGAAATGAAACGATTTGGGAGAAGATAAAGAGGCTATGGCGGGATGAACGATTAGGGATGGATAGGACGTTCATTCGGTGCAAACTGATGGTGGATACAGTACGGGATGAAGAGCAGCAGAAGGACATAACGCTTGCTTACCACCAGGGCAAGACCAACCACCGTGGGGCGCAGGAGACGTTCCAAGCGTTGCGTCGGAAATATTTTTGGTGGGGGATGAAGAAAATGATCGCAGAGCTCATAGGGTCCTGCAGGGTGTGCGCGAGCACAAAGTACGATCGGCACCCCCCGAAAACGATGCAAGAGGAGACACCCACGGTCGATGCACCACTAAGCGACCTGCAAGTGAATACGTTCACATGGAGAGGGTATAAGTGGGTCACGCTCATAGATCTCTTCAGCAAAGCGGCAATGGCGTACCTGGTACAGGAGCGGTCAGCAGAGGCAGTCTTAGGAGCCCTCCAGACGTGGTTCCAATGTTACGGAGTACCCCATCGCATCACCTCCGCCGGGGGCAGAGAGTTCGACAATGCCAGAATCAGAGCGGAGATGAAGAACGTAGGTGTAAGCTGGCATCTTAATACTCCAGGGCATCCCAAGAGCAGAGGAAGTATAGAGAGGCTGCACAGCACTCTTAGTGACCATCTAAGGGTGTATCAGGTGGAAAAAGGGTTGGAACCGGATGTGGCAATGCGGAAGGCGGTGGCAGCGTACAACCATTCTATACATACGGCAACAGGGTTCTCTCCATTCGAAATCCTCTTCGGATTACGCGGGCGGCAACGGGACTGGAGAGGTACAGCTACGGACGAGCAAATGACAGAAAGAATGGTTAGTAACAAAATGGAACTGGGTAATCTCTGGGGGAAGGTTAAGGATAAAATAGAGGGGGAAAAGCGGAAAAGGGTAGCGCGGGAAAATCTCAAAGTGAAGGAAGTGACAGGGGGATTGAAAATCGGGTCCATAGTGTATCGCAAATTAGGCTCGAATAGGGGAAAGGAAGTGCGGAGATATGAGGGTCCATTCAGGGTGATAGTCATTAGAGAGCATAATGTGGTGACGATTGAGAGTGTTAACGAACCAAAAAAACGAAGGACGGTTCACATAGAACAATTAAAATTTCCGATTACAGAGTCACAGCAACCTTAGAACTGGAGTGCCCTCGTCTCCCGAAGGAAGATTTTTTTTTTTTTTTTTTTGTTGTTTTGTATATAGTGCTCTTACATAACTTGGTGTAGATTTTGAAAGCAGTGAAATACGCCTTTCATTGTGAGAAGATTATATTGAGGAAAGTGTATTTTTTTTTTAATATTTTGATGTATAAGGAATATTTTTGTTTGTGTTTCATTGAATTAGGTTGTAAGTACTGAACACTCCGTACCTGTGTTATAATATGGGCAAGAGAATCTTGTCGTTGTATATATAAGAGTGTTTCTTTTTTGTTTTATGTCTTTTTATTTTTTTAAGTTTACGGAGAGTATCCGTAAACTGATGGGGGGGGGAGTTAAGGTACGGAGCGGGAAAGTATTAGCTTTAATACCAAAAGCATTTATGTAAACAACTTAGAATGTATATATAGAGGATTATAAGGAGGAATAAAGCAGTCTTGTTTCTGACTTCTTGCGTGTTATTTGTGGATCCTTTACTCTTTTTTTTAAGTGTTTGAAGCCCGCAGCGTTTAACTTATATATATATATACACATAAGTAAATAAAAATAGAAATAAAAGTAAAACAAACATCTTATTTAAAACATACCTATATACATTATTTACAATTTGCCAGGTGATCTCCGAACCAATCCTGTCCCCTCCACATGTGGAGGAAAAAGGGAGGCTTAGGAGATCCCTACGCTTCTCCCTCAGCCACTTCACTGGTATTTAAAACCAGCGGAGGATGAGTAAGAGCGCTACAGCCACAGACACTCATGAATTGAGTGGAGAATCTGGCCA
Source organism: Nezara viridula (assembly GCA_928085145.1). NCBI lineage: Eukaryota > Metazoa > Arthropoda > Insecta > Hemiptera > Pentatomidae > Nezara > Nezara viridula. The sequence goes on from OV725078.1 coordinate 130,663,167, forward strand.
TTGCTAGAGCTCCAAAATATCCATATTTACAAAAGGTCTCGTGGCCACTGCCGCTTTAACCTACGAAAGGGATTGTAGGGATGGGTGGTGCTTGATAGGGATTGTACAACGGGATTTGGGTGATGAGAAAGGTTCTGGTGAAATTTGGAAAATGTGGCTGGGATAAGATCAAGAATAAATGGGATATTAAGGTCATGGTGTAGGGTTTTATTGGTTACATAGAAGGGAGCATCGACTATTGTACGGAGGACTTTAGACTGAAAGGATTGAATGCGTTTGATGTTAGAAAATTTGGCTGTTCCCCATAGTTCTAGTCCGTAAGTCCAGATGGGTTTCAGTATTGTCTTGTAGATCAGTAATTTGTTTTCACCAGAAAGTTTAGATTTTCTATTCAGTAGTCTATATAGCTGGCCATATCGTCTGTTAAGTTCCTGTCTTTTAAGTCTAGTATGTGGATTCCATGTTAGTCGTCTGTCTAAGAGAAAGCCAAGATACCGGACTGTATCTGAGAAAGGAAGCTGGATGGAGTTAAAATAAACTGGTGGGCAGGTATTACGCCGAAGGGTGAAGGTAATGTGTTTACATTTAGATTCGTTTACCTTGATTACCATTTCTTACACCAGTGTTCAATCAGGAAGAGGTGCCTTTGTAAGTTTGCGGACGCTGTTTCAGGATCTGAGGTGGAAGAAAGGATAGCAGTGTCATCAGCGAAAGTTGCCAGGAGGGTATCGGGATGGACAGGAATATCAGCGGTAAAGAGAATGTAAAGGATGGGGCCCAAGACGCTGCCTTGAGGAACGCCAGCCTCAATTGAGTAACAGTCGGAGAATTCGGTGCCACAGCGAACTCGGAAGGAGTGGTCGGAAAGATAGGATCGGAGTACTAGGTATAAGGACTATGGTAGGTGGATTTTAAGCTTGAAGAGTAATCCGGCGTGCCATACCCGGTCAAAAGCTTGCGCTATGTCCAGAAATGCACCCGAGCAATACTGCTTACTTTCTAGGGTTGAGGATATATGGTCAACAACTCGGAGTCCTTGTTGGACAGTGGAATGTTGGGAACGAAATCCGGATTGATGAGTAGGAAGGTTATAGGACTCAATTATAGGTAGGATTCGTTTCACTAGGATCTTTTCAAAAATTTTTCAGAGGATTGGGAGTAGGCTAATTGGTCTATAGGATGCTGTATTGTTGGAAGGTTTGCCTGGTTTCAAGAAGAGGACGATGGTGGAATGTTTCCATAAAAGAGGGAAGTGGGTAGTTCGTAGGATGCAATTGTATATATATGTGAGAAATATGATGGCTTTAGATGGAAGTTGTCGAAGGATCTGTGGGGTTAGAAGGTCATATCCAGGAGATTTGCGAGGAGTGATTTTTCCGTAAAAGGTATTTGACCTCAGAGGGATTAACAGCTTTAGGTGGTAAGGAGAGTGGGATAGGTATTGAGAGGGATTCTTCTACTTTTACTGTGTGGCTGGGATGGGATTCCGGATGAGGAGCGAAAGTATAGGAAAGGTGTTTGGCAAATTCCTCGGCTTTATCTTCATCAGATGCTGCCCAGGAGCCATCACCTCGTCGAAGAGGGTGGGAAATATGATGGGATTTGAGGATTTTTCTGGTGATATTCCAAAGGGAATTATCATAACCAGAGAGTGTGGTGAGGTAGGAATTGAATGATTGGGATCTGAAGGTGGCTAATTCTTGTTTTAATTTTTTACAGTGATAATTGTAGGAGTGGCTGTCGGCTGGATGTCTGGTACGTTGCCATAATAATCTGGCACGGCGTTTTATGTGGATTAGGTCAAGGAGGTGTTGAGGTAAATTATGTTTCTTAAGGATTTTTGAGGAGTGATCAGGGGAGGAAGCAGTCCAGACTGCTTCTTGAATTTTGGTAGTGAAGGAATGTACTGCATTGTCCAGGTCTTCAGGGGTTTTCAGGGTTACTCTGAGGTCAATTTTATCGGAGAGGATTTGATGAAAGAGTTTCCAGTTAACTGGGCCTCTGATGAAGGACGGAGGAGAGGGTTTAGGAATAGGAGCTAGTGATACTTGGAGTATTAATGGGCTGTGGTCTGAGGAAAGCTCGTCAAGACGGGCAACGGAATGGTTGAAAGCACCTAAACCACTATGGATAAAGAAATCGAGGATATCGGGATTACGGTTAGGATCAGTGGGCCAGTAGGTAGGTGAGTTGGGTGGAAGAAGGGTAAAATTTTGGGAATTGAGTACAGACAGCAATGTTCGACCACGAGAATTCGTGGTTCTTGAACCCCATTGTTGATGCTTGGCGTTTAAGTCTGCACCCAAGATGAAATGATGTCCTAAGGAAATGAGGAAGAAACTAAATTGGGTATTGGAGATGGATTGGTTTGGAGGGCAATACGCTGATGCTACGGTAATAGGAAATGAGAAGGTTTTGATTACGACTGCGGTGGATTGTAGGAAATCGTGTGTAGGCAGTGGGAGTAGGTGATGGGAGAGGGATTGGTGCACAATGACTGCAGTACCGGCATGTCAGGATGGTCGGTACGGTAAGTTATGTATTGTGGTATTTTTAGGAGCTGTTTTTTAGTCAGTCGAGTTTCCGTTATTAGGGCTACATCTACGTTCTTGTCTTGTAGTAAGGCTGTTAGTCCGTGTATGTGATTTCTAACACCATTCGCATTCCAAAGGAGAATGGATATGGGTTTGATGGAAGTCATTTAAGGATTTTTTAAAGGAGGGATAAGGTGAGATACTAGGTTAGTGAGAAGTGATATCAGTGGGGTAACGAGGGATTTAAATTCTGAAAGAAAGGATGTCAATAAGCTGGTTAGATCTATAGCATTAGGCGGTGGAGGAACATATTGGATTTGATGTTGGTGAGGTTGTTGTTGATTAGGTACATTAGGTGGGATAGGATATTGAGATTGGGGTTGAGTTTGTTCTTGCGGCAGGGCCTCACATTCATTAGTCGGGTCTCTACCCCCAAGTAGCTTGGCAAAAGAAACCTTAGAGTTTACAATTTTAGCGGGTCCTCTTCTTGGTTTGGGTGTATCATCAGGGTCCCTGGGTTTCATATATCTCGCTTTAAGATTTTTATAAATTTGGCAGTCTTTATAGTTGGCTGGATGGCCTTCCAGCCATAGGGCACAGACTTCTACTAAAAAATAGTAAAACTGTGGGACACGACGTGAAATGTGGGCATTCAAATCAAGCGCATGCGCAGAACTGTTATAATAATAGACTCCTAAATCGAGGAAGTCTGAAATAAATCGGATGGTGAAAGAGTAATTTTAAAATTGATAGAATTTAAAAAAACCACGTCCTAGATAACATAATAACACACCTATATAACGAAGAAATACGAAACATTAAAAGTAATCTATAATAAATCAATACAAGAGAGAGTGATTTTAAAATCAATAGTTTCCAAAAAGTACGCCTCCGATAATCGAAGTCGAAGAAATCTGAATTTTTTAAATAAATCTTTAATAAATCGATTGGTGAAAGGTTAATCTTAAAATCGATATAGTTTTAAAATAGTATGCCCCCGATAACATCATAACAGACCTCTGAATCGATGAATTCTGAAAAATTGAAATGAATCTATATCTTTAAATCGATGTTGTTTTCATAGGTGCGCATCAAATAAGACAATAATAGACGCCTAAACCTAAGAAATCTGAAAAATTTATATTAATTGATAATAAATGAATATTCGAAAGAGTAATCTTAAAATTGTTAATTTTCAAATATCAATCCTCTAATATCATAATAACACCCCTGAATCTAAATAATCAAAGAGGTTTAAAATAATCAATAATAAATCGATACGTGAAAGAGTAATCTTAAAATCGATGTTTTCAAAAACTAAGTTCCCGATAACAGAAGCCTAAATCAAATAAATCTGAAAAGTTGAAATTGATATAAATTTGTACGCGAGAGAGTAATCTTAAAATTAATAGTGTTCTCAAAAAGCACGCCACCGATAACATACTAATGGATCTCTAAATCAAAGAAATTCGAAAAGTTATTTATTTATTTGTCTGAATCAAAGAAATCCAAAGAGATATTTATTTATTTTAATTTCAAATACAAATAAAATTATTTGTTACTTTGAAAGACGCAAATAAACCATTTTATTTAAATAAAATTATTTGGTCAGCTGAATATTTAATAATCACTGACAGGCGAAAAATTCCACCCACTTGATTTTTTCATGTTTTCATCTAAAAATATTTCTGCTTTGGATTGGTCTATTGTTTTTAATGAATAAATAGGTAATATTTTTGTTTGTCAATTAGGAATGTTAATATAGAGGACAATAACCCTTAATCCTTAATTCAATGAAATAATTCTAGATTCCAATGTTTACTTTCTATGGAATCAAAATGTTTATTTAGTATCATTAGTTCAGTGGCGTTTCTTGCAGCACATTTCTTAGCCTCCAGCTTTTAATTTTTTCAATATTAAGTTTAAAAATGCCTCTTAGTGCTGAGGATGTTGCGCATGGTGTGGCACTTATTGATGATGGACGTTCCATTAGATATGCAGCTAATGCCATCGAAGTTCCATATGAAACTTTACGAGACGCCGTCAGGCGTTTTCGGGAAACTGGTTCTTACAATAGAAGGCCCGGTTCTGGACGGCTTAGGGTAACAGAACCACGGGATGACCGGTTTTTAACTTTGAGAATTTTACGAAACCGGCACCTTACCGTTGTTCAAGCGAACGATCGCCGATTTCGTTGAGGATAGGCAACACATGAGATTCCAAAATCTCATCTACATAGCAAATGGCCGTCAAAGACCCTCCACGAACAACAACCAATTCTGTGCGGCGCTCCATTGAAATCCCAGCCCACACCATTAAGGAACTACATTGGAAAGGTTGGCTCTGGGGAAAATTACAGGCTGCATATCTTTCGTTTTTTATTCTCCACACCCTTTCACGCCCGTCTGGAGATTGAAGAGCGAATCTTGACTCATCTGTAAAAATTACAGCACTCCATTCGTCCATAGTCCAATGGATGTGTTCTCGAGTAAAAGCCAGCCGTGTTACTCTGAGTTCTGGTCAACTCTGGTCCTCTTACTGGACGAAAATCCATTAATCCATACTCATCTTCTCCGAGCGGTACGTTCAGAAATTTGCACACCTAGAACTTCTTCGAGTTGATGAATCGCTTGAACAACGGTAAGGTGCCGGTTTCGTAAAATTCTCAAAGTCAAAAACCGGTCATTCCGTGGTTCTGTTACCCTAGGCCGTCCAAAACCGAGCCTTCTATTGTATGAACCAGTTTCCGAAAACTCATAAAGTTTCATATGGAACTTTGATAGCATTAGCTGCATATCTAATGGAACGTCCATCATCAATAAGTGCACACCGCGCGCAACATCCTCAGCACTAAGAGGCATTTTTAAACTTAATATTGAAAAAATTAAAAGCCGGAGACTAAGAAATGTGCTGCAAGAAACGCCCAGTTGACGAAGTTGAAAATCAACCTGGCACATCACAAAATATATCAACACAAGCTATACCAATACAAGGTACGTTAGAAGAATCGCCCTTTTTTACAGCTAATCCATTCCAAGTGCTGTCAAACACACAGAATGAACAAATAGAAGCAGTACCCATCCCTAGTGAACCTAAACCCCCACCAATATTCGTTAGAAATATAAAAAAATTTCAATTAATGTGTCTATAATTAAATAATATGGTGGGCTCAGGTAAATACTAATGACACGAAATTAATGTCTGACACCCCAGATACGTACAGAAAAATTGTCAAGTATTTATCTGACGCTAAGGCGGATTACCATACATATCAGCTGCGCCAAGAGAGAGCGCTCAGGGTGGTGATCAGGAGATTACACCCATCAACACCGCTGGATGCCATTAAAGAAGAACTAACTGAGATGGGTTCGCCAAATAGTGAATATATTCAAGGAAGATAGAGAACAGCCTGGCACAAAAAATAAAATACCGCTCCCACTATTCTTCGTTGACCTTGACCGAACGCCCCAGGTTGAAGACATTTACAACGTCACACGCCTTTATTACACTAGCGTTGTTGTATAAAAGCCCTACACTAAGCGCGACATTGTACAATGCCATAACTGCCAGGCTTATGGTCATACGAAACGCTATTGCCACCACATTCCTAGATGTGTCAGGTGCGGTGATCAACATAAAACAGAGGACTGCCAGAAGTCCAGAAGAACACCAGCAGTAGGCGCTTTATGCCATCAAGGGCACCCAGCGAACTACAAGGGTTGCCAAACATATAAGGAACTGAAAGCAAGAATTTATGCAGCTCCAAGAAGAGAACGGCTATCCAGGCCACCAAGACAACCCTCTAGAACTGTAAATACAAGAGTGTCCTATGCTCAGATGTTCAAAGGAGACACTGCACCAATACAAACTCAGGCTCTGCCACAAGAACCTCAACCTCGAGTATTCACATCTCAACCTCAAGACCCTTATCCCATCTCTGAACCTAGGCCTAATAACCAGGCATTCATTCCTCCTCCTCCCAATGCCACTGACCTCACAAGCCTATTGACTTCTTTCCTCTCTGAATTCAGGTCACTTATCACTCCTCTCATTTCCTTACTTACCAATGTTGTATCCAACCTCATCCCACTGCCGAGAAATCCTTAAATGTCCCCAATCAAATCCCTCTCCGTTCTCCTTTGGAATGCGAATGGTATTCGAAATCACATCAACGAACTAACAATCTTATTACAGGACAAAAACATTGATATAGCATTAATAACTGAAACTCGACTTACCAACCACTTAACATCCCCAACTATCGTATCTATCGAACCGACCATCCTGATGGAACAGCACATGCTGGCACTGCCATAATTATCCATCAATCCCTTTCCCATTATCTATTCCCTTTGCTAACCCATAATTTCCTACAATCCACTGCCGTGATAATCCAAACTTCCCTTTACCCAATAGCAGTAGTCGCAGCATACTCCCCGCCTAAAACACCCATCTCAGAATCCCAATTAACTTCCTTCCTTAACTCCTAAGGACACCACTTCCTTCTAGGTGCAGACTTAAATGCTAAACACCAGCAATGGGGAGCCAGAACCACAAATTCCTGAGGACGAACATTGCTATCTGCACTTAATTCCCATCACAGCAACATCCTCTCACCCAATTCTCCCACATACTGACCAACAGATCCTAACCGCAATCCCGATCTCCTAGATTTTTTCATCCACAAAGGTCTAGGGTCCCTTAATTATTGCATCTCAAGACTTGATGATCTTTCCTCAGACCATAGTCCCCTAATCCTAACGGTCTCCACATCACCGATTCCCAAACCACCTCCACCTTCATTTATCAGGGGGCCAGTTAATTGGAACCTCTTCCGTCAAATACTGGATGATAATATTGACCTCAGAGTTTCCTTAAAAACACTTACAGACCTAGATAAAGCAGTATATTCCATGACTACCTTGATCCAACAAGCAGTTTGGACTGCATCTTCACCTGATCCTTCTAAAAAATACCGCAAAACAAATCCTCTACCCCAAGACCTACTGGACCTTATTAATAGAAAACGATGCTCTAGGACCATCTGGCAAAGAACCAGGCATCCTGATGATCGGAAATCATATAACTATTATTCCAAGCAAGTAAAACAAAAACTGGCCACGTTTAAATCCCAATCCTATAATTCCTATCTTTCCTCACTATCTGCAAGTGATAACTCCCTCTGGAATGTAACTAAAAAAATCCTTAAATTCCAATCCATTTCCCACCCCCTCCGCCGTGATGATGGTTCCTGGGCTTCGTCAGATGAGAATAGAGCAGAAGAGTTTGCTAAACATCTATCGTACACATTCACTCCTCATCCTGAACTCCATCCCTCCCATACTGCTGAAGTTAAAGAATTCCTCTCTTCACCGATTCCTCTCTCTTTACCTCCTACAGCCGTCAACCCCTCTGAGGTCAATTTCCTTTTAAAGAACCTAAAACCTCGCAAATCTCCAGGACACGATCTCCTTACTTCCCAGATCCTCAGACAACTTCCCAAAAAAGCAATTATATTCCTTACATACCTATTCAACTGTATCCTCCGCACAACCCACTTTCCTCTGGTGTGGAAACACTCCATAATTATCCTCTTTCCTAAACCAGGTAAACCTGTTAATTATACATCATCCTATAGACCGATAAGCCTACTTCCGATCCTTTCCAAAATCTTTGAGAAAATCCTTCTCAAACGCATCCTACCCATACTCGAATCCCACAATATCCCTCCCTATCAGTTTGGATTCCGCTCAAGACACTCCACTGTCCAACAAGGCCTTCGCGTTGTGGACAACATATCCTCTGCATTTGAAAACAAGCAATATTGCACTGGTGCCTTTCTGGACGTAGCTCAAGCTTTCGACCGGGTGTGGCACGATGGCTTGCTTTTCAAGCTCAAAACCCATTTACCTCAGCCCTTGTACCTAGTCCTCAAATCCTACCTTTCAAATCGCTCCTTTCAAGTCCGCTGCGGCACTGAACTCTCTAAACATTATCCAATTGAGGCTGGTGTTCCACAAGGCAGTGTCTTGGGCCCAGTTCTCTACATCCTTTTCACCGCTGACATCCCTTCAAGTCCTGATACCTTCCTAGTAACATTTGCTGATGATACTGCCATCCTATCCTCTCACTCAGATCCTCTAATAGCGTCTCAGAACCTGCAAAGACACCTCTCCTTCATTGAGCAGTGGTTGGTGCAACAACTGGCACATCAAAATTAATGAATCAAAATGCAAGCATGAAACTTTCACTCTTCGACGCAGATCCTGTCCGCCAATCCTTTTTAATTCAATTCCTCTTCCCTACTCAGACACAGACTTCCTCTTCCTTTCGGACAAAAGACTGACTTGGAACCCACATACGAGACTTAAAAGACAAGAGCTTAACAGACGATTTGGTCAGCTATATAGACTACTAAACAGAACATCTCATCTCTCAACAGAAAACAAATTATTAATCTCCAAGACCATACTGAAACCTATCTGGACCTACGGACTTGAACTGTGGGGGACAACTAAATCATCGAATATCAAACGCATCCAATCCTTCCAGTCCAAAGTCCTTCAAACAATAGTCAATGCTCCATATTATGTCACGAACAAGACCCTACACCATGACCTTAACATCCCATATGTCCATGACATCATCCCATCCAGATTCTCCAACTTTCACCAGAACCTCATTCATCATCCCAATCCTCTAGCGCAATCCCTATCCAGCTCCGAGCATCCATACCATCCCCCTCGAAGGTTGAAACGGCAGTAGCCTCGAGATCTTTTGTAAATATGCCTTTGGAGTCCTGGCAATGGCCAGCTTCTCCACTCATGTCCTAAGCATCTGTGGCTCTAGTGCCCTCTTTCAGTCTCCACTGGCTTCTAATACTAGTGATGCGGCTGGAAAAGTGGCGCTGGGATCTTCCGGAGTCTTGCTTTGCCTTCCACGTGTGGGGGAAAAAGCCTGGCTCGGAGATTCTTGGGCGAATGTATATATTGTATATAGGTATGATTGTGTTTAGAAGTTTTTATTTTATTTTATTTTTTTATTTTTATAACTTCTTCACCAGTATTATTTATTTACTTCTTATATTTATATTTATTTCTTTATTATTTGTATATATTGTATAAATGAGAACTTCTAGTCCTAATGCTTATAGCCCTCTAGCAGTGGCTGATTGTATTATTATTCAATAAACAGATTAAAAAAAAAACTATGCTATCAGAGTTACAGCTTCCCACTATAAAACAACATATTTATTTTAAAACTCTGAGATTTTTTGAGCTAACACCGATGTCTGAAAACCCTATGATCCGAACAATAGGAAACTATGACAAGACATCTTTGAAACGGTACACACACAGACGGACCAAACACATACTACTAAACGTCTAAATCAATCTGTTTATTTACGAAAATTTAACGGATTCTTCTCTATTAACAAATAAATAACAATAAACTATATCACCCCAATTAATAAATTATATTTATAGGATGTGTGTGTATATTTATATTTATAGGGTGTGTGTGTATGTGTATATATGTGTGAGTGTGTATGTATGTGTGTGTGTGTATGTAAGTGTATATATATGTATATGTATAGATATATATATATATGTGCATGTATGTGTGTATATAAGTATGTATAATTATATATATAGTTTTCTTATGTATATAAATTGTATTTTGTTTTTCTTGTAATTTTAAGGATTATAAGCTAGTTTTTAATTTATATCTTATCTAGATTTTTTATGGGGGTTTTCCTACTGTATAAAATGGATTTCAATCTACTAAACAACATTCATACCACTATATGTCATGTATAAGGTTACTGCAACCACAAGCATGGAATGTATCTTTTTGACATGATGTAATGTATTTATAAATAAATAAATAAAAAATACACCCTTAGAACCACGAGATTTAGAACATATCTTTAAATAAGCAGAATTATACCAAATTAATAGTTCCCGCAGTAATAAAAAAAAAATACATCAGATTAACAGTTCAACTATTTTTTTTTTTTTTCTTGTGGCGGTTTATGGTAATTTTTATATTATAGATAATTAAAACTGCAATAATAAACAAAATATTTATTTACAAAAATAACAATATTGAAAAGACATCAGATGCCTACAAATTTAAATATATATACTCTTAACATTGTTTTAGAATATAAATTTAATCACTTAAATTCAAACAGTTTTATTAAACTTATACATTAACTTTATTGTTCAAAACAATCCTTCAATAACTCCGGTGTTGGGATCCAAGTCAATGTCATATATCGCTGGCCTGGTTGGTAATCCTGGCATTTTTGAAATCTAAAAAAAAAATTATACTAGTATTAAAAACAAGTAGAGTCCTGAACAAAAAATAATTTAGACATTTGGGATACAAAATACTTCTTAATACAAAATACTTAATATACTTATATAGTCTTTTTTTTTTTTTATCTTTTGTTAAGGGAACACAGCCATGTTCCCATTTTATTTAAATTTGAATCTAGTGGAGGAGCAAGCATCACTGCTGCCATCTCTTGGCCGGCAAGAGAATCAACTAGGACAGTCCATACATGCAGAGTTCCTGCTAGAATCATGTCTACTTGAGACTATAGACATAGCTGGCCATCCATAATTTCATCTGAACAACCTTTTCACAAGAGAGATGGAGTAGATACTCAAGAGGAGGAGAGGAAGATGAGAGAAGACGGGGAGAAGAATGCAGCAAGTACTTAATTAACTCATTTTCTGCCACCACCCACCTAATCCACATTTAAAATAGTTTGAAATACCAAATTCATTAATCCACTAACCATTCATTGTAATAGATCCGGCTTAAATAAATCAAATTATAATAAAAATATAATTACAAATATAACAATCTGTTCAATCCAATAGTTTAGTTATAATGATCAAATAACTTATGTACAGTCCACAGCATTCAAATTTAGAATCAGTACCAGTTACAAGAGCATAATTATTATGTCAATATCCCTGACACCCATGGAAGGGATTGGCATAATAAATTAAACATCTTTTTATTGAAAAATAATACATTTTGCCACACTTAGGGGCTCTGAGTACTAGAGCTGAATTAGGAAAATTCGTACCATATATACAATACAATAAAAAATAAATAAATAAGAATAAATAAATAAAAAATATATATCTATATGACAAAAACAAAAACTATAATAAACCCAAAGAAATGTAATGTGGAGTTAAAATTAAATAAAATACAGAAATTCATAGTAAAAATAAATAAATTATAAGTAGAAAAAAAATAGATATATAAAAAAAAGATTAAAAAAAGAAAAACATTCATAGTCTTTAGAAGAGTTTGCCGGTATGGACAAAAGCTCGTGCAGCCCTATCTCCACTTTAGTGCCTCAAATACACTTCAATCTCTGATATTGAAAGAAACACAATTCCCGTTCTTTTGTAATATAATGTAATATTGTTTTTGGATTATTATTTTTTATATTTCTAGGGTGAGACTGAGTTAGAGTACATTTTTTTCCATTGGCTTACGAGCAAACTCACCTCAAGCTAAACAAGTTCTTTACAATTACCAAATGTAATTGTAAAGAACTTTATTTACTATTCTGTTGGTATATATTTACCTGAGGTAAGTTCTAAGATAATCTATTTATAACTTTCTTTTCAATAAATAAAAATAATTAATTATTTAAGCATCAAAAGTAACTAATCAAAATCAGCCATTTTCTTTTATCACTTAAATATTCAGAGCAGATTTTTATTTTATTTTTTTCTCATAAATATAAATAAAAACTCCACCTCTACTAGGGCTTGTGAGTATATGAATCATATCTCCAAAATAAAAATAAGATCATATTATGTAAACCACAAATAACATGACATCATAAACAATTGTGATAATGGAATAATCCTGTAGACAGATTTCAAACTATAACTTATGAAGACCATTATATTTCTTCACTATTTTATAAACAGAACAGGCGTCACCGTGGATGTCAGAAGTTTCAGAAGACATAATATTTATTCAGAAAACTAACCAATACTGGTAAAATTCAGGGAAAGAAAAAGTATAGTTAGCAGAAAATAATGTAACAAGAAATGTAATATTATAAAGCAAAAGAAAATGAGTTAATTATTAATTATAAAAGGCTGAAAACCAGAATGTTCAATGCTGACACCACCAATTGCTGTTTACATACCTCACTCCACTAGCCGCCATCCAAACTCAGTCCCTTCAGATCAGTCTTAACGCAATCTACCCACCTTCGCTTCGGTCTACTGCTCGGACGTTTACTAGTCGGCACAGCAAATATTGACCTTTAGGGAATTCTTTCGTTACTAAGTCCAATAATTTTACAAGCCCAATTGTTTCAATGCGATGTTTTCACCTTAATTATATTAACCGGATACAGTTCATGAAATAGGGCGTTGTGTAACCGTCTGAACTCCCTAGTTAGCTCAACCTTCTTCGGTCTGAATATTCTACGAAATACTTTATTTTTAAAAACCTTAAGACGTTGCTCATCCCTTAATGTAAACAGCCATTTTTCGTATCAATTAAGAACCTTAGATAGAATAATGGTTTTATTAAAGGTTAATTAAGGATATTTATTTATTTATTTATTCAATTTTAAATATTTTATCTAATCATATCTTTTTGTCTGTGTTAATAGGGTTATGTTACTTGGTATGTGTGCGTTCTAATTTTGGAATTTTGGCATTCAAATATATATATATATATATATATATATATATATATATATATATATTTTTTTTTTTTTCTATAAATTTGAAAGTTTGTGTTATATCGGTTTCACCGAAATATATATATTGTATAATAGTGATTAGGTTAGTATAGTATAGTGTTAATGTTGTATATGATGAGAGATAGAGAAAACAAGGAAAAGGCTATGTATATAAATGTGATTCAATTATAATTAAGTGCTATGTCCAAAAAAGGATTGATGAGTATGCTGTTTATCGAGCAAACCTATATAGTAGGGAAGCACTGCTTTGGTATTTCTCTCTCTTCTAATTTTTAAGTTCCGGGACAGGACGAGCTAGCAAAGAAGTTTTGTCACAGAAAAACAACAAGCATTTCCTGCCTTCAGCCTAAACTTAGTCTCCTCTTCAATTTTATTTTTTTATTTACTCTAGATCCTAGATACCTACACTTCTCTACATGTTCAAACATATTCTCTTCTATATCGATATCACCGGAATTATTGCCATTTTTGCATGTAACCATATATTTTGTCTTATCCATGTTTATTTGGATCCCTAGTTCTTTACCACCTTTCATTAACATTGTCATATTTAGTTTTATAGTCTCCGTGTCATTCGCTTAACAGGACCAAATCATCTGCCTAGCCAAGCAAGGGTGTTACCCTGCCCAGATTCAACCCTTTTTCGGTAAGCATTACCTCCCTAATGCATGTTCTAAAGCCATATTAAAAAGGACAGATGAAAGGGAATCACCTTGTTTTAAACCCAAATGATCCTCAAACTTTTCAGATACATAATTACCGATAAACTTACTAACTTTGTTGCGTGTTTCCGTCAAGCAGATCACAACTAGATTTACTAATTTTTTTGGATTCCTTGATAGTTATTACAATCCGTCCTCTGGCCCTTTTTATGAATCAGAATAAGAATAGATTCTTTCAATTTTCAGGCAATTTCTCATCATTCTGGATCTTTTTAACCAACAAATGTATTTTAGAAACTCCAACTTCACCGCATGCATTAACTAGTTCAATAGGAATATTATCGGTTTCCGCTGATTTAAAAGATTTTAATTTTCCGATAGCCACTTTAACTTCCTCTTTATTCGGTTCTTCTATTAATGGTTCACCACTCTGGTTCTCAGACGGAGAACACAGATCATTATTTCCCATATTTATAATAGTGTCAAAGTGATTCTTAAACTTGTTTGATATGTCTACCGGATCAGTCAGGATATTGTTATTGTCATCCCTAATTCCAGACGTTATGGGCCCGAAACATTTACGTGATCTGTTTATACCTTTGTACATGTTATTTTTTATTCAATTAGTTTTTATTTCTATTACTTTATTTTTAAGATACTCCCTTTTTTTTTTTTTTTACCAATTTAGTCGTTTCATTCTTTAAGGTTCGGAAGTATTCGAGATTGTCTTCGCTAGGATTACTAAGAGCTTTTAATTTAGCAGTTATTCTTTTTATTACACATGCTTAAACAATCTTCATTTGAACCACGGTTTGTTCTTTTTATTTTCCTATTTCCCAAGACACCTCGCACGGGCTCATTACTGCGTATGGGGAGCGCCCCACGGGTGGCGGATGTGGGGATGGTCGGTGGAAATTCCTTGGAAGTTCCTCCCGGCTAAGTCCGATGGATTCGCTGACCAACAATGAGAGGGGCCCTCCAGACTTGCTGGAGGGAGGGGACCTCCAGACTTGCTGGAGGGAGGGGACCTCCAGACTTGCTGGAGGTAGGGGCCCACCAGACTTGCTGGAGAGTGTGACGTAGGATTGAACGCCCTACTCACATATCTTTAGTTCACCAAACACCACAAAAAGTCATGGATCTCCCTAACGTAAAACACTCATTATCCGGAGGTAAACTAGTCCCCCGTTCGGGTCTCCGGGTGGGGACTGCTTTAGGGGATTCATGGCGCAAGTTGAAATATAGGGATTTAAATATTGGTACGTGGAACGTAAGGAGTTTAAACACAGCAGGGGGGCTAAAATCGGTCGCGAATGAGGTGAATGGGTACAATTTGGATGTCGTGGCTCTGCAAGAGGTTCGCTGGCCAGGGGAGGGCTCGATGAGGCAAGGAAAGTACACCATTTGGTACGGAGGAAGCGGGAATCATTGTTTAGGTACCGGGTTTCTAATTAGGAGTAGATTACTATCCGCTTTGAGGGATGTACAATTCTTTAGTGATAGAATTTCGGTAGCTATATTTCAGGGACGTTGGTTTAAAATCGCATTAATAAACATACATTGTCCGACCGAAGACAGTGACGATGAAGTCAAAAGTGAATTTTACGATAAACTCGAAAGGGTTTATGATAAACTACCGCGAAACTACATGAAAATGATTATAGGTGACGCGAACGCAAAGGTAGGATGGGAAGAAGTTTATATTCCGACGATTGGTAAAGAAAGTTTGCACGAATATAGTAATGATAATGGGATCCGTCTGATAAACTTTGCCATCTCGAAAAACCTGATAATTAAAAGTACGACGTTTAAACATAAGGATATTCATAAATATACTTGGACATCACCGGATTCGCAAACACGAAATCAAATCGATCATGTCTTGATACAACACAGCTGGCAAAGCAGTATAATCAATGTACGGTCTTATCGCGGAGCAGAATGTGGGTCTGATCATGAATTAATAATCGCGAAACTTCGACAAAAACTTAATATAAAAAAGAGAAAAGAAAACCGTTTCGATTTTGAGAATTTTAATTTGGAAAAATTAAAAAATCCATCAATTAGAAACCAATTCGAGCTAGATGTTAAGAATAGGTTTGAAGCTTTAGAGCTTCCTGACGAGGACCACGAGGATATTGACAAGTTATGGGTAGAGATCAGGGATAATATTAAAGCGGTCGGTAACTCGTGTCTAGGAAAAAAGGAAAATAAGAATAACAAACCGTGGTTTGATGAAGATTGCTTAAACATGTGCGAAAAAAGAAAAGCCGCTAAATTAAAAGCTCTAAATAATCCTAGCGAAGACAATCTGGAATACTTTCGAATCTCAAAGAACAAAACGACAAAATTGCTCAAAAATAGAAAAAGGGAGTATCTTAAAAATAAAATAATTGAAATAGAAACTAATAGAATCGAAAATAAAGTAAGAGACATGTACAAAGGTATAAACAGATCACGTAAATATGTAGGGCCCATAAAGTCTGGAATTAGGGATGATAATAACAATATTCTGACCGATCCGGTTGACATATTGAATAAGTTTAAGGACCACTTTGACAATATTTTAAATACGGGAAATTATGATCTGTGTCCTCCTTCTGAGTACCAGAGTGCTGAACCGTTAATAGAAGGACCAAGTAAAGAGGAAGTTGAAGTAGCTATCGGAAAATTAAAATCATATAAAGCAGCGGGAACCGATAATATTCCTACTGAACTAATTAAGGCATGCGGGGAAGCTGAAGTTTCTAAAATACATCGGTTGGTTAAAAAGATCTGGATAAACGAGAAATTACCTGAAGAATGGAAAGAATCTATTCTTATTCCGATTCACAAAAAGGGTCTGAGGACGGATTGTAATAACTATCGAGGAATTTCACTCCTTCCGGTATGTTATAAAATATTCACTTTAATCTTAACCAATTGAATCATGGAATACGCCGAGGAAATTATCGGAGAATACCAATGCGGATTTAGACGGAATCGTTCGACTATTGATCAAATATTTTCTTTATGGCAAATATTAGAGAAAAAATTGGAGTATAACGGTATTGTTCACCAGCTGTATATAGATTTTAAAAAGGCTTACGATTCTATTGACTGCCAGAAACTGTATAATATTCTAATCGAGCAGGGGATTCCAAAAAAACTAGTAAATCTAGTCAGGATGTGCTTGACGGAGACACTCAATAAAGTTAGAATCGGTAATAATTTGTCCGAAAAATTTGAGGTTCGTTCGGGCTTAAAACAGGGGGATTCTCTTTCGCCTGTCCTGTTCAATTTGGCATTAGAACATGCCATTAGGGAGGTAATGCGAACCGAGAAAGGGTTGGAACTGGACGGGACAACATCCGTGCTGGGCTATGCTGATGATCTGGTACTGTTAAGCGAAGACGTTGAAACTATAAAACTAAATACGACAACGTTAATGAAAGCCGGTAAAGAACTAGGACTCGAAATAAACGTGGATAAAACAAAATATATGGTTAGCTACAAAAATGGCGATACTACTGGTGATATCGATATAGATGGTAATGTGTTTGAACAGGTAGATAAATTTAGGTATCTAGGTTCTACGATAACTAGAAAGAACGAAATTGAAGAGAAGATTAAGGTTAGACTGAAGGCGGGAAATGCTTGTTATTTTTCTGTGACAAAACTACTTAGTTCGCGCCTCTTGTCCCGGAACTTAAAAATTAGAATCTATAAAACAATTATCTTGCCTACAGTTCTTTATGGATGCGAAACTTGGCCGCTTACATTAAGGGATGAGCAGCGTCTTAAGGTTTTTGAAAATAAAGTATTGCGTAGAATATTCGGACCGAAGAAGGATAAGTTAACTGGAGAGTTCAGACGGTTACACAACGCCGAATTGCGTGAGCTGTATCTGGGTAATATAATTGAGGTAATTTCATCACGGCGAATCAAATGTGCTTGTAAAGTTGTTGGGCTTAGTAACGAGAGAATTCCTAAAAGGTTAATATTTGCTGTGCCGAATGGTAAGCGTCCGAGGGGTAGACCGAAGCGAAGGTGGGAAGATTGCATTAAAGCTGATCTGAAGGAACTGGGTTTGGACGGCGAACGGTGGAGGGAGATGTGTAACAAGCGATTGGTGGTGTCGGCATCGAACCTTCGGGTTCGCTAAGCCTTATTATTATTATTTCCCAAGACATGAGTTTCCGACAGCTTTAATATTATCCCTGATTTTTACCTATAACAAAGCAGTCCTCGTCAGAAGGTTCTAAAGCTTCAAACCTATTCTTAACATCTAGCTCCGATTGAGTTCTAATTGACGGATTTTTTCAAATTAAAATTATCGGTTTTCTGTTTTCTTTTATATATTAAGTTTCTGTCGAAGTTTTGTGATTAATTCATGATTTTTCATTTACAAAGATTATTTCTGCTGATTACTTTAACAATTGCTTCTTCTCATTCCTATTTTATCAACTGCCTATTATTATGGAGAATCACAACTGATTTGTCCATGTTGTCAGAATCATCAATCAAGAATTTTCAGAATTATTTATTTTTCACTTTTGGAAAATCCCTGCATTTGATGTATGTTATAAGTAAATCATACTTGCTTCTCATTAATTTTTTTTACATGTGAATATTCTTCCTTGATATCCTCTAATTTCCTGTAGAATTTTTATGTTTTAGGCCAAAATTTCAGCTGAGCTATTAAAAATAAGTTATCAAAATAATGGGGAAGAAATGGTAAAATTTCTCCAAGAATTATTTACGGAAATATGGAAAGAATTAAAGCTACAAGCTGAGTGGAGGAGAACAGTTATTTGCCTTTAACTTAAAAGGGAGTATTCATTTTTATGTGATAATCATAAAGCCATTTCTCTCCTCCCCACTGCCAATAAAATACTTTCAATTACTCTTTTTAACAGGTTGCTTCCATTTTCTGAACAAGAGCTGGAGAAATATCATTCTGGACTCTGAAAATGAACGTAAAGTAAACTTTATTCTGGGACAAGGTCCTTTATGAATAACAGACATGAACAAAAAAAATAAAAACTACATCTGGCCAAAAATTACATTAGTCAATATTGTAAGAATATATACAGTATCTTCAGTGAAATTATATTAAAACAAGTAAAAATAACACCATTTTGAGAAAAAAACATTATTTAAATGAAAAGAAAACAAAATAAAATAAGCATGGGTTGATTTTTAAAATTAAAACTCAATCAATTTTAACAACCATTCACCTCAGTCAAAATCTGTTTCGCAATATTTATTTTAATGTATAACGTCATTTTGGGATGTGAGAAGGAATTGGTAGAGATGATATTTAAATGAGGACAAGGAAGAGGCATGGCGGATTTCAGATGGCAAGGTATTCCAGAAGGCTGTGGATCGGGCAATAAAGGAATATTCAAACATCTTAGTTCTATGGGAAGGGATATAAAGGTCGGAAACACGGGATCTTGTTTTCTGGGAGTGGACCACGGGTTTAAACTGTAGGAGACTGTAGATGTAGGAAGGGTGTCTGGTGTTGATTGTTTGGAATAGGAAAGATCCAAGGAAATATTGTCTGCAGAAAGAAGGGAAGAGCCACTTTAACTTGTCGTAAAGGTGGGACACATGAGACCGCCTCGATGTACCGAAGACAAATCTTAAGCACGTATTCATGAGTCACTTCAATCTATCCTCGAGTACCATCGGGATGCTTCCGTACACCACACAGCCGTAGTCAAAGTGGGGGAAAATGAGAGAGGATACAAGGAGCTTGCGGATGGGTTGTGGGAGTAGGTGACAGGAGCGATGAAATAGCTTAAGGGTACCTATTGACTTGCGGGAGATGAGGGCGATATGGGGTTTCCAGGTGAGGTTTTCGTCTATGGTGATTCCTAGGTTTTTAACGGAGGAACTGAATGTGACAGGATGATCGTTGATGACTAAAGGAGGAAGGAAGGAGATGGATTAAAGAATAGAACTGGAACCTATAATAATGGCCTGAGTTTTCATCGTGTTTAGATTTAAATTATTCAGACTTGCCCAGGCACTGATCCTATCTAGTTCTTCCTGAATATTGGCGAACGTGACTAGTAGCTAGAAGGATGAAAGGAAAAATAGATTTGGGTGTCATTAGCGTATAAATGATGTGTACAGTGGGGAAATGCTCGAACCCTGGGCCACTCCAGAGGACAGTGTAAGGAAAGAAGATAGGGGTGGGTTTGGAATGCTGACTGCTTGAGTTCTGTCGGATAGGAAAGACTGCAACTAGAGGATAGAGCTGTTGGAGAAGGATAGAGATTTTAATTTAGTATAAGGTATAGAGATACAAAAGATACAAAGTTGGCGAGTCAAACAGTGATAAAAATGCGAGGCAAAAATAATTTTTTTTCAAGTTAGTGAATTACAAGGATGGATATCATGGAAACTATAGAATATAGCAAAAAAACTAATATAACCATTTCTATTGAAAATTTTATCAGCTTTAATTTCACATATAACATTATTATAGAGAGAACGCATAGTTTCAGTGATATAGGCGAAAAACCAAAAAAAACTAAACTTTTTGAATTGGAAATTCGATTTCGACCTGAAAACGGGTATGAGATAACTGACTATTATTTCATGTTTTAAGACTGTAAATAATATAAACTGAAAGGGTTGATAGCTTGCTATATCTATAAGCCCTTTCTATATTTACGTTTACTACCTATATAGTGTCTTTATCTATCTTCAAATGGCTGCCATTTTGTATTTCAGTGGCTATATGCTGGCAGACATGCATTTTTCTCATCAGGTCTGAGGATATAGTCAATTAATAAGGACAAACCTTAGAATGAAATATGACACCTTTTTTGCCATAGGCTCCAGGACTATGACTCCCAATGAATCATAAATTTTGGGTAAAAATTTTTAACCATTTCAGTCAAAACCAACTGTTATCATAATAATTTTCCCTCATCAGGAACTTAGCCAAATTGAATTGTGTAGATGTTTTTTCATACACCATTTATTTATTTATATTCATTTTTCATGCACTTGTCATCTTTATAGCCTGCTGACGGCCGACACAAACCAGAGACCTCTCCTCTGGTAAGTAGTGGAAGCACCCAATGATGGCCAGCTCCCTAAGGTGAAGAAGCGAAGGTGTAGGCAAGAGTTGTTAGGTGGCTCCCCGTGCCGCAGGCGGGAAACGGCTCGTCGGTAGGCCTGGTAGGAGTAGACTAGAGCCTGACAACTCACTATGAGCTGGTCAGGAGGCTCCAACGAGGCAGCCCCTCCACCTGACCCAGAATGGGCTAATAACCCACTCCCCTTCAATATTCAACATTATGAAACCTCTACAAGCAGAAATAACCAGATTGTCTTTACGGAATAAAACCAGGGAAACATTTGATTGACTTAAGAATCGCCTACTGGAACATTTTATCTTTATCCCCGCGAGCGCTCCTCAAGTAAATTGACAAATATTGCATTGACATCGCAGTGATCCAGGAAGTTCGATGGCTTAGAAGTGGCACCCTCGAAAAGAGTACTATAGAAGTGGCACCGTATACTATAGCTGCCAAGAAACAACCATATATGTTGTAAGGTTGTCCAACAATTTCCATTGTTTATCGGCGTCTACTCTTGCCGCGGTTGTTTCCAAATGTCACTATTTATATTTCACTCATCCTGTCCTGCAGTGAATCTTCATCTGTATTGTTGTATCCAACTTCTACAACCTTCTCTTGATCTTCTTTATTGACTCTCACTACTTGTTGGTCACATGTCACTATTTATGGTCTCGATCATCTCTCCAAGCCGGCTGGCTACTTCCTGCCTTAACATCTGGCTCCTCTTCCCCCACCATTAGTCATTCTTTGTCTCTTAGTCCATTTTTGACAGTAGTTTGTGACGTCACTGCCTTCATGCCAATTATTTAAAATCACTGTGTAATATTTACATTCCAAGCATACTATCTCTTTATTGAGATTTTGTTTTAAATCATTTATGTCAGTATTATATTTTTGGTTATTATTAACGGTACACTTTTCAAATATTTTTTCCCATTGTTTGGCCCTACTACTGTTTTCACTTTATATTTCTGTTGTAAATGATTTGAAATTTTGTTCCATTTTTCAAATTGTTATCTATTTTCCGATTTTAATATTTTGAAAGGATTTTTTATTTCATTGATGCTAGCTAGTATTTGATTCAAGATCGATTGAGTTGCCGATATTCCTTCGTTAGCACTATCATTTATTTGAATTGGTTTGTCGGCTACTTGGACCTGTGCAATACTTTCATTATCTTTAACTAATAAAATTTTCCTCATCTAAAATAACTGTTGACCCCTCTGGAATTCCCAAATTTTCTTTTGCCTCACTATTAAATGCCATTTTGTGTATTTAAAACAATAGTAAAGTGAAAAAATAAAAATTAAAGAGGATTGTGTGTTTAGTTGTCTTGGCTATATATGTCTAATTTCAAAGCCATGCTAGTTGGGCACCATGTTGTAAGGTTACGTACCCTTAAAAGTTAACAAAACAGTTTCTGAATCAAATTATATTTATTTTAAACAATAATTATTTCTCAGGTTGGGTTGAGACAACAAACACATATTCCTCAATTATGAATATAAAATCATACATTAATAAAAGGTAACATTTTTATGAATTTCCATTGTTTGTCGGGGGCTACTCTTGCTGCGCTTTCCAAATGTCACTATTTATATTTCACTTGCCCTGTTCTGCAGTGAATCTTCATCTGTTATGTTGTATCCAACATCTACAACCTTCTCTTGTTCTTCTTTATTGATTCTCGCTACTTGTTGGTCACACGTCACTATCTGTGGTCTCAATCATCTCTCCTAGCCGGCTGGTTACCTTCTGCCTTAACATCTGGCTCCTCTTCCCCCACCATCTGTCATTCTTTGTCTCTTTGTACATTTTTGACAGTAGTTTGTGACGTCACTGCCTTCGCACCAATTATTTAAAATCACTATGTAATATTTACATTACAATATGGAACCGGATTCGTCAGAGGAAGAGCTCAGCAATTAGTAACAAAGTTTACTCCCATCTCCTCTAGATTATGCTCCCTACGTCCTAAGGGAAAATTCTTTAATATCTCGATAATTAATTGTCATGCACCTACTGAAGTGACATCTGAAGAAGAAGACAGGTTTTATGAAGACCTCTCTAAAGTCCTCAAGATTTGTCCAGCATATGATGTTAAAAGTTAAGTTCTAGGAGACTTAAAGCAGATAAGCATGGAAAGAATACACCTACCAACAATTGGAACCTTCAGTCTTCATCAGAACACAAATGCCAATGGCCAAAGAGTGATTGACTTTGAGAACACTCACAGCCTGGTGGTCGGAAGTACCATGTTCCCAGGCAAAAACACACACAAAGCTACCTGGAGATCAGCTAATGGAGCATTTACCAGCCAGATCGGCCACATCTTAATCAGCTGTCACAGGTCCACTTTAATAGGAGTAAGAACATATAGAGGAGCAAACGTGGATTCGGATCACTACCTCAGTATTGCCCATATACATGCCCGGATTACCACAAAACGGAACTCGGATATTGTAGAAGTTGTGAAGAAATTCAATTTTCATAAACTGAAGGATCCTAAAGTGTGTGAAACCCATCAGCAACACCTTGAAACTAAGCTGGAGGAGGAACTAAGGGATGTGGATGACCAGTGGTCAGGAGTTACAAGAGTGCTAAAAACTACTGCAAATCCTTGGAGTGCAGACAAGAAACAGGATGTCTCCTTAGTTTGATGATGAATGCTTCAAGGCAACAAATAAGAAAAACGAAGTGTATACGAAGGCTATCCAGCGCCATACATGTCAAACACAGGAGTGGTACAGAAATAAAAGAAGAGAGGAAAAGAGATTGCACAGGAGAAAGAAGAGAGCATGGGAGAACTGCAAGATACAGGATGTAGAAAACTGCAGGACATCTCGTAACACTTGCCTCTTCTTTCAGAAAGTGAATGAAGGCCTCAATGCCTTCAAACCAAAAGTAACTATGTGCAACAATGAGGACAGGAACCTGTTGACAGAGAGAGGGAAAATTCTGAAGAGATGGGCTAGGCACTTCAGTAGTGCGCTTCAAAGAGATGACTCTGAAGAAGAAGAGGACGACTTCTTTAACGATGCCGAGCTACCAGATGATGAAGACATAGAAGCGACCACAGCGAAGCTGAAAAACAACAAGGGTCCGGGACTGGATGGAATTCAAGCGGAGCTGATAGGTTATGGAGGAATGCAACTAAGAAAGGAGCTCCATAACCTCATTTTGAAGATGAAAATGCCTGAGGAGTGGAAAACAGGAATTATCTACCCACTGCACAAGAAAGGGTACCAATCGGATTGCAACAATTATCAAGGCATAGTGCTCTTCTCATGTGCTTATGAAGTTCTCTCTAACATCCTATTTGAGAGACTAGTCCTCATGCAGAGAGAGAGATAGGCAAATATCAAGCAGGATTTAGACGAGGGAGGTCCACATTGGACCAACTGTTCTCACTGAGGCTGATGCTGGAGTAATGCAAAGAGTAAAGAACAGTTACTCATTACCTCTTCATTGATTTTAAAGCTACCTACAATAGTGTAACTCGGCCGGAGCTCTATCAGGCCCTGTTGGAAATGAATGTCCTAATTTAACTGATACGTCTCGTGAAAATCACGATGTCAGGCTCGAAGTGTGCAGTATGAGTGGGAAGTGACTTCTCGGAACACTTTCATACTAACTGTGGTGTAAGACAGGGAGATGCTCTAGCCTGTCTTCTTTTTAACTTTGCTGCAGAGAAAACAGTGCGTATGTCCGGAATCCAACTCGACGCAACCCGTCTTAACAGTACCTTTCAGCTTCTTGGGTAAGCTGATGACTTTGATATTTCCGCCAGATTGGAAGGCGTAGTAAGAGAGTTGTCCTTGGCCATAGAAGATGCAGCAAAGAAACTTGGGCTACATATTAATGAAGCTAAGACCAAGTATGTGAGAGTTGGAGGAGATGGGCCAGGGACTGGTTCTTTTGTGGCTGGGCTATATAATTTCGAAAAGGTATGCAGCTTTGTCTACCTCGGGTCTGAGATCAACTCCATAGGAGGATAGCAACAGTGAGAGGGTGCTACTTTGGCTTTTCAAAGCATTTTAGAAACAGGTTCCTGTTTAACAGGACTAAGATCACTTTCGACAAAATCTTAGTCTACCCTGTTTTAACTTATGGATCAGAAGCATGGGCCTTTAAGGAACAAGATGAAAATAGAATTCTGATCTTTGAGAGAGCAATCTTGAGAAGGATTTTTGGTCCTGTTAGAGAGGGTGGAATTTGGAGAAGAAGGAGAAATTCTGAACTCGCTTGCCTTTTTAAGGAGATAGACTTTGTCAAGTTTATCAAGATAGGACGACTTCGATGGGCCAGGCATGTAGCACGTATGGATAGTTCGGCGATAACCAAGAAAATGCTGTCCGGAAAGATGCATGGAATAAGAAAGGCTGGCAGGCCAAATGTAAGATGGGAGGACTCAGTGACATCGGACGCACGGGCTCTACTGAGAGTCCAAAACTGGAGAGCTGATCGTATTGACTGGGGAAAGCTTTTGGAGGAGGTCCAGTCTCGGAGACAGGATGTAACTCCATCTATGTATGTATGTTCGTAGTTCTTGATCGTCGAAATCTCCTGTAACACCTCTCATCTCCTCTATTCCGTGGTATATCGTCCTCCTCTTGTTCCGTTTGACTCGTCTTTCGAAGTTTCTCTCTTTAACTTTGTGCCCCTTTATTCCAAAATTATCATTTCCGGTGACTTAAACACCAATTTCCTCTCCGACTCCAGCGACAAATCATACCTAGAAAACCTTTTTTTCTCCCTTCATCTTTTTATCGTTCCTTTTTCTGCTACGCATCACACCGCAAGGTCCGACACTTGCTTGGACCTGTACATTATTGATTCCGCTCAAAACCTCCTTTCCTCTTCCCAATTACCAGTTTCTTTTTTATCGTCGCATGACCTAATCCAAATATCTTATAATATCCAAACACCTCCGATCCTACTGAGAACGGTAACTTTCCGGAACCTTAATGGCCTTACTCGGGAAAAAATCTTACCTTCCCTAGAATCCCTAGATTGGAATATAATATATTCCTGTACCTCAATTGATTCCATGGTTGACATTCTCACCTCCAATCTTATTAATATCCTTGATGACGATGCCCCTCTCAAAACCTCCACCTTTCGTCGCCTTCCTGCTCCCTGGATGTGTTAGAAAATTAAGGATCTTCAGAAGAGGCGTGATGCAGCCCGGAGACGCTTTAGACGCACTAGATTGCCTGACGACTATCAAGCGTTCAGGGCGCTCCGCAACCTGACACAAACCACAATCCGACGAGCCAAATCTACCTATTTCCATGAAGCCCTTTCCTCAGCTCCTGATTCCAAATCCAAATGGCTACTCCTTCGTAAACTCTCTCTTTGTGATCCTACCAGATCTCCTCCCTCTGCAGTGCCCCCAGTTTCATCAAATGACTTAAATTCTTATTTTATATCTGCTTCCTCTTCAACTCCTTCATTTCTCCCTTCTTTCTTTCCTTCTGGAACATCTTTTAATGACGCCAATTTTTATTTTTCAGATATTTCTCCCACAGACCTCATATCCGCCCTGATGAAATCACACTCTAATTCTATTGGTCCAGATGGCATTCCCGTCAAATTAAATAATTATGCCTCCTTGAAATCCTTCCGGTACTCCTTTTCATCTACAATTTTTCCCTTCAAAATTCAGTATTCCCTTCCTTGTTGAAAAAAGCCACAGTCCGTCCTTTAAATAAAAATTCTAATCCGTCTTCCCCTGAAGATTTCTGGCCAATCTCAATCCTTTCTAACCTTTCCAAACCCCTGGAGAGAATTATGCAATCCCAAGTTTCCACCTTCCTTGAACAGTCCAATCAACTTGACCTTTACCAATCTGGTTTCCGACCAGGTTATTCCACACAATCCGCCCTAATCAAAATCATTAATGATGTTCAGTCCGCCATTGATGACAAAAAACTAACCGTCCTTATACTCATTGACTTTTCCAAAGCCTTTGATTCCATCAACCATTCCATTCTCTTTTCCAAATTAAAATCATTATCCTTTTCCCATAGTTCTATCCTATGGTTTCAATCATTCCTTTCCCAACGCTCACAAGCTGTCGCTATTCCTAATCAATCCTTGTCTTCCTATCTTACTTTGTCCGCAGGAGTGGCCCAGGGCTCTAGCATATCTCCCCTCCTTTTTAGTTCTTATATCAATGACATCCATAATTCAATCCTTCACTGCTCCCATCACCTTTACGCCGATGACTCCCAAATCTACCTTTCCTTCCATCCCTCAGAGTTGCATGAAGCGTTTGCCAAAATTCAAGAAGACTTGAATCGGATCAGTGCCTGGGCAAACTTAAATGGGTTAAGGTTAAACGCTGCAAAAACTCAAGCCATTGTCATTGGTTCCAAACCCCTTCTCAGAGCCAATACCAACATACCTATACTGTACCTAAATGACCATCCCACTACCTTCACCTCCTCAGTAAAAAACCTAGGCATTTTCATAGACCAAACCCTATCCTGGAAACAACATATTGCTCACATTACCCGACAGTCAATTGGTACCTTGAAACTATTCCATCGCTTCCGCCATCTCCTACCCATCTCCACACGTAGACTCCTAGTAACTTCCCTCATCTTCCCCCCACCTTGATTACGGCTGCGTGGTGTACGGTGGCCTCTCGGCAGAACTCGGGGAGAGACTGAAAAGAATTATGAATGCCTTCGTAAGATTTGTCACAGGGGCCCTGAGGTATTCCCGTGTTTCGCACCACTATGCTGAATTAGGATGGCTCTTCCCTTCCTTCCGAAGACAACATTTCCTAGGCACATTCCTTTACCAAACAATCAATAGTCATCGTCCGTCCTACGCATACAATCTCCTACAATTCAAATCATCTATCCACACCCTCTCCACAAGATCTCGTCCTTCTTACCTTTACACTCCTTTCCACAGATCTGCATCATTTAAACATTCCTTCGTTGTCCGTTCCACTGCATTCTGGAATTCCAACCCACTAAAAATCCGCCATGCATCATCCTTATCCACCTTTAAAACCCTCTTATTCCAATTCCTCTTCACAATCCAATCAGACGCTGGTTAAATACATACTATGTTATAAGGATTTAATTTTCTTTAGACATTATTTTTTTTCTCTTATTTTTTATTGTTTTATTCTGTGTTGAACGTGAATTTTCATCACCACTCACTAAGCATTGTGAGTAGATAAAATTTGTTTTTCTTAAGTTCTAATTTGTTATTCATGGAATGTATTTCAGTGAAATATATTTTATTTCTTATTATCTTCAACATACTCCTCGCTATGTGTATATATATACTTTATTTTATTTTCTCTTCTCGTAATCTTTACGCATAATCACTTAAATATCTTAGGGAACATATGTATATCATTATTTGTTTTTTTATATATTTTTTTGTTTTAGTTTTTACAATTTCTTTCCCTACATATTAACAGTTATTATTATTTTTTTTAATTTTTATATTCCATCACTACAATGCTTTACCTATAAAATAGATTTTACTTTCCTTTCTAATTTCATTCAGTGATTATTATGCAATTATTTTAGCTCCAATATTGTAGTACTGAACCCCTATTACCCAACTGTCCTCGTTAATTTATCCTAAGAGCTTAATTAATACTTAATGTATTACATGTATTTTATCATTATTCATTATAATAAGTCTTTTGACCAGATTTGTAGTTAATATATATGAACAATACTGTTATTCTAAAGGGACCTAGTCCCAGAATAAAGATGATTTTTCTATTTCTATTTCTATTTCTATGTATGTCATCTTAATATTAATGAAACTTAATGAGGAGTATTATCAAATCCATTCCTTGATTCAGATGTTCTCTGTCAATCAAATTATAAATGTATTTAAAATTGATAAAGAGATGATGCATATTTATCCAATATTCTCTGTCTATCACCAAGATTTTTTATAAATTAACAATTTGGTACAGTAAGCTCCTTTATCACTTAAAAAGTGATGTTATCATCATTAATTAAATTTTACAGAAAATAATGATATTAAAAATAATAATAAAACTATATTAAAAATAATAATAAAACTATATTAAAAATAATAATAAAACTATATTAAAAAGAATAATAAATGTAACATTAAAAAGAATAATAAAGACATTCATTAGTATTAAAAAAAATATTTAACTAAGTATAACAAATAAATAAACTTACTTCACCAATCATCACTACAACAAATCCAGCTCCAGCAGACAAATAAACATCTGTCACTGGAAGATCAAAACCTTCAGGAACACCCTTTAAAAGGGGGTCACCACTTAGTGACAAAGCAGTTTTGGACATACAAACAGGTAAATTACCAAAACCCTGAAAAATAAAAGAAAGTCACAATAATAAATTATTTAAATTCATTCAAAAAGATGACAAGTAAATGGGAAGTAGAAAGAAGGAGCAGTAATAGGGACAAAAGGAGCAATTAGCAATAGCCATATAATGCCAATAAATGTATAGTAATACGATCACAATAGCCTGCCTATGCACTAACTTACTTTTTAGGTAGGACTAAATGAAATATAGATCATATAAATAATCATTCCTCACCCTTATAGAAAATAATCCCAAATAAAACATAATTCATTATTTTTGAACATCTTTAAACCCAATTTCTATAAATTAATAATACTCTAAATCTTCAAAATTAATACCCATTGTACTATTTTATATGATTTATAATTCACACTTTCCATAACTTAGTTACACTAGTTAACATGTAAAGCACTTGAACAGTCCCAGGTCGCCAGCCGAAAACTTTACAAGCAGACCAAGGCTTTCCCCATGAAACGCTGAACCACCTCCAGTAATGTTTCCCTTCAGGCCAGAGGGATACCCAAACATGTGTTTTCTCAGCTCCTGGGGACCACCTTGGCCCGATTTGTTTTTTTTTTTTTGTTTTTCACAGTACCCAGCTATGCCGCCCCATGAAGCAATTACCAATCATTAGAATGCTATCACCTTTTATTTAATTTATTTATTTATATATATATATATATATATATATATATATATATATATATATATTAAATTATTTTGTTATGTGTAAACAGTTTTTCCACAATAAGTTAATTTTTTAAATGAATATCAAATGCCTTACAGTCAGTGGCTGGGTCAATCATAACAAATATAACACAACCCTTCCCCTTCTCCTCAGGCCAGAGCATTACCTAAGAACTGTCTTTTATATAATTAGATTAGCAGTAAAACTAATAAAATAATGTCTTTGTATCCCAAATCTGAGTATTATTACTTTTGGAACAATAAGATGCTAAAATATTTAAAAAAAAAAAAAAAAAAAGTTTGCCCATTTACAATATTTTACTTTTTTTAGAATTGGCTCCATGGCTCTCAACATGTTAAAATCATAAATAAGAAACTATGTATGTTATACTGAAATGGTATATTATTTCCTTTGAAATCAATTTCATACAGTAAAAAAAGAATTAATTGGTGAAAAATTTGATATTCTTTCTTTTTGCAAATAAAAACACAAGTTTATAGATGTATTGATGTATAATGTATGTATGTAATCAACCCATATGGGAGATAGTCAGTTAATATACTCATAACTAATTATTGTCCTGCTCACTTTTTTCTTCTCACATACTACTATTTACAACATTCCTTCATTTCCTCTCTCTAGTTATACACTGTTATTAACAATTCTTCAAAACTTCATTTCCAACTCCAACTTGATGTATAATGTATCCAGCATTAATATTCTTTCTGAATCCTGGAATCGATCATTCCTTTTTAAGCTAATATTTTCCATCAAACTTTATTTGATCCATACTATTCTATTCATCAGACCTAATTTCCAGATACATGACTACACCTTCAAATAATTAACCTAACAAAATCCCAAACGATCCAGTTTCACTTATTTCTTCACACAATCTTATCTAAATTTTCTTAAATATGCTCTTCTCTACTACTCGACTAAGGCTACATCAACAATTCTGATATAAGACACCAGAATACAAACAGCTCTCGAAAAAACCAACTTATTTTTGTCTCTAATAAAGAGAACCATTCCATTAATCATAGATAGATAGGTTGTGAGCTGCCGATTATCTAAGGCTCAACCTAAATCATTAGCAAGATCATTATCTCTCTCCCCGCTCCCCCCCCCGCCCCCCCGTCCATGCACTCTCTTCATTCATATAAGTTGTGCCCCTATTAATAATAGAAATATTAAATAAAACAAAATGCTTTTTGCATGTAGTCCAAAGTCTGATTAAATTATAAGTTAATATAAGATAACTGTGTGGGGCAGTGTCAATTTTGTTTTATGAAAACATCGCCTTTTGTTTTAATTAATATTCCTATTATTAATAGAGGGAGTGGGGGTAGCTCAGTGGTAGGGCACTGAGCTTCCAATGCAAAGATCCCAGGTTTGAACCCCGGCTCGGGAGACCCTTCAGGGGCACACCCAGCCTCTATAATGTGGATAACCTTAATTAAATAATTGATTAAGGGGGAAACCTGGCGGTTAAGCGTGATCTCGGTCAAATCACCTCCTTGCATAACCGTCGACCTAGAAACAGTGCTTTCCCTAAATCGTACTGAACCCCAGACCCTTCATGGGTTGTATTGGTACAGGTTTATTATTAATAGGGGCACAACTTATATGAATGAAGAGAGTGCATGGAGGGGGGGAGGAGAGAGGGAATGACCTTGCTAATGACATTAGGTTGAGCCTTAGATAATCTGCAACTCACAAGATGTCTATCTATGATTAATGGAGTGGTTCTCTTTATTAGAGACAAAAATAAGTTGGATTTTTCTAGAGCTGTTTGCTTTCTGGTCAGAATTGTTGATGTAGCCTTAGTCGAGTAGTAGAGAAGAGCATATTTAAGAAAATTTGGATAAGATTGTGTGAAGAAATAAGTGAAACTGGATCATTTAGGATTTTGTTAGGTTAATTATTTGAAGGTGTAGTCATGTATCTGGAAATTAGGTCTGATGAATAGAATAGTATGGATCAAATAAAGTTTGATGGAAAATATTAGCTTAAAAAGGAATGATTGATTCCAGGATTCAGAAAGCATATTAATGCTGGAATGATTGAGATGATGTTGGAAATGGCGGTAACAAGTTGGAGTTGGAAATGAAGTTTTGGAGAATTGTTAATAACAGTGTATAACTAGAGAGAGGAAATGAAGGAATGTTGTAAATATTAGTATGTAAGAAGAAGAAAGTGAGCAGGACAATTATTAGCTTTTAGTGTATTAACTGACTATCTCCCATATGGGTTGATTACATACATACATTATACATCAATACATCTATAAACTTGTGTTTTTATTTGCAAAAAGAAAGAATATGAAATTTTTCACCAATCAATTTTTTTTTTTTACTGTATGAAATTGATTTTAAAAGAAATAATATACCATTTCAGTATAACATACATAGTTTCTTATTTATGATTTTAACATGTTGAGAGCCATGGGGCCACTTCTAAGAAAAGTAAAATATTGTAAATGGGCAAACTTTTTTTTTTTCTTTATTTTAGCATCTTATTGTTCCAAAAGTTGGCGTAGGGAGGTGGCGGCCCCATTGCCCGGTCATAGTACCGCAGATAGCCACTGGCCCTCCAGGTTGGGGGAACAGTACACTGACCCATACAGTACACAATCAACAGCACACTACATTCACCCCCACACTACAGATCAAGGTCAACAATAGTACACACCCTAGGGCCACCTTCCCTAGGTAGCCGCTCCGGATGGGGGAGCTTGTCAGGATGCTCGGAGGAGGCAGCCCCACCACCTGACTCGGGGTAGTTGGCTGATAACCAATTCTCCTTAAATTTATATTATCACAAATAGCAGAATGAAAAGAGTTGGATTGTCTTTACGGAACTCGACGCGGCGTGGAAAACTGTTATTTAGAATGGCGACTTGGAACGTTCGTGGCCTGAACGGGAAGGAGTGCGAGCTTGTGGAGGAGATTCAAAAAGCCAAAGTAGATCTTTTAGGCATTACAGAAACAAAGAAGAAAGGAGAATTCATTCAGTAATAGTCGCTTATGGGCCAAACAATAGTGCTAACTCTGATGAAAAAGATGCCTTCTATACAGGACTTCAAAGAGAAGTTGATGACTGTGAAGGCAGAATTGTAGGAGATCTGAATGGGAGAGTCGGTTGTAGCTCCGAGAGATGGCCGGGAACCTTAGGAAGATATGGTGAGCAAATCATAAATGATAATGGCCACCGAATCCTGAACTTTTGTGAGGCAAATGATCTGATGGTAACAAATACATTTTTTCCGCATAAAGAATGTCATAGATTTATGAGAGAAGAAGCGGGAAGAAATGAAAAATTTATTATTGATTATATTTTGGTCAAAAGAGAAGAAATGTGAGGATTAATGGAGGCCAGGGTCAAGCGAGCATTTGAAATAGGCAGTGATCATTATCTGCTGATAATCAATAGATGTTGGAATGAGTTGAAACCACGAAAAAGAAATAAGAACTCCAAGAAAAAGGTCATAAAATCATATCACTTAAAGCAGGATGACTTGGCAGCCTATTTTCAAGAAGAAATAGAAAGAATGGCCCTAGACAACAGACATTGGGACTGCGATGACATTGACAGGAGCTAGGCAGCTTTTAGGAAGATCCTCCTTGATGCATCAAAATTGGTCTGCGGGGAAAAGGGTGTTGGATCTGGTCCTAGAAGAACAGCCTGGTGGACAGAAGACCTAAGAAAGGCCATCAAAGAAAAGAAGAAAGCTTGGAAGAACCACCTAAGTCTTAGAACTCCTGAAGCTCACAAAGTATACAAAGATCGCAGAAAAGATGCCAAGTTAAAAGTGCTTGAAGCAAAAAGGAAATCTTGGGAGGATTTTGGTCAACAACTTGAGGAAAATGGCAGGTAAAATCAGAAAATCTTTTATAAAGTCCTCAAAGGAATGAGGAGGGATCGACCGACTTCACTTAAAGGAATCAAAGATAACAATGGGGAGATCATCTGGCAGGAGGAACTGATTATGGAAAGATGGAGGGACTATTTTAAAGAACTGCTTGAGGGTAGAGATGTAGAGATGTGTAAGACTCAGAGCGGGGTGGAGAATGTTTGGATCGAAGATGACTACATCAGTGAGGAAGAACTGCAAGAAGCCAGGGACAAGATCAAGCTAGGCAAGGCAGCAGGTCTTGATGAAATCAGTCCCGAAATGATTAAGTTCATGGGTAGCAAAGGCCAAGAGATATTCCTCCATCTTCTGAACCTGATTTGGAAGGAAAAGAAAATTCCGAAAGACTGGGAAGTGGCAGTGATCGTGCCCATTTATAAGAAAGGAGATAATAGAGAGTGTGGGAATCATTGGGGAATATCGCTTCTCAGTGTACCCAGTAAAGTTTATTCCAGAATACTGGCGACAAGGATAAGAAGGTTGGTGGATAGTCAGCTCGTGGAAGAACAATACGGCTTCAGAGGGCAGCGAAGTACGCAGGATCTTATCTTCACAATGCGCCAAATTACAGAAAAGACGGTTGAGAAGAATAAGGAGCTTTCTGTCTGCTTCGTGGACCTTCAAAAGGCTTTCGACAGATTGAGGAAGGAAGATATAGAGCGGGCATTGTCTGAAAGAAGGACCGATCATGGAACGATTTTGGCTGTGATGAGTCTCTATAACAAGACCAGAAATGTGGTTAGGACCATGAACCACATTTCAGAAGAATTTGAGTCGACATTAGGTATTCGCCAAGGTTGTAGCTTAAGCCCGCTACTGTTCATAATAGTTTTAGACATGGCACTTAGAAAGGCTAAACTAAGGATGAGGCAGTTCCAGTTAGGACACCGAAAACTGCAACTGACAAGATTCTCTGTGCTGGCGTTTGCTAACGACCTGGTCTTGCTAGCTGCCAAAGATCGAGATCTCCAATACAACATCAACAACCTCCAGGAAGAAATAGCCACGATAAACATGAAGATTAACCAGGGAAAAACTAAATGTATGAGAATAGGGAAGAAGCCCCAGAGAATAATGAGGGTGATGAGAGCAAGTAGTGAGAGATTGGAGCAGGTAGATGATTTCCAGTATCTAGGTTCTCAACGAAAGTGGTTATGTTGATGAAGAAGTGAGTGAAAGAATCGGGGCAGCTGGCAGAGTGTTCTATCTTCTCCGGAGGGGATTTCTGAGCAAAAGAGAGATAACGAAGTGAACTAAAGTAGCAGTCTACAAATCGACCTTTCTCCCTATCCTTTCGTACTTCTCTGAATCGTGGACCCTCACCTCAAAACACAAAAGTCGAATTCAAGCCATGGAGATGCGATACCTTCCGAAGGTCGAGGGAAAGGTCAGAAGAGATAGGGTCCGGAACGACACTGTACGGACTAGCCTCGAGGTCAAACCATCCTAGAGGAGCACAAGCTAAAATGGTTCGGACATCTTCTTAGAATGGATCAAGAGAGAACAGCCAGGAAGACATACGAGACCCGTGTGGAGGGAAGGAGACCTAGAGACCACGCATATCCTGGGAAGACAGTATACAAGAGGCATTCAGGAAGTGAGGTATGGATTGGAGTAAGAGAAGAGAGTTGGCTCAAGAAAGGGAAACCTGGTTCAAGCTCTACAAGACATAGCCCACACTGCGCTGCGGTATTGGGATCAGGAATATGATGATGATGATGATGATTGTTCCAAAAGTAATAATACTCAGATTTGGGATACAAAGACATTATTTTATTAGTTTTACTGCTAATCTAATTATATAAAAGACTGTTCTTAGGTACTGCTCTGGCCTGAGGAAAGGGGAGGGGTTGTGTTATATTTGTTATGATCGACCCAGCCACTGACTGTAAGGCATTTGATATTCATTTAAAAAATTAACTTATTGTGGAAAAACTGTTTACACATAACAAAATAATTTGAAATATATATATTAATGAATTAAATAAAATGGTATAATAATGAATTTGACTTAACTTAGTTTTTTGGTCTTGGTTGTCATTTGTTATTTAGCTTAATTTTCCCAACTTGGATATTCAGAAAACCATTAAATACATTTTTAAAAAATAATTGCTCATTTACTAGGTAATGGTAAAATCAATTTTTTCATGTTGTTACCCAAAAAGTTGAAAATTCAAGTAAAGTTGTAATTTAACGGTGAACAATAATGCAAAAGTCTTCAAATAAAATATATGGAGCAATGATTCTCCTTTATAAACCACCGATGTTGTTGTGTAGAGACCATTCTTAGCAAGAAGAATATATCCTAAATGAAATTTAAGGGGATCCTACACGGTAATTCATGAATGAACGTCACAAGAATGACAAAGATTGCTCGGGATCGCTTTCATCATGAAGACCCCAACACGTTCAATCATTACTGATCATTACTTATCATTGCTGAAGCCAATTTAGCTCAGTTGTAAACAAAGAAACAGCATAGATAAGCTTATTTGGACATTGTCCTTTATAGTATTGGACATCAAGAGAAAAATGGAGATATAATAATTACTTCCTAGTGCCTGAAAATCGTTTAGACCAAAGTTAGAAAAATATAAGTCAACTACTTACAAAAATTTAGGAAAAGTATTGCGAAAATAATCAATTTGTTAAGAAAAATAGAAAAATTAATGACAAATAAACACAACAGTTAAAGATTTTTTTTCTATAAGTAAATTGTGAAGTTTCCACTTTTTTTTTTCAATTTATTGCCTACTTGACTATTTAAAGAAAAAATATTGAAAATGGTTAATAAAAATATAAACTAGGGATATAAACAACTATTTACTTTTATGAAATTATTTACTTAAAAATGAGACCTAGGTAAACTAACCTATCTAGTAGTAAGGTTAGTCTCATAGAAAATCGTTTTGACAAAAGTTAGTAAAATATAAGTCTACAACTTACAAAAATTAAGGAAAGGTATTGCGAAAATAATAAATTTGTTGAGGAAAATGGGAAAAGAACTGACAAATATACACAACAGTTAAAGATTTTTTTTTTTCTTTAAGTAAATTGTGAAGTTTCCACTTTTTTTTTTTAATTTGTTGCCCACTTGACTATTTAAAAGAAATAGTTGAAGATGGTTTATAAAATATAAACAAGGGATATGAAAAATTATTTAACTATTTACTTTTAATGAAAATCAGAAATTTATTATGGTTGTGAGGCCTAGGTAAACTATCTATCTAGTATCTATGGTACCTATCTAGTAGTATGGTTAGTCTCCCCACTACTTTCACCTCAGTCCCCTCTCCACTTCTCGTGAATGAACCTTTGATTTCCGGAGGTTCGGAAATCCGCCATACACCAACATCAGTATTTCATTCACTACCTTACACGATAATTCGGAACACCATTAGTGCCTCAGAATGCAATTCCGAATGACTGTTTAGAAGAGTCCCCTTTAAAGTCAAAATATCACTCTAAAGGAGATGATTATTTATCATTCTTCCTTAGTGGTTATTCTTACATTTTTTCAAATTAATTTCTTTCAGGAAAAACCTCTGGTGTTATTAAATTTGAGGCGGTATAGGAATTAACAAAGATACTATAGCTGACAAAACAGAGTATTTGCTTGGTAAAAACTTGATTCATAAGTGGTGTTGCTCTTATTGTTAGCTAAAGAGTAAAAATTATATACATATATCGGGTACCTGTTTTTGTAAGCTTTCCACTTTATTTTTCACAAGCTCAGACATGGAAACAGTTGCAGCACCATACATTTCAATTGCAACTTTTTCTATTTTCTTCAGTATACTCTCTTCTAAATCATAAATATACCTGTAAAATAATATAAAAATTAGCATTTAATATAAAAATAGTCATACAAAATTACATACATATCTGAAACAAAATTAAGAGCGTTTTAAAAAATTATGACCTACCTGAAATCAAACTAGAACTGTACAATAGTACAATAGCAAAAAATTAAGCAAGTATATCACCAACACAAAAGATAAAATAGATTAAAAAATGTAATTTACAAATTAAACTATCAAAATTTCCAACAAATTTACGAAGGTGAAACATCAAAATAACTTAAAACCAGAATAAACCGAAATATCTCTAACTACAAAAACATAAAAAAACATTAATACAACAGCTTTAGTACACTGCAGTATAAAAATGCAACACAAATTTAACTTCAACAAACCACAAATTATAGGCATAGAACAAAAAAATAATAACGGAAAAGTACTTGAAGCCATCCATATTACAAAAAACAGCAGTATAACAGTAAACTACAAAACCAATACAAAACATCTGGGAACACATTACTCTGATATTCTCAACAAAATCAAAACACTATAAAATTAACAATTCCAATAATTACCAATAAAAACTTACATACCCATACTGAAAGGAAAATAAATAGTCTAGTACAAAATACAAAGACAAACCCTTAGTGGTTAATATAGAAACCCAATTGTTAATCAGGTGATATGGTGGCTCTGGATAACACCTTTGATGGAATGTATAAAATAAGATGAAAGAGCACACATGGGTAAATATTACAGCTAATAAATTCATTAACAACTTTCAGATTAAGAAACTTGTAACAACAGTTATTTTATATTAATTCTTTTATTTTAGAAATTTATATAAATGATTTGCAAAGATAGTTGTGATGATGGGGGAAAAGTTCCCGAAACGCCTTTATACTATAAGCAAAATGCAACAAATACAAAATATGTTTGCTTTCATGGAAGTTTTTATATGCCAACCTCTGACTAAATTCAACAGCTTCCTAACGAAAAAAAGTAATAAAAATTAGCTTTATATCATAACCATAAACTAAATTAAGTGTAATTTTAAAAGAAAAAAAAACTTGGAAATAAGATAAATATGTAATGAAAAGATTACACTTTTTCTGTCACATAATTAAATGAAATTGAGGCACTTATATAGCATACCTCAATACTCCTTTTAACAAAAAAATACTTTTCTAGACAATCTATGGTACAGAGTGGCATATTCTTATTAACTTTATTTGTTCAATATGATGTTAGCAAAAAAGACCCTATTCAAGTATTACTGAGCACTCATAGTTTTATTTCACATCACGATCCCCTCATAGAATTTTCAATTGAGCCTAAAAAAAAAAACGGAGAAAAAACATTTGTTTTCAAAAAGTTTCAGTAGCACCGGAATATATATTGTAGATAGTTTTTCAGTTTTTTGGAACCAGAACTTTTTCCTAAGCCACTTTTAAAGTAAAGGTTTTACAGAACTTTTATTTTTAAAAACTTCTATTTAAAAGTTCTTTCGATTTCCCTGAAAATTCAATCTGAAAAATTACTTTTATTGATAGTTTTTAAAACAAACAACACATTAGAATCATGTGTAATTCATTTAAGACAAATTGTAATTATAATTTAAGCCCAATTAGGGTGAACGCACCAATAATGGACAGGGGGCCGAGTGATGGACTTCAAATGTAAATAATAAGCTTGCTTGTTGATTTAAAGGTCCCAGTTTTTTCCTAGATTGAAGAACAATGGCCTCTATTGACAACAGTATGTACAAAATTCTGAAAAGAAGATTTTAGAATGCCCATCATTGTTGTTTCTATAGTGCTCTTGAGATCGGTGTGTTTCATACCTTCCTACTAACAGTTTTGCTAAGAGTAAGTTGAACATTTATGTTCAAAGGTGTTTAAATTTTAGTTTTCACCATTAAAAAATTCAATTTACCATTTTAGAACCTCAGCTAATCGATTTTAGTATTAGATTTAATTAAAGTTAACGTTTTTAACGACTTTTAGGGCATGTCCATCACAGGATCAAAAATTGACCCAAATCTAGTTAAAGACACCCATGTCCACCCAGGGCTTTGCACTTTTACGAAAATTTATCATGTTTTTGGATTTTCTGAGTCCCGAAACAACGGGAAACCACTTGGTATTTTTAGTTTTTCTCTAAAAACATCTCTTATCAGTGTTAGACAAGGGTGTCCATCACTGGGCCCGACCATGTCCATTACTGGGCACACAGTGTCCATTACTAGACATGTCCATCGATTTCACCAGTTTTACTATAATCTTTTGCTGCTGTGCCACTGTGAGTCGGCATAACCAATAAAATTCTATTGTAGTATATAGTATTTAATTGGACCGTATCCCCGGCCAACTCCTTCCCATTTTATAATTATATTCAACCATCTCCACACCATTAATAGACGTTAAACTTTTACCATAAACCTGAAACTTTATTACAAAAAGTTCCTTAGAACTTTTATTTTAAAATCTTTTTATCCTAAAATGTTTCACAGAAATGGTTAAAATAGATTTTTTTTCCCTAAACAATATTTACAGATTATGAATAAATATTTTCAGGTCATGATAAGAGAGAAGTTTTTGGTTTTGTCTTTGAAATGTCTCACTTGTGGGCAAATAAATATCTAAAAAATTAAATTTGGCACAGTCTTACAGTTTATTGGTTTTCATTGCTATAACTATGTAAAAATCTAAGCATAAAGTATAAACACAAAATCATTAACCGCCTGTTCAGTCATTACTTATCCATCCAGTCCCCATAATATTTTAAATAGTTACTACTGTAAATATGTATATAAAATATTAGATCATTCTTCATTATTTTTACTTCATGTTTATTTTTTATTATTAACTGCGTTAATGGTACAGCGTTAATTTATTTTATTTTTACATTTAACAACGCCACAGCGTTAATTTATTTATTTTTACATTTAACAATAGTTTTATTAATTGTTGATTTGGTTTATTTCATCAAAATGAAATCAATTAATAATTATACATGTATATTATATGTGAATATTAAGTATTATAGGCCATAGCTTATATTGTTTATATTAAATAGGCCAATGGTTTATACTTAAACAACTTGTTATGGATTGTAGCCCTAGCTATAAACAGGTCCTAGGTCCAAGTCCTAAGCCTGTTGACTTCGCCAATACAACAGTCTGACTCCGTCCGTCACAGAGCTCAGTCCTTCCAGTTGTTGCACTGCCCACTGCAGTCCACCTTAGAAGAATTTCTCTCTCTCTCGAGACACGCTCGCCGCTGCCCATTTGCAGTTCGTTTAGAGCACGCTCATGGAAAATCTACACTTGTTCGCTGCATAGAGATAGAGAGTTACGAACATCCTGCTTGCTTTGCGTCCACATAACGTTATGCAACTTATTTATATTGTTATGTATAAATTTTATTTTGGGTCTCTGGAGAAGTTTGTTTTGGTTTCTATTTTTATTGTAATTTTGGACCATAT
Organism: Nezara viridula; assembly: GCA_928085145.1. NCBI lineage: Eukaryota > Metazoa > Arthropoda > Insecta > Hemiptera > Pentatomidae > Nezara > Nezara viridula. The sequence goes on from OV725078.1 coordinate 130,704,445, forward strand.
AAATAGTTTCTTTATTTTTTTTATTTCCATGATCAAGCATAAAAATATTTCATTAAATATTGAATATTTGACCGTTGCATTATAAAGGAAGGAGATGGTCCGGAGTCCCAGTTCTAGGTGAAACTCCTAGCTGAACACACCTCCCTGAAGAAGACATGCAAAGTCGGATCAAAACGTTGGCTTTTAATAAAATAGTTTTGTCACTATTTAGCCTATTTATGAGTGCCACCCCAGACCATCTCCTTCCTTTATATTATTAAATCTTTCACAATTGTTTTATTAGCATTACTCAGCTTGTCTATTTTCGTTCTAGCGGTTGTTATTTTATTTTATATATTTAACATAATTTGGTCCAGTCCTTTAAACATTTATTTTGTTTAAATAAATATTAATCCTCGCGCGGGCTCATTACCGCGTATGGGGAGCGTCCCACGGGTGGCGGATGTGGGGATGGTCGGTGGAAATTTCTTGGAAGTTCCTCCCGGCTAAGTCCGATGGACTCGCTGACCAACAATGAGAGGGGCCCTCCAGACTTGCTGGAGGGAGGGGACCTCCAGACTTGCTGGAGGTAGGGGCCCACCAGACTTGCTGGAGGGTGTGACGTAGGATTGAACGCCCTACTCACATATCTTTAGTTCACCAAACACCACAAAAAGTCATGGATCTCCCTAAGGTAAAACGCTCATTATCCGGAGGTAAACTAGTCCCCCGTTCGGGTCTCCGGGTGGGGACTGCTTTAGGGGATTCATGGTGCAAGTTGAAATATAGGGATTTGAATATTGGTACGTGGAACGTAAGGAGTTTAAACACAGCAGGGGGGCTAAAATCGGTCGCGAATGAGGTAAATGGGTACAATTTGGATGTCGTGGCTCTGCAAGAGGTTCGCTGGCCAGGGGAGGGCTCGATGAGGGAAGGAAAGTACACTATTTGGTACGGAGGAAGCGGGAATCATTGTTTGGGTACCGGGTTTCTAATTAGGAGTAGGTTACTATCCGCTTTGAGGGACGTACAATTCTTTAGTGATAGAATTTCGGTAGCTACATTTCAGGGACGTTGGTTTAAAATCGCATTAATAAACATACATTGTCCGACCGAAGACAGTGACGATGAAGTCAAAAGTGAATTTTACGATAAACTCGAATGGGTTTATGATAAACTACCACGAAACTACATTAAAATAATTGTAGGTGACGCGAACGCAAAGGTAGGAAGGGAAGAAGTTTATATTCCGACGATTGGTAAAGAAAGTTTGCACGAATATAGTAATGATAATGGGATCCGTCTGATAAACTTTGCCATCTCGAAAAACCTGATAATTAAAAGTACGACGTTTAAACATAAGGATATTCATAAATATACTTGGACATCACCGGATTCGCAAACACGAAATCAAATCGATCATGTCTTGATACAACACAGCTGGCAAAGCAGTATAATTAATGTACGGTCTTATCGCGGAGCAGAATGTGGGTCGGATCATGAATTAGTAATCGCGAAACTTCGACAAAAACTTAATATAAAAAAGAGAAAAGAAAACCGTTTCGATTTTGAGAATTTTAATTTGGAAAAATTAAAAAATCCATCAATTAGAAACCAATTCGAGCTAGATGTTAAGAATAGGTTTGAAGCTTTAGAGCTTCCTGACGAGGACCACGAGGATATTGACAAGTTATGGATAGAGATCAGAGATAATATTAAAGCGGTCGGTAACTCGTGTCTAGGAAAAAAGGAAAATAAGAATAACAAACCGTGGTTTGATGAAGATTGCTTAAACATGTGTGAAAAAAGAAAAGCCGCTAAATTAAAAGCTCTAAATAATCCTAGCGAAGACAATCTGGAATACTTCCGAATCTCAAAGAACGAAACGACAAAATTGCTCAAAAATAAAAAAAGGGAGTATCTTAAAAATAAAATAATTGAAATAGAAACTAATAGAATCGAAAATAACGTAAGAGACATGTACAAAGGTATAAACAGATCACGTAAATATGTAGGGCCCGTAACGTCTGGAATTAGGGATGATAATAACAATATTCTGACCGATCCGGCTGACATATTGAATAAGTTTAAGGACCACTTTGACAATATTTTAAATACGGGAAATTATGATCTGTGTCCTCCTTCTGAGTACCAGAGTGCTGAACCATTAATAGAAGGACCTAGTAAAGAGGAAGTTGAAGTAGCTATCGGAAAATTAAAATCATATAAAGCAGCGGGAATCGATAATATTCCTACTGAACTAATTAAGGCATGCGGAGAAGCTGGAGTTTCTAAAATACATCGGTTGGTTAAAAAGATCTGGGTGAACGAGAAATTACCTGAAGAATGGAAAGAATCTATTCTTATTCCGATTCACAAAAAGGGTCCGAGGACGGATTGTAATAACTATCGAGGAATTTCACTCCTTCCGGTATGTTATAAAATATTCACTTTAATCTTAACCAGTCGAATCACGGAATACGCCGAGGAAATTATCGGAGACTACCAATGCGGATTTAGACGGAATCGCTCGACTATTGATCAAATATTTTCTTTACGGCAAATATTAGAGAAAAAATTGGAGTATAACGGTATTGTTCACCAGCTGTATATAGATTTTAAAAAGGCTTACGATTCTATTGACCGCCAGAAACTGTATAATATTCTAATCGAGCAGGGGATTCCAAAAAAACTAGTAAATCTAGTCAGGATGTGCTTGACGGAGACACTCAATAAAGTTAGAATCGGTAATAATTTGTCCGAAAAATTTGAGGTTCGTTCGGGCTTAAAACAGGGGGATTCTCTTTCGCCTGTCCTGTTCAATTTGGCATTAGAACATGCCATTAGGGAGGTAATGCGAACCGAGAAAGGGTTGGATCTGGGCGGGACAACATCCGTGCTGGGCTATGCTGATGATCTGGTACTGTTAAGCGAAGACGTTGAAACTATAAAACTAAATACGACAACGTTAATGAAAGCCGGGAAAGAACTAGGACTCGAAATAAACGTGGATAAAACAAAATATATGGTTAGCTGCAAAAATGGCGATACTACTGGTGATATCGATATAGATGGTAATATGTTTGAACAGGTAGATAAATTTAGGTATCTAGGTTCTACGATAACTAGAAAAAACGAAATTGAAGAAGAGATTAAGGTTAGACTGAAGGCGGGGAATGCTTGTTATTTTTCTGTGACAAAACTACTTAGTTCGCGCCTCTTGTCCCGAAACTTAAAAATTAGAATCTATAAAACAATTATCTTACCTACAGTTCTTTATGGATGCGAAACTTGGCCGCTTACATTAAGGGATGAGCAGCGTCTTAAGGTTTTTGAAAATAAAGTATTGCGTAGAATATTCGGACCGAAAAAGGATGAGTTAACCGGAGAGTTCAGACGGTTACACAACGCCGAATTGCGTGAGATGTATCCGGGTAATATAATTGAGGTAATTTCATCGCGGCGAATCAAATGGGCTTGTAAAGTTGTTGGGCTTAGTAACGAGAGAATTCCTAAAAGGTTAATATTTGCTGTGCCGAATGGTAAGCGTCCGAGGGGTAGACCGAAGCGAAGATGGGAAGATTGCATTAAAGCCGATCTGAAGGGACTGGGTTTGGACGGCGAACGGTGGAGGGAGGTTTGTAACAAGCGATTGGTGGTGTCGGCATCGAACCTTCGGGTTCGCTAAGCCTTATTATTATTATTATTTATTTATTATTTATTTAAATAAATATTAATAATTGAGTGATATTTACATCTTTTTCTAATACAGGTTAGGTCAAAGGTAAACAATGGGGCCCAAAACAGATAAAGATAAAATTCATCTGGCTGACTTTGAAGATGAATTAGGGGAATTAGCTTTACCAAGTCTTCAGAACTAAAAACCCTCCCTACATCCTGGAACTCCTTATTCTACGTTCCTCTATTCATTCTCTTAATACCAGATTTCAACCTATAGACTTATATCTCCCCTCCCATAAAACTTCTTCCTTCAGCAAATCCTTCGTCATTAGTGCTGCTACCTTATGTAACTCTCTTCCTACCTCCATACGTCAATCCTCGTCCATAAATTCCTTCAAACAACTCGTATTCCACCACCTACTCCACATTCAAACTTCCGCAGACATGTAAAATTACTTGGATCTGCACACTGTTTAATTTCAATCTACTGCACAATTGTAATAACAATTAACAGTTAATTAATATGTATTTTTTATTATTCTTAGTCAGACTAAGACCCATAAATTTGTAACTCTGTTATTATTCTTAGGGGAAAGTAGTCCCAGAATAAAATTATTTTTTCATTTTGTATCATAAAATGAACCCTATATGAGTTTTAAAATCATATGTCCAAGGTGGACGAAGTTTTTTCTGAAAATAACGTGTTTTATACCACTGTGCAACAGCGTTTCATTCGACTTTTTAGGTCTTCATCAGGGCTACAAAAGATACAAAATAGAATAGGTACAAAGTAACTTCAATTTAACTTTTATTTTTTGATTGTTTAACGTTCTTGAAAAAAGTTCAGTTAAATGAAAAATAAATAGTAGGATATGCACACCAGTAATGGACATAGCTAAGGAAAATTTTGTCTTTCTTGGCTTATGACGCGCAGTAATTATTAGTAAAATAGACCTTGTTTCTTTTAAGAAATTTTTTATTTTATTCAGTTGAGGAACTATTTGAACAAAGCTCACTGTTTGTTAATAAACCAAAGAAAAAGTAAATCAATAAAAACTTAATTATGTAGACATGGTTGATCATGATATAATACGAGAAGGAGTTGATCAGGGGGTGCGGTCAAATAAATACTAAATTATACAAATAGTATTATTTAATTTTTTTGCCGATGTTTCGACCCACTTAGCAGGTCTTCATCAGGGCTACAAAAGATACAAAACATGGTGAAAATAAAATAAATGAATACAAGTAGATATAAAATAAGAAGTTGTCTGATAAAGAAATAAAAAGATAATATCAGAGATATAGTGGGTGACAATGTAGTTAAAATATCAAGTATTATATATATATAGAAGATACAAACAAAAATGAAAAATAAGTATGAATAAAAATAGAAAACAAAGGAGAATATAGATTCTATATTCCATGTTTTGTATCTTTTGTAGTCCTGCTGAAGACCTGTAAAGTGGGTCGAAACGTAGGCAAAAAAATTAAATAATACTATCTGTATAATTTAGTATTTAATTGACCGCACCCCCCCCCCCCCCAATCAACTCCTTCTCATAATAAAAACTTAAGGTGGCTAGATGTTATATTTAGCTATATTATTATTTTTAGCCAGGAAATATAACAAGGTCAAATCCAACATAGAAACAAAGGTTTTGAAATTAAAAATAGGAATTACAATTATTTTATAGATTAATTTAAACATTAACAAATAACATATAAACATAATATAAAAAACAAGAGGGAGGAAGGAAAAAACCAAAATTAAAGAATAAAATCTTTCATTAATGGCAGAAATATAAAGAATAATTATAATGTAGAAAAAAATATTATGAAAACATACCTGAATGATGATGATTTTTGACAGGCAGTAATAACTGCATTAGCTAAATTTAATGCCCCTTTACCACCTTCGGCCCAATGTTTACAAATTACTGCATCCACCGCACCAGCTTCAATACTTGCACTACGAATAAGCTCACATTCAGCAGCTGTATCAGAGCTAAAAATTATACCAATTACATTATATAATGATAGGTAGATTACTTGTCCAAATAAAAATAAAATTACAACTATTAAATTAACAAATATAAAAAATAGCAATAATGCATTGTTATAAAAACGACTAGCAAACTAATTATAAATAAAAAAAATTATAAAAATATAATTTGAAGACACACTCAAGCTTCTTTTAACCATTCTTGATTTTTTTAATCACAATATCTAATTAATGTGAACAGCACAAGTTAAATTTTGATCAAAATTAAATTGATTGTTTATCCATTTAAAATATATGTATTTCAATGCAATAATGTCAATGGTGGAACAATGGAAACTTAAATCACTCCTCACTGAAAGAACGAAACTTTGATGCTGGTTGTTCACGTATTAACTTTTTATATGGGAGATTCTATCATATTAATTAACTCTAATCTATCACATAAAAGATATTAACTATATTACAATATAAAAAAATAAAATAGATTACAGAAAAAAAACTCTGGGAGATAAACTGTGGTTTAATAAAAATAAAAAAATAATAAATTTTAACCTTTCAAAATATAATTTATTAAATAAAATATATTAATTCATTAAATGCTGGAAAAACAATTTATCAATGAGAAAAAAGTGGTTCTTACGCAAAATAGTTGATGGCCACAACAACTGGAATACCAAACTTAAGACCATTGCTGATATGTTTGAGCAAATTAGGAATGCCTTTTTTCACAAGATCCAAATTTTCCTTTGAAAAAAAAAATTATAAATATAAAAATAAAATAAATAAAATAGTTGATAAATCATATGGACCATTTCACCAGGAAGTGACAATTTGACAAATAAATATATTATATTTAACCAAAAATGTACTTAGTTACTTTTTGAAATAAAGAGATATTATTATCAATTAAATAACAAAAAATAATATTCTCAGTTTGATTAACTACAAGATATTACACTTAATCGACCTCTCTCTTTTTTTCCCTGTCCCACTCCCTCTTCTCCTTACCCCACACTTTCTCTTCCTCCCTCATATTAAGTGTTCTCAGTCATAGTATGGTCCAGGACATAGCGAAATAGACTTACTTATCTTAACTGTTGACTGGACAAGGATGTTTTAGAGTTAATCAATACTGTTACAGAGTAATGCTTAGCATGCACAACAATCAAAAAATTAGTAAAGCACATATTATTGCATGTTCTTACTTCTTTGGAAAAAGAAAATAATTTGATGTCAATAACAAATGTTATTTCCTAAAACTTATTGAACCTACACTGTGCCCTGATGAGTAATATATCCTCATCAGCATTCTATAAAAAGAGCAACTTCATCAAATTCATTATTTTCAGAAAATCCTAAGATTTGACTATTTTTTTCAGTCACTGTACCATCCAAGCTACTTCTTACTTACCTATTATTACTTTATTATCATTATTATATTTAATCTATTTTTCTTTTAATGGTTGTATTATAATTTTAACACTTATTTATTTTAACTTTGTTTGAGACCATGATGTTTTCTTTTTGTCGGTAAGAAAGGATCACAATTACTAAAAGTCACAATACACCATTTAATCATCCTACTTCTGCCCACTTACCCTCTGCTTCCTCCCTTCGAAAATTTTTACCCTCTTCATATCCTTCCAACACCAATTCCCACTCCCACTTTCACTCTTACTATCACCTCCTCATTCTCACTTTTTATCTCCCTCTAATTGAAATCCATTACCTCAACATATTCCTTTTTTAAAGGAAGGCCTGATACTACAGGTGGACCACCTCCATGCATTTTTAAAGCTCTGATTGTTGTCACAAGAACTACAGCATTTGGTATCATCTGTGAGCTACGGCATTTTATATCAAAGAATTTTTCCATACCTAAGACAAGAAATTTATAGGTTAAAATCATGAAAAATAAACATAATTGTGTTAAAAAATCAAAGCAACACACAAGATTGCTAGCTAAGGTTCTCTAATTTTTTTTTTTTTTTTTTTTTGGCTAATTGTGAAGTCCTATAACTTTGCCCACTTTGTAATAGGGGTTGTCAGATTCCTGGCGAGCAGGAAAAATCTTATGTGTTGTCCATTCATTTTCCTATTACTATAGTTCAACTATAATTAGTTGACAGCCAGATGGCGAACTCGTGCAGCAAAAAGTTGAAACTTTCCCTAACTCTTTGATACTATTTACAAAATATGTACATAAATTAGAAGATTATAATATCATTTTTCGGTGTATATATTTGTAAATATTTTTTGAGTAATAACAGAGAGTTAAGAAAAAAAAATGTAAGTTATAACTTTATACCCCATAAGTTAAGCCTCATGCTGCCAACTTATCACGGTTAACTATAAAAAGAGGACATGTCATTTCTGATATGTAGTTTTTAAGGAAGTACTGTTTCTTGATCAACGATTGTGTAAAGTGATTTGATTGAGATCATGTTCAACTGTCAAGTATTTCCCCTTAATTAAGAGCACCCACTTTACAGAAGCTAGGTGTTCCCCAAGACCGTCTTCTGACCCCAGGATGTAATGGAATAAATAATTGCCAAAACTAGACTAAAATCCAGGACCGGTAAAATAGGATCACAGTGGCTTATTCTGTTAGCTACCCCATTCACTATTTGACTTTTGGATTCTACAAATCTTAAAAAGTAAAACGTAAAATTTTATGCGAAGATTCAATTTTTTTTTTCTTGCTCTTGATAGACAAAGATTCATTATTGAAAATAATCTATTTATTATTAAAAAAAAATGTTGAAATAACCACAAAAAAACTGTCAATTATTATGGCTTGACTACCTCATATCGTTATATATCAATATTTAAAAAATACGTAAAAAAAAATAAGTACTAGTAAATGGAAAATTGACAGGTTTAACATATTTTTTAAAGATGAAAAAAATGAAATCAACTCCATACCAATATCAGAACCAAAACCAGCTTCAGTAATAACGAATCCTTCTGGCCCAATAAGATTCATCGCTATTTTATCAGCAATGATAGATGAACATCCATGAGCTATATTTGCAAAAGGACCAGCATGTACTAAAACAGGAGTACCTTCAAGGCTTTGCATCAATGTTGGTTGAATTGCATCTTTAAGTAACACAGCCATTGCCCCAGTAGCACCCTAAAACAGTTTTTTGTTTTTTAATTTGTATAATAAGCTAATAAAATTATTTAACTAATCATTATTAAAAATTATATCTAATGATTGATTAAATTACATACCAAATCATCAGCAGTTACAGGTTCACCATTTTTATTCAATCCTACAACTATACGTGCCAGCCTATCTTTCAAGTCTTTGAGGTCACTTGCGATAGCAAGAATCGCCATAATTTCACTAGCCACAGATATGCTGAATGAAGTTTCACGAGTAAAACCTTTTTCAGTAGGAGATTGACCAATGGTTATTTTCCTTAAAAATCTATCATTTGTATCAATCACTATAAAAGAAAAAGTAATAATAATATTTTATTATACTAAAAGTAAAAAAAAAAAATTAAAATAAAGTAAAACATAATAAATAAATAGAACACTATATTTAAATATTGAAAAGGAACCAAGAATGTAAATTACCATGCATTAAAATAAAATAGAATTATTGAATCTGATTAAGAATTAACCTCTATTCCAAGATATAGTGGAAGGATCAATATCAAGCCTAACGAATTGCTTAATTTCCTCATCAGTAAAAGAATCAGGATCTCTGTTTTCAATGCCAAGCTTTTGTAATCGCCTAACTTGACATTTGGAAAAGGCTCTTTTATTTTTAACCAATGGTACCAAATGATTGAATAAACTTTTATCTTTCTGTGTAGCTTCATGAAATATTCTAGCTTCTATTTGAGCTGCCAACAAATTGTTTGCTGCTGTTACAGCATGAATATCTCCAGTTAGGTGCAAATTAAACTCTTCCATTGGAATTACTTGAGAATAACCACCACCAGCTGCACCTCCTAAAAAATAAACATATAACAATATATTATGGGTGATAAATATTCAGGACGCAGTCATTATAAAGTTTTTATTGGTGCCGACATTTCAACCCAAACACGTGTGTCATCATCAGGACGTGTTTATATAACAATGTGTGTGTGCATATAAATAACAATATAATAATGAAAATAAGTGTACACTTAATAACCTACTAATAAACTATAACTATATTTTCATTAAATAATAATTAAGATTTTTTAACCTAAAAGATTGTCATTATAAGAAGAACTATAATTCTACCATTTTTAAAAAATGAATTAATATTTTTCAGCTTTAGTTCTAACCACATTCACTTCTTGATTGATAAATTTTGAAAAATAAAACAATTAATTTTAATAAACTATACTGGAAATTTATAGTACCTAGATTATATCTAGGCTCCTAATCACCACCAACAACTATCTATCTCGTTGGCGCTACAACCTGAGGGTGGGTCTTGGCCTCCTCAAGGAGCTTACGCCATCCATCTCGATTTATTGCCGCAGCTTTCCAGTTCGGTATTCCTAGTAGCCACCATGCTATCTAACCATCTCAGCCTGGGTCTGCCTCTCTCTCCTCCTAATGCGGTCAATCATATCCTCAAAGACTCAATGGAAATATCACCCTCCTCTATCCAAATCACATGGAACCTAACCTTTTTTTCTCACTCAACCTGGCAGTGAGTTAATACGTTTGGGTTCTCGTATGCCCACTGCTACCAATAAGCAACACTTTATTAATAATGTTTTATTCTTTGTTTACATGATTTTAGGAAAAAGTTTTAATTTTTGGAACATAAAACTGGGTTAACTGTGGTGCACTTTATGATGTGGCCGCAACTTGTCTGCACCGCATTCGTCCGGTCCTTCCTCAGTGTTCTTCGGCCTCCTCAGTAGGTCTCCTTACCGCTCCCAGGGAGAAATGTGCAGGGCTGATCATATCTCTCCATCCATACACAAACTCCCGAAAGAGTGGGTAATTTTCCTTCTCCACCAAACAGAGAAAATCTTCTTCTGTCAGGCTATACATTCCCATCCCTCTTAGCAATGTCGCACGGCATCCCTCCATCTCAGTGCAGGATATTAGGATGTATTCAGCCGTCTCAGGGACCCCGCAGGGAGGGCACTGGGGGTCGATATTCTTTCCATGGGCAGCAAGTTTTCCCCGGAACCCTCCATGTCCTGTGAGCACCTGCGAGACCCAGTAATCAGGGAGGACCCATACCGCATCTAATCTTGCCTGGACGGTGAGGAAGAACTTCCTGAGAGTAGATCCTTTTGGGCTTTTACCCACTGACTGTTCTACTCTTCAATGGAGTCCTCCCTGATAATCCTTTTCCATTGTTTCGGGTTCTCAACTATTTTCTCATGGAGTTCCTCAGATAGTGTGTCCAGCCCCTGCCTCTTGAAGTGGAATTTGGTGGTATCTTCCTAGAGGATTAGTTCCAGGGGCATCGCTCCGGCCAACACCTGCACCGCTTCGTGGGACACCGTCCTGTATGCCTTTGTTATCCTCAGCAGGGTGAGTCTCTAGATGGTGGCCATCTTCCTCTTCTGGAGCTTATCCAGGCAGCAGCTCCAGGCTAGGGATGCGTACCTCAGTATACCCAGCACGACCCCCTTGTAGATGACACTGGTGGCCAGGTACCTGAGGCCCCAAAAAGCATCCCCTATCCTTGTCAGGCCATTTAGTGACAGGGTCACCCTATTTCTGCAGATGTTCAATTTGGGGAGAGACATTAAACTTCGTCTTGAATCTCACGCCTAGGTAAGTAACTTCCTCACCCAGGGGGACTCTCTCCCCTCCGACTCTAAGGCTGATAGGGTGAGCCGTATCTGTGGAGCCTTTCAGCAGCATGGCCTGAGTTTTTGCTGCCACCATCTTCATCCTCTTCTTTCCACACCATCCTTCGACTATGGTGGCACCTCTCTCCTTCTGCCACCAATCTCGCCCTGCTGTTCGCTGCCACTACTACGACCAGGTCATCCACATATGCTATGGCACCAAAGCCCCTCCACCTCCAGTTCCCTCAGCAATTGGTCGAACACTAACTTCCACAGGGCCGGTCGCAGAACTGAACCCTGTGGGCATCCTCTTTCAATCTCTTACTCGATCTCATAAAAGGTACCCCTTATCTTGACTCTCCTGTGAGCCAACTTAACCATCCAAATTTTATGAAGACAAGAATATTTAAGTCATTATACAGAGTGTATAACTCCTGGTTACTTTGTCTCCTCCAAACTTCTCCTTTTTTCACAGGGCCATATATTCTTAGAAAAATTTTCTGTTTGAATATAAGGAGGCTATTTTCATCAGCCTTTGTCATCGTCCATGTTTGTGAGGCATAGGTAAACACCGGCCTAATCAAAGTTTTATATAATCTTGCCTTTGTTTATCTTGTAAGTAGTTGGCTCCTGATCTGCCTCCTTAAACCAAAATAGAAACGGTTGGCTGCCACTATCCTCTTCCCTATTTCCTTCATCATTTCATTTATTGATGTCATCAGAGATACGAAGTAGGTAAACTCCTGTACTCTTTGAAATTTATATGGGTCTATTTTTATAAAACTATCACCTTGCTGAAATCCATCGGCCTTTACCACCATATATTTAGTTTTGGCCTAATTTATCTCAAGTTGCAATAGCACAGCTGCCTGTTGGATTGCCAGAAAAGTGTTAATCAGCTCAGATTTTGATCTCGAAACTATTTCAATATTGTCAGCAAAGCCCAAGATCTGGACACTTCTGTTGACAATAGTTCCCCTTATTTGTACTCCCGAATCTCTTACTTTAAGCCCTAAAATAAATAGCAGACATGTCAACCCATCCCTCTGTCACAGACCCTTATTGGTCTGAAACTCACTCAAGCACTTTCCTTGTATTCTAATGACATTCCTCACATCGCAGGGGATCTACGAGACTGGCTTTCATGCTGAATCCCCCCCAAAATGGTAAAATATAACCATGTTTTATAGAAAAAAAATATTAAAAACTACCCCTTTAAGTATTATTGTTCATTTAATTACATTTAATAGGATTTCAAGAATCGCTTAAACAACATTTCATATAGTTAGTTAATTTCTTTCTTTTTTTTCAAATTAATTATTGTTACACATATGAAAAAAAAGCTCTCGGGCTGAAGCCCCCAAAAATTAAATCCTGGATCCGCTAGTGCCTCACATCATGCATGGTCATCTTAACAAGACAGATAATCTTTCTGGGAATGTCAAATTCTTCCAGTGCCTTGTAAATTTTGGAGCAATTAATGCTATCGTACGCATTCTTGGAATCTACAAAAAGATGATAGGATGTAAAGTTATATTCAATCCCTTTCTCCATGATAGTCCTCAGGGAAAAGATTTAGTCTACTGTGGATTTCCCACTTCTAAAGCCAGTCTGCTACTTTTCTACTATTTGTTCGGCATAGGGACACAATCGATTGAAGAGAATTCTGGAAAGAATTCTATATGGTGTTATTATTATATGGTGTTGGTAGGAGCGATATAGTAGGACTTAAAAAATAACTTAAACACCATTTTATATAGGTGGTTAGTTTCTTTCTTCTTCTTCTTCTAAAGTAATAATCCTTATATATTTTCTTTAAAAAAAACCTTTCGGGCTGAAGCCCCCCAAAATCAATTCCTCGATCCGCTAGTGACCACAGCCAGACTCAAACCCAGGAACCAGAGCACAGGAGCATTGTTCCTTATTCACTCAGCTCTCCAGCTCCCCTCAGCAAACAATATATATATAATAATTCATAAACAATATTAAAATAACTTTAAAATATTAAAAACTCCTTTTTTAGCCCCAATATAAATTATAGTTTATAGATATCTTTTGAATATAAATACACATTCCCAGTCACAAACTTAAAAATTTAGTAAGGACTTAAAAAGGAAGAGTTACAGGTAAAAATGTTTACCTTTTATTCCAAATGTAGGACCCTGTGAAGGCTGCCTCACACAAGCAATAGCATTCCTTTCCTTTTGGCTGACAAGGGCTTGAACTAATCCTAATGTTGTAGTGCTTTTACCTTCTCCTAACGGTGTCGGGGTAATTCTTAAAGAACAAAGAAGATCTAGTTTAGTTAAGAAAAGAATTTACTATTAAAGTAATAACTAAGCGGCAATTTATTTATTCATGAACCTCATTCATAAATATGAATATATAGACATTTCCAACTTCAAAATAAATATAATGAATTTTTGATTAGTTACATAATATAAAGATATTTAGCTGGATTTTTATTGAATAAATGTTATAATTAGTGCTTCCGACACTACTTCCCTATTAATTCATTTACATTTTGATATTTCATATCAAGAAATCTTGAAGTGTACTATTTTATATTATTTTCATTGTATAAACTAAGGAGATTTTAAATAAGGATCGATAGGTTATATTATTAATGGAGCTATTTTACAAAATTTAATACAATTATCTGATAAACCTAATTTATAAATAGGGTACTTGTATAGAAGAAAAAAAACTGCATAAATTTGAGTTACAATAAAAATAAAGTGATAAAAAATGTATTTGAGAATGAAATTGCATTTTTCAAATAAGAAAAAAAAGGTGTATATTAGCAAAAAAAATTGGAATGACTGCCAATGGAAGTTATAATAGAGACTGGGGGCGATGACGGAGTCGACCATAACATGACGTGTATGGCTACCAAATACAATGCCGACAAACATATCTCAACCCTACTTCCTAAACATGCATTTAATAATTAAAATACATTTTAAAATAAATATTTTTATTCAGAAAAGATAGGATGAGAGAAAAAACAAAGATATTTATTGAAAGGAAGTTTTGAAGTTGAAAACACTATTTTAGCACTATGCTAAAAATTATAACATACTCAATGGTATGATCTAGTGCTGGCAGCCCATGACATAGCGTAGACATACTACACTCTCATGACATAACTCTGTCTCCACCACTTTCTTTAACGTTAATTATTTTTACAAATATGCATCAGAAAAATTTAGGACTTCTTCCTCACTGACAAATACCAATTAAAAAATCATGTAAGTATCCAATTGTTTTAAAAATTTTAAGAATATTTTATAGTAAGAATGTTCTTATGACATCTGACAGTGAGAAACGTGTAAACCTTTAGAAGAGATGATTGTGAATTAATCTTACACTCGTTGGTTTGAGTTTTAATGAGTTCATGTTTCATATAATTTTGTCAATATCCCCTCATGATTAATGATATCATGGAGTGAAATTCCAGTGGTTGACTTGGCAGATTCATCAAACTAATTGGACCTTAATTGATAAGGACGAGAACTCAATGAACGTGACGAGGAAGGAAAATGAGTTTAATACTTCTTTACTCATGAGCAATTACTTCTAGCATGTGTCCAAGATCAATGTATTCATTGATGAATTTATTGTATTAAATCTTTAACACTTTGACCAGGGGGGTCCCCCGTGCGGACGGAATACCTGTCTTCTGGCCGGCGGTTGGGTAGCTGGTGTGGTTGGGATACCACAGGGTTGTCTATTCACTTTCGGTTATAGAATTTTCATACTTCATTTTGGCTTCGAAATCCTCGATTATCTGGAGCTTTTGAGACTTCTGTATCCTTTTTTTCCTCTGGTGTAAGCGTTTTCATTGTTTTCTCAAGGCCTTATATGTCTCTTAAGAGCCCCTAGTGTTTCCCTGTATGGTCAGCTTGCGAGCTTCATTCTTGAGGGCAATTATAGCTCCACATTCCTCATCAAACCATAGTTCCTATTCCTGGGTCTTTGAGCTTTTCAATATTCCACTTGGGCTGAGGTACTATTCTTTGGTTCCGGACGGAAGAGACTCTAGCCCTGATTCGAGATATGGCCAGATAGTGGTCTGAGTCGATGTTCGCTCACTCCATGGTTAGTCCTCACACCTCATATAGGCTTGATATGTGTCTAGCGCTCAACAGGATATGATCTATCTGATTCAATGTAGTCCCGTCATTGGACCTCAATGTTGCTTCATGTATCCTTTTATGAGGGAACAGGTGCTACCAACCATTAGTCCCCTTGAAGCAGACAAGCCATTCAATAGATCATGCAGACTGTTCATTCCAATTGTTTGTTGATTTGTAGGCCATTTCCCCTTTCGACATGGGCATTTAAGTCACCGATCATAATTTTTATGTTTGATTGTGGGCTTGGGTCAATGCTCCGCTCCAACACGGAGTAAAAGGCATCCTTGTCCTCATCTTCTGAAGGTTCTGTCAGTGCATGGATGCTCCATAGGCTGTAATTGTAGAATTTGCCTTTCATGCGCACGTAGCAGATTCTGGGGTCAATTGGCTCAAAACCAATTATTAACTGGGAAGCTATTCTGCCAACCATGAAGCCAGTGCCAAAGTGCTGCAACCTTTCATGGCAGCTGTAGTACATGGTGGGGCCACTCTTATTTAGAATTCCAGTCCCCGTCCACCTTACCTCCTGGATTGCAGCAATGTCTACCCCGAAGTTGTTAAGTTGGGTTAAGAGCAGGTGAAGTGCTCCAGGACGATATAATGACAAAGGTTCCAAGTTCTGAGTCGAAAATCAGTTATACAGGCGTTAAGTCGTTTCTGTGAGATCAGTCCGGCTTTTTTCTTTTTCAGGATTCGTAGTGTTGATTGCTTTCTGTGGATGGGTTACCAGCCCAATGCATAACCCTCAACCTGGAGGACCAGTCTTGCTAAAGTTGATCCTTCTTTGAGCTGCAAGTAAGGCTCCCCTTTTGCTTCACGGCCTGAGATGGTATTGCAGCCCCTATTGACCTGAGATGAGCTTTCTTGTCACCCCATTCAGGCTACAGGAGGGTCCCTCTTCCCAGAGGAAAGAAGAGGAAGGGTTCTCTTTTAGTCGCCTCTTACGACATGCAGGATCTTATTTATATTCTATTTAATGAAGAGAAGGGTAGTTGGGGTGATCAGTGAAAGTAAAAATGGTAAAAATAAATAATAATATTTATTTTTACTTTGACTGATCACCCCAACTATCCTTCTCTTCATTATTCACTACAGTCAGCCATCAACCCACAATTATATTCTATTTAAATGTTTTATACATCAAATAAATGTTAATAAGTTAATTTTATAATCTTTTTATTTAGGTTTTGACTGATTGCTGATTTTGGTACACATGAATCTGTATACTAAACAAATAAATGTAAGTTTCCTACATTTTTTAGCATTAGATCTTTTTTTCAATATAGTAGGTGGAGTGAATATACTAAACATATAATACCTCACATTATTTATGTGTATGAATATATATATATTTAACAAATCCACATTATTCATATGATGAATAATAGTTATTTGTTTTACAAAAAACAAACAGGGAGCAATATGAAGTTGCTTGAGTACAAGGATTCCTTAATAGAAAGCCTCATAGGTGATAGTGCAGTCTCTCTTATCCCCGCCCCTGTCACTAGCATCCATCTGCCAGCGACACTTCCACCTCGTAAAAAGATATGTCACCAATGCAAATCAATCCGTAGCTTGGTGAAAAGGACAGCCACATTTTGCCCTGACTGCCCACAAGAACTTGGACTTTGCCAAACTCTCTGCATCAGGGAATTTTAAATTTGCAAATACTGAAGACAACAAAGTATTAAGGGATTGCCGCTCATATTGTTCATTCCCAGGTGCAGACAGAAAGGCATATGTTATTGAAAGTTAAATAAAAAAGCTAAAATGCATTTTTGAAAGCTAAAATCTGGCAGGGTGAGGCAAAATAGTATTTTAAACAAATTTAAGGAGAACAAATTTTGCAACAAACACTTATATTAGGTCACTTATAAAGAGTTAAGTTTTCATTCTATGCATCATTGCTCTAAAAATTTAAATCTTATAAGAGCCATCTTCTATGTGTTTTTTAGTATGGAAGAACCTGTTTTAATTGGCATGGCAACTGCATATTTTCCATCACTGGCCCTGATTGTGTTGAGCTGAAAATATTCCTCGCACTCAGCATCCTCTCATGTGTAAGAAGAACCAGTTAGAAGAGATACTGGTTCAGAAGATCCCGCAAAAATATTTCTATGACAGCTACAGAAGAGTGAGATATGTCTATGCCAACCCCTCCAATCCCCTTAACGAGCTAAGTTCTTGGACAAATTTTAAAATGCAGCATCTTAAACAACCTTTCGTACATGAGATTTGAATTTTATTTAATTTTTAGGCTTATAGGTTTTGACATTTATAAGTTTTGACATCAAAGATTGGATAAGACTTTGATACATACCTTCAAACCTAAAAATTGCAATAGGCTAAAATTTTCAGATTTATTGTAACTAAAAGTATTTTTACTTCAATGCCCTTCTTACATCTATGCAATTCATATCATCAAATGATGTTATGAAATCATCTAAACTTATACCACTTAATTCCACTCAAAGCATAGTGATCTTGTCGACAAGCTATTGGATTTTTGAAATAAAAAAGAAATGAATTTCTTATCTGATATAGTACCTTATTTAGTTCTTCTAGGAATAGATAAAACTAAAAAAAACATTCTATATGGGTGAGGAATTTAAAGAGCATTGTATCTTATCATTACATAATAATTTCTTAAATATATGAAACATGATTACCCAGCGACGACAACATAATTGCCATTTTGATGACTACTAAGGCGTCCCATAACTGATAATGAAATTTTTGCTTTTGTATTGCCATAAGGAATAACTTCTCCCGGAAGTAAACCTATTTCAGAGGCCAAATCATTAATATCTTTAGGTGTCTGAGAATGAGCAATTTCAATGTCACTGAAACAAAAGAAAAATTTTAAGATTATTTAAACATTATTTAGAAAACAAGCTTAAATTCTAATAACAACAACGTTAAGGTTAGGAGAAATATAAGTAATAATATACTGGGGATAATATAAACAATGTCCGATACTTATAGGAAGTTATAGTTATGTAACAGAAACGTTTGTTTATTTATACTATGGTCCAAATTTATATTTTTGTTTTTTTTAAACTGAGAATTTTCTATTTGAATAGAAAGAAATTACTAAATCTTTTAAAGTAAAACTATTCCCGATTACAGCACCACTAACTAGACAAACTTTTATTTAAAAAAACAAGCAGAATTGGTTTTTGTTAAAATTATTGAAAAGGGACTTTCAAATGGCTAACAATGCGAAGTTCTGTTTTAAGTAAAATCAATGAATAGTCCTAGTTTGTATTTATCAGCCTCTAACTGGACTACAGATTATCTACTTTTTGAAAAACTTCCTTGTTTAATAAGCATTAAACTCATGTTAATTAAGCTGAAATGTATTCAAGAATAAGCTAGCATTCACCTCCATTTTATAAAACAATTACACATTGGGCCAGTCTTCCCTACCGCTGATTAAATACACTTCTTATTTTTAAAAAATGTTTAATGAAGGTTTTAAAAAATAAAATACTTCTTTAAAAACAGTTATAAATTAACTTTTTTTTTTTTTTTTTTTTTTTTTAATTTCTTTATTGAGTATTATAACAATCTGTCTGTTCGACATTGGTTATAGTGAGGTAGGATGACATTCACACCATATGTACAAAAAAATAAAATAAATAGAACAAAATAATAATCAAAAGTATATACAATAGACAATAAAATAAAATAACCTAAAAAATAAGAAAATTAAAACTAAGAAGAAAAAAAACACATGCATACCTATATACAATCAGGCGAGGGAACTCCAGGAGAACCCTGTGCTACTCTCCCAACCGCGTCACTGGTACTAAAGCCAGCGGAGATTGGTCGAGAGCACTTTAGCCACATACACTCATGTCTTGAGTGATGAATCTGGCCATTGCCAGAACTCCAATTTATAAAATCTACAAAAGGTCGCGAGGCCACTGCCGTTTCAACCTTCTTGGAGGATCATAGGGATGGGAAGTGCTTGATAGGGATTGTGCAAGAGGATTTGGGTGGTAAGTAAGGTTCTGGTGAAATTTGGAGAACTTTTCTGGGATAAGGTCTAGGACAAATGGGATGTTAAGGTCATGATGTAGGGTTTTGTTGGATACATAGAAAGGAGCATCGACTATTGTTCGAAGGACTTTAGACTGGAAGGATTGGATGCGCTTGATGTTAGAAAATTTTGCTGATCCCCACAGTTCTAGTCCGTAAGTCCAAATAGGTTTCAGTATTGTCTTGTAGATCAGTAGCTTGTTTTCAATGGAAAGTTTAGATTTTCTGCTTAGTAGTCGGTATAGTTGGCCGTATCGTCGGTTGAGTTCTTGTCTTTTGAGTCTAGTATGCGGGTTCCAAGTTAGTCTTCGGTCTAAATGAAAGCCAAGATACCGGACTGTGTCTGAATAAGGAAGCTGGATGGAATTAAAGAGTACTGGTGGACAGGAATTGCGTCGGAGTGTAAAAGTAATGTGTTGGCATTTAGATTCATTAACTTTAATGCGCCAGTTATTACACCAGTGCTCAATCAAGGTGAGATGACTTTGGAGATTTAAGGATGCTATTTCGGGATCAGAGTTGGATGATAAGATTGCGGTGTCGTCAGCGAATGTTGCAAGAAAAGTATCGGGATGAACAGGGATGTCAGCAGTAAAGAGGATGTAAAGCACGGGACCCAAGACGCTGCCTTGGGGAACACCGGCTTTAACGGAGTAGATATTGGAAAATTCTGTTCCACAGCGAACTCGAAAGGAGCGGTCAGAGAGGTAGGATCGGAGGACTAGGTACAAGGACTGAGGTAAATGGATTTTAAGCTTGGAGAGCAGTCCGGAGTGCCATACCCGGTCAAATGCCTGTGCAATGTCCAGAAAGGCACCCGAACAGTATTCCTTGTTTTCTAGGGCTGAGGAAATATGATCAACGACTCGGAGTCCTTGTTGAACAGTAGAATGTTGAGAGCGAAAACCAAACTGATGGGAAGGGATATTTTGGGATTCTATAATGGGTAGGATTCGTTTCAAAAGGATCTTTTCAAAAATTTTTGAAAGGATTGGGAGTAGGCTGATTGGTCTATAGGATGTTGAGCTATTGAGAGGTTTTCCTGGTTTTGGGAAAAGGATAATAGTGGAGTGTTTCCATAACAGAGGGAAGTGGGTGGTGCGTAGGATACAATTGTAGATATATGTAAGGAATATGACTGCTTTGGATGGAAGTTGTCGAAGGATTTGAGGTGTAAGGAGATCATGTCCAGGAGCTTTACGGAGGATTAGTTTTTTTAATTGAAATTTTACTTCGGAAGGATGAATAGCTTTTGGGGGCAAGGAAAGTGGGATTGGTGATGTAAGGAGTTCTTCTACTGTTACGGTGTGGGCAGGATGGGATTCCGGATGTGAAATAAATGTATTGGATAGGTGAATGGCGAACTCCTCAGCTTTATCTTCGTCAGATGCTGCCCAGGAGCCATCACCTCGTCGGAGAGGATGGGAAATGCGGTGAGGATTTAGGATTTTTGTTGTGGTTTTCCAAAGGGAATTGTCGCGAGAAGAGAGGGAGGATAGGTAGGAGTTGAAGGATTGTGATCTGAAGGTGGCTAATTCCAGTTTTAATTGTTTGCAGTAGTAATTATAGGAGCAGCGGTCGGTAGGATGTCGGGATCGTTGCCATAATAATCTGGCACGGCGTTTGGTGCGGATTAGGTTAAGGAGGTGTTGGGGTAGAATGGTCTTTATAGGAATTCTGGAGGAGTCTTTTGGAAAGGAGGCAGTCCAGGCGGCTTGTTGGATTGTGGTAGTAAAGGAATTTACGGCACTATCAAGGTCATCGGGAGTTTTGAGGGATATGTTGAGATCAATATTATCGGAGATTATTTGGCGGAAAAGGTCCCAGTTTACTGGGCCCCTAATGAATGACGGTGGAGAAGGTTTGGGAACAGGTTCAAGTGAAACATTAAGGATTAGAGGACTATGGTCAGAGGAAAGTTCATTTAGACGTGTAATGGAACAATTGAGGGGACTTAAGCCGCTGTGGATAAAGAAATCTAGAAGATCAGGATTACGGTTGGGATCTGTGGGCCAGTAGGTAGGAGAGTTGGGGGAAAGGAGGTGAAAACGTTGGGAATTGAGTGCAGACAGCAGGGTTCGGCCACGAGAATTCGTGGTTCTGGAACCCCATTGTTGGTGCTTGGCATTTAGGTCTGCACCCAAGATGAAGTGATGTCCTAAGGAGTCGAGGAGAGAACTGAATTGGGCATTGGATATGGATCGGTTAGGAGGGCAATACGCTGATGCAAGAGTGACCGGAAAGGAGAAGGTTTTTATCACGATAGCGGTGGACTGTAGGAAATCATGTATTGGTAATGGGAGTAGGTGATGGGAGAGGGATTGGTGTACAATTACAGCAGTACCGGCATGTGCTTTTCCGTCAGGGTGGTCAGTACGATATGTCAGGTATTGTGGTATATTGAAGTGCTGTTTAGTGGTTAGTCGAGTTTCAGTAATTAGTGCCACATCAATGTTCTTGTCAAGTAGTAAAGTAGATAGTTCGTCTGTATGATTTCTAACACCATTCGCATTCCAAAGGAGAATGGATATGGGTTTAGGGATGTGAGTCATTTAAGGATTTTTCAAAGGAGGGATGAGGTGAGATACGAGATTCGTGAGGAGTGATATGAGTGGAGTAACAAGGGATTTGAAATCGGTGAGGAAAGATGCTAACAAACTTGTGAGATCTGTTGCATTTGAAGGAGGAGGAATATGAGGAATTTGTTGTTGGTGGTTAGGTATATTAGGATGAAGAGGATTTTGAGGTTGGGTTTGAGGTTGTTGTTGTGGCAGGGCTTGACATTTATCGGTTAAAGTCTTACCTCTAAGTAGTTGGGAGAATGATACATCATTGTTTACAATTCTGGAAGGCTCTCTCTCTCTTCTTGTTCTTAGTGCTTCATCTTGAATCCGGTTTTTCTGGTGTCTGGTTTTGAGATTCTTGTAAATTTGGCAGCCTTTGTAGTTGGCCGGGTGTCCCTCCAAGCATAGGGCACATACTGCTGGATCTTGTATAGGTTTGGTGCACTCTACAGATTTGTGCTGTTCACCGCACTTCACGCAACGCGGCAGATGGTGGCAATATGTCTTCGTGTGGCCATAGGTCTGACAATTATGGCACTGCACGATGTCTCTCTTGGGATATGGCTTCTCAACTTTCACCATTGTATAGTATATTCTTGTGATATCATATATTTTTTCGATACCTGGTGATGGCTCCAAGTCCACGAAAAACAATGGTAGTGGGATCCTATTTCGTAATCCTGGCTGTTCCCTGTCCTCCTTCAAAACGTTTGTTACCTGGCGTACATTGAAACCAAGCGTCGTTAGTTCTTCTTTAATAACTTCAGTGGGGGTTGAGGAATGTAAATTTCTTATCACCACTCGTAAAGCTCTTTCCTGCCTCAGCTGGTAAGTGTGAAAATTCGCATTTGTTTCTGATAAGTACTTCACTATTTTTCGGTAGGCTTCTGCAGAATCAGGTGTTATCTTGGTGTCATTGGTCCTGTTAAGGCATGAATAACTGCCAGAGCAGATTTTATTTAGTTGGGTGCAGAACATCTGGAAATTTTTTATATTTTTCACAAATATCGGAGGAGGCTTTGGTTCTCTGGGTATTGCTGCAGACTCCATTACTTCTTTGTCATTTTGAAGCACTTGGTAGGGGTTTGGAGTAAAGAAAGGTGATTCTTCAATCGTTTCTTGTGCAGACGTACCTGGTTGGGGCTGAGGTTCTGGTTCTGAAGTGTTCATTTTGGTCACTGGAGGTATTTCTCGTAGGCAGCGACGAGTCCTTTGTTTGGCTGGTGAGCTAACTCCGTCTGACCGAGACCTCTTGGGCACCTTACTGGCCATCACTTGCTGATCATACCGCATATCATAAGAGAAAAATAAATAAATAAATAAAAAAAAAGAAAAAAAAAAATTTTTTTTTTTTTTTTTTTTTCCTTAAAATAACAAAAAAAAAAGATGCCAACAGTAAATATCAACTGCTCTGATATACACTTTAACTGTATCACGTGAATAATCAGAGAGATTCCGCTATAAAATTGGTAAAAACTGAGAGAGGAGTTGAGGAGACAACCTTCTCATCAGCTGATCCACTGCCTTCCAAATTAACTTTTAATAATAATATTAGAATAGAATAGAAAATCATCTTTATTCTGGAACTAGGTCCCTTAAGAATAACAATATTGTTCATACAAATTAACAATAAATCTGGCCAAAAGACCTATTACAATAAAGAATAACTAAAATATGAGTAATAAAATAAGTATATACATAGCTCTGAGGATATATTAACAAAAGCAGATGTAATAATATTGTAACTGGGGTATGTAATAATATTATAACTAGGGTTACAATACTACAATATTGGCACTAAAGCAATAATATAAAAATAACTAAATGAAATTAGAAAGGAATACTAAATAAATTTTATAGGCAAACCATTGTAGTGATAAAATATTAAAATTTTAAAAAATGACTAAAATAAATATATGACTTATTTACTCTGTTGTTTAAAAAGTTTAAGTGAATAGACATAAAGATATTGTAAAAAACTAGACAAGTATTGTTATCTACCTATGAAGCGATAGATTAGGAGGAGAAATAAAAATATATATATACACACAAATAGAGAGGAATGTGTAGAAGTAAAAAATAAAATACATTTCGAAGAAATACAATCTTATGAATAGAAAAAGTAGAAGTTATTAAATATTCACAGATGGCATTTCCTTAAAAAGTACTGAACCCAAGACCGTTTTTTTTTTTTTTATTCATAGAAATGATAATGCAAAATATATTTTAATAAAATTTTTCTGATAACTGTAGTTTCTATCGGCTACTTCTTAGATGTTCACAAAGCAATAACTATCACAATATTGATCTAATTTCAACAAGTCTAAAAAGAAATCTTGTGGACATATACTAATTTAGAAAATCATTCACATTGGGAATTACTTTATCACAGTGAAAAGAATAGTATTATAAAATAATAATAAAAAAAAAAAACTTCGTTGACCAATGTTTTATAGAAGAATGACAGTTAATTCTGTTTTTAAAACAATTTAAATAGGAACTATATTGGAACTATCGGTATATCAGAAATAGGTGCAAAGTAATTATCTTTTAAAATGAAAAGATCTTTTTAAACAAAAAAATGGTAGATGGTAATGACCGAGCCCCAAGGATCATCCATGGGTGACCTCTGGTTTTGATTACAAATCACAAAAAGATCGGCCCTGTAGTCTTGAAGAACAGAAGATACCGTATGATGAATAGACATATGTTTTTTATTTTATTTTTACGATTTTTGGGTTCTACTTGTGTTGAAATGTACAACCTCAATTTTGAAGTGGATTAACTTTTTTTTCTAGGTCAGTTACAAAGGTTAATTATTGAATTTCCTTCCTGTTTTCCTTATTTATTTATGTAAACAATCTTTTATTAGAAAATAAAACAAAATAATTCTTTAAGAAAATAAATTTGATTACTGTACGAACTAATAAACATATCAATCAAAATAATTAAATTTTATTAACCAGGCCCACTAATTACCTTGGAACAGGAGTTTTAATGGTTAAAGGTAAGGGAACAATGTCCCAAGATGTTGATAATAATTTACGCAGTGTTTTTTTTGCTGAAATAACAGTATTTTTCATTAGCATAGCAACAGTCATAGGCCCAACTCCACCAGGAACTGGAGTTATAAAGGATGCATTATTTTTAGCTTCATCAAAATCAACATCTCCTACTAAACGCTGACCTGATTTTTTTGTTGAATCTAGAAACAAACATAAATGATAATTCTTTATTATTGCTGTGAAAAGCAGCGGCAATATTTTAAAAAGCATTGCATTTTTAATTAATAAAAACAATTCATCATATCACATTTAACTTATCGGGATATTAATCCTCATATTCATAACTTAATAAATAATATACAAAGATACTTAAAATAAAAAAAATATGAAAACATTTTGTTTAAATTATTATCTTATATAAAATTCTAAGAATAGAAGTAAGTATTGAAGTGCAAACAGTAGATTTAGACAAATTTTAAGATAACATAGGGATGTATGTTAATAAAAATAAGATGATAATTTAAATTAAATGTATTCACAACATTTTTATTTTAATTATGAATTGGCAAGATGATTATATCAACTATTTTAACATATTAAATGGAATGTCCTGAAGATAGAGATAAACATCTCAAAAGGTTAAATGTGATACTATGATTTTTTTTTTTATGAATAAGAGATTTTATGAATGCTAGATTTCATAATATACAAAATATCTTCCCAAAGAATTAGAGAAGAATACTAATTTAAATTAATAATTTACAAACATTGAATACCTCACCTGGTATGGAATTAATTCCACAATCAATTACTACAGCTCCTTTCTTAATCCATGAACCTTTCACAAACAATGGGACTCCAATACCAACTACTACAATATCAGCTCTAGCCACCTAAAAATTAAAACAGATACAGTTTTATAAAATTGAATACCTTTATTTTGGGAATCTGAAGATTTTATTTATGAGTAAGGGCATTAAAATACTTTTATTTTAATGAAATTTACAACTGTATTACATGGAAAATATAACAAATAAATGTGACATTGGTAACATGACATGTACAACATGAAGAGAAACTACCCATTGGTAGAACTCAAATGCATTGAAATATAAAAATATTTTCTTTAATAATTCTTCAAAAAAAAAAAATTACCACAAATATGGGTGGTATCACAATTGATATCAATTTAATGCTTATTTTACAATAAAGAAGGTATAAATTTAGTAGCAATAAACAATAAATTTCTTACTATTTCTTCAATATTTTTTGTCTTAGAATGACAAACAGTTACTGTAGCATTTGCCCATTTCAACAATTCAGCTGCAGGAGTGCCAACAATTTTACTTCTACCCAAAACTACAGCATTTGCTCCAACAATATTTATGCCACTTCTATAAAACAAAGTTAACATAGTAATGAAAAAAGAAAACATACTATTTAGAATTCTATATCAACTAAATATAAGTTCATAACAAAATTTTTACTTCACTACTTACTAACCAAACAACTTAAAGGAGTATACAGACTGAAATAATTTGTCTACAAAGAAATAATAAACTTTTCACATCTATAACCTTATTATAATTTCTTCATGAATTCCATTTCTTTCAGATACTGCATGACCCAGATAGATTCTAATTCTCAGGAGAACACTTATATTTGAAGCATGTTAGGTGAATAATAGCACCAAGTTAAAGTTTAGAGACCTTACACCAACGTTAAACATTAAATTAAGACTCTACAACTTCAAATGTTTCTCCAAATTTTAGAAAAAGATGGAATTGAGATAAAAACTAAGGTGTGTGCTTTATATCATAAAATAGAAGTGAAAACATCAACAAGACGAGATTAATAATATGAAATCTGAGTTGTAAATTATTACCTATTAATCTATTATTAGCTATTAAGCTCATTATGTTATTACAGTGCCCTAGGAGCTGAGAAAAAATAAAATAAAATTTTATTATTTTATTTATATTACAGTTTTAGGATTTAGCTCTGCATCTATTTATAAGTTTTTATATATAAAAATATTTATTCCCACAAAATATTTTAAAGTTTTAAAGGACACTAAAAAAAAAAATCATTTTTTTCATGACAAAAATATACTTGGCCCACTTTATTAGAAGCTTTTTTTTTATTTTTTGTAATTTATTATTATACATTAGAATTTGTTTAAAACAATCAGCAATGTTTTTCTTATTATTACAAAATATTAAGAGTTTAAGAGTTTTGAAGGGGAATAATTTAGCTTTTCAACAGTTGTAGTAACATTTATTTAAGAAAAAATCTTGAGGAGTTATGAATGTTTAAGTAAATGGCATGAAAAAAAATACTCTCATAAAATTATATTCTAGAAATTTATATTTTTTATTTCAAAATAAATTCGTATTTGAGAGTTTTAAAGGATACTAAAAACAATCTGAATAGTTTTTCATTATAAAACTTGACTTGACCCAATTTACTGGAAGTGTCTTTTGCTTTTTGTGATTTATTACACATTAGAATTCGTTTAATACAATTTGTTATATGTTTTTCTTATTTTAAACAAAAAAAAAAAAATAAAAAAATAAATTGATATATAATAACTAATCCATGCAGGGGTAAGTCATAAAACAGTTATATACAAAAATATTTTTTTTAAAACTTGTACCACTACAACCCATGAATGATGAACATTTTTGAGTTTAGTGCTCTATAAGGAAGGAAGAATTGTTCAAGGCCAATGGTTACAAAATGATCAGGCCAGGATCACACTCGACTGCCAGGTTTTCTTAATTAATTATTTAATTAAGAGTACCCACTTTATAGAGGCTGGGTGTACCCCAGGAAGGTTTCCCCACCCCACGGTCGATCCACGGCTGATAAAAATTACCTTTCATCAGGTGTTTATATAACACGTTTATATAACTCATACAACGCCGGATTCGAGCCCAGAACCTTGTGTAATAAGTGCTTACAATTTTACCCACTAAGCTACCTCGCTCCCTAAAAAAAATAATACAATTTTATACCTTTTATTTTCTCCTAGAGCTGTATTAGGCTCCTAAGGCCCATTGACAAGAACCCATGGGTTTAATAATGTTTGACTTAGCATCACAAAAAAAATAAATAAAAATCATTAACCACACATCCGTTACATCATGTTCCAGTGGTACTGGTACTGGTGAGGGAACTAATCTGGCAAGAGGGCTACTTGGTCTTTTTTGCCAATCCCAAGTAACTACCAGAGTAGGAATGTCAAGATTCATTTCCTCTGAGAAATGAAAATTATCCCGACTCATGTGGGAATCAAATCCACAACATTCAGAACCGGGAACTCGGGAATCCCACGCTCCAACATGCTCTTCGCCATTTTGTCTTTGATGTTACAGTGGACTCTGGCCACACCCCTAATTCCCACCACACCTCCTAGACATGGTTATTTCACAATTTTAGTTAAATGTGAGCCTTTTTTTATTATTTAAAACGTAGAATATCAATCTTATATACTTTCTTTATCACTTGAATTCTATTGCAGCTCAAATTTATTACAATGCGATTACCAAATTGATTTATTGTAATTAATTAAAAATAAATGTTCAAAAATCCAAATAAAAGATTTCTACTTCAGTATATATAAATACATAATTAATTTTTAAATAAAATTTAAATAATTGTTAAGTATAAAAAAATATTTGCAATATAAGTGTTGAATTAGGTAAACAAAAATAAAATGTACTATTGAAAAAAAAAATTGAAGCCCAATAAACCAGTTTTGTCTTATAAAGTAAAATTAATAATGTTACATCAACTATTATAAATATACATAATATAATAGAATAGAAAATTAATTTTATTCTGGGACGGAGTCTCTTAAGAATAACAGAAAGTAACAGAATAAAAGAAATACATCTGACCAGAAGTACTTAAACGAGAAACTAGATTAAATAAGAAAAGTTTCATAACTAAATAGAAAACCTTATGTAAATTAACAAAATATACCAAAACAAACTAATGGTATATTAGTACCAGTATATTAAAAATGTATGCCATATAACATACAAATAAGAATGAAACAAAATAACCTATGCTTGGCTAAGAAAATAAAGAATAAATAATGATAAAAAGAGATAAACAAGAAAGGAATAACAGTAAATATTAAATAAATTCCCCTAATAGATGAGAACCAAGTAAAATAAATAACATACAGTAAAATATAAAAGGGAAAGTTTTCAAAGGAATGACCATTTAGTTTTGTTATCAGGATCTGAGGAAAGGGATTCATGGAAGTAAGAAGATTTTGCTCGTCGGATCCTTGATTGTGTCAAGTTGCATAGTACTCTAAACACTTGGAAGTCGCCTGCAAGTATAGTACGTCTAAACCGCCTATGGACAGCATCACGTCTCTTCTGCAGATCTTTAATTTTCTGATATATCCAAGGTGCAGGCCGACGACGAAAGGTAGAGGTTTTTATAGGGGCATGGATATTAAGGATATTGAGAAGATTGGAGGTAAGAATATCAATCAAGGAGTCAATGGAAGAGCAGGAATAAATTCCAATCCAGTCTACTGGTACTGGTACTGATACTGGTGGGGGGAACTAGTCCAGCAAGTGGACCTATAGTGGTCCGTTTTGTCAACTCCTGATGGAGTTGGTGCCAATGGGTTGATGGGGGTTGTTGCCAACCCCAAGGTAGCCGCCGCATACTTGGCAGAGTGGGAATGTCACGATCCATTTCCCGGGGCCACCGAACCCTTAAAATTTAAAAAGTAACCTTTTTTAACATTTTTTTATCATTATTTTTTTGTAATGTATAAAAAAATTTGACCCAGGTGGGAATCGAACCCAGTTCAGAACCGAGCATTCTGGGACTCATGACCCAACGTGCCCGGCCATCCCATCCTCCCATTTCAGTCTAAGGATTCAAGATCATGTAGTATCTTTTCACAAGTGAGGTTTTCCAGATGACGAAAGTGAGGGTTCTAGACTGAATCGGTCGAGTTTGGATATTATAGGAAAGTCCCCTTGAAACAGCCAGACCCACCATGCGTCTTCCATATCATCATATTATCATTAGATACATCATGCAGACTGTTCATTGCAATTGATGGTTTGTAGGCCATTTCCCTCCTGACCTGGGCATTGAAGTCTCTGATCACAATTTTTATGTCCGATTGTGAGCTTTGGTCAATGTTCCGCTCCAACACGGAGTAAAATGCGTTCTTGTCCTCACCTTCTGAAGGTTCCGTCAGTGCATGGATGCTCCATAGGCTGTAATTGTAGAATTTGCCTTTCACGCACAGGTAGCAGATTCTGGGGTCAATTGGCTCAAAACCAATTATTAACTGGGAAGCTATTCTGCCAACCACAGAGCCAGTGCTCAAGTGTTGCAGCCTTTTATGGCAGCTGTAATACATGGTGTGGCCACTCTTCTTTAGAATTCCAGTCCCCGTCCACCTTACCTCCTGGATTGCAGCAATGTCTACCCCAAAGTTGTCAAGTTGGGTTAAGAGCAGGTGAAGTGCTGCAGGTCGATATAATGACAAAACGTTCCAAGTTCCGAGTTGAAAATCAGTTATACAGGCGTTAAGTCGTTTCCGTGAGATAAGTCCGGCTTTTTCTTTTCAGGATTCGCAGTGTTGATTGTTTTCTGTGGATGGGTAACCAGCCCAACGCACAACCCCCAACCTGGACGACCAGTCTTGCTGAAGTTATTCCTTTTTATAGCTGCAAGCAAGGTTCCCCTCTTGCTTCAGGGCCTAAGATGGTATTGCCGCCGCTACTGACCTGAAACAGGCTTTCTTGCCACCACATTCAGGCTACAGGAGGGTCCCTCTTCCTAAAGGAAAGAAGGGTTCTCTTTTAGTCGCCTCTTACAACACGCAGAGAATACGTCAGGGAAATTCTAGGCCACATCCCTGCAGGGCTATTAATAATGATGGTCTATATTTTACAGAAGAATTTTAATATATACTGAAATTTAATAAAGCTTAATTTATCTACAAAGATTTTTGTAACAACCTAGTATAACTTTAAAGAAAACAATAACCAATTACCATCTATTGTCAATATTACACTTCATTTTCTTTAATATTTTCAGACGAAATCTAATGTTGTAAAAGTGAGATAAAACAAAAATAAAATGTTACCTTCTAATTAACTCCATCACACCGTTAGGTGTACAAGGCATAAAACCACTCAGGTCACCAATCGCAACTTTCCCTTCATTAATTGTATTCAGCCTAAAAACAAATAAAGACTTCAATTTATTATTACAATTCCCAAAACAGCCAAAATACATTAGGATATAAAATTATACTTATACTTTAATTTAATAATAAATATGTTTGATTCAAACCAAAATTAGATGTGGGTAATACCGAGTATTGATTTTACAAATTGGATCGCAACTCCAGAAATGAAACCATTACATTAGGATAAGCAAACATAATTTTGTCAAATTGTTAGAAAGATGTGAACATACCTGAAGGAGAAAGCCTACACTTCTTTAATGGTGACAAACTGTTTTATCAACATTCACTGATCAAAACTTGCTCATTTAATAATTTGGCTTACATTTCAGTCAACAGAATAGTAGAATTTTAAACATTTATGACAATCGAAAGACAAAAAATAAGAACAGAAGATTAAGGCTAATATAGTTCACTCTAATAACTCGAACCTCAAAAACATAAAATTCTTTGAAAGCACGATTTTTTTTTTAATAGTTGAGAAAATCTAGTATAGTAAAAAAAAATTGAACATAGCTCTAAACAATTTTACCAATAAAAGCAAAAACTAAAAAAAAATAATGTCTTCAAAACTATTTGTAGTATTCACTGTGGATTGGAGTTTGGCACTTTGTGTGCAACTAATGCAAGAGAGCAATGAATTATGCGAATGTTGGTCTATTGTGTATCATCTCTACCCCACAATGCAAGAAATTTTTATACATTGTCAACTTCTTTTTCAATATTTAAAAGTTTCTTAGTTTTATTTAAGTCTTTTTGTTTTAAGTTTTCATATTTCAATTTATATGAGAAACTTAGATTATCAAAACCACATCCGAGGGGCATTTACAGTATATTTTGCAGAACCAGTGGGTTTATAATATCGACACGAACTAAACAGGTATACAAAATTAAAATGAAAACATGATGCATGCTAAACTAATACAAATTAAACAAATATTATTATATGTGCTTGTAGTAGTATTATTATAACTTCACAAGACTTTCACATCTGAAACAGATTGTTCACACAAAGGAATAAAGATGGGTAAAAATAAGATATAGACTTAGTGAACTCGCTGTACTGGTATGTATGTAGAAAATGAAGTGAAGTAACTTAATGATAACATAAATCCAATAATGAAAATAATTAAGGAACCTAAATGAATTTAAATTAATTGTAAATAAAAGGCACAAGCATAAGTAATATGGCTTCTATTAAATAATATAACTACTATCTACTCACAAAGAGATTTGAAAGAGAAGAGGATTGCATTGGTGATATGGGCTGAGATGGAGAGTAAAATACCATCTTTATAAGGAAGTCTTGACTGGCAACATATCTTTAACAAATTGATTTCAGACCAATATATTTATATAGCACATTGTTTCCAAGATAAGAAGTTATCGTTTTGTTTTGGAATAAAACGAAATGGACCTATGGGTTTGGCTAAAACCCACAGTGATGATTGTTATTATTTGTTCTTACTGAATTCAAGGTTTTATTTTAAAAATAAAAAGGAAATTTCATATTACAACATATCACCAACTATTTTCTATATTCCTTATGAACTTGATATATAAATCCTTCACTCTAGACACACTGGAAAATATTGTGGATGACACATATCCATTATCACATGGCAGTTCTGCACGATATAAATTTCATATTTTCTTAATAAATCATTTTTTAAACACCTTGGGTAAATCACAGGTTATGGTCATAGTTAAGAAAGTTAATTAAAGCAAAAAAGGGGTATCGCACCTACTTTATTATGACTAAAAACTCTCAAAAACTCTGCCAGCAATAACATCAAAATATTTCAAGTGAAGAGGCTTGTATATTCCACCGTTAAATTTTAAGAGCCAAAACAAAAGCCTATAATAGTGCAATGCACTAAGTGTCAAGACTTGGGGCACACAAAGACCTATTGCCATCATCAGGCTAGATGAGTGAAATGTGATGGCCCACACGCATCTGACACTTGTCAGAGACCTCGAGACCAGCCTGCGAAATGTGCCCTTTGTGGTGAAGAACATTCAGAAAAGTACAAAGGATGCAAAGTTTATAAACATTTTTATAAGGAGAGAGGTCAGAACATAGCTTTAAAAAGCACAAATCGGAAGCAAGAAAGTTTCATCCATCCACCTGAAATGACAATCCGTCAAATTTTCCTGTCTTGCCAAAAACAACTACTCAAAATATTCAACAACTACCTTCTACTCCAAAAGAAATTGATCAACCTCGTCAGGACTCCAGAAAAACACAAACCGCCATCAAGAAGCAGCAGCCTCAACGTCAAGCGCCTCAGACCTCTCAATTCCTAATCTCATCCTCCACGTTAGGAAATTATTGCTCATTATATACTCTGAAGAGTCAAATTACCGCCATAGCATCCTCACTCATCTTCTCCTAATTTCCAGAAAAAAACTCCAGCTTAAGTATCTTCCAATCCAGACCCACCTTGTGCACAAAGACGGATCCCGCCCTCAGCTAACTCTCATAATCCACCCCAAGAACCTATCCTAAATCCACTCCACAATCAACATCCATCTGACATAACTTCTATTCTATAAAACCTATTATCACTCTTCTCACCAAAATTCCCTTCAATTTCTCATGATGAGCACAAAGCCCCTAACTATTCTTTTATGGAATACTAATGGACTGCATAACCACCGTGACAAACTTGACATATTTCTTCATAATAATTACATTGATATTGCTCTATTGATTAAAACTCATTTTACTAAACGGACAAAATTTTACATACGTGACTACTTCACTCATAGATCTGACCATCCAGACAACACCTCCCATGCTGGTTCTTGCATCCTTATACATAAATCTTTACCCCATTCCCTTATTCTTTTCATTCCAACTGATGCCATTCAATCAACTTCTGTAGTCCTTTCAATTCTCCCTTTTCATCTCACATTCTCAGCTGTATACTGTCCTGGTAATTCCATCTCGTATAACCTCCTTGATTCCTTATTCCAATCCCTAGAATCGCGCTTTATTGCTGGAGGAGACTACAATGCTAAACACCAACGATGGGGTTGTCGAACATCCAACTCCTGCGGTAACATCCTATCACGTTTCACATCTTCGAACAATTATTCAATCTTTTCACCCATGAATCCTACTTATTGGACAACATCCCTCAAAAAAAGTCCCAATATCCTGGATATATTTATCACTTCCCAGATTTCCTCCTCCCAAACCACAATCAAATTCCTTGATGACCTTTCTTCAAAACATAGTCCAGTTCTGCTTTCACTACATTCAAACTATGCTCCTAAACCTTCACCTCCTAAATTGATTACAGGACAAGTAAACTGGGACAAATTTCGTGATAATTTGGAAAACGAACTAGAGTTAAAAAATCCACTAAAGACAAAAGAAGACATTAATGGTGCCATAGAAAAACTTAGAACATCAATAACAGACAATAGAAATGATAACTAACACCTTTATCAGTAAGATTAACAATTTGCATAAGACTAACTTGCCAAAGCATATTCGTATCTTATTAAAAGAAAAATGCAGAGCAAGATTGAAGTGGCATAGAACTAGATATCCATCAGATAAAACTCGTTACACCCAACTGACTAACAAACTAAAATCAGAAATTAGGAAATAAAAAATGTATAAATTTTATTGAAAAACTTACACCTACCAACAAATCACTATGTACGACCACTAAAAGGCTCCTGAAATTTGAAGACTGTAATCATCCACTTCTTTCCTATGCTCAAACCTGGTCCAAATCCGACGAGGAAAAATCCCAAATATTTGCTTAACACCTCTTTAAAACCTTTAATCCACATTTCGATATTCTTAACCCAAATCACCTTGAATGTATTGAAGCAGAACTGGATATTCCACTCCAAATATCTCTTCCACCTAAAGCCTTTCATCCTTCAGAAATATCCAATATCATTCAAAGGTTACCTTCCCGTAAGGCTCCTGAACACGACCTAATTACATCCAAGATCCTAAAACTGCTTCCTCGGAAAGCCATCATATTCTTTACTTATATATATAATGTTGTACTTTGATCCACATATTTTCCTGACTCATGGAAATTATCTATTATCAAAATGATACATAAACCCTAAGCCACCAGAATACCCATCCTCTTATTGTCCTATCTCCCTTTTACCTATACTGGGAAAAATTCAAGAAAAACTCGTCCTAAAACGCCTGTACCCTATCCTAGATTCCAATCACATTATTCCAAATCATCAATTTGGATTCCGCAGATGCCATTCCACAATCCAGCAATGCCATCGTATGGTGGATGTTGTCTCCTCTGCATTGAACCGTGGAATGTACTGCACGGAGTCTTTCTCGACATAGAACAGGCTTTTGATCGAGTCTGACACCCCAGACTGGTTTACTCCGTAAATTCTTAAATCCTACATACTTCCTAATTATCCATTCCTACCTAACTGATAGATACTTCAAAGTAAATCACAATAATGCTTATTCATCTCCCTTTTCCCAGTTCGCTGGTGTTCCTCAAGGTAGTATCCTAGATCCTACCCATTACACAGTTTATACAGTTGACATCCCAACCCATCCTAACACTGTCATTACCATGTATGCCGATGATACATGTCTCCTATCCGTTAATTATAACCCAACCATTGCATCCCAAACCCTTCAATCACACATCACAAACCTTGAAGAATGGTGTCAAAACTGGAGGAGTAAAACAAATTCCATCAAATCACCTTTACCCTTCGTCGTAAACCTATGACCTCCTGTCCTACAGTATCCTTTAATAATACACTTATCCCTGTTGAATAAATCCAATGCCTTGGACTCCACTTGAACAAACGTCTAACTTGGAATCCTCATATAAGACTGAAATAACAAGAAATCGCTTGACGTTTCCGACTACTCCAGCACTTACTAGACAAACGCTCTAAGCTTCTAGTTAATTACAAAAGACTCATATACATGATTACAACAAGACCTATTTAGACTTATGGAGATGAGCTTTGGGGCTTCACTAAGCTATCAAATTCCGCTCGTATCCAATCCTTACAATCCAAAATCCTTAGTAAAATCCTCAATGCTCCTTACTTTGTCACAAATAAAATCATCCATAAAGACCTTAATGTTCCTTATCTCTCCAACCTGGCCCAATCCAGATACCTATCCTTCCACAACAAACTTCAGAACCACCCAAACTCTCTCGTTTCTAATCTTGCTTCTTCCTCGATCCCTGATAGCCCTCCAAGGCGTCTGAAAAGAAGATGGCCTCGAGATCTCCTGTTGTAAATACATCTTTAGAGTGCTACCAGTGGGTAGTTTCTCAACAAGTGGTTTCATGTTATTATATTCTTGTGTTCATATTTACTGAATGTATTTTTATTTCTAATACAGTTGTAAATATCATAAATAGTAATAAAAAAAAGGATTGTTAGTTCTTAAAATTTAATTTTTTTAAATATTATAGTTTGCTACTCAGTTTTACCATGTCCATTTATGTTTTTCATGTTAAACAATGTTTAAGCTCTCCAAATATTTTAGTATTTTTGTTCTACATACTATTGTTAATAAATAGTTAAAAATCTTTTTTAGATCAAAAAATTTATTTTTATGATCTATTTCTTAGTAAATTTAGATCTTGAGATCCAGACCCCCGTAATTACAGTTTTTATATTTGTTGGCAGATTCGAAAATGTAGCAAGTCGTGAGGTGTTTCTTCTTGTAAACAAAAATAAAACATAAAGCTGTTTGGGTATCTACTTTCTTTCTTTTTTTAATTTATTTATTTATTTAGTAACTATTCATTTTATTCTCTTGCTTTTTAGTGATAAATTTTAGGAAAATTCTCTGATTTTCTGATGAGTTTGATAAAAATCCCTGACTTTTCCAGAATAATTAAATTCCCTGAATTTTCCTGGTTTAGCCTAACTGTAGACACCCTGCATTTAATAATAATTATTACTAGTATCAATAACAGTAATACTACAGAAGGACCTACAACTGAAAACATAAAAATGCAAACCACAATAAATATTCACAAATCTCTGTATATGTTCAAAACAAATATTGATGAATAATTTTACCCATCTACATCTTTTTCTGGAGAAACTGCATCAGTAATTAGGTGAGAATTTATTTTATGAATAGAATCCAGGGGCATCTGAACTATTACACCATGCACATGAGGATCATTATTCAATTTTCGCACAGCGCTCAGCAGCTACAAAATAAATTACACTTAATATATATATATATGAATGAAGGGAATATATTTTAACCATAAATACAGTCTAATAATATTACTTCAATTTGTGTAGTAGTATTTGGTAATTTAATATGCTCAGCATTAATTCCAATTTCAAGAGCAGCTTTCAATTTCATTCTTATGTATACATTTGAATCTTCCCGACCACCAACTTGCACAATAGCAAGACCGGGCTTAAAACCAGCAAGCTTGTTAGACATATCTTGGACTTCATCATTGAGATTTTTCAAAATTTCCCTGTAAAATAAACATGGTTGAAGACATTTAATGATGGTCCTAAAATTCTTTAAAGTTCAAAAAATATTTAACCTATAAATAAAAATTCTTCTGCAATGTCTGTTATTATTTTTGATAGAGATTGTTTTATATATGTACCTATATATGCATATGGGTATATATATTGCAGGAGGGGTGTTGAATTGGTTGTGTGATTCTCCTTATATGAAAAACAATATGGTTGCTTAGAAGTTAAAATTAATGTTAAGCTTGTGTATCAATGTTCTTTTCCACTGGACTAATAGAGCAAGAAACGGTGATGAATCCTCTATAAACTTAATATTATACATAAAATGTTCCAGTGTCCACTTCATTAATTAAGTATTAGAGGTGTTTAAAAAATTTTGTAATATTGCATTTTTTTTTTAAGTTTGCCTTTCTATGATTCTTTTCTGATTCAATTCGCTTATGTAGATGTCATCTTAGGTTAGAAAAGATATGAGAGCTTTTGAGTAAAAAAACAAAACATTCAACATCACAAAATGGAGTGAAACCTCAACCTCAACAGTTGAAAAAATATCAAAGGATTTCCAGTGATCAAAAAAATATCTTACTTTGTAAATAACATTTCACATCGTCTTATCATACTGCTAGTTTGGAACCAGACTATGATGTCTTCAAAATTTTGATTGTTCAAGTTTTAACATAAATCAACATCATAATGCATCAAGATTTTATGAAATAATTATTAAAGTGATACATGGCACTGATAGGGTTATGTTTTATGAATCAGTTTTAAAACCAGATAAGATTTGCAAAATTTTAATTGGCTGGTAAATTACTCATTTTTTTGGAGTTGTTTCCTTTCAAACTGGCAATATCAAATACCTATTTAATTCATTGGATTACTTCGCTCAAAAAAATAATCTCAATTATGGATTTAAGTTTAATAGTACTAATATCATGAACTCTATTAATACCATAATCTCATATAAATAAAAATATATTGAAATGATATTTATCATATCAAAACAGTTAGTTGAATGGAATAATATAACAATTAGATAGCCAGGTATTAAGATAATTAAAATATATTACAACAAAAATAAATTACATAGAAAGAAAATACATTTATACAAGGCTTAATATAAAATTAATTGTACGAAAAATAAATGTTAACTTACTTAGAAATAGCTGTTCCAGACAGCAATCTTCCCATTTCATTTTCAAATCCAGCCATTGTAACAAAAAAGAATCTCTGTAACAAGACATGACTCTTAAATAGACTTACTTCAATATAAAAGAATTTTTCACTTAATTTATTTATGAAAAATACATAAAATAACCAACTGTATCCCAACCCTTTAGTTTGAATAATCAATAGGGAAGTGCTGTTTCTAGGCCAACAATTGTGCAAGAAAGTGATTTGACTAAGATCACACTCAACTGGTAGATTTTTTCATCCAATAAAGAGTACTCACTTTAATCTATCTGGGAAATAGGAACACAATACCTTCCACACTGAGCTACCTTGATCTCTGAAAATGACACACACATTTGTTTTTCTTGTTGGGATTATAGACCATATAGATCTTTGGTCACACAATATGTTCTTCTTACAGACATAATTGCTTATACAACCTTGGATAGCCAGGAGGAGTGGCAGGTTATCCGCTACTAGTCACCCTATATATATATATATATATATATATATATATATATATATATATATATATATATATATATATATATTCTATTCTATTCTTCTATTCTATATATATATATATATATATATATATATATATATATATATATATATATATATACACACATATGTGTGTGTTAGGAAATTAGTAAAAAGTGATTTTTATTTTATAAATATTTAAATGATTTCAAATATGTTAAAAATATTCGTATTTGAATAATTATTATTGTTGCAAAAATCCTAAAAA
Source organism: Nezara viridula (assembly GCA_928085145.1). Classification (NCBI taxonomy): domain Eukaryota; kingdom Metazoa; phylum Arthropoda; class Insecta; order Hemiptera; family Pentatomidae; genus Nezara; species Nezara viridula. The sequence continues at coordinate 130,744,287 of OV725078.1, forward strand.
TCTCAAATTACAAAAATCTCTTTGTAAAGTTTGTGTTGAAATAAAAGTTAGTTTATTTAAATTTCAGAGAACTTAACTTTATTTTATTTGAAACAAGGGATCAAATATAACAGTTAGTTATATATTGACTCATAACCCGAACATAAGTGATGACCGTGACAGGACCTGTTGAGTACTCCATTTTCTAGTATGTTGACTGAGTTCAATGGAAGGTAAGAAGATGATAAGAATTTTCCGTGCTGACTTTATGAGGCGCGCTAATGAGTTAGAACAGTTGCTCAGTAGTGATATTATTAATTTGGGAGAAATATCCGCTTGCTCAGACCTTCTGAAGAAGTCAGAGATTTTCGAATTGATTCAGAAGGAAATATTTGATCTTTCAATAGAAAATGATGTATCCGAAGAAGAAATGATATCAGAAGAGGAAATGGCGAATGGGTATAGGAAAAGGTATGAGATTGTTAAAATCAAGTACCAGAATGTCATTTAAGGTGGTAAAATTTCAATTAAAAATAACGATCAACATTGTGTTAATTCAGGGTTGGGCAAAAGAAGATTTTGTTTGTTTGACACTCCTTTGAAAGTATGTGAAAATAAATAGACATCATCAATCCATGGCAAGGTTTTTGGTATCAGAGCATTTGAAAATGAAGATGGGAACATATATAATAAAGATGATGCTAAGGAAGATAGCACTAGAACACTTAAGGATGAAGATAAAGGCATATATGCTAAGGAAGATAGCATTAGAACATTTAAGGAAGAAGATGACAACATATATGCTAAAAATGATGCTAATGAAGAGAGCATTAGAACATTTGAGGATGAAGATGAAGAGATATATGCTAAAAATGATATGTCCAGATATGACCTTTCTTTGAAAGTCTGTGCTAGTTTGAAGGAGACTAGAAGGAAAGAAACAAAAAAAGAACAAGAAATGCTTGCTGTAACTGAAAATTAAAATTGCATTGAAGGCCTTATACCAGCTAAAATCTAAAGTCACTGATAGAAATATTTTCCATCTCCTAAACTGCAACCTGACTTTGGTCCAAATATTACTCAAAGAAAATTAGAATTTGGTTCTGAAGTTGTTGGAAATGTCCAGGCAGTGAAAGGAGAAGATATAATTAATTCTTCTGACAGAGCGATCATTTTAGGAGAATTGCCTGACCATTGAAAGGAAGTCGAAACTGATCTCAATGAAGAAATACAGACTGAAGAAGACAAAAGTTCTGATGAGTTAGGTTTTAGACCATTCATTGGTGATCCTGCAAAACAAGTGAGATATGAAAGGGTTTATAAATGGCTTTATAAAGATAGAAGCTAAACATACTTTGAAAGATATTCAACCTAAGAAATTGCCCCAAGAAATAGTAAAAGATAAATATGATGTTATTAGAATTCAAAGTATAAATAATATTCAAAATTCATCAGCTACTGATATGGCTGTTGCTCCAGAACTAGTGCATAGTCCCCCACTACCATGCAAACCAATTTTCATAAAGAAAACTGCTACAAATGAAGACAATGAGTCTTTTTTGTATGAAATAGAATGGGTCAAAAAAAGTACTTCTAAGAAATACATATTAGGGATGAGTCATTACAAATTTTTAGTGTTTACCCATTCCATTCCCCAAACAAAACTTTTCCAAATAATCGATACCATTCCAATGCCGTTACTCTGGAATTTACAACTCAATAAATGTTCGTTGTGATTAGTTACCATGATTCATTATTGCAAAATGTAATATAATAAAGTGCAGTCAATCTCCATCTTGTGCAGTCAATTTCCTAGGCACATTCCTTTACCAAATAATCTATAACCAACATCCGTCTTACGCATACAATCTCCTTAAATTCAAGTCATCTATCAACTCCCTCTCCACAAGATCTCATCCTTCTGACTTTTACACCCCTTTCCATAAATTTGCCTGATTTCAATACTCCTTTATTATCTGCTCCACCACCTTTTGGAATCCCATCCCACTTAAAATCCGCCATGCACTATCCTTATCCATATTTAAAACCCTCTTAATTCAATTCCTCCTTACAATTCAATCACACGCTGGGTAGCGATTTATTATGTAACAAAATTTCATTTTTCTCTATGTATCAATTGTATATATATATATATATATATATATATATATATATATATATATATATATATATGTGTGTGTGTATATCATGGAATGTTCAGAGCTTATACAGACCAGGAGCCGCCCAAACAGTAGTTAATGAAGTAAAAAGGTACAACATACCGTTAACAGCCATTCAAGAGGTAAGGTTGCCAGATGGTGGAAAAACCACTATAGACAGCTACACACTGTTTTGCACTGTGAGAAATGACAAAAATGGGACAGCTGGCACTGGATTTATAGTTAATCCAGCCGCAAGGAAGTCAGTAATAAACTTCACCTCAGTTAATGAAAGGATAAGAGTGCTGCACGTAAGAGGTCGTTGGTTTAATATCACGATTATTAACGTGTATGCATCAACCGAAGAAAAAAAGGATGACGTGAAGGACGATTTCTACTTTCAGTTAGAAAGGACCAAGCTCCAAAATATGACATAAAATTAGTCATGGGAGACTTCAATGCCAAGATAGGTCGAGAAACCCAATTTAAACCGAACATCGGAGGCCAAAGTTTCCACGAAACTAGCAATGACAATGGAGTGAGATGTATTAATCTGGCAGCAGCTTAAGGTATAGTAGTAAGCAGTACAATGTTCCTGCACAAGGACAGACTTAAGTATACCTGGTTAAGTTCTAAAGGAACAAAAAGCCAAATCGACCATGTGCTGATAGACAAGAGGCATCAAAGCTCCATACCAGATATAAGGAGTTATCGTGGAGCAGACTGTGATTCGGACCATACTTTGATTAGAATCAAACTCTGTCAGAGGCTGAAGCGAATCCACTGAATTGGGGACCAAGCAGAAAGAAAGAGGTACGAAGTCCGTAATTTGAAAAACCATATAGTACAAGCTGAATTTCAAATTGAGCTGAAAAATAAATTTGAATCCTTGAACTCGGAAGGCCTCACGGTTGACCAACACAGGGAGGAACTAGAGTCAGGGCTAAAACAAACAGCTAAGGAAGCAATAAGGATTCAGGAAAAAAGCAAAGCCAAGAAATGTTTCACAGAAGCATATGAAAAGGCAGTGGAAGAAAGAAGAAAAGTCCTCTGCTTACAAACTGATCAAGCTATGCTGGACAAATACACAGCCGCCAGGAAAAAGACAAACAAAATAATAAGAACAACCAAAAGAGAATTCCTCAAAGAAAGATTACAAACTATTGAGGAAAACTGGCAGGCTGGAAATATATGCAAATTCTTGGCAGATATCAGAAAAGAAAGGGTAGGATATAAAGCAAGAAATACACAAATTCAAGGGAAAGATGGCAAATTGACGGCATCAAAAGAAAAGATCCTAAGCATCTGGAAGGAACACTTCCAGCAGGTGCTTAAGCAAGGGCACCCCACAAACGAAGAAGACATTGACCATACTGAGGACATCGACCCACTTGAGGTTAAAAAACTATATATTCTGGATGTGAAAATAGCTATCGGCAGGCTTAAAAGAAGAAAGGCTCCAGGAATAGACAACCTACCATCAGAATTGTTCAAGGATGGGGGAGAAGAACTCACAGCCAAGCTGTTAGATCTAATCCAGAAGATATGGAATATATATATAAGCATGGAACACAGGTTTGATCTGTCCTATCCTTACGAAGGGCTCCATGTATGAATGTGACAATTACAAAGGCATAGCACTTCTTCCGGTCGCCTATAAAATAATGACTAATATTCTGCTAAATCGGATATATCCATATTATGAAAACATAATGGGCGACCATCAAACAGGATTCAGGAGAGGGAGGAGTACGCTAGATCAGATATTCATCCTAAAACAAGTACTTGAAAAACGATGGGAAGTAGATCAGGACGTACACATATTATTTGTCGACTTCAAAGCAGCTTATGACTCTGTGGACAGAAACTGTCTCTGGAAGACCATGACTGAGCTGGGTGTTCCCAGAAAGTTAGTGAGGTTGACGAAGGTGTGTACAAATGATCTTAAATGCAGGGTACTAATACAAGGAGAAGTATCTGAAGCCTTTGAAGTTCGAATGGGTTTGAGACAGGGAGATGGACTCTTGCCGATGCTGTTCAACTTAGCACTAGAGAAAGTAATAAGAACAACATCATGCGAAGATGGAGGGGTGGACGTTGGAATGAAACACAAAATCATAGCGTATGCGGATGATATAGCTGTCCTGGGAAGTAATCAAGAGGATATTGAGATTTCTCGCTCGCACTCTGTTAAAAGAAGCAGAGCAAATCAGACTACAAGTCAATGTAGATGAAACAAAATACATGATAGTTAGCCGAAACATTCACCCTAATAACATGGCTGAGAAGCTTATGGAGGAGGGCAGTGTTGAATATAAGAGAGCACTGGCCAAAAAGCAGAAACCCCTGGAAGAACTCGAGAATTTCAGGTGCCAGATGGTGGGACAGGAAACTGGCCCACTGAGTAACTGGATGATAGGATTTCCGTAAGTAAGCTGGAATGACAATAAGGAGGTAGCAGAGATGGAGGACCCGGCCAGACCCTCAAAGTCAGGTGGGGAGACTGCGAAGATTCCTTGAGACCCAAAAGCCAGCGAGAGGAAGAGAGGACTCTACGTCATTCCCGAAAGGAGACAGGTTCAAATACCTCGGCTACACAATAACCTCAATAAATGATCAACTAACAGAGATAGACCAGCGAATAACAAGTGCGAATAGATCTTTCTTCTCTCTTTCAAGGGTACTGAAATCCAAAAAATTCTCCAGAAATCTAAAAATAACGGTGTACACCGCTGTGATAATCCAGTTCTGCGGTACAGTTGTGAAACCTGGGCTCTAACCGGCACACTAGAAGCCAGAATTGAGATTCGGAAGAAAAGTTCTACGTAGGATAACAGGACCTATATGGGACCAGAATCTTGACACATGGAGGAGAAGGAACAATAAAGAATGCTGAAAGAAACGGGTCAGTCAATACCTCATGACATGAAAGCAAGGAGGTTAAGATGGGCGGGGCATGTAGCTCGTAGAAATCCATCAGGACACCTTTACACAACAAAAAATGCCAGAAGTAGTCGGCAAGAGACCACGTGGGAGGCCCAAAACTAGATGGATAGATAAGATAAACAAAGAAATGGCTGAGCTTCATACCACAAACTGGAAAGAAGCCCAAGGTAGGCAGAGCTGGAGAAGGCTGGTTCAGGCGGCAAAAGATCTACAAGGTCTGTAGAGCCAACCGAAAAAAAAAAAAAAAAAAAAATATATATATATATATATATATATATATATATATATATATATATATATATACGAGTGTAGGACTGATGACCTGATGTGGTTTAGGAGACTACATCTCGCGGTCAAAGATCTTCATGATATGTAGCGCCAACCAAAAAAATAAAATAAAAAAAATTTATATATATATATATATATATATATATATATATATATATATATATATATAAATAAAATAAAAAAAAATAAAATAAAAAGTGATATACATATAGGGGAGTGCATTCAATATTAATAATCAATTAAATACATCTCAAAAACTTAAAATCTTTTAAATTGAAAAACTAACAAAAAACAATCCTCAGTGAATGTGACTGGACATCTTTTCCATACTCAAAAAAGAATATATATATATATATTGTTGATTGTTTTTTGTTAATTTTTCAATTTAAAAGATTTTAAGTTTTTGAGATGTATTTAATTGATTATTAATATTGAATGCACTCCCCTATATGTATATCACTTTTTATTTTCTCCGATTAATCTACATCTTAGGATATAGACTATATAAGACTTGTGTAATGTTTACAATACTATTATTGTATTCATTTGAACATATTAAGGTACAGATGTAAATCATTTATAGTAAATATTTATCTACTCTTTTATTATTGTTTTTTTCATTACTACAATGGTTTGATAACAAAAGCAATTTATAGTTCATTTTAAATTCCATTTAATTATTTTATAGTTTGTTGTTTGTAGCAACTATTTTACAGTATTGTGACCTTATTGCTCATATTCTTTCTTTAATATATCTGTATAGCTATGTAAATACTTCTGTTATTACTTATGTTTTAGTTATTATTTTATTGTAATATGTATTTTGGCCAGATGTTATGTTAATTTTTATGATCAATATTGTTATTCATAAGGGACTTTGTCCCAGAATAAAGTTTATTCTTCTATATATATGATAAACATTATGTCAAGAGAATTATAATAATGTTTTAATCCCTGATAAATTTTCATTATCTACTGGTTTTCCAACACCACATTTCCAGATCAAGACTTTCAATTCTTATATTTTGTAATTTCATTTATCTTTATAAAATTCATTAGTTATATTGCAAACCTAAATATTGACTTTTTAATTACAAAAATCTCACTCTTTTAAAGACATAATAAATTTGTTACTTCTTTCATCGAATGGAAGCCCAACATTTTTTGCAACAACTATTTAAATAAAATGCACTAAAAAAAAAAAAATAAATATGCAGTTTATAATTGTCTGTGGGTAACAGTTTGAATATATGATAGCCACAAATTCTACCCCAATAACAGGGTTTGCAAAAAATGGAAATCATTCCTAAGAGTAGAAAAATTCAAATACCTCAGATCCACAATATCCTTAATGAATGACCAAAGGTCAAAAATAGACCAGTGTATAACTAGCACAAACAGAGCTTTTTTTCTCCCTTTAAAAGGAATTAAAATCCCAAAAAATCTCAAATTAAGGGTGTAAGATGCTATGATAAAGCCAGTTTTAATATATGGATCTAATATATATCCAGCACACTGGAAAAGATTATTGAAAGATTTGAGAGAAAAATTCTCAGCATGATAACCGGAGCGATCTGAGAACAGAGTACTAACACATGGAGAAGAAAGAAAACTGAAAACTGAAGAAAAGTACCTCATGATATGAAGGCAAGAAGGCTAAGATGGAAGGGGCACGTAGCTTAGAGCAACCCATAAGGAAACCTCTACATAACAATGAATGCCTCAATAGAAGGAAAAAGACCACAAGGTAAAAAAACAAATAGATAGATAGAATCAACAAAGATGTAATAGAGCTGCATGCAGATAACTGGAAAGAAATAGCCCAAGATAGCCAGAGTGGAGCAGGCTTGTTAAGAGGGAAAACAAGATCTGTGATGCCAAAATAAAACAGAAAAATAAAAAATCCGTTTGAATAGGGATCTCCTAAATTAATTTTCAAATTTACATTTGTTAGAGAGCTATATCATTATATGACCTCTACCTTCATGTCATTCCACTTTCAGCAAAAAAGTTGCAAGGAGAGTTTAAAAAAAGAAAAATATTACACATTTTTTTCGATGCCAATAAACATATTTACATTACAGAAACCTACTAAAAATAAAAACAAATCCAAAGCGTTCAGATGGATATAAGTTAATCAGAGAGAAAAACATGAAAATATAAAAATTAAGTAAAATATTAATATTGATTAAAGATTAAAATAAATATAAAAACTTATAAAAGAGACAGGGCAGTATCTCACTTAAATTGAATAAATACAACGTAAAACGTGATCACCGGTTTTCTAAAAAAAAATTATTATTATTTATTCATATTGAAATTAATTCATGCAACAATCTCCTAAAATCGACCTGTTCAGTTTTGTTCTCATTACTACGAATCATGATCTACTAAACTCTGATACTACATGATATAATAGGGAAACCTAAATAAAAATATGGTTGGGAAGTTAGTTGAGGGTTGCTGTCATAATGAAAAACACAAATAAAACTAAATTATGTAATTTTGAGCTTTCGAGGCCTAAGTTTCAGGCCTATATCAGGACTGAGGAAAGATAGGATAATAATCAAATCATTAGAAACTAATATAAAAAGTTATTAAAATAAAATTTGTTATATACTAATATATAAATTCTAAGAAGTGAATAAAAATGATTTTGTATAAGACATTAAATAAAAATAACTTGATAAATTATCAGTTTGAAAAAATAGATTGAAAAAAAAGGTAAAAAGCACCCCCAAAAAAGTATTAAAGTATTAATCATTTTTATTTTAGTCAACAGTAAGAAAACATGGAAGTCAATAACAAAAACAATATCCAAAGAAAAATATTTTGTATTTATATATTAAATCACATTTAATGGTCACTATATATCATATTAAACATTGTAAAATAACTGTTTCCTTATTTATAAACATCAAAATAAGTGACATTTTTCCAAAATCATTTTAAAAAGGAAACTATACCAAAAGAATGTTTCCAAACAAATAACGAAACGTAATAAAAATAATTTATAAATTTATACTAAACCCATTAATAATGATAATTTTTCATAACTATTAAGTTATATTATAAATCAAGGCTGAAGATGTGTATATTTCATTAAATAATACATATTCTATTCATAGTTAAATACTGCACCTCGAAAAAATTATTTGAACCTTCTGATAAATGCAACAGGTTGTGCGGTCAAAGTTGACAACAAGAAACCTACCTGTACTGAATGAACAAATTTTCTACTTCTATGCTGGGCTCTAAACAAAACTGCAATTTTAAGAGTACTACTGTAATTCATCTCACCCTGATTCTAGATAGTATGACGGAATTACATAATTCTTTTCGGTTTGGTAATAATTATGTAAAATTTATCACTATGCGATAGATAGAAAGATATAGGGGTCAAATGTCACTAAATTTATGTAACATGTATAACTGTAAAAATATCTAATAAACAACAATTCCTTTCTAACATATAATTTCAATCAATTCTTTGTTTAATACACATTTAATTTTTAAAAAAATAGTAATAATAATAATTTTGATTTTCTTTTCGTAGTTATCAATATTTTGTTTTTATAAAGGTTTTACTAATCATCACGCTGTCGGCTTTTGCCATGTACAGCTCTGCTTATATTAACGGATTTTTTAAACCAAAATTTGTTTTCTCTTCACTGATATTGTAAATTCATTTTTACACCGATATTCTACGAATTTCATCTTACCTGTACAAATATGGAAGGCAAACAAACTACAAAATAACTCGCAGTTGGTGTAATAGGTAATAACGTTCACATGTAGTCATGGATCATTTCAAAATTTCGTCTCATTTTGGTATAAATTTTTTCTCGAAAAAATTGAGAGAATTCAGGCTGACAATGTTTGATTTGAAATGTTCCTATAGCTGACAGGAATGAGAACAAGGATGTAATTATGCGGAATAAAGTGTTGAAATTTTATATCCATCATTCTAAGATATATGATATTAACAAAAAAATCCTTATCCTTATTATAAAACTAATTTCTTCCAATTTAAATTTGTCAATAAATACAGATCATTGTAAAAACCCTGTATTTTGTAATAGGAAAATCTATTTTGGCTTTGTATTTGATCCATATCACTAGCAATGTTTCTTTAAATGAAAGAATATTGGATGGTCCATATGGAGGTTTAAAGACTACAGACCTATCAACAACTTTCAAAAAGTCCAAAATAATGCTCCAATAGCTGATACCCATAATTTTTTGTAATTCCTTTGACAATATAGTTTAACAACAGACAAAACATAGTATAAAACACTCCAAGAAAAAATAAAACAAAAACTTTGAGATAAATCAAAGTAGCTAAAGTGGAAAAAACAAACCTAAAGTATGATGTCCTTACTAAAAGATCGTTGTTGATAGGACACCAAGTGGACTGTGAACACAGGAAGATTTGCGGGGGACTTTCGGGTTGAAGCACCCTCCAAATCGGAAAAATATAACCATGTCTTATGAAAAAAATATCTCCAAAAGCATTACTGTCCGTTCAATTACATTTAATTAGGACTTCAATAATCGCTTAAACACCATTTCTTATAAGTAGCTAAATTATATCTTTTTCTTCTGAAATAATTATGGATATGCAGGGTGTTCAGGATTAAGTGGCCAAATTGCAAAAATGAACTAAGGACCTCAAAACAAGAAAAATATTCCTCCTTTCACACCTAAAGATTTTCGTTGTTATGGATTATTTAGAAGAAGAAAAATAATTTTATTCTGGGACTAAGTCCCCTTAGAACAACTACAATATAAAATTTAATGACAATTGTCTGACATTAGAAATAATTAGGAATAAATTAAATTACAGGGTAATCTAGATCTAAAATTACAATAAAGAAAAGGCACTGGTAGACATATGAAATTGTAGATAAATTCAGATATGCGAGTTCACATATTTGTCACATAAATAATGTGGATGATATATAATTATCTGTAGGATAACATTAAATGCGACTGACAGATCTGAAAAACGTTAACATTATTTTACACATATTCGGAAGATTGATTACTGAGGAGATGGATAGATAATTTATGTTTAAATGAGATCAAGGATGAGGATTTCCAAGGTAGGGAATCCCAAACAAGATAGCTCGTATGACAAAGAATTTTTTAAAAGAAACAGTTCTATGAGAAGGAATAAACAGCTTTGAGGGCTGGGATCTCGTGTTGAACGAATTGAGAGAGAAATAAGGAGTAAACAAATCGAGAAGGTAAGAAGGTTTTTTGGTTGAAAAGGTTCGAAAAAAGGAATACACCTAGGAAGTATTGCCGTCGGAAGACTGGATAGAGCCACTTAAACTCGCCTTACCAACTGGAGACGTGGGAGCGCCTGGGAACTTCAAAAATAAATCTAATGAAATAATTCATTAGTCTCTTTAATCTGATCTCAAGCCCACCAGACAATCCAGCGTATACAAGGCCATGATCGAAAGGAGTGAAAATGAGTGAGGAAACTAGGATTTGACGGATTTTAAGGAGCATGGAATCACAGAATCTTAGGAACTGTTTGATGGTAGCAATGGATTTTTTTATTATTTGAGAAATATGATTATTCCAGGACAGATGTTGATCAAACATTACCCCAAGGTCTCTGACGGAAGTATGGAAACGGATAGGTAGGGAAGAGGATAATAAGGAATGGAATTAATCGGATGCTTGGAACCAATGAGAGTGGCTTTGATCTTCTAAACATTGAACTTAAAAATGCGGAGTGGAACATAGAAAACTGGGATCCAAAAGAAGAAATGATTGCAGAAGTGTAAAGGCTCATACACACAGAACGCGATATAGCGGCACAGTTGTATTACTATCTATTTTACTAAAGCAGCCACATAGAGAGAGTTACGCCACAGCGATACATGGCGCCGGGGCCAGCGATAAATTTATACAAATTACAAAAATATCGTCCTCCTTCGACGTTATTCTCTACCTAATGCACTAGCGGATCCAGGATTTAATTTTGGGGGGGGGCTTCAGCCCGAAACCTTTTTTTTTCCATAAAAATAACGATAATTACTTTGGAAAACAGAAAGAAACTAACTAACTATATGAAATGGTGTTTAAGTTATTCCTTAAGTACTTTTAAATATAATTACACGAACAATAATACTTTAAGAGGTATTTTTAAAATTTTTTTTCCCATAAAACATGGTAATATTTTTCCATTTTGGGGGGGGGGCTTCAGCCCGAAAGCTCCCTCCCCCCCCCCGTAGATCCGCTCGTGACCTAATGTACGTAGAAAAGTGAGCTAATACCCAAGTTAATAGGATTATTCCAGGATTATAAGGCATGGTTACACAGGAGGCGTTATTTAGCGCGGGGCTACAGCGCCACAGTTGTATTACTATCTTTCCCATTATAGCAGTCGCATAGAGAGCGCTACACCTCAGCGATACATTCTATAGCGCCGGGGCCGGCGTTATGTTTGAAAAATATTGCAGATTTGGGCCGGGGCCGGCGTTATGTTTGATAAATATTATAGATACAAATTACAGTTGAAGTCATTTGGTGGTAGTTTTCGTATAGATACGGAAAACACCAAATTATTTATATAAAAAGTGAAGAATTGCCCATTTTTATTTGATACGATACCTCAAGCAAGTATTACAAACACATTATTAAAAAGGAGGTTATACGGTAAAAAATTGCGGAAGAGCTAAATATTACAAGTAATGTATTACTTGATATTACTATTATAATTATTGAACATTATAATAATTATATGTTATATTATTTTCTATCTTGAAATCGTTTAAAAATTATACTTACGTTTTTTTGCTTATTTTAATTTTGCCTATACTAAAGACATAAATAATAAAAAAAAAAATCTGTGTATATTGCATATTTAAAAAGGTTGAGGAACACATAATAACTATCCAAGATATATATATATATATATATATATATATATATATATATATATATATATATATATATATATATATATATATATATATATGGTAATATAAAAAAATCGTTACTACGAAATTAATATTAAATAGATATGTCATTTGAAGTAAATAATAATGTGAAATAAATCTGAAGTTTTACAAATGGAAAATAGAACGAAAGTTCATTATTAAAATCTCTTCTAGAATATATTTAAAAATTAAATTATATATATATATATATATATATATATATATATATATATATACATATGTACTAATGTGGTTTCAATTGAAGATTGAATATTTCAAAACAAGAAATACAGGAAAAACGAAATCACATATTTTTTTTAATAATTTTATGTTCATTAGCACAATTTTTAAGAATTGTAAAGTAATAGAATTTTGTTAAAGAGAAACCAATTGTCATCGCCAGAAACCGGCATTAAATATCCGTAATTATTAAATATCAGCAAAAACGTGCTGGAAAATCCAATAAATATAAAGCAAACAATTTCTTAATAAAAACAAATTAAATTGAAACATAGTTTATTTATCTATAAAGTTATGCCCTTATTTATAATTTCATTTTTTTTATTATATTTTTAAAAAATAGATTGTTGTTCGGTTGTAGATTGTAATGTCCCCATTTATTTAGTGTTGAATGGAGTGATTCGTAATTTTTTATTAGTGGTTCACGTCAATAGTCATCTCAACAAAAATAATCAAACCATTAGTCCTCTCATATTTATTATGAAAAAAATTAAATTTTGATATGTCACCAAAATAGTTGTTAATTTATGGGCTGAACCTCTGAACTATAAGAAAATATATTAGTATTTTTACCTTCGCTTACCTATGTATGTAATATATAACAAAGGGAAAGTATTGATATCACGAACATTTTCGAATCTGAGTTTTCAACGGAAATACACGTTTTGAGGTCACCGAAAGTCGTGTCTGAAAAGTCCAAATAACCAAGTCCTGCAAAATGGTCTGTGTGTCTGTTATTCTGTGTCTGTGTGTAAGTGAACAGCCTAGCTCAAAAACGAAAACACGCACGAAACTTAAATTTCGTATTTAAGGTTTTTATATATAAAATGAGCTAACCGGTAGTGTCACTTTATATCAACGGTGAAACATATTTATAATTTTCTCAAAAACTGTTCTAACGATTATGATTAAACTCAGTGTATCATTGCATAATTAAGTGGTCTTTAATATCATTTAGGTCTTATCCCCATTGAAGTCCCTTTACAGAGCTTAAATATCCAATGTTTATACACGTCTTCCTCTTAAGTACCTTTAACATGGATTATTTAAAAAAATTAACTCTCTTATATTGACAGTAACTATAAAAAATGGCTAAATATGAAGTTTAAAAGAATATGATAATTGGAAACTGGATAAAAAAAGAAAAATGCTTATCCAGGTTGAAAATGAATCTCCGGAAATAACAGTCAGAAGGTATAGTATAATATATCGTTGGAAAGCAAAGGATTTAAGAAAAAATCACATGTTTCCAAGGAAATTAAGCGAAATTTCCTTACTAAATGTAAACTTTTAAAGTTTTTTTCTGAGTTTGAAAAAAAAGTATTTAAAATCCACCGAATCATGCCAATCTCATTGTTTAAAATACCATTTAATTGTACTTGTATGAAAGAAGAAGTGAAATATAAAAATATTTCATGTATATATTTATAACCATAAATACTTTTGATGTAGTTTTATAACTATAGATAAGATATTATATTTAAATTATTAGGTATATATTGGCCCTTTCTTCCAAAAAAATCATCAAGTAATCTTTTAGGAAATTAAATGAGTAAATAATTTTATGAATTTTCCCTTTGTGAAATACCAACATTGTCGACTTACAATTAGTGTGACAATTTTCAACCTATCCATGGCAGATAACGAAAATCTCGTTATTTCTTTTTAGTAAATTTTATAATGGAAAATAACAGTTTAATACCTAATAGTAATACGATCCATAACAATTCGTTAAAATCGGATAATTAGGAGCAAAGATGTGGTCTCTAGGTTTTTTTTTTAGATGTTCTACTGCAAAGGTTTTATATATATATTTTGTTTTGGTTTTTAAATTTTGAATGTGTTACTAAAGTAATGCTATTGTTTTAGCATATAACTAATGATTAAAAAAAAAGTTTAGTCCACTAATTGGAATCACCTTTTTTCTTTATAACTAGGAAGGTAATGTTTAGATGTATAATTGTTTGGAAATGATAAACCATTATGGAATAATTATAAGAGGCGAGAGGAAGGAATGGAATCACTTTAAATATTTGATATGAACAAGTTTTGGAGTTTGGAAAGAAGGATTTCATGACCTACGGAATCGAAGGCTTTAGAGATTTTCTGTTCATCTATGGATAATTGAAGGTCTTTGGTGATTTACAACAAAGCAGGTTGAGATGAGAACTGGAATCGGATATCAAAATGGAGGAGATCGAGGAGAGCTTTTTGCTCAAGGAAAGTTTAAGCTGTGAATGAAATAGTCTTTCTGGAGGTTTTAAAAAGTTGGAGAGAATGGATATGGGAAACTTTGGAGGTAGAGTACTATAACTTTTTTCCAAGCTGATGGGAAACTGAAATTTTCTAGAAAAAAAAATGGTAAATATGCAGAAAAAAGAGAGAGATATAGTTTGACTAATTTCATTGGAGTTGTATCCGGAATAAAGTCATTCTTTCTGGATTTGAGGACAGCGGAAAACGGGGCTTCTGGTAAGATATTTGTAGGATTAATGGGAGCTTTTGAAAAGCAGCATGAGGAGGAGAATGGTATTGAGATAGGATTCGCAAAGTAGGAATTCAGTTGATCAAGAGGTATAGGTTTTTGACTTTACTACGGAGAGATTTTCCATCTGGACTTAGGATCTGGTGCTTGTAATAAGGAAATTTGGAAGAATTGTGGCTTAGCACGACGCAAGGAAGATTGGATTAGGCTCTTGAAAGAGAGTTCTTGAAAGAGATGTAATCATCCGGATTACGAGTGCGTCTGAAGTGCCTTCTAGCTGTCCCTCTTTTCTTCATCAGCTTTTTGATTTCAGGATTAATCCAGAGAGCTTCAGGATATCTGAAGGTAGAAGTCTTTAGGGGTGTGCGTTGTTTCAGGAATAGGAAAAGATTGGAGGAAAGACATTCCATCATTTCATTAATGGAGGAATAAGAGTAAGTGGGATCTAAGGATTGGGCAAAATTCATGTTCAGTGTGCATTTTTTTTTTAAATTATTTTTTATTAAGGACAATCAAATATGGAATCTACAAATACAGCACTCTTTTGTTGAATGTTGAACTGTATTTCCGAATCGGCTTCTCCCACAGATTTTATTCTCATATGAAAAATGGCATACCTTGTAATATACAATGACAACGGTGAGGAAGCTATACTGACCTTACTTGGCAGACGTTTTTTTTTATTTTGAAACTACTACCTGACTAGTTTAAAAGTAGTGTTATTTAATTGATCGGGCATTGATCGATAACCTGGATGTTCTTCAAACAGAGAGACAAACGAGCAACCAACTTCATTTATCTCAGTGCAATCTTAATAATTTATTAAATCATGTGTATTTCTCAAATCTAAAACAGGTTTAAACAAGTAACAAAAAAAATCTGGTGCGGGCAACACATAACTTTCACTTACCCCTCTACTTTCAATAAAAATTATTTTCTGGCAATGTTGGGGTATTTAAAAAATTTCGAAGTGCATTTTAAACGGAGCTAAAGCTTAAAGCTTACAGATAACAAATCTTTAAGACCATTAAAATTACAAAAAGTCTATTTATTATATCGACGGTAGCCAATAAAAATCTAGTTTTATAAACCACATCACTTCAGTCTCTGAGCCTTTCAGTTGACATAATGAATAACTATAATCTCAAGATTTTTCAGTAATGTCGTTTTAGTGATATTTCTAGTTGGAAAAGTTATATCTATACAGACAGTGAGCAAGTTGATTGCATTGTTGAAATATAGACCTATGAATAAAGGTATAAAGTTTGCCAATAGAAACCTCACTAAAATTAATAATAAAGAACGTTGAAATTGGAGTTAGTCGTTCTGACAACCGAAAGGTTCATATATGCCTAGGGAGATTTGAAAGTACATCTGAATATTTAACATTCAACGAAAAGAAGCTGGGAAAAAAGTTACGAGGGATGGTAAAATTAAATTCCGAATAACTCAAAAAGTATACACTTTTTTGTCGATGTTGCGATAAGATGTTTGAAAGGTATTTAAATTTCCTAAAAAATTAATGGAGTTTCATCGAAATCAAAGCACTATTAGTAGAGATATCGCGAATTCAAAAACTTAAGCCCCTCTTAAAATTTGAGGTTTCAAGTTTCAGGATACGTGGAATTCGAAACCCGAATAAAAATTTTTTTGTCTGTCCGCTGTCCGCCATTCGCCTTATGGATATAATAATTTTTTAAAAGTTTACGGGATTTCCCATAAACTTGTTTATTTTCTCTCATAGAACTGTTTCCTTTAAAAAATCCTTTGTCATGCGTACTACTTTTTTTTTTTTTTTAACTCCTTTGCTATCTCCATACGCAAATCCTGTTCCTTAACCTCATTTAAACATTTATTCTTCCACCTCCTCAGCATTCAATCTTCGGAATATTTTAAAGAATTAAAACACCTCTAATGAGAACAAATATGTGAACACACTCATATATATTTATGTACAATTTAATATATTTACTTGTGCTTTGTTTATTTATTTTTTTAAGGTTAGATTATTATGTTCATTAATTTCGTAATTTTCTTATAATGGCAGACAAATGTCACTTTTCTGTTCATTATAATTATTCTTAGGGGACTAAATATCCCAGAATAAAATTTACTTTTCTTTCTTAAATATTTATTCACTTTCACTTTATTTTACCATTTTTTTCTATACTATTAAATTGGGTGTACTTATTACAGTTAAAAACTAGTATGCTCAATCCAAGGCATTCCTTGTCCACCCACCTTCCTTCCACCTCCAAAAAAAATCTTTATGCTATTTTATATCAATCAACATTGAAATTTTATTTCATTCAATATCTTTCCAATTCAGATTTTCTATTAAAGTTATATTTTTGCATGCAACACATTTCAAACTTATTATCTTTCCAATTCACAATCATATATTTCATACTAATCAAACTATTTTGGATTTTATTTCCACGAACTAGAAACATTCTCTCCATTAGACTTTCACAACACCAATTTTATTCATTAAATAAACTAAAAACAGTTAAATAAAATCAATGAAGCCGAGTAAAAACCTACAAAAATCTGAATGTTGAACACATCAAGCCTTTCTTTATTCTGAGGCAGAGGCAGGTTTTACCAGAATGGGTGTTAATTTAATTTCTTTTTCTGTTGTAGATCTTTGGCAGCAAAATATGATCTAATAGAAGTATGTTGCTTGTGGGAGCACAGATAGCCTGGAGGGAGTCATCCAACTGCATGTTGCTATGGACCATGGTCTATATTATATGGTGCAGTGGCAGGCCACCCATAGCTCCATAGGCAATCCCTTTGAGGTCAATCTGACTGTGTCCTTCTTAAGGATACTCATGTTCAAGAACAGTGACAAAGTATCCATGTATTATGTTAATTTAATTATTGATCGAAATAAAGTTAACATCTTAATGTTATTATTAAGATTTTAACTAATTATTAATAAAAGAGTAATTATTTAATAAAAAGAAAAATTAAATATAAAAAAAAAAACTAAACATATTACTGCTGCTGTATGGGAGGTTCCAAATTATTTACATTTCATTAACCCTCTAGATGAACAAAGCCAATTTAGTGGCTCTGGAAAGACCATGCAGCTGGCACATGGAGCCCATATATTAGCTTCAGCTCTTTATCATTTAGTTGGGCAAAACCAATATTCTGGCTCGGTACACAGCTCTCTACTGAGAACCCCATGAGTCATAGGTTGTAGCTGGAACCACTAGATAGCATGAGATGTATTATTTCGTCACAAGTACCCTTTAGGGTGAGGGCTGTGACCTCATTCCTGCCTATACTTGCTGCTTTCACCCCTATTTTACCTTTCACTAGTCTTTTGAAAATAGTTTAACTCTAAAACTAACACCAGTTGGTAGTATTTTGAAGCATGAAAGTTGAAAATGAGTTTTATTTTATTTTATTTTTTGAAAGTATATATTTTTCTTCAATTGAAGTATATGTAATAAAATTTACCATACAATGAAACGTTTTTAAAAATTTTCCATATCAGCAATTGGTTAACAATAAAAAAGGTTAATAAAAAAATAATGACAATATCCATATCAACAAAAAAATTAGAATATATCAAAAAATAATGTAAATGTTGCAGTATAATGTTAAAGTAATGTAAGACAATTAATAAATAATAAAATTAAAAGAAAGTTTAAAATAAAAAAAAATATATTTAACTATTTATTGAAATATGAGGCAACATAATATTAAAGAAAAATGTATAAGTCAGTTATAAGCTATTTTAATGTGTAAAAGTGCAAAAAGAAACGGGAGCAATTCAGTGAATAAATCCCCACGCACAGAGGGTTGGCTAGAGCTAGAGTACCCCAGGTACATGGCGCCTGACCTTGATTGAGGCTCCATGCAACTAAAAGGTTAATGGGTTAGTAATGAATTTGGCGGAACTTATAAAAACTGATGTAAATGTACAAATTTTGAGATTCCCATCGAGGAACTGGACTTACAGCTGGATGAGTATCTTCAGGAATCTCTGCTGCCTCTTTCTGGGCCACTTTTTGATGTTGGGCTCGCTAGACATTATCTTTTCTTTGTGCTAGCTCATGGAGCCCATTATCATGTTCAGCTGCACTTTGACCTCTGTCTAGATCCCTAGGTTATGAATCAAGTTCATATCTGTTGTTGTATCATGCTGATAGATGGCTCTGCGTCCATGACAGGCAATAGATGATTTGGTATGTATAATAATAAATATAAATGCATAAACAAAGTTTTTATTTAAACAAAACTTTTTATTAAAGTGTAGGTTATTAGTGAAAATATTGAGATTCACCTCAAGTAGTGTAAAAAAATTACATGATTTTATGTCTAGTTGCCTAAAAGTACCCAAGTTTTCACCAAAAATGGCTATAATATATTACTGTAAAGTTTAAATTTTTTGTTTTTCCGTGATCTGGGACATATTATAAGAAACATAATTTCCTAAAGACACTTATGATTTAAACAAAAAACAAATCACTTTTTTAATATTTATCATCTAAAGTGATAATGAAAACAGATATTTTTAGGGTACAGGAAATAAAATCACATAATTTTTTTATACAGCAAGAGATGAATTTCAACTTTTTCCCTAATAAACCTCAACTTAATTAATATGGACTTAAAGCTTATTAAACGAGGTTTTTTTTTTCTAAAAGTGGGGTATCTATAATATAGTAGGTGAATGATAAAAAAGAAATTTGAATAATTTACAATTTTTTTTTTAAACAGAACTGAGCTTAACTTGGATCGTATGACTGGGAAAAGCCATTATGGGTTTAACGTTGAATGGTATGAGGCAGCTTGCCCTTAATTGAGAGGATTTGTAAACCTAGCTGCATCCCAAATACAAAAGGCATTAAAAGTGAAAGACAGAGAAGAAGAATCGAGTGAAAAAAAAAAAATAACTAAAATAAATACTTTATTAAAACAAAATACAAAAATATGTATCTTTATTAAAAAATGTGTCACAGAATTAAGATTTATTCTTATTATACATGTTTCTTATCAACATTTTTCTTTAAATAATGAAATCCACAAAACTAAAACAAATACAGATAATCATTAAATAGTGACAGAATTTCAATGAAATTATTCCTAAATATATTTTAATCTCTAAATTTACAAACATGTTTGTTTTAACAAAGATTAGAAACTTATTTAGGAAGCAAATAAGTCAAAAATTCTTAGATTTATAGGATGTATTTACTAACTTAGAAAATATATTTTTAATTAAATGCACTAAATATCTAGTCTTTTCTTAAATCACAGAATATTAAGAATTCACCATGATGTACACAAAAATTTATGAAACTAAATTAAAACAAGAAATCAAAATTGCTAAAATTATTTCCAAGATTAATTATGTCCTCATGCTCCTTATCATGATTTGGATATTTTAAGTTAATTCCATCCCACGAAGAATTTCGCAGACCCAATTCTAATACGAAAATATCTAAATCAGTCTCATTTAAGAAAATATCCTCCTTTACTGGTGTCTGAAAAGTTACTATATCGTCCTCTCTTTCCAATATTATACCTAAACAAACAGATTAAATAAATAATGTAACATTAACGACAGTCATTTTTCAGATTAAAAAAATGTATATGATAATGATACATGAAATAAATTGTTTAAACTGGGTGATTTTATTTCACTTATTTACTTTTATTCTCATACAGAAATTTGTTTTTGTTTTTTTTGTTACTGAAGTTTATACTCATATTTCAAAAATTAAACATGTGTAACTTATAATAATTCAGAAATTATGTTATATCATCAAATAAAATAAATGAAAATAAATGTTTACACATGCTCTATTATTTTATTAATTTAATGCTGATTACTCATTAAATAACCAATTATGTAATATGGCTGTATAAAGGTATAGAGCATATATGAATAATGTAATAATAAGTCAAATAATAGAATATAATGGGAAAATGAAACTAATTAATTTTGTTATTAGCCATCTTAACAACTTTAAGAGGCCCATTTAATTAACCCACTCCGCCTCTCCCATGTCAATCATTTCAATTTTAGATACAGTGTGTAAGTTTTTAGTACATTCCAAAGATACAAGCCAATCGAGTTATTTCATGACAAAGAAACCATAAGAATTTTTTTACTTAAACTTTACTTATTGCTTCCTCGTTACCCATCAAGTACAGTGACAAAAACAAGACTTTTCATCTTTATAGATTATAAAAAACACAAGGAATAGTTGGAAAATGATCATGGAAAGTGTATATTCACAAGTGTTCTTGTTAGCTAAGAAAACTCCCATTTTTGTGATTACTGAGATCACTATTTAACAGTAGTGAAAGAAGAAAATGGATATACATATTTTAGGATATATGTATGTTAACATAATTATTTTAATTGGAAATCAGGTCAGTAAATTATAATTCAATAAATTAAAAATTATTCATTGATCCTGGTGTTTATTCGATGTTTCGATCTAATTTTTTTTCTTATGCTAACAATGGGAAACTTCTTAGTGTTTTAAGATAGAGCATTGATACATCAATTGATACATTGATATAAGCCAGGAACATGTTGATAGCCTCAGCACCGTCTACCAGCACAGATATTAAGCTAACACTTAAGTATTATTATATCCAAATCCATAACTATGCTTAAACAATTCCATGATACTATTCCAAAAAAAAAACAAAAAAAAAAAAAAACAGACAGCTCCTTTAAACATCCCTTGTTTTCCCCCACTTTGACTAGGGTTGCTTGTTGTGTGAAGGGCTGTCCACAAGATTAAAGGCGAGACTGAAGAGACTCATGAATTGCTTCATAAGATTCATCTTTGGGATTCTCCAGCGTTCCTAATTGTACACCTAGTTGAAGTGGCTATATCCTGCTTCCTGACAGCAGTTCCTTCTTGGTGTTTCCTTTTCCAAGTCCTCAGATCCAAAAATCCTCCCTACATCCTACAACTCCTTACTATATGTCGTTTATCCACTCTCTTAATACCATATCTCTACATATCCCTTTCCATATAACCGGATAACCAGAAGATAAAGAATCGAGACCCGTTGTCTGAGATCTTTAACTCTGACATTAGTTCCTCTCACTCTCCTGGCCAAGGAAAAGCCCAATATAGCAAAAAAAAGATAAGGTAGAAAAGAAAAAAAAGGCAGTTTGGGCTTGATTCTGACTCCAGGATCAATCCAAAACTAATATAACACCATAAATAATTACCTAACTCAGCCTAATTTGAACCAGGGATCTTGGATTTATATATATTGTAATGTCAACATTACATGGCATTTGGATAGTGGCGCAAAGGTGGTGATGGTGCGAACTATGGGAAGGAAGTGGGGGAAGCAAGCCTCATGTAACTCAGAATGTGACAAGCTGTCAAGAGGGAAGGAGACGAGCTGCCAAGTGAGAAGGTGCCAGCCAGCAAGTTGAGAAAATAGAAAAAGGAGTCCTAGCCGGTTCGAGTGTTGATAGAGGCCACTAGTGAAGATTATTTTATGTTGGAAGAAAACAACATAGCAGAAAACAATTAAGTGGTACAGAAAACGGGACATTCGTAAGTAAGAAGAGATTATTTCGCTGGCAGGCGTAAACATTTGGGTGAGTGCTAACAATGCCATTTATGTTGACAGAGGGATAGAACCAAAAGTTTAGACCGGGACAAATTAGTTTATAAAATATTTTAAATTATAAATAAGTGTAGTTAGTAATTAGTAAATTAGTGTACATTGTATTTATTAAATGTGAATAAGTGTTCAGTTGTCAGAACCCAACCTGAGAATTGATGTTATGTGTTGAAATAAATAATACATTGAAAAAGTAAACTCGTTGTTTGATTTATGTTGACAACGGGAACGTTACAATATATAAATCTATCAGTAGTCATTTGATATTTCGAGGTGTATTTAATGTAAAGTGTATTTATTTTGTTTAGCACAGTGAAGTGTCACTTGGAAACATCAAGAAAATTGCCTCGGACAGTCTAAACGGTATCGACCCAGCGTTCTCAAGGAATTCAAGTTGGTGACATGGAATGTTCGTACCTTGTATAGAGCTGGAGCATTAAAATTGCTCCTGGATGAATTTTTTAAATATAAGATGAGCATCACTATACTACAACAAATAAGAGGGTTAGGCTCTGGAATCATGGAAAAGACAGATCATACCATCTATTATAGTTGCCACCGTAATCAACATGTCTTTGGGGTAGGTTTTGTGGTTAGCGGTAATATGAGGGAGCGTGTCATGGATTTCAAGGCGGTTAACCATCGGTTATGCATGCTGAGAATTAGGGGCAGATTTAGAAATTACTCTTTGGTTTCGGTTCATGCACCAACTGAGGTAGCAGACGAGCTGGTTAAAGATGAATTCTATTATGACTTAGAACGGGTGCTTGCAGAATGCCCACTCCATGATGTGAAGATAGTTCTGGGTGACCTTAATGCACAGGTCGGAAGAGAGCCCGCTCTTTTGCCAATTGTAGGAAGACATCGTCTACATCCAAAATCTAATGATAATGGTTCAAGGCTGGTTCATTTCGCTACATCCCAAGATATGGTTGTTGGTAGCACTATGTTTCACTGTAAAAACATCTATAAAGCCACATGGGTTACCCCAGACAACACTAGTACCCAAATTGACCATATTCTGGTTAGTCAGAATGGAAGATGAAGATGGAATCAAGGCATATTTTCCATCAAACAAACTGCATAAGAGGTTTTGGGTATGAAGGAAGCCCACCAAAGATCTAAATGGTTTGACTCGCAGGGCCAGGCAGCGACAAGACAGGAAAAACGAAGCTTATAGGAGAATGATAAAAAGGCACAGAACTCGCCAAGCAGTTAAGGAATATAAAGACAGAAGGCGAGAAGAAAAATGCATTCATAGAAGGAAAAGGAGGGAAAAAGAACAATAAAAAATAAAGGAAATTGAAGAACAAAGGAGTCAAGTGGATGTAAGAGTCTTCTACAAGAGTGTGAATGCCCAGCGTAAAGAATTTAAGCCTATATCCAATGCTTGAAGAGGAGAGGATAGATCATTAATTACAAGCAAAGATACCATTCTTGACAAATGGGTCACCCACTTTGGAAGTATTTTGGGAACCTCTCAGGACCCTATGGTTAATAGTATAATTCTTGTGCTATCCAATGGCTTTAAGTTAACCGATCCACCAGACGACAAGGAAATCTATGACTCCATCCAAAAATTTAAGAACAACAGAGCCCTAGGATTTCATAACATAGCTGCAGAACTTCTGAAGGCTGGAGGGAATGAACTAATCAAAGTTATCCATGGCACACCGGCATCATCATCCCTCTCATAAAAAGGGAGACCAAACCAACTGCAACAATTACTGTTATTGTGGCATAACTCTCCTCAATTGCACATATAAAGTGTTATCTAACATCATCTATCAGAGGCTACTTCCGCATGCAGAAAGAGGGGTGGGAATCTACCAATGTGGTTTCGTGAGAGGGACATATATCACTGATCAAATCTTTGCCTTGAGAACCCTGCTTGAAAGAACAAGGGGCTATAGTATCATCACACACTACCTTTTCGTAGATTTTAACAGGGCATATGACAGTGTCATCAGAGAGAGGTTGTACCAGGCTACAGAAACTATGAATATTACCCTTGAATTGATTCATCTTACAGAGCTGCTGATGATAGGATCAAGGTGTCAAGTCAGAACACAGGGAGACCTGTCAGAGGCATTCACGACCACAAGGGACCTAAGACAAGCAGATGGCTTCTCATGCCTGCTCTTTAATCTTGCACTAGAAAAGGTGATAAGGGACTCCGAAGTGCAAAGAAGTGGGACGATTCTCACCAAGTCAGTACAAATTCTAGCCTACGCAGATGACATAGATAATATAGCCAGATCACAGAGGGACTTAGAAAGGACCTTCTTAGCTATTGAGGCAGCAGGGCAGGTAATGGGAGTATTAACCAAGCTAAGAACAAATATATGACTGCCAACTAGCCAAGGCCACCACCACCTACAATTACATTTGGAGGATACACATTTGAAAGCATAATTAATTTTGTGTATCCAGGGTCCTTAGTTTGTGCAGCAAATATGCCTAGCCAAGAAGTGCAGAGAAGAATTACGTCAGCTAATAGGTGTTATTTTGGCCTGGCTAAAATATTAAGAAGTCATTTGCTGGCTAGATCCACAAAGATCGCTCTGTACAAATCTCTTATTAGACCTATACTGACATATGGCAATTATCACAAACAGACGCCATCAGGTTGCAGGTTTTTGAGAGAAAAATCCTGAGAAAAATGTTTGGCCCTGTAAAAGTTTAAATTTAGTATAAGCTAAGGCATAATGTAGAATTGTATCAAATTTACTAGAAACTGCATGTGGTACAATTTATACAGCTCTCTAGGCTAAGATGGGCTGGACACGTCACAAGGATGGATGGGGGCTCGCCATTCAAGCGGCTACAGTTCAGGTATGTGGATAGCAGAAGAAAGCAAGGACGGCCATGACTGAGATGGGCAACACTAGAGCTTGGCAGACGTTTGCACAAGACAAAGAGGAATGGAGGAGATGTATTGCCTATGATGATGATGATGAAGTGTCACTTGTGAATTAAATATAATACATAAAAGTAAAGATTATAACTAAACTAACAGTAGAAATAAGAATAAATATTTACCATAGCCAACACATTGCATAAAACTTCTTTTGTAGTAAGGAATACAAATTGCTATCACCTTATTTCTATTATAATGTTTTATTTCTTTCCTGGAAAATAAACAAAAAATAAAAACAATATTTCTCTTTTCTTCTTTGGTGCATAATATTTAATTTCCAGTTTATTTATTTTCAGCCGATTTTACACCAATTTTTAATTTTGTCAACTTAATGACTACATCTCAATTACGACGTTTCGGTCATTTCAAGTCTAAATTTTTTTTTTTCAATTTACAATCATATCTAAACTTCACATATTTCAAAATATAAAGATTTTTTATAAAAATAAATACCCATCATTTACCTGTCCATTTCACTTATGCGAATTGCATGCGTCTACTCATAATAAAATGTTTTATTCTTGTCATGTCCATCTTTAATTATTTCATAACATCATTATTACTCAAGTCTACCGATGGGCGGATGTATGTTAATCAATCTTTCGGGCTTATATCTTAATAATCTAATAGATAAGACTATAATTAAATTGGGAAAAAAACCGAACCTTGTTATAAAATACGTGGACGATATACTTACAATAATAATAATAATAATAAGGCTTAGCGAACCCGAAGGTTCGATGCCGACACCACCAATCGCTTGTTACACACCTCCCTCCACCGTTCGCCGTCCAAACCCAGTCCCTTCAGATCGGCCTTAATGCAATCTTCCCACCTTCGCTTCGGTCTACCCCTCGGACGCTTACCATTCGGCACAGCAAATATTAACCTTTTAGAAATTCTCTCGTTACTAAGCCCAACAACTTTACAAGCCCATTTGATTCGCCTCGATGAAATTACCTCAATTATATTATCTGGAGATATACTTACAATAATAAATAAAAATGAATCTATTAATTTTCTTGATAAATTAAATTAAATTCTATATCAGATAAACTTAAATTCACGATGGAAATTGAGAATAATAACAGAATAAGATATCTTGACATGTATATTGACAGAAGCGAAAGTGGTGATCAGAGCACGTCATGGTGGTAAAAACATTAACTAGTAATAGAATCCTAAATTGGCACAGCAACCACAAAAAACATCAAATAATTAATACAGCTAAAAATTTAATAGACAAGGCAAAATTAATAACCGATAAAAATCATATGAAAGAAATCAAAGCACAAATATATGAAATTCTATTAGAAAACTCTATTAAAAAAATTCTATTCATTGACTGGTTATTCTTATAGGAGTAGGGGAAGACTATTTATTATAAACATATACAATGATGTTTCCAAATATTATATGCGGACCTATTTAAAGTAACATTAGCTAATTTCAAATTTTGATTTTTTCAATTGAACTCACGTAAAATGTGTTCATATTATCCACGTCTGTATGATTATTTACCGAGTTTTTTAAGTTTTTAGTTATGTATATTGCTTCCTTTATTCTACGTTTATTAGTATTACTTTCATTATGCAGGATTTTGGCGTTTTTGAAATCAAATTCATGTTTTGTTTGCATAGTATGTTGAGAGAGTCCAGTAGCTAATTTAATTTTTGTGTTTTTTTAATTACAATTTTGTTTGTGTTGTTTAAGCCTTTTTTTAAACCATTGTGATGTCTGTCCAAAATATGATTTGTTGTTGCAATTCTTACAATTTATTTTATAAATAATATTTGTTAATTTATCGGTAGGTACTTTATCTTTAGTTTTGGAATAAATTGTATCTATTTTATTAATTGGTTTGCTAGCAAATTTAATTTCATTTACATCATATTGTTTAAATGTTCTTTCTATTTTATCAGTCAAATTTCTAATATATGTGACGCTAAAATATTTTTTAGGTTGTGTTTGTTTTCATTATATTTTTCATTTTGTGTCTTAATGTCATGTATATCGTTCATGGAAGGTTTTTGTTTTACTGCATTTTCAGTTTTAAAATAATTTGTTATTAAATTTGGTTCTTTATTAAATTAATTATTTTGGTTTACTTTCTCACTCTTATTATCACTAATATCTTTATATCAATAACATATTTTATCTGTTTGTTATTATTGTCATTTTTAACTAACTTTTTATTTTTATACCACAATTTATTTATTAATCTAATGGGATACCAGTTTTCTAATAGAATTTCATATATTTGTGCTTTGATTTCTTTCATATGATTTTTATCGGTTATTAATTTTGCCTTGTCTATTAAATTTTTAGCTGTATTAATTATTTGATGTTTTTTGTGGTTGCTGTGCCAATTTAGGATTCTATTACTAGTTAATGTTTTTACCACCATGACGTGCTCAGATCACCACTTTCGCTTCTGTCAATATACATGTCAAGATATCTTATTCTGTTATTATTCTCAATTTCCATCGTGAATTTAAGTTTATCTGATATAGAATTTAATTTATCAAGAAAATTAATAGATTCATTTTTATTTATTATTGTAAGTATATCGTCCACGTATTTTATAACAAGGTTCGGTTTTTTTCCCAATTTAATTATAGTCTTATCTATTAGATTATTAAGATATAAGCCCGAAAGATTGATTAACATACATCCGCCCATCGGTAGACTTGAGTAATAATGATGTTATGAAATAATTAAAGATGGACATGACAAGAATAAAACATTTTATTATGAGTAGACGCATGCAATTCGCATAAGTGAAATGGACAGGTAAATGATGGGTATTTATTTTTATAAAAAATCTTTATATTTTGAAATATGTGAAGTTTAGATATGATTGTAAATTGAAAAAAAAAAATTTAGACTTGAAATGACCGAAACGTCGTAATTGAGATGTAGTCATTAAGTTGACAAAATTAAAAATTGGTGTAAAATCGGCTGAAAATAAATAAACTGGAAATTAAATAAAATCAATTCAATACATCAAGAAATCAAGAATGAATTATACACACTAATGACAACAGAAGAGAATGTGATTCAGAGATTGATTGATTATTTATTGTCTTAGGGCATTAGGCCGTTTTTTACAAACTAAGATAAAACAATCTAATTAATTAAATTTAAATGTTAGTAAAGCAAAAGAAACAAAATCTGATGCAATACATCAAACAACTTCTACTTACTACACTACCTTACTTTCAGTATTTTTTTTTTTTTTTTAAGTTAATACATCTTGAGTATATTACAGTAAACCTAAAACAGTTAAAACATTTCTGTTGAAAACTTGGATTTTAAATTTCTTACAATTACAATACTTGCCCTTACTGTATACTTCATATATAGATAAGTGAAAGTCATTAGCTTCTTGTCACTGTTTACTACCTTCTATGTTAGACAAACATTTTTATAAAATCTTTAACTTTCCAACAGTATATCATAAATTTATATTATTACTATTATTTCCGGAAATTTGTTTTCAATCAGCAAAAATATTTTTACTTTCTCCTTTAATAATTATCAAAGTCTTTCATAGATCATATTTATCCATTTTGGATTACAACTAACAAGGAGAGACCTTTAATTATTTCTAATAAACAAAATTACAGGTACTTTGGAGGAAGAAATTTTGAAAATTCAACATTTACGTCACATCAGATTATTTCAATGCAAATAAGATCTAACTAATACTAAAGACTTTTCCATTTTTCATTGATAAAATTAATTTAATAAAAATAGTAATATGTTTTTAAGAAAAGAACTGTTTCTGTTTGGTAATGTACTTATACTTTCATTGTTTAATATTTTTTTTTTTTTTTTACAAAATGACATATTTTTCTAAAAAAGGATTTTAGACGAGTTTATTTTTACAAGAAATCCCTTAATAAAAGAAAGAAAAGCAAATTTAGTAAATTATAGAACTTTGGCCCTGTCTTGTTAACTCCATGACTTAATTTAAGGAGGAAAAAAATTGACCAAAAGAAGGAAATTAAATGGTTGTCCACATTGACTGTGGTTGTATTTCTACAGCTGACTCTAGTGTCAAGAAATATTGTCATACGGTCTTGGTGAAAAAACAACTGGAGGTGTCTTCCATCCTTCAGCCAAGGATCATCTTATTTCTTTTTTGGCCTTAAGACTAGTCAACCCCAGTCCTTTTTTACCATTATATTACTTAAATAGTGAAATGAATTAAAATTTAAATTAAAATGCTAAATTTTTTTCTTTTAAAAATTATTCTAATCTACGGGCATTATCTTTATTTATTGATCATATAAAATTAACAATATCGTCTATAGCTTGTGACTCTAAACTTATTCATTTTTACTTTCCTACCTATACTAGGTAAGGAAAGTATTGCGAGTCAAATTTCCAATATGCCGTTTTCGACGGATCTATATGTTTTAGAGCCCCCTGAGTCTGAAAAACACACATAATAACAAAAATAACAATTTTAGAAGTATAATAATAGCAAAAATAATAATAATAACACGATAATTACATTTTCTATAAGTTAAAATAAGTTGTAGTGAGTGGGGGAGTTTTGGGAATGATGGAGGGCCCTCTATGTTCTCTAAATGTCCCCTATAGAAGAAGGGAAGTTGAAGGGGTGGACTCTGACCACCAGCCTTTTAGGGATGATAATGGAATAGTGGAGTATAAGGGACAACTATGCATACCACCGAAAGTCTCAGACATTATACAAGTGATCTGGCTCAAAAAAAATATAAAACAATAAATATTAAAATCATGTTAACACTTTTATTCCGCTGCATTGAACTGAAAGCACTCTTTAACAAAAACCACCCTTCAATTGATCCATTATCATAAATCATAAAATTTAATTGTTTCATGGCCCAATTGACATTATACAATTGCAAAGTGAAAAAAAAAATGAAATTCAATATGTAAATTAATTAAAAAACACTTACTGTGATTTATGACCCAGTTTCATACTAATAATGACTGATTCTGAAGATAATCCATTTGAAATCATATAAGAAATAACCCTGATTTCTCTTGAAACTCTGGGTGGTACAAACCTAAATAAAACAATGAAGAAGTATTAATAGAGCAATTTACTTTTAATGGATAACTTATGAGAAAATATTAATGATAAAACAAACAATAACAGAGGAAAGAATAAAGAAATAGTATAAACAGGGTTCAAATATTCCATAAAAATTTCCTCAACTGAAAGATGATGGAGAAAGAATGGTATTAAAACTAATAGCAAATTATTGAATCCTGGAATGTAAATTTTTCATAAAAACATGTTCACTTATATTTGGGGAGAAGTTGGTTGGGGTGCTCAGTCTTTGCTTAGACCTGATGATGGACTGAAACTTAGGCCGCAACATTGGCTCAAAGGACAAATATAAATATAATTTATTTATTTTTACTTTTACATTTTTATTCATTGAATGAACACCCCAGCCCACTTCTCTTCAAATATCTTCTACAGTCAACTAATATTCATCATCATTTTCAGATATAGCGAGAGACTGGAGCTTCATGCAGGAAAAATCTGAAAAACGTGCGGCAAAAAACTCAAAATTTACAAAAATCATCTATTTGCTTCTTTTATTATATAATACATCAACATTTGATCAAACCTTGCATTAAGTTCCTAGGGTAAAATAATGTATGATGAGAAATTTTTTTTAAAAATAAAAATGTAAGATTGAAAATGAAATTCCTAAAATTTTTTAAGAAATACACTGTAATATTTCAAATTTTTAAAACATTCAAATATTAGTGTTGATGCTGTTAATATATTTTATTATGAGTGACACAGAAGAGCAAGGTAGTGGGGTATTGAAACGGTAAACTAAGGATTGGGCAGAAGCGATGCTGAAGGTAATCCTTTCAAATTAATCTTTAATAAGCTTGAATCTCTAACAAACAAAATACTATTGTTGCGTAAGGAGTTAACTTCTATGGATAAAAGGTTTTATCCATAGAATCCAGAGGTTTTAAATATAAAAAAAAAGAAAATTTGAAATTAAAAAAAGAAGTTGCATTTTTAAGACAACATTTTGCTGCAACTGATCAATACCACCAAAATAACAGAATAAAATAAATTATTATACCTCGAATGGAAGGAGAAGACATTTTGTCTATAATCAAAAATATAAGTAATACTATTAGCTTTCAGTTGGATGAAAAACTAATTATCTCTGTTTACAAAATAAAAACTAACTCAGGTAAAGGGCCGATTGTGGTTAAATTCCTAAGAAATATTGATAAAACTGAATTCCTTAAGTTATATAGATTGAAGAAGAATTTGATTAACACAGAATTGTTTAACATAACCCCAGCATTACAGGTGTTTGTGTCAGAACTGTCATCTCCCTACAGTGCTTGGCTTTTTAAACAGATCAAGTCTAATCAAGAGAAATATAATCTAAAATATGTATGGATGAGGAATAATCGGGTTCTAGCCAGAAAATGGAACTCCTACAATTGTTATTCGTACAGAGGAAGATATCCAAAAAATAGCAGCTAAATTTGGTGACCTTACTTCGGAGAAAGATTATTTTGGTGAGGAAAGGGAAACAGAATCAGATACAAGCAAAGCGAGTAGAAAAGATGGTAATTCACGGAACAAGAG
This sequence comes from Nezara viridula, assembly GCA_928085145.1. Taxonomy (NCBI): domain Eukaryota; kingdom Metazoa; phylum Arthropoda; class Insecta; order Hemiptera; family Pentatomidae; genus Nezara; species Nezara viridula. Next base: position 130,776,523 of record OV725078.1, read on the forward strand.
GAAGGTACGGACAGCGGCTAAAGGTGTTTCTTCTCAGAAGTCATTGGACAGTTTTTTACGAAAGTAGAAGAAAACTTAAATTTAAAAAATTGTTTATTAAAAGGTAATTTGTACTTCAAGGAATAAGTTATCTAATGTAGATTCCGAGGTTATCAACTTTTTCCTTCATAATCCTGTTATTTGTCTTTCCGAAACTTTCATAACTAATTCAACATTTAATAAACCAACATGGTTAAAGGATTACACCAAATTTGTTTCAGTAGCTTCTCGAAAATTTAAAGAAAGATCGCCCCAGAGGTGGTCTCATAACTTTGGTAAACAAACATTTTTGTGAGGAAGTGACGGTATTTGATTTTTCTGATAGATGTTTGTTTATCAAAGTTAAGGTACATTCTTTTTCTTTTTTCATTGGAAATGTTTACTGAAGCCTTTTTGTTAATATAAATGATTGCATTATGGATTTGAAAGAACTATTTAACAGAATTAAATCAAAGGATGAAATTAATCAGTATAATATAGTGCTGGGTGTAGACTGGAATGCAAGATTAGGTTCAGGGGATGTAATTGATGAGTTACTTGTGGAAGGTTCATATCTGTCCAGTCACAGAACTAGTTTAGATAATGTTCGTAATGCTAAAGGTAATAAATTAATTAATTATTTTGAAGAATATGGTTTAATATTATTAAATGGTAGGACTCCTAGCAATATACCTGGTCAGTTTACGGATATTACAGCTAGAGGGTGTAGTGTTGTAGATATTGTTTAGATATCCCCGACTATGATTGATTTCATTCAAGATTTAAAAGTTTGGGAAGTTTCAGAGCTAAGTTGTGGGAAGTTTCAGAGCTGATTTGTCATTTGCCTGTGATTGTTAATTTAAATAAGTTAAATAAAGAAACAGCGAAAATTAAGGTGAAGAAAAAAGAAAAGTAATATTTAGATTTAGATGAAAAAAATATAAATTCCTACCAGGTATTGGTTTCAAACACAAATAACATTTACTTTAATTTTAGTTCAGTGAATGCTTTGTATAAAAATATGACTGACTGTTTTTTGAACTGTGCACTTGAATCTGGACTTCTCAAGCGAAAATTTTTTGTTTATCACCGTAAAACTTTTCTCTGGTTTGGTGGGGAGTGCAGGGAAGCAAAAAAACTTTTTAGGAAATGTTTTAAAACATTAAAGCGTGAAGATTATTCACAGGAAAATGTAAATGTTTTTATCGATAGTAAAAAACAATACAAACAAAGTAACTGCAGAAAAACAAATATTGTGATTGCCTTTTAGACTCATTATCAGATGACAAAGACATTAAATTGTTTTGGCAAACTGTAAAACATTTTAATAGACCGAATACGGTTGAAGTTGCAGTTTCTACTGAACAATTCATCTCATTTTATAAAGAATTTTAAGCTGGAAAGGATTCAACTCTGACTTTATATTCATTCACTAACTCTGTTTTAGAATAAGATAATCCTATAAATTTGGACAAACTTCAAAAAGCAATTAAAAAAGCCAAATTGAAAAAAGCATCTGGCACCGATCAGTTGCCGTTTGAAGTTTATAAACTTATGCCTCCGAATTGGGAACACTACCTCCTTAACCTTTTTTTTATGTTTTTCAAAATACGATTGTTCCGGAAAAATGGGGTGAAATTTTCCTACTCCATTTATATAAAAAAGGTGATACTAAAGACCCCACTAATTACAGAGGAATAGCACTAATAAACTGTATTGTTAAACTGTTTACAACTATTCTAGCTGATAGAATTACTCAATGGGCGGAAAATCATAACTTGATTCCAGAAGAACAAAATGGTTTTAGGGTGGGTAGAGGCTGCATTGATAATATTTTGACTTTAAATTTCGTAATAAATATTTCAATGGGCTACAAAGGCAACAAGGTATTTGCAACATTTGTTGACTTTAAGCGAGCATTTGATTCATTGGATTATACAAAATTGTGGCAAAAACTTCATAGTCTCGGATTGAGTTCTAAAATAATAAACATTTTACGAGAATTATACAAACAAGCTACTATAATTATAAAGGATGAACTTAACATGGAATCAGTTAAAATCAGTCAAGGAGTATTCCCTACTAAGGGAGATTCCCTCAGTCCTCTAATATTTTCATTATTCATTTCAGATATAATTTATCATTTTAAAAATGATGGATGTACTGAAATAAATATTGACCATACAACAGAAATATCCGGACTGATATTTGCGGATGATTTAGTTTTACTTAATAATGGTTGAGTCAGAACAAATAAGAAATTAGTTTCCCTGCACAAGTTTTGTCAATTGTCAATGTTGAAAAGACAAAATGTGTGATTTTCAAAAAAGGTGGTAATATGAATAAAGTTAAATCTTTCTTCTATAACAAATTTCAAATTGATATAATTAAACAGTATAATTATTTATACTGTTTTTTATCATCGCGTTTATTATCTCAGGCAGCAGACAATTTCGTCAAAAAATCACAGTTGGCTTCATATTGAGTTTGGGAAATCTTGTTGAGGTGAATATTAGATTCTCTCGATACCAAATTTAAATTGTTAAATTCCATGGTGAATTCCGTTCTTTTGTACTCAGCGGAGGTTTGGGCTCCATTATACTGTCACAAAATAGATAGAGCACGTTGCTTTGAGTTATTTTAAAAGAATACATCATTGGCCACGTAATACCCCTAATCATTATGTGTATGTAGAAACGGGTCTAGAATCATTAGAAATAAGTGTTCTTAAAAGAATGATTCGCTAGTACCGAAAAGTAGACCTAATGGAAGATAAACGATTACCAAAACTGTTCACAAATTTTAAAAAACATTCTTCTATTTAATTAACACAAAGTATAATTGGTATTCACGATTGACAAACAGGTTGAGAGCCATAGACTCGGTTGAATTATTGAACATTAAAAATAAAGAATTATTTGAAGAAGAATTTCAAAACATTATTGAAAAATTAAAATGTAATAAATTTTCCCTCAATATTCAATCCATATTGAACTCACAATTTAATCAAAACTTTAGAAAAAATAGTAGCTTGACTAAGAGAGAATATTATCTAGAACTTAAAGAGCCCAATAAAAAAGCACAGAATGATTAGCCAATTAAGACTGTGCCAGCCGTAGAACTTAAAGATTACTTCTTACGGCTTTCAAAATAGTTTTCTAGATGGAAGTGCTGAATATCCCATTTGTAATACACGTGAAACGAAGATTTTCTGTTGCATTGCCCTACATATGCAGCTTTTAGATATAAGTATTTAAATGAATATATTGATGGTAATTGTGACGATAAAGATCAAATAGTACAGTTATTAGATATAGAAAACAAATATAAATTCAATGATTTATACTGGATACTGGTATGTAGAAAGTTCTTTAAAATTAAGAAACCTGTTTTTGTCTGTTCAAGAATAAATAGTTTCATCTATTCTTAATGTTAATTAAGTTTAAGGTTATATGTAAAGATAATATTAGGACTAAATATTATATTTTAATATGCTAAAGAAAGATCATTTTGTTTATAGTTATATCAAACACACTAATTTTATTTTGTAAATCATATAATATTATAAATGGTTTTTACTATTAATGTAGTTAATTAGGTATCATATTTATGTATATTTTTATAAATGTATAAGTATAAAACTCAACTCCATTTGTATGGGTTTGCCCGAAAACAAATAAAAAAATTTATTTATTATTTTATATATTTAAGAAGTACACTGTAATATTTCAAATTTTTAGGCATTCAAATATTAGTATTGATGCTGTTTCTTTAGGTCACTAACAAAATATTCTAAAAAAAAAATTTGATTCTCTAAAAGAAGTGTTTGTTCTTGCCTGTTCTACAATAAGCATATATCTATGTTTTCTATCATACCCAATTTATTTTTCACAGTGAGTACAGAAGATAACTTTCCCATTAAATTTCAACACAGGGTAATTTTTGATATCTAGATTTTAATTTTTGAAGAGAGACCAAATACTACTTTAATTTTTAATAATAATGAAATTACTACAATTCACTTCAAAGCCAGAGGGATACTGATGAGTTGAAGAATGAGTGATAATTCAAGTCAAAACAATAACAATAAATGTCTTGCTAACAAAACAACTTATTATAGGAAAGCAATTTTTTATTGCTATATATTTTAGGCAAATCTATTCCAAGAATATTTTCTGCTTGTATTTACTTCTTCGTTTTGTACAATAAATTCGATACATTGTTAGTAATAGAATTATTTACCTACATCATATATTTCTACCTTAAATTATAAATTTCTAATTTTTAATTAATTATTTTTTAAATAGTAAAATAAGAAGGTGATTATTTACACATGCATGCATATTGATAGTTACAAATCATCTCAATCTAGCACAAAAATGAGCGGTTCGGTTCAACAAAATCAAAATTGTGCAATTTAGGGCAAAAACAACAAAACCTGCAATATCAAATTTCAATGTTATTTTACAGAATGTGAAATGGTTAGATTGTTAGGTTTGAAGTTTTTATATGCAAGGGAATAGAATAACATGGAAATCCTGTCTCTAGTTATAATATACAGTTCCTTTTACTAAACCTTTAGTTCACAGAGCTGCATTGTAGCTCTTTTAAAGAACTATGGATTTAGGACATTTCTGGATTCAGAAAACATTATTATCATAATGATCTTGTTTCTTAAAAATGTCTGCAAGAAATGAGCCTGGACATTTTATAGGTTTTTATTCAAAAAGTAATTTTTGTATTTTATGAGGTTTAATAATCTCACAAAATACAGCATATTAAAATTTGCATTGTCATTGTTTTTAATTATATCTCAGCAAAATGATTTCCACGTTTTTTACTAAAACAAATGTAGTAAATTAATAAATTTTCCATACAAATTTTGCTCTTTCATTTTTCTCAGGAATAAAACCTGGGGTCCTCCCCTTCACATATATTTCCACCTTAAATTATAAATTTCTAATTATAACAATAGAGCTCATTTAAAAACAATAGAAAAAAAAATAATTGAAGAGAAGTTGGTTGGGTGTTTAATCGAAATACAAATTAAAAATAAATAAATAATATTTATTTTTGCCTACATTTCAGCCTAAAGCTTAGGCCTTCATCGAAGCTGATCTCACGAAAGATTCCCTTAAAATGTTCGTTTTGAAGACCTGAACTTTGAGCTAAAACATCAGCAGAAATAAAAATCAATATTATTTATTTATTTTTACTGAACACCCCAACCAACTTCTCTTCAGTTATTCACTACAGTCAACCATCAATCCACTATTATGAAAAAAATTAATGAGCAACAATAAATAATTTAATGAATGTCAACAAGAAAAGCCTACCCATAGCATTAGTTGTGAATTCAAAGAAAAATGAACGACAATAGTTATGAGGGTACACATCACAAATTGATAAGGGTGAATTGATGTTTTGACATTCCTAGAACGCTTTTGGAATTTCCTTTAATTTACCAATTATAAAATTTAACAATTGTATTAAATATAGTTTATTGTAATGTTTTACCTTCATGGTGGATTTTTAATGAATAAATATTATAAGGTAAATACTTTTTTTTTTTTTTTGCAAAAATATAACAGTTGGAAGTATAAAGATGTATGATAACATAAATTAAAATAAATTGAAGAATGGAAATGCAAAAGGATTTTAAGTGCCTCCAGCAAAATTGAAATCATATATTTTTTAATGTATCTTATTACTGAAAGAATTCATTTTCATTTAGTTATAAATTATGAAACCCTATCAATATGATCTTTTATTTTTTTCAGTGAAACATCACCCATAATAACCACTCCTTGGAGCTTTTAAATTAAATTAATTAAAAATTAAATGTTTTTGTAAATGAAGATGTAAAAGAATTATGTAAAATAATAATAAATGGAAGTGTTGAATTTATAACTAAAATTCTATCTGCTTCTTTTTTTCAGATTACAGGTTTATTTACCCAGTTCATCCTATTATAGATATGTGATTTTATACAATGATACTTATACAAGATATGCGATACTTATACAATCAAGAGTGATCGGGAAAAAAACTGTTTATATTTAATTAAATTATACAACTCTAATATTATTAAAGTTCAAACTCAGATGCTGAAAATTTTGTAGAACGCGCTCAGGCCCCTTTGCATTACCATCCTAACTTCTGAAATAACTTACACAGGATTTTTCAATTTTTGAGCAGTTACTGATATTAATGAATAATTGTCTGCAATTCGAAAATCACAGTCAAATAATGAAAATGAATTATGTAGAACTGAACACTCGAGCATTTCATGTATATTTTCTGGAGTCAATGGAAGAATGTTCAAATTTGGTTCCGTTGAACTATTAATCTGGAGAACGTGTGTTGGATTAAATAAAAAATTTGTTTTTGCAATCAGTGGCAGACCAAAACCTGTAAAAAATATGACAAATAACATAATATTTTTATCTTAAATGCAGAGTTCTTGCCCACTAAGCTAAAATAATAGTCTAAAGGACGGGTTTAGGAACCCTGCCTTGTGTGAGCATGTGGAGGAGAGTTGCGGGATCCATGGAACCAAGACCCATGGGTTGCAGGGGTCCTCGAAAAATAGTAAGATTTTATAATCAAAGTTTTATAGGTTGTTAAAAATTAAACATAAATATCATTAGGATGAATAAAATTGTCAGGATTTACAGTCAAGAATTTTTATTAGGATAACGGAGTATTGTATATTAAAAGTAAGAATTAAAAAACGAGTAATTAGTGCAAATAACAAGAATAAAAACAATTAAATAAATAAGAAGTGTGCATTAAACAACGCATGTAAATAAAAATAAATATATATATATATATATATATATATATATATATTTATTATATATATATATATATATATAAATATATATATATATATATTATATATATATTTATATATATATATATTATATTTATTTATAATATATATAAATATATATTAGATCTGTAAAGTTTTTAATTGTTCCAGTCATCATAGAAATTATTTTTACTAAGATATTGTAGAGAAGAAGCTCAAAATTATTCCTACGATGTTAAAAATTCTTTTATTTTACTGGAACAATTAAAAACTTTACAGATACCTAACTTTATTTTAGCCTCATTTGATGCCAAAAGTCTTTTCACTAATATCTCTACTGACCATGTAAAACCACATACTTCACTCAATCAATCCTCATATCTTCAATTCCTCTTTTTATGCTGTAACTCTGGTTACCTTTGTTTCCAAAATCAGTTTTTTTATCAAACTTCTGGTCTCGCAACTGACCTTTCTAGTATTGTCCGCAACAATCTCCTTGACTCCATACTACCTCTCTTTCCTAATGACATCTTATTCATTAAAAAATACGTGGACGACCTAATGTTAATCCTTAACCCAAATGTGATTTCAGATATACTTAAGGCTTTCAATTCCTATCACCCACGACTTTATTTGTTGAAAGGGAAAGAAAGAGCTCACTTCCCTTCCTTGATCTCCTTATTACCATAAATCCTGAGCACTCTATTTTGACTAATTGGTATACTAAATCAACATATTCTGGCTGCTTCCTAAATTATTATTCCGAACACCCTTACCACCAAAAAATTAACGTAGCCAAAACTTCCTAAACCGCAGTTTGGCCTTATCTGATTCTCAATTTCATAATCATAACAAAACCCTTTTACACAAGATCCTAAAATCTAATGATTTTCCAGACAACCTTATCAAACCTTTAATTATCAGTTCCCCTATATCCCACTCTTCTCAAACTAATTCCTCACAAACTTATCCAACCCCTTTATAATACAGATTAATTCCATCCATTCCTACCTTTTCCAATAAAATTAAAAAATCCTTTTCTTCCGCTTTTCCTAACATACGCCTTATTTTCAAAAACAATTACAAATTTAAAACCTTATACAGCAACCTAAAAGAGCCCATACCTCTCCTACAAAATTCCAATCTAGTTTACCGCATCCCTTGCTCTATTCCCAATTTTAATTCTTGTTATATTGGCGAGATCAAAAATTACCTTAAAAAACATATAACACAACATAAATATAATATTTAATCCCGGAACACATTTGCTTCAAAACTGTCTGAACATACCGTATCCCTTGACCATTCCTTTGATTTTGACAACCCATCCGTCCTCGCTACGGTTACTAACCATGAAAAACGCCTCCTCACAGAATCGATATTTATCCACCTTCAAAAAAACAATCCCGTTCACCATAAAGTAGATAAAGAGACAATTTCATCAACCTACTCCAACATATTCCGCCTTCTAAAATTGAAACATTTAGTTTTAACTCTTTTCATGTTCAATTATATTTCTGTAGATTAACACATACCATCAACCTTTATGTTCAAATGTTTTAAAAAAAATCTTTTTGATTATTGAAAAAAATCATCTGTAATGTATTAGTTATTATATATGTATATATTAGTTTTTACATTATTCATAAGTTATAGTTTATGTACCAGTTAGATCCATTCTTACCTAATTAAATATTTTTAATACTTACTATCTGTTAACATATTTATTGTGTTTTGACATATTTTTAATATTTCAGTTAAATAGCCATTAAATGACCGTTACTCTACTGCATCACTTTTTTTTTTTTTTCTTCTCACCTCCCACCTAAACTGATTTCCACAAACCCTCAGTTCTAATCCCAACTCCCAAAAGATAGGTAACTATTAAGAAATAATTTACATATATATATATATATATATATATATATATATATATATATATATATATATATTAACATAATGTTTGCAAAATAGGACTTGCTTTTACAAGTCTTAAAGCCAAAAAAGAACAAAAAAAAAAAATTATTTAAATTGGGAATTAGGTCACTTAATTAGAGAGAAATAATTTATTTAAAGCAGTACTGCCCAACTATATTGGGTTGCTGAATACACAGCATACTCATCAATCCTTTTTTTTGGCCATAGCACTTAATTATACTTAAATCAAATATTTATATATATATACAAACTCTTTTCCTCCATTTCTATATCACTCATATACAATTTTAATACTATACTATACCAACATAATACCTATTATAAAATATATATATTTCGGTAAAATCAATACAAAACAAACTCTGAAGCTAATAGAAAAAAAAAAGGAGATTCAAATGTCAAATTCCAAAATTAGAATTCACAAATACCAAGTAACATAATCCTATGAACACAGATAAAAAGATATGATTAGTTAAAATATTTAAAATTGAATAAATAAATAAATGATCCCAAGGGAGTCCAGCATAATGCTCTCGGCAAACACTGCAAGCTCCCTGATATCAACACCTAGTTCCTCAAAGAAGCTTCCTGTTCTTTTAGAAATCGTTCCGCGAGGCCCAAACCAGAGGCTTTTCACGATGAACTCTCTCTCTCCGAAGGTCTCCCAGAATTTCTCTTTTAGGAAACGGATACATTTACTATATATTTTCTTCTTTTCTTTTTCTACTTCACTTGCCTGATCGAGGTCATTACTCTCATAGTGAAAAATTGGATCTAAGACCAGCGCTGCCTTTCCATTCCTGGAGAATACAACTATATCCGCATGTCTCGTTGAGCCATCACTATCGATATAATAGACCTCGTCGAAGCAAGTGAATTCCCTTTCCCTAAGGAGCCTCACCAAATTGAATTTGACCCTATTGTGCCGGCGTGTTATGAGGAGGGAGTTGTTGGGGCATTTTCTCAGAGCATGGGCTGGTGTTTCAGACTCTCTGCCGCATTTAGGACAGAGGGACCCAATTTCCTTCGACTGTCCACTGGCTCCTGGAACTCCATGCAACGGTGCATAGTTGATGTTGAGTTTTATGGGATTGGACCATTCTGAAAGTACTTGTTTCTGGCATATATATTTACTATATCTCGGACAGTCGCTACATTGGACAGTCGCTGAGCAATGGACCAATGTTGCAAAGGAGTCTCCCATTGACAACGGATCAGTCCCAATCATCAATACTTGGTGCATATAACCTCACTGATGATGTATAAGCGGGGAGCCTTGATACTCCTGCAGATATTTACATCAATTCCCTCCAATAACGCAGGATGTATCTTTGTAAAGGGGCAATGTCTGGAGAGGGTAGGCAAGTCTCGGGAACACATATTGATTGACAACATTGATCTTTTGCTCCGATTTAAGAAGGCAAGAGCTCAAGCGTTCATTCAGTTATCAGTCATTCAAGTAAATTTTTTTAACTTTTTCTCATTTATCACTAGCTCTCCCGAGAATGTGGATCCTAAATATTTTAAAGTATCATCTGCCTTTAATGTGTGGATGACTTCTCCATTCTCAAGGGAGAGCTTTGTTTATTGCAGCTCTCTTTTATCAATTATTAGGCCCACGCTTTTCTTCTGTACACAGATCCTCTGTACACAGTTAAATATCCTTTCTGCAGCACCCTTGCCGCGTGCTGTGATAGTCTGGACATCCGCGAAGCCTATGAGGACCACACATTCTTGATCACTGGTTAGCTTGTATCCATAATGCTTGGAAAAGTCTTTCTCACACAGGTTGCAATATAGATGGTCTATAGCCAGGTTGAACAGTGAAGGCGACAAGGATCCGCCTTGGGGTGCTCCCCGCCACACTTTGATCCAGCTTGTCGAGTGGGCTCCGACTTCAATCTTAATTAAGTTAGTACCCAGGAGAACCGCAATCACGTTTTTCAAGTCTGGTGAGACTCCTATTGCCTCCAGTGAGCTGATGATATAGTCCTCAGCATCATTCTTTTTATGTTTGGCATCCTTTATGATCGCCTTCATGATTCTTGCATTGCCATGTGTTCCTGGTAGTCCCCTGATGAAACCTCTCTGCGCACAATCAAATGGATGGTAATGGGTCGTCATGATGATATGCTGTTGGCATCACCCTTTTCCTTGTAGACCAAGATTCATGATCTCTGGAATTATCTTAATTATATGAGAAACATCATAATACTTTATCGTGCAGATGAAAACTTTGTCTGGCCCCAGCGATATGTCCAGCAATGTTGATTTTATTACCTTAACGTTAAAAATAAATAAATAATTAAAAAAATATATACCCAGATAAAAAAATGTTAGTAAATTAAAACTAAATAAATAGTTTAAACATATATACAAAGGTTCATTAATGTCAGTACATTCAAATTTAAAAAATAGATTAAAAATATATACATGGATTAATTAAAGTGAATAAGTTAAAATTATATAAATAGATTTAAAAACATTTTTAAATACATAAATAGATGATGTATATAGCATTTCCAAGTCAATTTCAACCTTTTCCAAGTCAAATTCAACCTTTTCCAAATCAAATTAAACTTTTTCCAAGTCAAATTCAACCTTTTCCATTTCAAATTAAACCTTTTCCATTTCAAATTCAACCTTTTTTTATTTATTTAATTATCTTTAATTTTTCGATGCGTGGGTCTGTTATCGTATGAGTAGTTTTTTAAAATAGCCTCCTTTTTAAGATTACATGACTGCGTTTCGAATTATTTAAGTTTTTTTGACTTATTCGATATAAGGGTGTATTTTTATGTTTCCCGATCAGTAAATTTTTAAAATGACATCTATTTTATGTTCACGCCACTATGTTTTTATTTATTTAAGTTTTTAGAATTTATCCAATATAAAGTTCTACTTTTTTGTTTCCGGAGCCGTAGATTTTGAAAACGACCTCCATTTTAAGATTAGGCCACCGCGTTTCGACTTATTTGAGTTTTTCGGATATTTTTCATATGAGGGTGTATTTTTATGTATCCGGAGCTGTAGATTTTGAAAATGACCTCCATTTTAAGATTAGGCCACCGCGTTTCGACTTATTTGAGTTTTTCGGATATTTTTCATATGAGGGTGTATTTTTATGTATCCGGAGCTGTAGATTTTGAAAATGACCTCCATTTTAAGATTAGGCCACCGCGTTTCGACTTATTTGAGTTTTTCGGATATTTTTCATATGAGGGTGTATTTTTATGTTTTCGGAGCTGTAGATTTTGAAAATGACCTCCATTTTATGATTACGCCACTGCGTTTTGACTTATTTAAGTTTTTCGAATTTATCCAATATTAAGGTCTACTTTTATGTTTCTTGAGCCGTAGATTTTGAAAATGACATCCATTTAATGATGGCGCCATTGCATTTTGACTTATTTAAGTTTTTCGAATTTATCCAATTTAAAGGTCTACTTTTATGTTTCTTGAGCCGTAGATTTTGAAAATGACATCCATTTAATGATGGCGCCATTGCATTTTGACTTATTTAAGTTTTTCGAATTTATCCAATTTAAAGGTCTACTTTTATGTTTTCGGAACCGTAGATTCTGAAAATGACCTCTATTTTATGATTACGCAACTGCGTTTCAACTTATTTAAATTTTTAGAATTTAACAAGTATAAAGGTCTAATTTTATGTTTCTGGAGCAGTAGATTTCCCCCATTTTGTAAATGACCCAATTTCAAGTTTATGCCACTGTTTTGGATTATAAAAGTTTTTTTTTTTACTTTTTCGGTATAAGGATCTACTTATATGTTATCCGAGACGTATTGAATTTTTTCTAATCTTTAATATTTAAATTTATCTAATATTTAAGCTCCATTTTATGATTAAGCCGCTGCATCTTGATTAATTAGGCTTCATTTTGGATTTTTCAATACAAAGTTTCATCAATATGTTTTCGAGTATGAATAAATAAATAAATATTATGAAGCTAAAGTAAAATTAACCACAGAATACAAACTAAAAAGCCGAAAAGCAACTGGTAATAAATTTAACCTTCCGTATTCAGATTTTTCAGCTAATTGTTCGAAATCTTATAATTTTGTGATAGGAGACCACAACATTAAAAAAGATAACTAAAATTAAATTAAAAATGAGACAATACATATTGTATTTATTTTGATTAGATATTTTTATTTATTTATTGAAAAATAAATTAATCCTTCGTATTATGTTTTTTATTCGAAGGAAAAATCAAAAACACTTAACAAAACCGAAACACAGTGGCCTAATCTTAAAATGTAAGTCGTTTTAAAAACTAAGGCTCCGGCATCATAAAAGTAGACCTTTAAATTGGATAAATTCGAAAAACTTGAATAAGCCGAAACGCAAGCGTAATCTTAAAATGGAGGTCATTTTCAAAATCTACGACTCCGGAAACATAAGAATACACTCTTTTATGATAAAAATTCGAAACACTTAAAGAAATCGAAATGCGGTGGCCTAATCTTAAAATGGAGGTCATTTTCAAAATCTACGGCTCCGGAAACATAAGAATACACTCTCTTATGATAAAAATTCGAAAAACTTAAAGAAATCGAAATGCGGTGGCCTAATCTTAAAATGGAGGTCGTTTTCAAAATCTACGGCTCCGGAAACATAAGAATACATCCTCATATGAAAAAAATCCGAAAAACTCAAAGAAATTGAAATGCGGTGGCCTAATCTTAAAATGGAGGTCATTTTCAAAATCTACAGCTCCGGAAACATAAAAATACATCCTCATATGAAAAAAATCCGAAAAACTCAAATAAGTCGAAACGCGGTGGCCTAATCTTACAATGAAGGTCGTTTTCAAAATCTACGGCTCCGGAAACATAAAAGTAGACCTTTATATTGGATAAATTCTAAAAACTTAAATAAGTCAAAACACAGTGGCGTAAACATAAAATGGATGTCGTTTTCAAAATTTACTGATCGGGAAACATAAAAATACACCCACATATCGAATTTGTCAAAAAAACTTAAATGATTCGAAACGCAGTCACGTAATCTTAAAATGGAGGTTATTTTCAAAACTAGGTACAGGACAGCATAATACTAGTCCCTAATAAATCCGAATAGGTACAATAAATCGATATCCGTAAGTGAAAATTCTACTTAGGAGAGCATAATAATAGACTTTCATATTGGAGGGGGGGAGGGGATGGCCATTATTTAAAAAAAATATATATAATTTACAAAAACTTAAAACATTAATTTGAAATGAAAACGGTTGAATTTGAATTGGAAAAGGTTTAATTTGAAATGGAAATGGTTGAATTGACTTGGAAAAAGTTTGATTTGATCTGGAAAAGGTTGAATTTGACTTGGAAAAGGTTGAATTTGACTTGGAAATAATTGAATATCACATAGAAATATCACACTGAAAAAATCTAAAATGTTAAAATAAATGGATATGCAACTGCGTAATAAAATTTTTTTTTGTATTTTTTAAAAGCTATGCCGTCCATAATATAGTAAGTGGCCTTCATTTCGAAAAAAATCGAAAATTGACAAAAATTCTAAGGTTGAATTTGAAATGGAAAAGGTTGAATTTGACTTGGAAAAGGTTGAATTTGAAATGGAAAAGGTTTAATTTGACTTGGAAAAGGTTGAATTTGATTTGGAAAAGGTTGAAATTGACTTGGAAATGCTATATATGTGTGTGTCACAATATTGGTTAAGCAAATATATATTTATAACTACAAAAGTACGTGCATTCTTAGAAGAAAAAAAAACAAAAACGAAGGAATCAAATAAACAAATAAATCAATTGACAACAAGGTACGTTGGGCTCCCTTGATGATAGCTGGACTGAAATGTTTAGATGACACTGACCTTGCTGGAGATATCTTGGCTGGCGTGGAGGGGCGCAGCAGACCGTAAGCTGTGCTGAGATAAGCAGCCCGGTCCCGCAAGCAAACCAAATTCTTTACCTTCTAGTCATAGTGAAGATCCTCTCTAGATTTTTACTGGGTTTAAGAAGCTTGTCTCCAGCATACAGCTCGGTCCACTTGCAAATTTCCAGCTCGATTGGACAAACTTAACCTTATCATAAATTATTTTAACGTGGAACCGATGTGTCCCTATCACCGACTCGAGCCAAACTCAATAAACTACAAAATGTTCATTGATCCTGATGTTTATTCGGTTTTTTGGGATCCTTAATAGAATCCTCCTCAATGTTTTAAAATAGAGCCTCAATACCTTAGGCCAGGGACACACCGACAGCCTCAACACCGTCCACTAGCACAGATATTAAGCTAAAATTAAGTGACCTAATTCTCAATTTAAATAATTATGTTAAAATATGATACTCAAAGGTCGATTGAAGAAATTTTGTAAATATATATATATATATATATATATATATATATATATATATATATATATATATATATATAAATATATATATATATATATATATTTGCCATATTTATTAATTTTTATTGACATGCGTTGTTTATTGCATACTTTTTATTTAATTGTTTTTATTATTTTTATTTACACTAATTACTCATTATTCAACTCTTACTTTTGATATACTTTACTTATCTTTTTCATTCATTCATATAAAAATATCATTTTCTCATCATACTTCAATGTTTTTACTATTGTATACTTTTACATTTATCATTTTGCTGATTTTACTCTTTACTTTTATTACTATTATCTTACTTATTTAATCTTATTTCTATCATATTGTTACTGTTATACTGTACTCTTATTACCCTTACACTTTTGTATTTATCTTTTTACTGATGTTATTTTACATTTTGTAATTTTTAGCCCTGAAGATGACCCACATGTTGGGTCGAAACATTGGCTAACCTAATAAAAATTCTTGACTGTAAATCCTGACAATTTTATTCATCCTAATAATTGATCAGTCGACTAATTACCCATCTCTAAAATATCATTAGGTATATAGTGAAAAATATCAACTATTAATTTTTCATCTCAAGTTGACACAATCAAGGACAACAGGTATTAGTGCTCTAAATATTCATTCACACCATATATACATCTCGAAATAAAAATAATATATATATATAGGTTGGTTAGTACATCACTTGAATTAAAAAAGTAACTATAATAAAGAATAAGAGTATTTTTTAGAAGGAATAAAGCTTTGTTATGAGAATGGAATATTCACAAAAATTAAGGTTTTGTTCAAGTATGTGGATGACTTATTTTGCGTAATAAAGAAGGAAGAAAAAGATGTAATGTCTGAGATATTAAATATCTTCCATAGTACATTAAAATTCACAATGAAAGAGGGAAAAAATGGAGAGTTAAGATTTTTGCACATATTAATTACTAGTCAAAAAACATTAAAATTGTGATCTTACATCAAGTAAAGGAACTTTCACAGGAAATAGTAAAGGATAGGGTACCACCAATCAATGGTAGTCATAGTTTTTTTTTTTTTTTTAAAGCACCATGGAGCAAAAGAAACAAACTGGGAGGAGAAAAAAAAGAACAAACAATTTAACCACTAAATGGTGTGATTGATTTTAGAATAGCACTTAATAACTGGCAAAGAAATATCCGGAGATTTTGTAGTAGCAATCTGATAAATAAAATAATTTTTTTAGTGATTTTATCTGGGTGATGTAATTTTTATGACCGTGACTGTGTTGTGGTTGTAATTACATTAAGGGAGTATTAGAAGAAATAAAGTGGCCCTTTTTATTATGATGTGGGAGATTATGCTTAAGTTTTAGACCAAAGAATAAAATTAAAAAATATTAAAGTCACCTCAAGGATTGGAAGTTCCTCCCGGCAAAGTCCGATGGGCTTGCTAACCAACAATGAGAGGGGTCTTCCAGACTTGCTGGAGAGAGGAGACCTCCAGACTTTCTGGAGAGTGTGACGTAGGATTGAACACCCTACTCACATATCTTAAGTTCAACATACACCACAAATAGTCATGGATCTCACTAAGGTAAAACGCTCATTATCCAGAGATAAACTAGTCCCCCGTTCGGGTCTCCAGGTGGGGACTACTTTAGAGGATTCATGGCGAAAGTTGAAAAATAAGGATTTAGGTATTGGTACGTGGAACGTAGAGAGTTTGAATTCAGCAGGTGGGTTAAAATCGGTCGCAAATGAGTTTTATGGGTACAATTTGGATATCGTGGCTCTGCAAGAGGTTCGCTGGCAAGGAGAGGGCTCCGTGAGGGAAGGAAACTACACTATTTGGTAAGGACGAAGTGAAAATCATTGTTTAGGTACCTGGTTTCTAATTAGGAATAGATTGCTATCCGCTCTGAGGGGCGTACAATTCTTTAGTGATAGAATTTTGGTAGCTATATTTCAGGGACGTTGGTTTAAAATCGCGTTAATAAACATACATTGTTCGACTGAAGACAGTAACAATGAAGTTAAATGCAAATTTTACGATTAACTTGAATGGATTTATGATAAACTACAGCGAAACGCGATGAAAATAATTGTAGGTGACACAAACGCAAAGGTGGGTAGGGAAGAAGTTTATGTTCCGACGATTGGTAAAGAAAGTTTGCAAGAACATGGTAATGATAATGGGATCCGTCTGATCAACTTTGCCATCTCGAAGAACCTGATACATAAGGATATTCATAAATATACCTGGACATCACCGGATTCACAAACACGAAATCAAATCGATTATGTCTTGATACAACATAGCTGGCAAAACAGTATAATTAATGTACGGTCTTATCGCAGAGCAGAATTTGGGTCAGATCATGAATTAGTAATCACGAAACTTCGACCAAAACTTAATATAAAAAAGAGAAAAGAAAGCAGTTTCGATTTCGAGAATTTTAATTTGGAAAAATTAAAAGATCCATCAATTAGAACTCAATTCGAGCTAGATGTTAAGAATAGGTTTGAAGCTTTAGAACCTTCTGACGAGGACTGCTACGAGGATATTGACAAGTTATGGGTAGAAATCAGAGATAATATTAAAGCGGTCGGTAACTCGTGCCTAGGAAAAAGGGAAAATAAGAATAATCAAGTGTGGTTCAATGAAGATTGCTTAAACATGAGCGAAAAAAGAAAAGCTCTAAATAATCCAAGCGAAGCCAATCTGGAGTACTTCCGAACCTCAAAGAATGAAACGACAAAATTGCTCAAAAATAAAAAAAGGGAGTATCTTAAAAACAAAATAATAGAAATAGAAACTAATAGAATTGAAAATAACATAAGAGACATGTACAAAGGTATAACCAGATCACGTAAATGTGTAGAATGTTTAATGAAAGCCGGTAAAGAACAAGGACTCGAGATAAACATGGATAAGACAAAATATATGGTTAGCTGCAAAATTGTTGGGCTTGGTAACGAAAGGATTCCTAAAAGGTTAATATTTCCTGTACCGAATGGTAAACATCCAAGGGGAAGACCGAGGCGAAGGTGGGAAGATTGCGTTAAAGCCTATCTCAAGGGACTGGGTTTGGATGGTGAATGGTGGAGGGAGTAATAAGCGACTGGTGGTGTTGTCATCAAACCTTCGGGTTCACTAAGCCTTTTATTATTATTATTTTCGAATTTCACACTTTCTTGGCTTTTGCCAGAAATATTCACCTACCCAGACCAAGGTCAAGGGTTAGGCTCAAAAGTTAAACTATGTTTAAGATCTTCCTGACAATATTTGCTGTGTCTAGGAGAACTGCTTTTTTCCCTTCTTCCAACACTTTCTCTGGCAGTTTCAAATTTTCGACAGAGCGAATGGTATCGTCTGGGATGAGGCCATTACTGGAAATTACATTTGGATATACCTGGACTTGATTCAGTTTGTAACGAAGCTCTTGGCACAAGTCTTGATATTTCCTAAACTTTTTAGAAATAGTCTTTCCGATATTATCATCGGTTGGGACTGCTATATCAATGTATTATTATTATTATTAATACAATCTCAAGGATAAAATAAAAAAAAAATATCAAGCAGAATTAGTATATAAAGTTCCATGTTTAAATTGTTCAGCAATAAACGTAGGGAAAACAAAACAATACATGAATGAGAGAATGTAGCAGCATGAGAATGGCATAAAAAACATCAAAAAAGACCCTTAAAAAACAGCATTGGTACATGCTTTCAATATCGAACATAATTTTGATTTTGAGAAAATTCAAATTTTACAAAAAGAGAAAACAAGAGAAAAAAATCTAATTCTTAAGCTTTTTTATATTATGTAGTATTTGAATTTTATTTTATTCAATATTTCTATAATACAGTTACTTAGTTACCAATTAATTTTCTCCATTTATTATATTTAAACATTTTTTATATCAGTTAACAATGAGAAATGGTTAATGATTTCAAATAAAAAAAATTAAAGGTACATCGCAGCCTTCATAAATTAATTTTTTTTTTTAAACATTTTCCGTCTCACAAATATAATGGACATAAGCATACCTCGAAACAATTAAGGTTTTTCTATTGAAACCCTCAGTTCAGATAACAACTTATAAAAAATATGATCTAAACGAAATAAAATTTGGAAATAAAACAATGAATAAATTGGGAAAATTGTACAGTAAAACTATTTATATTATTCCAAAAGAAAAATTTACTAATGTTAAATATAAAATACAATGCGAAGACTGTGAAAATAAAGCTTAAGGACAAACCTCACAATGGTTTGAACGTAGGATACGGCAATACAAACAAACTTGCAGGTCTAAAACTACAAAATCAAAACTGGCAACAGGACTATAACAACGCACCACAAATAACGGACATATTTTGATATCAGTGCAGTGTCAATTCTACATAGAGAACAAAATATTTACAAATGCAGAATAATACAAGTATAATCAATATTCATTATAAAAAACTTGAAAAAATCAATAAATCCGCAAACTGATGTAGAGAATCTTAACACTTTTTGTGCTAGCGCAGCAGACAAAAATAAAATATAAAATACCGAAATATGACTCCAAATAAAAGAGATAAAACAATTTATCTCTAACCTCTCCACCCCACTCCTAAATAAAATAAATCCAGTCTTGAATGAATTTGTTATAGAGGAACAGCAGACTTAATATCTTCTACAAAGGAGGTATATATTTCAAGATCAAATTATATTTTTTTTGTTTTCTTCCTTAACAATTTAATGTTATGTTTAATTATTTATATATAACTTCTATAAATCAAACAAAACTCTTATTTTATTAATTTATTTTCTTTGATTAGAATGTATAGTAATAAATTATTTCTACAACAGTAATTTACTAAATATTTATAAAAAATATTAGTAGGGGTGCAAAAAATCAAATTCTCTCTCCTTAAAAAAAAAAAAAAAAAAAAAATCAAATTTACATATTGACTACATGTAATAGTAATACTTATAATAATAATAATAAGGCTTAGCGAACCCGAAGGTTCGATGCCGACACCACCAATCGCTTGTTACACACCTCCCTCCACCGTTCGCCGTCCAAACCCAGTCCCTTCAGATCAGCTTTAATGCAATCTTCCCACCTTCGCTTCGGTCTACCCCTCCGACGCTTACCATTCGGCACAGCAAATATTAACCTTTTAGGAATTCTCTCGTTACTAAGCCCAACAACTTTACAAGCCCATTTGATTCGCCGCGATGAAATTACCTCAATTATATTACCCGTATATAGCTCACGCAATTCGGCGTTGTGTAACCGTCTGAACTCTCCGGTTAACTCATCCTTCTTCGGTCCGAATATTCTACGCAATACTTTATTTTCAAAAACCTTAAGACGCTGCTCATCCCTTAATGTAAGCGGCCAAGTTTCGCATCCATAAAGAACTGTAGGCAAAATAATTGTTTTATAGATTCTAATTTTTAAGTTTCGGGACAAGAGGCGCGAACTGAGTAGTTTTGTCACAGAAAAATAACAAGCATTCCCCGCCTTCAGTCTAACTTTAATCTCTTCTTCAATTTCGTTTTTTCTAGTTATCGTAGAACCTAGATACCTAAATTTATCTACCTGTTCAAACATATTACCATCTATATCGATATCACCAGTAGTATCGCCATTTTTGCAGCTAACCATATATTTTGTTTTATCCACGTTTATTTCGAGTCCTAGTTCTTTACCGGCTTTCATTAACGTTGTCGTATTTAGTTTTATAGTTTCAACGTCTTCGCTTAACAGTACCAGATCATCAGCATAGCCCAGCACGGATGTTGTCCCGCCCAGATCCAACCCTTTCTCAGTACGCATTACCTCCCTAATGGCATGTTCTAATGCCAAATTGAACAGGACAGGCGAAA
Source organism: Nezara viridula (assembly GCA_928085145.1). Lineage (NCBI taxonomy): Eukaryota > Metazoa > Arthropoda > Insecta > Hemiptera > Pentatomidae > Nezara > Nezara viridula. Next base: position 130,797,554 of record OV725078.1, read on the forward strand.
GAGAATCCCCCTGTTTTAAGCCCGAACGAACCTCAAATTTTTCGGACAAATTATTACCGATTCTAACTTTATTGAGTGTCTCCGTCAAGCACATCCTGACTAGATTTACTAGTTTTTTTGGAATTCCCTGCTCGATTAGAATATTATACAGTTTCTGGCGGTCAATAGAATCGTAAGCCTTTTTAAAATCTATATACAGCTGGTGAACAATACCGTTATACTCCAATTTTTTCTCTAATATTTGCCGTAAAGAAAATATTTGATCAATAGTCGAACGATTCCGTCTAAATCCGCATTGGTAGTCTCCGATAAGTTCCTCGGCGTATTCCGTGATTCGACTGGTTAAGATTGAAGTGAATATTTTATAACATACCGGAAGGAGTGAAATTCCTCGATAGTTATTACAATCCGTCCTCGGACCCTTTTTGTGAATCGGAATAAGAATAGATTCTTTCCATTCTTCAGGTAATTTCTCGTTCACCCAGATCATTTCAACCAACCGATGTATTTTAGAAACTCCAGCTTCCCCGCATGCCTTAATTAGTTCAGTAGGAATATTATCGATTCCCGCTGCTTTATATGATTTTAATTTACCGATAGCTACTTCAACTTCCTCTTTACTTGGTCCTTCTATCAACGGTTCAGCACTCTGGTACTCAGAAGGAGGACACAGATCATAATTTCCCGTATTTAAAATATTGTCAAAGTGGTCCTTAAATTTATTCAATATGTCAACCGGATCGGTCAGAATATTGTTATTATCATCCCTAATTCCAGACGTTACGGGCCCTACATATTTACGTGATCTGTTTATACCTTTGTACATGTCTCTTACGTTATTTTCGATTCTATTAGTTTCTATTTCAATTATTTTATTTTTAAGATACTCCCTTTTTTTATTTTTGAGCAATTTTTTCGTTTCGTTCTTTGAGATTCGGAAGTATTCCAGATTGTCTTCGCTAGGATTATTTAGAGCTTTTAATTTAGCGGCTTTCCTTTTTTCGCACATGTTTAAGCAATCTTCATCAAACCACGGTTTGTTATTCTTATTTTCCTTTTTTCCTAGACACGAGTTACCGACCGCTTTAATATTATCCCTGATCTCTACCCATAACTTGTCAATATCCTCGTGGTCCTCGTCAGGAAGCTCTAAAGCTTCAAACCTATTCTTAACATCTAGCTCGAATTGGTTTCTAATTGATGGATTTTTTAATTTTTCCAAATTAAAATTCTCAAAATCGAAACGGTTTTCTTTTCTCTTTTTTATATTAAGTTTTTGTCGAAGTTTCGCGATTACTAATTCATGATCCGACCCACATTCTGCTCCGCGATAAGACCGTACATTGATTATACTGCTTTGCCAGCTGTGTTGTATCAAGACATGATCGATTTGATTTCGTGTTTGCGAATCCGGCGATGTCCAAGTATATTTATGAATATCCTTACGTTTAAACGTCGTACTTTTAATTACCAGGTTTTTCGAGATGGCAAAGTTTATCAGACGGATCCCATTATCATTACTATATTCGTGCAAACTTTCTTTACCAATCGTCTGAATATAAACTTCTTCCCTTCCTACCTTTGCGTTCACGTCACCTACAATTATTTTCATGTAGTTTCGCGGTAGTTTATCATACACCCATTCGAGTTTATCGTAAAATTCACTTTTGACTTCATCGTCACTGTCTTCGGTCGGACAATGAATGTTTATTAATGCGATTTTAAACCAACGTCCCTGAAATGTAGCTACCGAAATTCTATCACTAAAGAATTGTACGTCCCTCAAAGCGGATAGTAATCTACTCCTAATTAGAAACCCGGTACCTAAACAATGATTCCCGCTTCCTCCGTACCAAATAGTGTACTTTCCTTCCCTCATCGAGCCCTCCCCTGGCCAGCGAACCTCTTGCAGAGCCACGACATCCAAATTGTACCCATTTACCTCATTCGCGACCGATTTTAGCCCCCCTGCTGTGTTTAAACTCCTTACGTTCCACGTACCAATATTTAAATCCCTATATTTCAACTTGCGGCATGAATCCCCTAAAGCAGTCCCCACCCGGAGACCCGAACGGGGGACTAGTTTACCTCCGGATAATGAGCGTTTTACCTTAGGGAGATCCATGACTTTTTGTGGTGTTTGGTGAACTAAAGATATGTGAGTAGGGCGTTCAATCCTACGTCACACCCTCCAGCAAGTCTGGTGGGCCCCTACCTCCAGCAAGTCTGGAGGTCCCCTCCCTCCAGCAAGTCTGGAGGGCCCCTCTCATTGTTGGTCAGCGAGTCCATCGGACTTAGCCGGGAGGAACTTCCAAGGAATTTCCACCGACCATCCCCACATCCGCCACCCGTGGGACGCTCCCCATACGCGGTAATGAGTCCGTGCGAGGTAATAGTAATACTTACTATTTATATTACATATAGTGTGAATGAGCTACTCTATCACTATTACTAGTGTCCTTGGATTGTAATATTTCCCAATAAAGAATTGATTGAATATTTATATTACACCTTGAATGTATAGTAAGACAAAAATCAAATGATGCAAATTTATAAAAAATATATTTTAAAAAAATGGAAGTTAACTACACAATTTGTTCTCATCCAAATAAGTGATACACATAAATAAAAACTGTGAATCAAATATTAACAACATACCTTTTATATAACCCATTGTGTTGATGAACCAAGGGAAATTAAGTATATCTTGATTTAATGAACAATATTTATGCAACTCTTCAACAGCAGCAAAATATTTGGTCAAACACACATCTAGGTTAACATGACCAATTACTATCGACCTAAAACAATACAAAAAACACAAAAAGTAACATTAGTAAAAATGAAAATATAAGTAATTAAATATATATATATATATTATTCCAGTATTGATCAGTCAAGGATTCCTACGATATTCTCATAATTACTCAAAAGTTGCAAAATAAATTACAATGCAATATGGCAAAAATATTACCCCCTAAACTATAAGAAATCAGCTCCATGAATCCAGCCATCAAGGAAAAAAAAGTTTACTATACCAACTGTTACTGAGTGAATACTTTTTGCAATAAATGATAAATTTTTAATTGAAAATTAGATGGTTGACCATTCTAAATAATTCAGGATGGGGATGGTCCGGAGTGGCAATCACAAAAAGACTTAAAATAGTGAAAAAACTATTTTATTTAAAGCTAATGTTTTGACCTAACTATACAGGTCTTCTTCAGGGCTAGAATGAAAAAAATACAACAGGATATAAAGAATTGAGGAAGCTACATGAAAATTACAAATCGTATGAATATAAAGTATATAAAACTATCAAATGGATCTAATAACGAAGTAAAAAGATAAAATGAAGAATAACTAAGTAAATATACGAATGAATCTAACAACAAATTAAAAAAGATTAAATGAAGTATAACTAAATAAACAGAATAAATGAAGTATAACTAAGTAAGCAGAGTAATAGATTTATACTTAATAATAATAATACTTTATTTATTCTGGGACGGGTCCCTTTAGAATAAAATACAGAGATAGAAATGTGGAGAATACTCACAAAAAAGATAAAACAAAGACAAATAGACATAATAAATAAAAAAAAGTATTTATTATTAAGAAACTTTATCAATTAAGAAAAAAAAGTGAAACAAAAATATTTAAAACCAATAATTTATATACATGTTTACAACAACATCTATTTACAATTTTATGAGGACTGAATGGACAAGAGGTGATTGAAAAAGTGGGATTTAAAGGTGAGGAGGGTATTGGAGCGACAGATCCAGGGAGTGATAGAATTCAATAGGGATGAGGATCAGATAATGAAAGATCTGTCAAAAGCAGCGGTTCGGTGGGCTCTTGTATACAAATATGAATACCAGAATGGGTTTTGTGCGAGTAGACAGAGGATTTGAGTTGAAGGATGGTAGGATTGAATTACTTGAAAGAGGAAGGATGCAGGAAGTAATTATGATGGTAGGAAGGATAAAGCCACTTCAGCTCTTCATGAAAACAGAGGCGTCCCTTGCGATACCGACGATGAATAGTACAAAGCAATTTATCAAACGTTTTAGTTTCACCTCAAGATCCCCAGAGACGCCCCCATATACTGTACAGCAATAGTCCAAGTGAAGAAATATTAAGGAAGTGATTAGGAGTCTAACAGGTTTCAAATGGAAATAGGTAGCGGAGGTAATATAGACATTTTAAAGTGGAAAAGGAGCGGCAGAAGATATTGGATACATGGTCTTTCAACGAAAAGGTTTGATCAAAGGATATTCCAAGGTTCTTAACGGTAGGATAAAATTTTATGGGAATTTTTGTGACTTGAGTGTACTGGAAAATTCTGGGAATATCTGTTATTCTTAGAAATAGAATAAGTTGAAATTTATACACTTTTATTTTTAACACACACACATATCAACACATTGAATAATACTGCTACTAAAAACATATGACGTACATTAATCCTAATATAAGAAAACATATGGTAATTGTTTAGTCTATAACAGTAATATCATGCAGGCACATGATAGGGAGTTTAGGAAGTTTTATTGGAGCCTCTCAAAATTGCTTTGGTCTTCATGGCATTCAACTTAAACTTGTTAGCTTCCCCCCAGTCACAGATTCTGTTTTTTTGTGGCAGCTAATGGGTCAGAAGGAAAAAGGACAGGTATATTTGAAAATCATGTTCTTAGATGTGGTATTGGGAGTGATGGGTCATGATAGGAAGATCATTAATATAAATAGCAAACAGAGTAGGAGGACACTTTTGGATAAAGAAAGATTTTGAAGTTTAGAAAGGAGGATGTTGTGGTCAACAGTGTCAAATGCTTTGGAAAAATCTGAGAGTATAAGGATAGTAAATTTTTCGTGATCGATTGAGTTTTGGAGATCATGGGTTATTTTTAGGAGGGCAGATTGCGTTGAGTAGCCAGGACCGTTTGGTCTCTACCTATTAATTTCATTTTCATAAAAACCTGAGCACACACATTGGACATAATAAGCATAATTAAAATATAACAAACCAATAAACTTTATCATATTAAATAACAACAGAAGCCTTTAAGCATTTCCAATAAAAATTCTTACATCGAGCCTGTCCACATCTCTTCTGCAAAAGTCCTTGTTAAAATAAAATGATTAAAAAATTGATATAGTAATTGGGGATTATAAATTTGTCCACTAAGAGAAGTTCCAGTGTAGATACACTTTTCAAAGGATGCTATTTTTATTTTATTTTCTTAGAACAATTAATTTTTTTATAATTATAATTTTTATAAGGTGTATAAATGAAGCAATAAACTTCACTTCCAAATAGCTCTGAAGTATGAATAAAATAAGTTAAAAAAACAATAAAATGAATAAACTTTAGTTTGTTTATTTATTTTAATATTCTACTCCATTTGCAACTGTACAGTAGCACATCTAGTAAATTTACTAATAATTTAGAAGTAAAGTATCTTTTTAACAATGATGAAACTGATAAATAGCAATAACCCAATAATTTAATGAATGATTTGCTTTTTAAACTTAAATTCATTTATATAATAAAAGTAATAACAGTATTAATGAAATTCAAACCTTACAATGGATATGTTTAAGAATTATTAAATTACCTCAGTGGTTCATAAAAATTATTAAAATAAGGACCTAATATTGGTTTCTGAATCAGGTTGACAGATATACACCCAGGAATAGAGAATTCTGGTTGTCCTATATCAAAATCGATGACAACAACAGCTGACCACTTTTCAAACATTCTGTTTATAAGATATTGAAGGCTTGTTGATTTTCCTACACCTTTACCACCACAGATCATAACTCTTGGATCTATAACCATAGAAGATAGAAACAAAAGTAGAAAGTTTTGTTTAAAATTACAAAAATAAATAAATGAAAAAAAAAATATAAACATTTGATAAAACAATATTTTCTATTATTTTTCTTGGAAACTAATATTGATGGAATTCAAAAAATAATGTTAATGTAATATATAACAATTTCCAAAAGCTTGTACAACTACCAAGCAATGGTCTTGGGTTCAGGACTTCTGAAGGAAGTACTGTTCCTAAGCCAATAGTTTTGCAAGGAATTGATTAGGCCAAGATAACACTCACCACCAATTTTCTTCCCTAATTAATGGTACCTACTTTATTCCTAGGGGCTAGGTACTTTAGACCAAGGGGTCTCCCAATTCCAAGATTAATCAACAGCTTATGTAACAGAATTATTGATTATCTGTCACAGATAAACTCAAAGATGACCCCAGTACCTTTAATCACTGTCCTATCCCCCGTCCTCTTTAGAAAGCAGTAAAAAAAGAATATAACTCAATGAACAGCCACAGATACAAATATATCTAACTGAAAAAAAAATTGTATATATCACAGATCATGAAGTTAAACCACCACATAACATTAAAAATTGAAGAACTAAATTGGTTGATCACTGAACCCTCATCCCATCAATGCGGTGGGAAGAATGTTTAGAAAAAAAATTATATTGTAGTCAATAATGATTTTCTTCCAATGATTCATATGAGAGAGTAATGGCCCACGAAAGGAACACTTGGCTGGGCTTAAAGGTAACATCTTAAAATATTTGAAAACAACATATTCCCTCACCATAGGCCCAAAGCTAACACACTATGAGCTGCTCGAGTAATAATGTAGGAAAGAATTAGAAATTTTTTTGCAAGTAATTGAATGTGGTAATGAAGAGGTATCAAAAGTATCAAAAAGGCTGACATTTAAAAAAAATTATGAGCCTTAATTCAACGAAAATACATTTTGATCTCTAATCAGGAACCTGAATAGTATGGAAAGAAGGGAATATTTGGCCTTCGGTAGTTCAGAAAATTACTCTGAAATTGAACTACTAGGATACTTTTACATAAGTGAAAATCTCATTGAAAAAAAAAAAAGGATACCCCACAAAAACTATTGCTAAATTGGACTTGACCTATAATTATCCAGTACTAGCTCATCCAAAAGGACAAATATTATATTCTATAAAATCCCAATATGACAAACATTGACTTATAGGTCAGAAACTTGGTCTTTAATGGCTGAAACATGAAGCAAGGTTTGAAATGAGAGGGTTCGGATGGTTTTGAAGTTTGTTATGGAAGGATAGGTATCTGGATTGGGATAAATCGGAAACATAAGACACATTATGGTCGTTATGGATGATTTTATTTGTGACAAAGTAAGGAGCATTAAGGATTTTCGATTGTAAGGACTGGATACAACAGGAATTTTATGTTTAGTGGAGCCACAAAGCTCAATTCCGTAAGTCCGAATAGACTTGATTATAATTATTTATATGAGTCTTTTGTAATGTATTGAAAGTTTAGAGCATTTGTCTAGTAAGTGCTAGAGTAGTCAAAACGTCGAGCAGTTTCATATCGTTTCAGTCTTGCATGTCCTAGGTATCAGATTTGATTAACAGGGATAAGAAGAGAATTGTTATAGGATACTGTAGGAAAGGAAGTCATAGGTTTACAATGAAGAATAGAGGTAATTAATTTGATGGGATTTATTTTAATTCTCCAATTTCGACACCATTCTTCAAGGTTTGTGGGTACTTGCCTGATAGGTCGGGACGAAATCTCAGTTGTTATCTACTGTTAGATCACATAAATTCCCTTCTTATCTCGTGTAAGCTGTGAGTTATTCCATTGTTTATTTTTGTTCCATTTGTGTGATTTTCGTCAAATTATGGATCATATTACATTCTGAGAATTACTGTCTTCAGAAGAAGAGGCTATCGAATATTTTCAAAATGCCGGGATAATTCCAAAAGTGAAATTGTGTGAAGAAGGTCATCAAATGAAGTTAGACTGGAAGACGAAATGGAGATGCTTTCGTACCACTTGTAACAAAAACGTTTCTATAAGGAGAGGAACGTGGTTAGAGGGGTTGAGGATTTTGTTTTAATGGCTTTAAAATTAATTTATGGGTGGTTCCATAATTTAACAATGATAAAGTGGAGCAAAAAGCAGCTGAAACTATCCAAGGCAACTATGATAACATGGAACAAATTTTTAAGAGAGATTTGTGCCCCTAACATGTTATACAGGTCAACGAAAAAAATTGCAGGTCCTGGCAAAGTTGTTGAAGTAGACGAGTCTTTTTTTCTAAAATAAAAAATCATGTAGGGAGAGTTCTACCTGAGCAATGGATGTTTGGCGGAGTTTTCCGAGAAACAGAAGAGTGTTTTATCATAAAAATAAATGACAGAAACGCAACAACTTTATTACACGGTATTAAAACAATATAGAAGAGAGAAGCACCATTTATTCTGACTGTTGGAAAGGATACAACACCCAACAACTGAATGAAGCAAACTATAACCATTTCCAGGTGAATCACCCGTATAATTTTGTTGATCCATCAAGTGGGATCCATATTTAACACATACAACGATTAGACAACACCTCGATTCATATTATGTGAATTTTTGTGGTGATGGGCTCACAGAGAACAGGACCTGTTCCTGGCTATTTTAAATAGCATTAAACTATTTTGTCTAAAATAGGTGAAGTGAAAATAAAATTGTTTTAAAATCTACATATGTATTTTATAGTGTTTATATTGTTTCTTTTATATGAACATATGTTGTTTATATTGTTTCTTTTATATGTATATATGTTGTGGTTTTTTAATATTTCATTTTTTTTTATTATTACATTTATTTTTGTCTATTTCATATATGTTGTCAAATTAAAGTGTTTTGTTACTATTGTGGGAACTATTACATTTATTTTTGTCTATTTCAATTCCAAATCAAACTGTTTTGTTATTATTACATTTGAAATCAGAAAGAATTTAAACAAACTAAATTAAGTAAATTGATTATTTTTTTATTTTAAAACTATTAACAACCAAATACCCAAAAAAACCTGCATCACTGCATCACTGCAACCCATGAGGGGTCTTTGGGTTTAGTACCTAATAAGAAAGTACTGTTTCTTGACCAAGATCACACTCATCTGCCAGTATTTCCCCCTTAATTAATTATGAGTACCCACTTAAAGAGGCTGAGATTGGCACAGGAGAGTTTCCTGAACCAAGGGTCCTTCCACAGCTGATGAAATAGAATAAATAATTTCCTGGCACAGTCAGACTCAAAACCCAGAGCATAGGAGCATAGCAGTGTCCTACTCAATGTAACTGATCTCCCATGGCATCAGTTACATACATAAATATTAAATGATAAGCATAAAATAATCAATGAACAACTTATATAGGATTGATGATAAAAAAAAAAAATACCTTCCCAACGAAAGCAATCATTAGCCAAATTTCTTATAGATTGATCGTACTTCATCTTCTGTGGAATGCGACTACCTGAACTGAAGTCAAATATACAACCCAACCAGTCCTCAAGTTTATCAAAATAAGAAAAACTGCTGTTTCTGGAAATTTCAAAACATTGAAATTTTGGTAGCTTAAACATATCAAGGATAGGTAGATCATTGTCACCAGACTTAGATAGAATTAAAACGCAAGATGCTGCACACATTTGTTCAAGTTGATCTTCAAATAATTTAAAAATATTTCGTTTAGATAATTCTATTTCTAGTTCGCTTAAACTGACACTAATTTTCCTGTCTCCTATTGAGGAAAAGCACTTAGCACTCTGTCCATAACCACTAACCACAAAATAAGGGTCACATCCAGGTCTCACAGTAAACCCATGAACACCAACAGCACCCGATAAGCATTCAACATACAATGAACCTGTGAAGTAAAGATTCGCTGGATGTTTCAGTATGAGAAGGATTCGCTGTAGATCTACTTCCATGTAACTAATATTAAGGAAATCTACATCTTCATGTAATTCTTGGTTAAGATCTTCCTTGAATGGAAACAATTCATCAACAGACATTACTACATTTTCGACAAAATCAGATCCACTGAATGATTCAAACAGCGGATTAGCCATTTCAAATAATTCTATAATAATATCAATCAACCCACGTGATATTCTTCATAACACCGCCTGAAACCTACTCACTAATGATTAGTTCAACACAAGTACAAAGAAATATATTCAACTCCTGGAGCCGATAAAAATCTGTAAACAAAATGTGTCTTGAGAGAGCATGCCTATACGACACTGGGGTAAGCGTTATTCAAAAGTGATCTGGAGAGCTGCCGAAGTCCAAAACTTAGATTTTGCGTATCGGTCATATTCCATAAAAGAAAAAGAAAAAGACAAAACCTACTATCACTTGATTCAACTTAGACCCCCCTTTTTATGACGAGGTGTCCGGACTATTATTTTATTGGTATTTTTTATGACATAACCATTTATTGAGTAGAAAATAAATAAAGTTACTTATTCTTATAACTTTATGTATTTTTAATATTCAAATTAACATAAATATGTAAGAGAAAAAGTGTACCTTGGGACAATTTTTTTCAATGTCCCATGTCTTCTAAAATAACTAAACGCCACAGCGTTAATTTATTTTAAACAATTATTTGGTTAATTGTTATTTTGTTTGTCTCATAAAATGAAAACAATTAATAATTATATATATTCTTAGGCCCATAGCTTATTTTGTTTATAATCAATAGGTCAATAGTTTATACTTAAACTGTCATTGATTGTAGCCCTCTAGCTATAAACAAGTGCTAGGTTCAAGTCCTAAGGCGGCAGAATTGACAATAAACAGTCTGTCTCCGTCCGTCACTGAGCAGAGTACTACCAACTTCTACACTGCCCACTGCAGTTCTACTGTGAAGAGACGTACTTTTCTCGTCGTGCTAGCCGCTGCCCATTTGCAGTTTTAATTATATGAGCGCTCATATTGAACTTACGTTCAGTCGGTGAAGGAGGATTGGAGTGCCAGCGGTTTGTCCATATCTACGACCGTCACCTGCTTGCGACCACGTAAAGTTGTTCAATTTTTATTGTTTTCTTTTCGCTTAGTTTTGTATAATTCCTACATTAGGGTTAATATATATTTGTTAATTTTTTCATAATCAAACTTCGAACTATTTTATTAGAATATTTAATAGTTGACCGTTGCATTATAAAGGAAGGAGATGGTCCGGGGTTAAATATATAAACTATAAATATAAATAAGCTAAATAGTGGTCAAACTATTTTATTGAAAACCAACGTTTCGACCCGACTTTGCAGGTCTTCATCAGGGCTAGAACGGACAAGATACAAAAAGGTAGAGAATTGTGGCAATTACATAATATTTAGACATAATTTATAAGCAATAGTTTATAAATATATTGTAATATATCAGAGTCTGACGTATCGCAACAATTAAAAAACAACTGGCTCAGTCACTTGTGTGTAAAGCCCCTCAGTAAATATCAAGCTACGACGGCCGCTGAGATGTCAGAAGAGACTAATACTCTATATTGGTCGAGGAAAGAAGGATCGCTAGGGATATAAAAGAATTAAAGTTATCTTTCGGGAAACAGAGTGATCTATCGTTTAAAAACAGAGACATAGAAAGATAGAGGAACTGGCACTTAAACAAGAACAAATTATTGAAAATATACTAACGGAGAATAAGAATCGTAAATCTCAAATAAATGTTCTCGAATCTAGGCTTAATCAGGCAGAACAAGCACAGCTGGCAAATAACTTAGAGATAAGAGGGATTCCAGCTAACCCGGGGGAAACAACAGAAGGCCTAGTTTGCTCCATAGGGGCAGCTCTAGGTATAAAATTGGTAGTTGAGGGCCTAGACTTGCGGTTCGTCGTGCGATTCGTCCACCAGACGATACGCGACAAGTACATATGTACATGGGTAACTTATCACTGCCCCAGCTAGTGATAAGTTACCCAGTCCATCCAAGAGCGACACCAGAGAACCCTCCTCATCGGATATTCTCCTGGCCGTCAACAAGCTCGGTGAACAAGTAAATGAAGATATAAAATAAAAAACGTCGCTTGAGAAGTATGGTGAACTCAGTTTCGAGTTGAATGAGAGGTTCACGAAAATAGAAGGACACATCGAAGCTTAAGCGAAACGCCTAGAAGAACTATCCTCAGAAAATAAGATGCTGAAATCCAGAGTAGGTGAACTTTATTTATTTATTTTAAATGATATTTACAACTGTATACAAACAAATACATCTAGTAAATTTGCACATTGGTATAAAGACATGGAACACATGTTGAGAAACTACCCATTGGTAGCACTCTATGGTGAACTTGATGTGCGTGTCAACAAAGCCGAGCAAGGTCTACTTCGTAGATCAATAGAAATTCGTGGCATCCCGGTAAGCGCGGGAGAGACTCCATCGGCCTTGGTAGCCAGCGTGGGAGCCGGCCTCGGAATTAAGATCAACCCAGAGGACCTCGACTTTGTGGAGCGACGGAGACCAAGAAAAGATGATCCCCGACCACCACCCGTGATTGCTCGTTTTGTGAGGCAGTCTGTACGCGACGACTTGGTGCAAAGAAGAAAGGTAAAAAGGGACTTTTCTACTAGGGATATTGGTTGGCAAGAAAACGACTCCCACCGGATATATCTCGGCGAAGAAATGTCTCCTATGAATAGACGTACTGGCTCGCCCGTCAGAAGAGAGCAGCAGGCAAATTAAAATACTTATGGTTTGCGGGGGGTAGAGTTCATTGTAGAAAAGAAGATGGACACCCGGTGATCTACATCGATCAGCCACAAGATCTTGACATTTTTTGCTGACGGTTCGACATTCGTCAACTAGATGGTCATAATTGGGAAATGTTAAGCGTTGCCTACTATAAATCACTTTGCCGTATTATGTTACTGTTTTACCATTATTTTTTCTCTAGCACAACTGAGGTAATCTTTTATTTTATCATGTTTAGTCTTTTTTATCATTGCTGCATATTATTATTATTATTTGTATTTAGCCATTACTTGCTTCATTTTAAATGTTATTCATTATATTTCAGCTGCCTTTCATCATATTTCTCTATTTCCTATCCAACATGTCTAGTGTCCTCACCTCTTGTCATGTTAATTCACAATCATTTCGACGAATTTCAGCAATATTTTACCTGCAATTTTTACCATACTATTGCAGTTTCCGAAACATGGCTAAAACCCCACATACCTTCCTCTTCCGTTTCCTTACCCGATCACACCTTTATCCGCCATGACCGGATTACAAGAACGGGTGGTGGTGTGGGTCTTTACGTCCATAATAGCCTAAAAGCCCGAACCCTAGATATCTCATCTCCTTCCAAATGTCCCCACATGGAATACCTTTTTGTTGAAATTTCCTTTAAATCCCATCTTCTCCTATACGTTGTAGTATACCGCCCTCCTCTGGTACCTTTCGACCCATCCTTCGAATCAACCCTATACAAATTTATCCCACAGTAACATAATAGTTTCCGGTGACTTTAACGCCAATCTCCTTTCGGATTCCCACGATAAACACTACCTGGAAAACCTTTTCTACTCCCTTAACCTCTTTATAGTGCCATTTGCTCCTACGCATCACACTTGCTGGTCTGATACATAGCTGGACCTGTTTATCATCGATTCTGCGCAGAACCTTTTGTCCTCGTCCCAACAACCTGTTCCTTTCCTGTCTTCACATGACCTCATCCAACTATCATACTATATTCAGACCCCTGCGATCCTTCCTAAAACCATAACCTTCCGCAATATAAATTCCCTAACCCGTGAAAGCATCTTACCGATATTGAAACCCTGAATTGGAATGATGTTTACACCAGCTCCTCAATTGATAACAGGTAGATATCCTGACTTCTAATCTCCTCCATATCCTCAATACCCATGCCCCACTTAAAACCTCTACATTCCGCCTCCAACCTGCTCCTTGGATGCGTCAAGAAATTCGAAATATGCGAAAGAGACGTGAGGCAGCCCGTAGACGTTTTAGAAGAACCAGGCTTGCAGATGACTACGAAGCGTTCAGGGTACTCCGGAACTTGACGCAAACAACGATCAGGCAAGCGAAAACCAATCACTTTCATGAAGTCTTCTCCTCAGCTCCCGATTCTAAATCCAAATGGCATTTACTCCGAAAGCTATCTCTTTGCAAATCATCTTCTTCCATAGCTGTCCCAGTCTCTCCTGATGCCTTAAATTCCTACTTTTTACCCTCCTCCTCTAGTAACATTTCTCCCGCCTCTTCTTATATTCCTGTATCATCTGCATTTAATAGTGACAATTTCTATTTTTCCTACATCAATCCTACGAACCTTATTTCCTCCATAATGAAATCCCAATCCAACTCTACAGGAATTGACGGAATACCTGTCAAACTGTTAAAATTATGCCTCCCTAAAATCCTTCCAGTTCTATTCATTTATAACTTTTCCCTTCAAAATTCTGTTTTCCCTACATCCTGGAAAAAAGCCTTAGTCCGTCCTATTAACAAAATCCCTAACCCCACCTCTCCTAAAGACTATCGTCCAATCTCCATCCTCTCAATTCTGTCAAAACCCCTCGAAAGAATAGTCCAATCCCAAATTTCCAATTATCTCGAAGAGTTCAAACTTTTAGATCCTCTCCAATCTGGCTTTCGCCCAGGCTTCTCCACTCAATCCGCTTTAGCTAAAATCACAAATGACAGACGTACTGCAATTGACGAAAGAAAACTGACTGTATTAGTACTCCTGGACTTCTCCAAAGCATTCGACTCCTAAGACCATTCTATTCTCTTCAATAAATTAAAATCTCTATCCTTTTCCAATAGTTCTATCCAATGGTTCCAATCCTTTCTTTCTGACAGGACTCAAACCGTTAGTATTCCGAATCAACCCTTATCTTCTTTCCTCACTTTGTCTCATGGAGTAGCCCAGGGTTCAAGCATTTCTCCTATCCTTTTTAATTCTTACATCAACGACCTTCCTAGTTCAATCCCCCATTGTTCATACCTTCTATATGCTGATGACTCCCAAATTTATTTTTCCTTTCCACCCACTGAGTTATTAGAAGCGTTTACGAATATTCAGAGAGACCTAGATAGGATAACTGCCTGGGCAAGCTTGAATAAATTAAAGTTGAATGCAACGAAAACTCAGGCCATTCTTATAGGTTCCAACTCCCTCCTTAGATCTATTTTCACCCATCCTTCCTTGACTATTAATGACCAACCAATCTCCTTCACCTCCTCTGTAAAAAACTTAGGAATTACCATTGATCAAAACCTATCATGGAAACCCCATATTGCTCAAATCTCCAGAAGGTCTATTGGTACTCTTAAAGTATTTCATCGTTCTCGTCAGCATCTCCCACAATCTATCCGCAGGCTCCTCGTTTCCTCATTGATTTTCCCCTACTTTGAATATGGCTGTGTGGTATACGGTGGCCTCTCGTTGGAGCTTGAGGACAGACTGAAGAGAATCATGAACTGTTTTTTAAGATTCGTCTTCGGCACTTCGAGATGGTCTCATGTGTCCCGCCTATATGCCGAGTCAAAGTGGCTCTTCCCCTCTTCCCGCCGCCTATACTTCCTAGAAAATTTCTTATACCAAACGATCAACTCCCAGCACCCTTCCTATATCTGTTGTCTCCTCCAGCCTAAGCCCTTAGTCCACTCAATAAAAACGAGATCTGTTGCTGACCTCTATATTCCATTCCAAAGGACAAAAACCTATGAACGTTCCTTCTTAGCCCGCTCCGTCTCCTACTGGAATACTTTGCCACATAACATCCGTCATGACTCTTCCCTGTCAACTTTCAAATACCTCCTTTTCCAATATCTCCTTACATCCCAAACAGAAGATTTACCACCATAAATTTCATTTTATGAACTGAATTTGCTTGAAGTAAATAGTGGTACCTACTGTTTAAGTCTTAACATAAAACAGCAATGATCTTTGTCACCTAGTTTGACTATTATTTTTACTATTTGTTTATTTTTCTCTTCTCCTCAGGTTGTACTTTTTTTTCGGGTATATATGTTTATATTTTATATCTTTGTCTTTATGTGTGCCAATATGAGAATGTACGTATAAATAGTTCCTTTTATTTATTTATTTTTTCATTACACCACAAGTATCGTAAGATTTTATTTTATCTTAGTGTCTGCATATTATTATATAAACCACTGTAGATATTATTACATTTTTTATTAAGTTAGTTTTCTATTAGATAGCCTATTGTTTATAAATTGTGTAGTTATGTATATATAAATATGTAATTTCTCTTCTTTTTTTTCATCACAATTAAGTAATTTTGAGAAGATTTTATATTCATTTGTATATATATTTTATTTTTTATTTTTTACTGGTTACATACTTTTTAAATAATGTATATAATATTAAAATTTTTATAAGTTAGTTTTTGGCCAGATTCGTACTTTACTTTGTATTAACTCATCATTGTTATTCTAAAGGGACTTAGTCCCAGAATAAAGTTTAATTTTCTATTCTATTCTACATACGTATAAGTAAAATTAAAAGAGACTTCTCAACAAGACATCTAGGACACTGATGAGAGAATATATGTCAGTGAGGAAATGAGTCCCGGCAACAAGCATCAGTACTAGCTGGCAAGGCAGAAAAGGGCGGCGGGGAAGCTGAGATAAGTTTGGTTTGCCGGAGGAAAAATTAAATATCGAAGAGAGGATGGCCCTCCTGTCAAAATAATTAAAAAAAAAAAAAAAAGATATAGAAGCATTAGACTGAAATTCAAAATCCTCCGAACAATAGTCGATGCTCCCTTCTATGTATCCAACAAAACCGTCCATAATGACCTTCATATCCCATTTGTTATTGACCTAATCCCAGAAATTTTTTTCAAATTTCACCAGAAACTCACTCATCATCCAAATCCTGTAGCACAATCCCTATCTAGCTCCAGTCATCCCTACAATCCTCCCCGGAGGTTAAAACGGCAGTGGCCCCGCGACCTTTTGTAAATATGTATTTATTGGAGTACTGGCAATGGCCAGATTCTCCACTCAAGACATGAGCGTCTGTTGCTATAGTGCCCTCCATCAGTTTCCACTGGTTTCAAATAACAGTGACGCGGCTGAGAGAGAAGCACTGGGATCTCCTGGAGTCCTGCCTTGGCTTCCAAGTCGGGGAATAAAGCATGACTCAGAGTCCCTCGGGTGAATGTAAATATTGTACATAGGTGTGAATGTGATTTATTTACTTTAATTTCATCTAGCTTTTATATATTATTTCATTATTTTTTTTGTACACAGGCATACCAATTTACTTATTTTATTTTTTTTATATTTCTTTTTCTTTATTATTGATATTAATTGTATGTACATATTGTGTGAATGAATCATGTAGCCTTAATATTAATGCCCTTCAATGTGGCAGAATGTATTAATATTCAATAAAGAAAGTTAAAAAAAAAAAAAAAGACTGAAATAGGTTACAACGTTTCTTCCAATCCTTTTTGTTTTGAGTATCCCATGTATTTATTTTTTTACATTTTATACTCGTACAGACTTTTACCTCACCTTTTTACTATTATTTTGAAAGTTAGAAGCTATTTATTTTATTTTAAATTAAATTATATTTTTTTCTATACTCATTCCTGCTTAGTTGAAATCTACACTTATTTTTCTATTTCACTATTTTCTTTATTTTACAATTAATGTTTATCGAATGCAAATCCTTCGTCATTCGTGTTACCTCCTTTTGGAACTCACCATATGTCAAACCAAGTCCACCAATTCTTTCAAACAACAAATCCTTCACCTTCTACACATTCAAACTTCCACAACCTTGTAAGATTTCTTAGGTCATGTAATTGTAATTTCTTGCCAACAGTTAATTGCCATTTCATTTTTTTTCTTTTACTTCTACTGATTCACAAACAGAAATCAATAATACCAACCCAAGAGCAGGAAATTTTCCCCATATTATGCAAAACGTAACTATATCTTTGAAACTAAGCTAACTGGTGATTTTTTTATGGAAATTCGAATTTCTCACACCAAAAAACATGGAATGAGGCTGTTTTCAAGTAAGATACAATATCAATGTAGAGCAGTGTTATCAAGCGGTAACCGTTTGCAGTGTTTAAGCTGGGATAGTGCAATAAATTGCTTTATAATCCATAAAACCCCCCAAACTATTGGAATATATTAAATTAGTTTGCATGTAGAACAAACTAACGTACATTTACCGGCTCTGCCGGTCGTGTTTTTACATTTCGGGCACAGAGTCATCGTAAAGCAGCTGATGAACTGAGAAATATAGTATTATACTCTAATAAGGGTGGTGCGGAGTAAGAGATGTAATTGAGTCAATCTCGGTCCTTATCTTTCGTTTAACAGTCTCAATAAACTTTAAATTTATTGTTTACCTTTTTGTTTATTAGGTAATAATAACCCAAAATTACTAAATCAGTCAATAATAAGAGCACTTTTAATCTTTACTAAGTGTAAAATGAGCTAAATAGCACTTATAATAGAACAAATGTAACTTTAGAAATACGACGAGAAACACGACTCCTAGCTGTATAAAGACTAGGGCCAGACTGGCTTCTATATACAGAGAATCTACACAAACGTTAAAGAGTGCTAATGACAGGGGTCAACCCTGTGGTACTCCTTTCAAATCATTGAAATAACTGGTTTTGGTAACCCTTGATTGACTCTTATGGTGGTAATATACCATAGGCTTGTTATTGCTTTTTTTAAGTGAGATGAAACACCCTTAGCTTCAAGGGACTTCAAAATATGGCCATGGCCAATATGTTTGAATGCTCTAGTTACGTTCAACAATGAAACTTCAGCATTTTTCTGTTTGTTATTAGCATCTTAGAGAATAGCCCCGATGATTCTTAAGTTCACATGTCACCCATGTTGCCTGATCACAAAACCTTTCTGGTGTGGATGAAATGAAATTTGCATTCAAAGTTGTGATTAAAAAGTTATTCAATGATATGAGGTAAATTAAATTCTTTAATATGAGGTAAATTGTTATAAGTCTCCATAAGGACAAATCGTCAGTGGAACCCTTTCCTATATGAATTAAAACTGCCCGCCCACAACGGAGAATTTAAGGAACAAAGCCAACTTCCAGAACAATGTCTATTAATTTTTCTTTAATAACTAATAATGATGCGATTTAAGAAATAATGTTAATGTAATAGATAGAAATATCATCCAAAAATCAGTACTTTTACCAAGTAAGGGACTTGTGTTCAGTGCTTTGTAAGGAAGTACTGTTTCTAAGCCAACAGTCCGTGAAAGGAAATAACATGGACAGGAAAAACCAGCAAATTTTCCTCCATTCAAGGATACTCACTTTATGGTGGCTGAGTCTGCACCAAGAGCGTCCCCCGACGTTTCGGAACCTCCACTGACTTCCTTTTCGAGTAGGGCCATATATCCTGTGCAGAATCTTTGTTTCCCACTTGTTCACCAGTCGCTCATTTTTTATAGTTAGGGTCCATGTTTCACTTCTTCCATACAAGACCACAGACCTAAGGATTGTCTTATACCTTCGGACCTCTTGTTAATTCCTTAAATCGTATGCTTGTTGGTTAGTCAATGAAGAAGTGATGAATTTCAAAATTCGATTTACATTATTATTCTATCGTACTTTGTATTAAAAATATATGATCGACGGTAGATCTTCACTATTGGAAGCTACTCTAATATTCCCCCAGTACATTTTCTGCTGTGGATACTATTCTTTTTGCTAAAAGAATACAAAATATTTTACAAACTGCGCTTTACAGAGTAATACCCCTATAATTTTGGCAATTCAGCTAGTCAGTTTTTTTTTTATTGGGATTATTACAGCTTGACACCAATCTTCTGGCATTTCTTTTTTGTCCAGCATTTTGAGCATCAGCACAAATATTTCTCGGTGCAGAGCTTCTCCATATTTGACCGCCTCTGTATTTATTCCATCGATTCCTAGCGCCTTTTTGTTTTTTTAATTTTAAAGTTACTTCTTCAACCTCTTCTGGTGGTTCAAGCTGCGCCTCATCTTTCTCTGACATACTTGGACTCCATCCTGTTGTGGTTTATTCTCCTATTGGATTAAGCAGGTTCATAAGGTCATATCTTTCTATTATTTCTTCTTTACCTCCCAACATTTTTCTTCGCTCATCTCTGCAAAAGTTCGTACGTGGTTTTTAACCGTTTTGTAATGTCTTTTAATTTATGATAGAATTTCCGATAATCCTTATTCTCTTATTCCTCTAGCATAGCTTGGTATCGCAGTTCTTTCTTTTCTCCTTTCTACATAGTATTTTCACGATAGTCGTCTCCGGTTTATATTTTTCTACATTACCCCTTGAAAACCTTTGCAACATTCTTTTTCTTGCTTCATTCTTTTCGCTCGCAAGCCGAAAGCTTTTTTTTCATAAAAATAACGATAATTACTCTGGGAAAAAAGAGAGAAACTAATTACTTATATGAAGTGGTGTTTAAGTGATTCCTAAAGCCCTTTTAAATGTAATTACACGAACAATAATACTTCGAGAGATAATTTTTTTATATTTTTTTCGATTAAACATGGTTTTATTTTTCCATTTTGGGAGGGGGGCTTCAGCCCGAAAGCCCCCCCCCCCCGTAGATCCGCCCGTGGGCCAAACTAATCATCCTGCTCGATTCTTCAGTTTGGGGGAACACCTACACTAAGACTCACAGAATACTTAAGATTCAGAACACTATACACACTCCGCACTTATAGATAAAGATCATTATCAGAACACACCCAAGGGTCACCTTCCCTTAGTAGCCGCCGGAGACGGAGTTCAGGATGCCCTAACGAGGTAGTGGGCCAATAAATAATTCCTCTTAAACTAACTGGACAGATATATGGTAAAAAGCTTGACGAGAAAAGGATTAGGAATTTTCTGATAGGGACATGGAATGTATGCAGTCTAATGAAGGTGGATAAGAGTCGGATGCTGGAAGATTGTTTAAATAAGAACAACATGGATATAGTTGCACTGCAGGAGATTGGATAGAAGAAGACTGCGATAGTAGAACATGACGACTACATAGTGTTCAATAGTGGACATAAAGCCAATATTGTTAGGAAATAATCCATGATTAATAAGAAAGGCTAACTTTAAACTTTAGCAAGAAACAGCATTTGACCCTGGATAGAAAAATGGTGAAAGTGAGAATCCGCACGTTGAGATTAAAAGCGCAATTCTTCTATGTCTCCCTGATATGTGTACCTGCACTTACTGAAGACAAAGAAAAGTTCTACGACATGCTCGAAATACACTTTGATATAATTCCTGAGTATGATGCTGAAATAGTGCTAGGAGATTTCTATAATTGGGAAACAGGCTAACCTAAGATCAGTTGAAACAGTCTTCACGAACATACCAATGATAATGATTTAAGGAGAGTTAACTTTGCAACAAGCAAAAAATTAAAATTAAAATTAAAATACTCGAAAAAGGGGGAAAAAAAAGTATGAATCTGAATTACAATAATTCCACCTCCAAATAGCAGACTATAAAAAAAGCCATCAAAAAGTCTACGGAGGAATGGATAAGACAACTGAGGGGCAATCCACAACTGAAATAATTGAATGAATAATTATCTGTCGCAGCCGGACTCAACCTCGAGCCCCCAAGTAACAGATTCCAAGTAAAATAAAACATAAAATTCTATTTTTTTATCTCTCCGAAAAACTGTAGCTCATCGCGATGTAAGAACTTACGTTAAACTTTTATAAACCAACCTCTTTGTAAGGTTCATCTTTTGATAAGGCTGTTCGTCTGCGCCATTTATTTTTCTTCTAGTCTCACCTAATTGTCGAAATGTTCAGGGCTCTGAGGATTTTAGGTTCAACTAAAAATATTATAAATTCTTCACAACCAGCATGTATAAAAGTGCGACAAATGTCCAAGGTTTCTACTGAATCTGATGAAGAATTCGATGCGAGGTATGAAGCATTTTTTAACAATCCTAGCATTGATGGATGGGATGTGAGAAAAGCTATGAATGATATATGTGGAATGGATTTAGTTCCTGAACCAAAGATTGTTACTGCTGCTCTAAAGGCCTGTAGGAGGGTGAATGATTATGCATTAGCTGTTCGCTTTTTGGAAGCAGTTAAATTTAAGTGTGGCGGAAAGGTCCAAGAAATTTATCCTTATATACTCCATGAAATCAAGCCTACTCTGGATGAACTGGGTATCGACACACCAGAAAAGTTGGGATATGACAAGCCAGAATTAGCCTTATCTAATGTGTTTGAGATGCATTAAAACTTAAAACTATGTGAAGTTAGTGATTTAGTTCCTTAAGGAGATTTCAAAAATTTGTTTCCCATCACTGTAATTTTTCCAAAAGAATTCTAATCTAGTACACACTTTGTTGTTAAAAATCAAATATTTTTTTTTACAATGTGTAAAATCTAAGTGTTATAACTGTTGATTAATAAACGATTGCTTAGACTTTAACCATTTTTTACCTAGCTCACACCTTTTAGCTTGTTTAGATTTTATTAAGTTATATTTAATACTTGAAATTCATTTTTAAATTTCTTAGTTGATCCAATTTAAATGGTAAGAGATCTGGTTTTATATGTTCTCGTCGAATATTAATTTTACTCAATTTGTTTTTATGTATTTTACTAGGTTAAATCTTATGGATTGGGCACTAGGTTATTAGTTTTTGGCGTTTCTGTTTTGGTTTATAATTAGTTTTTTTGCAGGTTGTGTTTTGAATTGGCAAGTGATATCTTAGGAGAGGGTATCATTTATATTAATAAAAAAGCATTCGTTTTTTATTAATATGCCATTTTTTACAAATTAGTTAATGGTTCATTATCAAATTAAAATAAACCTTTAATTTTGCTGCCAGCAAAAGTTTTAATCGACAGATCGGAATGCAAACAGAAACAATTCTGACCTACAATTTTATATATATATAACTAATTGTAATTTACTTCCACTCCTATCAATGCTCTGAGGATTATGTCTAACAAGTATATCTTTTTTTTATAATTTTTATTATAAAATAAGAATTTTCATGCAGAAAATGTATTCTTTCTTTAAATGTAATGCTTAGTCTTATCATTTAATTTATTTAAAATAATGTTCTTAATACTCTCGATAAAAAAACAAATTCTATTTTCACAAACGTGCACACCCTCACTAGAATACTACTCTTTCCATCTTTCTTAGTAACAGAAAATTGTTTTCTAGCTCAAATTCCTTTCCAATTTTCCTCCACACTATTTATAGTACATTTGTTCTCATCTGAATAAATTATATCATTCCAGTTATCTCTTGGTTTTATTTCATAAATTCATAGGCGAGTATGAGAGCTTTTATTTATATTCACTTTGGCCTTAAAGTCGCATTGTTTTGATATCCTTGGAGTTGTACTTGGTTCAGCTTGAATTCATAATTGTTTTAATTTTTTTTTAATGTTATTTTCATAGGCTATTTGGACTACTGAAGCGAAAATGGGTTAAGAAGGAATGTTAAAATTTGACCAGAATAATGACCCTTAGTCATAAGCTTTCCACACAAAGTAATTGGTGCTATATAATTATCTAAATGAACATTTAACTCCTCTCCAGCATACAGATTTAAATTGCATCAAACATTTTAAGCTCAGGAATCAAATTACATCAGTAAAATATAATACTACATACGTTGATCAATCAATTTCCAAATTATTTGAAATGGGACTTAAAAATAAAAGACTGCATTCAAAACTCAATTTAACCCATTTCAGGCCACCGTGTCCAAATGGATACCACTACTTTGAATTTTTTTTTTTTCATTTCTCCTTCATTATAGAGTAGTTATGAAAAATATATCTAATATAAAAACAGGAGACTATACTAGATCAGATGGAAGTATTAACGACTATAATGTAAGAGAAATGAAAAAAAAAATCAAAATAAAGGTATCCATTTAGACACCTTGGCTTGAAAAGGGTTAAGAACTTTGATTAAAATAAATTACAATATAAAATGACCATATATGAAAACTTTTTCTGCATTAAATTCCTATTTTATTTTTAAATTAAAAAAAAATACATGTATTCATTGTTAGACCTATATTTTTAGATAAGAGTTGTACTGGGAATTATAATTATAGTTAAACACTTAAATAATAAAATGTTGAACAGTGTTGACTTTTATCTATTTCCATTCAGTCTGTCAATGGAAACTTATGCTGGTCAGTCATAAATTTGTGAAAAGAGTATCCATTTGTGAATATGTTGATAAATTTATTTTATTGATAATTTTGTTGTTAGTGGTATATTAGTAATTTCAATTAAAATAGTCAATATTATAGTTTAGGTAGTTATATTTCACAATCTGTTTAGTAAAAATATATTGGTATTTTTACCAATTTTTAGTTTGGTAAAAATATATTATTATTTACCTTATTAGAATTAACTTATTATTTGCTGGCCTATACTAACTTTTTTTTTTAAATAAAAATTATTATATGGTAGGTTTTATTTTACACACATGGATTCAAAGTAAATAAATTCTGTTTAATTATTTCACTTATGATGACTATCTTTTAGAAATTGTATTAAAAATATATATCTAAAGTTGAAATATTTGTATCATTAGAATTAATATTAAGTTTTTGTTTTATAATTAATATGTGAACAGTGTTGTTCATTAATTGATGTTTTACCTTATTTTTTGGATAAATTGTATATTATACATATGTTGTCAAGTATAATTTATTATTTTTAACATTTACAGTTTTGCTGTTGTTATGTAAGCTGACTAGCTAGAGATTCAAAATTTATCAGTAATTGGTGGAAGTACAAAATTATGTTTAGAAAGTATAACAAGTGTTATTTGCAAACTTGATTAGGAGGGGCCTGATTCAATTTGATCCCTTTAATCTAAATATTTTCAATGACTTCTTTTCACATTTTTCTGTTCAAAACTATTCCTCTGTGTCCCATTTATTCTTCAATTCCCATCTTTGTTTTTTAGGGGTTTTTTTGTCTAGAGACATAACCAAACTTATTCTATCCAAAGTGGGAAGGTCGAGATGTATTTTGTGGGTCTGGCATAAAATAAATTTCAACCTGCCCTGGCTTAAAACTGCGCAGATAGACTAAATAATAATAAAGTGAAAGGAGAGGTCATGAGGAGTGTGTTGGAGCGTTGCCTGGTCTATCATCCTCGGCCAATTCCTCGGTTCGAATCCGGCCTAGCAGGGGTTGACTTTTATTTTGTGGTGGATCCACTTATATTCTTTTATCCAAAATTAATAACCAATAATATTAAAATGGTGGACATTAATAACATATATTTTAATTCTACAAACTAACTAAGAAAATTAAATAAATAATGATCAAGAGTCCTCTAAATGAGACACTTCCTAGACTAAAACCTCTCCAAGTTTTTAAAACGGAAATCTGAGCAGCCTCTCTAGAAACTTAGTCGTCTTCTTTCACTTTAGTAAATGCCTTTATAGTTTCTTTTTTAATTTCATTTACCTATATATATATATATATATATATATATATATATATATATATATATATATAGTAAGGGAAAGTATTCTGATCATGAACATTTTCGAATCTGAGTTTTCAACAGAAATACATGTTTTGAGATCCACTGAGTCCAAACAACCAAATCCTACAAAATGGTCTGTCTGTCTGTTTGTGTGTGTGTGAACAGTCTAGCTCAAAAATTGTATGTAGCTGAAATTGTGTGTTAAAGATTTGTACATGCCTGGTAAATTACAACCACTTTTTCGTCAAAATCACCTAGCCGGAAGTTCCACATTATATCATCAATTAATATTTTAATATCAATTGAGCAGTGTTAATATAAGGTACGTCTTATTCTCATTGATGTTTTTTAACATAGTTTAAATGCCTAATTTTTAAAATATTTACCTCTAAAGCACCTTTAATTTTTTTAATTTGAAATAATGAACCATTTTACATTGTAAACTGATATAAAAAAAATGGTTAAACATAATGAGAAAATTTATAGGTAACTAAAGGAGATATTAGGGTTGGAAGCTATGCAGAAACAGCCGACAGTGAACAACCTTTGCTGATCTTCTACCTTTAATTATTCTTAACACCCCTCTTTACAGAGCTTTCATATTGTCAGTCTAAATTTTATATATCACTTATCTATAACTCTATAAAAAAGTTTTCATGTGAAATGTTGAGAATCTACTAATATAAACCTAATAATATTCAGTATTTACTAATGTTAAGTTATTTTTTCGACAAGTTTTGTGATAAATATTTCCGATGAAACTCAGAATTTTTTCCCTCAATTATTAGTATCCTTTGGTACTACATACATTCATAAACCAGCACCCCACCAGATTTGTTTTTTAATAATGAAGGATGGTTTAAACATATAAAATTCAACCCTGCCATTTTCAAAATTAAAAATGATTTATTAGACAATTTTTTTTTACTGATAAATGCATGAACTATTGGGTTGACTAATAAGTCATTTCGGTTTTTCAGGGTGAAACAAAACTCAAGGTATTATAGACATAAAATTTATTATAATCTACTATATACTGACCATTATTTAATATGACTTTTTCCTATCTTTCCACTAACTGCATTATGTCACGCTCATAGAATGTCTACTTACTTTTGGAATTTCTTTCAGTTCATGGTGTTCTGCAGGGACCGAAATAAGTGTTAGTCACTTGGAGCTAGGTCTGGTGAATACGGAGGGTCGGGCAAAAAGGGTCTCATCCAAGGCTCAATAATTTATTGCCAGTGGCCAATGAGGTGTTGGGCCTAGCGTAATCTTGATGGACCTTTCCGATCATTCATAACTCTTCAGGATGTTCTTCCAATTCGATGTTACTATATCCGTTGGAAAGCTGAATTATTGCTCTTCAAAACCATATGAATAGTTTTTTGATTCAATGCCTGCACAAGGAATAAATAAACAAAAACTCCTTATAGGTTTTTATTTTTTATCTCCATTTGTAGTTTGTTTACGAAGGTGTTGATGTCAATTTCTGAAGTGTTTTTTTTTTTTTGGTATTTATGTGGCTCTAAATTCCTGCTAAATTTCTTGTAGATAACTAAAGTCATATTGAAGTTATAACATTTTTTGTGATTTTTGAAAAAAAAGTCATGTGAGGGACCCAAACATAAAGCCTGGAAACTTCACCGAGCTTGTGCAAATGATTTTCTACGCTTGTGTGCGACACATTTAGGGCCATAGCAATCCCTCACACTGATTGGATAGTGTTTTGATAAAAAATGGCCTTAACATTGCTCATTCCAATTTCATGTGGGCTACTAGACGTTGAGCATCATTGGTTTCAAAATTTCCTGAATGAAATTTGGCTCATCAATTTTGACAGGTGCATTCGGTTAAGGCATTGTATCATCCCCATAAACACTGCAAATTTTTCTATAAGCTTCTGCAGCACGCTTACCTTTTTTAAAATAATACAACAAAATATGGCGATAATGAATGATATTTTCTTCCATATTCACAGTGCAATAGCAAACACAATACTAAGCTAGTTTCAACAAGTGTTAACAGATATAGTTGTTGACATATTACAAACAGGATAAACAATTCACCTTATAGATTAATTCATCAGATAAGAAGTATATCAATAGTGACATAAAAATAAACAGAAAAGCTGAAAGAACTTATTTGCCAAACCAATATATTAAAATATATATTTCCATAGCAGTGTTGTTCAGTGAGAAATGCATTATGCTTCAGGTCTCAAGTGGCAAGTAATTATTTATTTGTTTAATCAGTTATGGGTCGACCCTGGTGTTGGAAGACCATCCTGGGGCACAAATAGCTTCTATAAAGTGAGTAACATGAATTAAATAATTGATGAAGAAGAAAAAAACTGACAAATGACTGTTATCATGGTGAAATTGCTCCTTTTTGCACAACTGTTAACCAAGAAAAAGTTCTCATTTACTAAATAGCAAACCCCAGACCTTCCATGGGTTGTAGAGGTGTTGATGAGATAATTCATGAGAAAGATTTAATAAACACAATTAATTTTGTTTATAGATTATGAACCAGACCTGGGCAAAAAGTTTACAATAATTACAATGTATTTAAAATACTTACAGAAAAAATATTTTAAATACAAAATACTCACGTATAAAGTACCTGGTTTCACTTTACAACTGTCTAAAAAAATTCTGATTTTCTTATAAATTAATTTTTTTCATTTTATTTTATTATTATTATTTTATTTGTCAACACTTTTACAAAAGGTTTTTTTTTTGTTTACTTGAGAGGGGGAGAATCAACTCCAACCACCTCAGGTATGTTCAATTTTAATTACTATTGAATGTTGAGAAAGCTTCTTACGATTCTGGCAGTATTCAGCAGCACCGCTTTCTGAGCTTCCTTTATTACATGAGTTGGGAGGCCCAGCCTGTCAGTAGCTTCCACAGTAGACACCGGTACCAGGCCATTGCTGGAGATCACGATGCCCCTAACGGTTACTTTATTAAGTTTATACAAACTTTTTAACTCAGCTGCTATTATTATTATTTCCATTCTTTATTCTCGCTTTGCGGGATAAGTTTCTGAGGTGGGAGACCAGAAGTCCAGCCACTTCTGATTAATATCTATTACTTTTTAGATATTTAAAAACTTTCGAACAATACGTGCCGTATCCAAGAGAACTGAGTGTTGAGCCTCTTTCAGCACTTCAAGAGGTAATTTTAATCCCATCGTGCCTGCCACTGTTGTCTTTGGTATCAATCCATTGGAAGATATTATAATTGGAGTGGTGGTGACGTTCCCCAAATGATATAATTCCTTCAGTTCGATTGCCAGTTCCTGGTATTTTCTCAGTTTTTCTCCAACAGTGGAGCTTATATTATTATCATTGGGGATCCCGACATCAATAAGCTCTGCTCTTTTCTCTCTCATGTCTATCAGAAGGATGTCTGGTTTATTGTGACGCACAGTATGGTCAGTTATTATCGATTCATCCCAGTAGAGCTTGAGACTACCTTTTTGGAGGAGTTTATTTGGGTGGTACTTATAATATGGAGTTTTGTCAACTAACAAGTTGAACTTCACCGCCAGAGCCTGATGAAAAATTCTAGCCACATTGTTATGCCTCTGGAGATACTCGGTGCCAGCCAACACTCCACACCCACCTGTGACATGTTGGATTGATTCCAGCGTCGCTGAGCATAATCGACATTTATCCGTAGTTGTTGCGTCTTTAAGCATGCCTTCTATATGATCTAGTAGCAATAACTTGGTCTTGGATGGCGAGCAGAAATCCTTCTGTCTCGGAGAATATCTTTCCAGCTTTCAGCCATTCAATGGATATTTCCTTGTCAATCGAGCTATCATTTAATTTGCTGTAGAATCTTCCATGCAGAGATTTATTTTTCCATTCTGTCAAGCGTTCGTTTTCTGACACGATTGTAGATACCTCACGATTGCTCAGGTTAAGTGCGGTTAGACCATAATCCAATCTTGAGATTGCGAGGTAAACCTCAGTTGTTTTTGTAAGAAAGTATCGGCGTAGGGCTGCTTCCTGCTTGCGGCAAGCTTCTTCGATATTTAGCAAACCACGTCCTCCTTCTTTCCTAGGCAAATACAGACGAGCTTTGGAGGATATTGGATGGTGGGCCCGTTCTTGTGTGAGAGTTGTTCGCACAAGGCGGTCGATCTCCTGTAGGCTGGTGTTCGACCAGTGCAATATGCCGAAACTATAACCGAGAGCAGGTATTGCCCAGGTGTTAATGGCCTTGATTTTTTGTTTCCCGGTTAGCTGGGTTTTGAGCACTTTCCGCAATCTAATTTTGAACATTGTCAGAAGGTCTTGTTGCATATCTTTTCTTGCAATTTTAAGATGTTGCTGCATTCCGAGATATTTATATAACCTATTATCTTCAAGCTCCCTGATGTACTCTTTTTCATTGATTAGAATATTCTGCATACTAACCACTTTTCCTTTGGTTACATGGAGCACCGCACATTTATCCAGACCGAGTGACATGCCTATATCACTACTAAAAGATGAAACGGCTTCAATCATGCTTTGTAATTGGTCTTTGTTTTTCGCATATAGTTTAAGGTCATCCATGTACCAGCTGTGGTAGCTTCGTCGTTGATGATTAATTTGTATCCCATCTTGTTCTTTCGAAGGATCCTGCTTAGTGGGAACAAAGCCATACAGAACCATAAGGGGCTTAGACAATCTCCTTGGTATATTCCTCTCAATATTTTAATTTGATTCCCTGTGCAGATAGTTCCAACTTTCAGCGTAGTTTTCCAACCTGTCATTAAGTTTGAAAGGAGCCTGCTTACTTTAGATTCAACCTTGTATATATCTAGTACTTTAAGTAGCCAGCTGTGGGGAACCGAGTCAAAGGCCTTTTTATAATCGATCCATGCCATAGAGAGGTTTCGCTTTTTTTTCGCAACTTGTGCTGCAATGAACGAATCTATTACTAGGAGTTCTTTACAACCCCTAGCACCTTTTTTGCACCCTAGCTGTTCTATGGGTATCATATTCTCACTTTCGAGGTGCTCATATATCTTAGTTGCCAAGATGGACGTTAGAATTTTATACAGACCATTTAAACACGTTATCGGCCGAAAATCTTCAGGACGCATGTTTAAGTCATTCTTTTTCGGAAGCATATACGTGATGCCATCAGAGAAACCATCGGGGGGGCTCTGTTTGTCTTCAAGTATTTCCTGGTAACCTTTGGCCAGCAATTCATGGAAGCAATGAAATCTTTTAATCCAGTAATTTTGGATTCCGTCAGGTCCTGGTGCCCTCCAATTTTTCATGTTTCTGACCGCTTCCGAAACATCTTCCACAGTTATGGTCACTTCCATCATTCCATTGACATTCTGAAGACTTTGCAGTTCTTCTTGTATCCAAGAACTCTTATTATTATTATTATTATTATTATTTATTATTATTATTTATTTTTTTTTTAGAGAGAAAGCGGTTATGAAAAGAGAGCGCATTTGAAATAGTTTGAATAAAATTATTTGAAAAAGTATTTTATTCAAAACATATTTTTTTAAAGTACAGTTTGTTAAAGGTATAACTTACCAACAAATAAATAGACTAAGTAGGTAATAATTCAAAATTAAACTTTTTGGCAATTAGCTTTTAATAATACCCATTCCAACAATTGATCATTTAAGAATTTTATTCTGGTTTCATCCAACAAATTAGAGAACTGACCGTGATGTGGGCAGTGGAGAGTTATATTTTATAAAATAATTTTTATCACAGGGTAGTCATCTAGGATTTGTAAATTTCAATAGGATTTGAAAACATAAAATTTGAATTATAGAAATAATTTCATTTAAAAAAAATATTTTTAATAATTTCTTAGGTTAACTGTAATTTTAATTAATGAAACTTTACTTGCAATTTTTAGTTTTATCACTTTAATGATTTTTTAAAAATCTCTTAAGCATTTTTTGTTAATTTTCAACTTCACTGTAATAAAAATTAATATATATTTTTTCTGATTAATTCGAGCATTTCTTTCTTTTTCATTAGGGAGGAATTCTTTAAAATCATATAAACAAAAATGCATTTCTTTTTCCCAACAATATATCTATTGATAATATACTCCTATCGATGGAAAATCCTAAAACCTTTCATAATTTCTAAATATCTATTACCAAAAATAATTATATCAAAAATTTAGTACCATATACTTCAAAAAAATTTCAAGCTCAATTTTCATGGACGAGTTCTAGTACGAACAATCAGCCTTACTACGTAACTTAAAGGCGCCTTCTCGATTTGATAATGTATTTTATGTATTTAAAATAAAAAATACATTTTATGTATTTTGTATTTTTAGAAATAAAATACAAATACATTGCAATGCATTTTGAAAAGAAAATACAGTTACAAACAATGTATTTTGTATTTTAAAATACTTTATTTTGAAATACTGACCAAGTCTGGTACAAACATAGCCTCAATGCCTATCACTAGTACTGCTAGCTATTGTAAAGATTGTGAATTATTTCTATATCCTTGAAGTAAAAGAATTAGGTGTAATTTAATTTTTTTTCTTTTTTTTTTGGTGGGTCCTAGTGCAATACCTCTAAGGATCAATCACAGACATAGTATATTTGATCAACACAGCACTACAGTCCTTACATTCTCCAGTAACTCTTGTCAGTCATATCTTACAAATTTCATTCTGTTCCTTATTCTTACAACACTTTCCAGCTACACTATTAGAGCATATCAATTTATACATTCCTTTTTTTTCTTGTTTCATAGGGTGTTTTATTAGAAGCTTGCTATCAATTAGCTAAAAAGCTACGTTTATATTAGTTTTCATTTTCTATTTTCCATATGGACATTATTACAAATTCTTCATTTTAAATTAGCATTGTAGAATGCCAAATTTTATTAATCACTTTTTCCTTAAAAAAAAAAAAAAATTATATATATATATATATATATATATAATATATATATATATATATATATATATATATATATATATATATACACAAACATAGTTGGTTGTTGAATCTCATGCTGTTTAAAACAACATAGATATGGTTTAAAAAAGTTAAACAGCATGCATGATGTTTTGAATATTACCACTGCATTTAAGCAGAAATAAAATTTAAATATCTATTATTGTATAATAAAATATTTATTTTTTAAAAAATAGACAAGAATCTTTGGTATATTTTCACATTATTATAAAAAGAAGTTATTAAACTGTGTCACACTCTTAAATTTTTAAATAACTTATGGTCTAAACATCAATGTCAGTCAACAAAATTAACTGGTAATTTAAAAATATACAGCTTAAGTGAAAATTACCTCTTCATAGTTATTGTATTAAACTTTAAAGTATCATGTGTTGCAACATTAGTTTACATATTTACAAAATTATTGTTTGTTTAAAATAACTATCATGTCAAATAAATAATTATAATAAATTAAAACAATTACAATGAAACATTATTTTCAAATAGCTATAGTGTTTATGATCTGTATCCTCAATAAATAAATAATATTGAAAAAAAAAAAAAAAATCTAATATCCTTTATCAAATAACAAATTTTATAAGAAAACAGATTAAGGGAGTCACTAATGTAAAATTGAAAAACTAAAATAATTTTAAATTTAAGTTTGTTGATGCCCAAGGTACCTTCTAAATTAATTTAATTTTTGAAGTGCTCCCAATGGGTAATTTTTATCATGTTTTAGCAGATTTACTTATTGTATATGTATACAGTTGTAAATATCAATAAATGAAACAGAAAAATTGTGTTTAAATTTTAATAATATATCATAATAAACCGATGTATTAGTAAAAATTATTGTTAGGAAAATTTCATGTACAATCAAGTGGACTTTGATATTAGGTAGATATTATGTTCATTGAAATAGTATGCCAGAGCTTAAGTGCTGAATTTTTAAAATGTCTTCCTCTTAGGTACCATTAATTTTGTTTATTTAAAAAAATTAACCACTTCAATAAATTTCATGATAGATATTTCCGATAAAGCTTAGAATTTTTCCAAAAGATCCATTTTTCCCAAAAATATTAGTATTGTTAGATACTGTGTACAGTCTTAAAAGGAAATAGAAAAAAATAAATAAATGAAATAAAGAAAAACCTGTACCACTACAAGCCATTAAGGGTCTTGGGTTCAGTAATATTTAGAGAAAGCACTGTTTCTTGATCTACAGTTGTGCAAAGAGGTGATTTGACCGAGATCACGCTCAACCACTAGGTTTTTTTCTCTCAATTAATTAAGGATACCCACTTTATAGAGGCTGGGTGGGCCTCAGGAGAGTATCTACCCAGGGTTGCCCCACAGCCAATGAAACAGAATAAATAATTTTTCTGCCATGAGTCAGGGTTCGAACCTGGGACCTTTAGCATTGGAAGCTCAGTGCCCTACCACTGAGCTACCCCATTCCCTCAAAAGGAAATAGAAAGTGACATAAACTTAGTAGCTTTATTTCTATTCTAAGTAGGATGGTAAATGAAAGTTTTATAATGAGCGCTTGCATCAGATTTTTCTTTTATCGATATTAGCTATCAGATAGCAATTTTGTTCACCAATAGTACTATAGAACTACTAAAAGGAGATATTTACAAACAATATATCAGTTCTTAATTTTCCAATTAAATAGCAATACAGCTCTGACAAAGAAAAAATAAATAAAATTTCAATCAACAATACAACTCACATTTTTTTATCAATCAAAAATCCTTTATTCAATATAGATAATATTCATGAAAAATTTAAATTATTTTTAGACAGAGGCCTTTTTTTACTATGTTAAAGCTCTTCATTAGTGACCCCCTTAAATAGTTGGGTTCTATATTAAAAAAAAAAAAAAGAAATTGTTTAATTCATTAAAAAAAACATTGGTAATAAACTTTATAAAAGTGACTTTATCATGCAAATAATTAATCTACTGTTATGTAAAATTAATTAATTATACTTAGTCTGAAAATTGTAATATTTTTATACATGCTTTAAGTCTGCTAATGATGTACATTCTGGTTATACTTAGTTTTAACAGTTTCCAAAAGATCATATATAATGTAACAGAAGAGTATTTTGGCTTCACAGTTTGAATTCAGAATGGTTGATTGGAAAATATGTTTTATTATTAATTTCATTCTGAATGCTCATTGAAAAAAAGCTAAGAAAAATTCTTTAGACTACTTCTAGTTGGTTATCCAGAAAAATAATTTTTGAAAGTTTCCTCACAGAGATCATAAGTGTCTTAGTAAATTGTAAATGATTTAGAGGCACTGTAATGATTTAGAGAATTATTTACTTTTTCTCACCTATTCACATCTAACGTAACATCCATTAATATTCCTTAAAACAAAATAAAATTAATTAATAAAAGAAAAAGTATAATCAATCCTAACTCACTTACTCTACATAGAAACTATATAATAAATAATTTTATAACAATTAAAAAATATATAGTCTTAAAAACCTTGTTATTCTAAAAACTAAAACTTTAGACAAACATCACAATTTTCAATTATGGCATTAAAGAAATACAAAAAATTGTACTTTTCTTGGTATTACTAAGAATGATAATTAAAAAAAATAAATACTTTCACAAGTAATAACTTAAAAAAAAACATAAATAGACCACTCTATATTGACTCATCTAGATATACAAAGTGGTGCCAGAATTAGGTATGGGATTTCCATGTTAAATATATTTTTCTTTAAGCTTAATATTGGCATTTTTTAAACAGTTGAGAACATTTATCATTGCATTGTTTTCGATTATTTTAATTTTTTTTTAATCTATAGCATTTCCAAGTCAATTTCAACCTTTTCCAAGTCAAATTCAACCTTTTCCAAATCAAATTAAACTTTTTCCAAGTCAAATTCAACCTTTTCCATTTCAAATTAAACCTTTTCCATTTCAAATTCAACCTTTTTTTATTTATTTAATTATCTTTAATTTTTCGATGCGTGGGTCTGTTATCGTATGAGTAGTTTTTTAAAATAACCTCCTTTTTAAGATTACGTGAGTGCGTTTCGAATTATTTAAGTTTTTTTGACTTATTCGATATAAGGGTGTATTTTTATGTTTCCCGATCAGTAAATTTTTAAAATGACATCCATTTTATGTTTACGCCACTGTGTTTTGACATATTTAAGTTTTTAGAATTTATCCAATATAAAGGTCTACTTTTATGTTTCCGGAGCCGTAGATTTTGAAAACGACCTTCATTTTAAGATTAGGCCACCGCGTTTCGACTTATTTGAGTTTTTCGGATATTTTTCATATGATGGTGTATTTTTATGTTTCCGGAGCCGTAGATTTTGAAAACGACCTTCATTTTAAGATTAGGCCACCGCGTTTCGACTTATTTGAGTTTTTCGGATATTTTTCATATGATGGTGTATTTTTATGTTTCCGGAGCTGTAGATTTTGAAAATGACCTCCATTTTAAGATTAGGCCACCGCGTTTCGACTTATTTGAGTTTTTCGGATTTTTTTCATATGAGGATGTATTCTTATGTTTCCGGAGCCGTAGATTTTGAAAACGACCTCCATTTTAAGATTAGGCCACCGCATTTCAATTTCTTTGAGTTTTTCGGATTTTTTTCATATGAGGATGTATTCTTATGTTTCCGGAGCCGTAGATTTTGAAAACGACCTCCATTTTAAGATTAGGCCACCGCATTTCGATTTCTTTAAGTGTTTCGAATTTTTATCATAAAAGAGTGTATTCTTATGTTTCCGGAGTCGTAGATTTTGAAAATGACCCCCATTTTAAGGTTACGCCACTGCGTTTCGGCTTATTTAAGTTTTTCGAATTTATCCAATTTAAAGGTCTACTTTTATGATGCCGGAGCCTTAGTTTTTAAAACGAATTACGTTTTAAGATTAGGCCACTGTGTTTCGGTTTTGTTAAGTGTTTTTGCTTTTTCCTTCGAATAAAAAACATAATACGAAGGATTAATTTATTTTTCAATAAATAAATAAAAATATCTAATCAAAATAAATAAAATATGTATTGTCTCATTTTTAATTTAATTCTAGTTATCTTTTTTAATTTTGTGGTCTCCTATCACAAAATTATAAGATTTCGAACAATTAGCTGAAAAATCTGAATACGGAAGGTTAAATTTATTACCAGTTGCTTTTCGGCTTTTTAGTTTGTATTCTGTGGTTAATTTTACTTTAGCTTCATAATATTTATTTATTTATTCATACTCGAAAATATATTGATGAAACTTTGTATTGAAAAAATCCAAATTAAGCCTAATTAATCAAGTGCAGCGGCTTAATCATAAAATGGAGCTTAAATATTAGATAAATTTAAATATTAAAGATTAGAAAAATTTCAATACGTCTCGGATAACATATAAGTAGATCCTTATACCGAAAAAGTAAAAAAAAAACTTTTATAATCCAAAACAGTGGCATAAACTTTAAATTGGGTCATTTACAAAATGGGGGAAATCTACTGCTCCAGAAACATAAAATTAGACCTTTATACTTGTTAAATTCTAAAAATTTAAATAAGTTGAAACGCAGTTGCGTAATCATAAAATAGAGGTCATTTTCAGAATCTACGGTTCCGAAAACATAAAAGGAGACCTTTAAATTGGATAAATTCGAAAAACTTAAATAAGTCAAAACGCAGTGGCGTAATCATAAAATGGAGGTCATTTTCAAAATCTACAGCTCCGGAAACATAAAAATACACCCTCATATGAAAAATATCCGAAAAACTCAAATAAGTCGAAACGCGGTGGCCTTATCTTAAAATGGAGGTCATTTTCAAAATCTACAGCTCCGGATACATAAAAATACACCCTCATATGAAAAATATCCGAAAAACTCAAATAAGTCGAAACGCGGTGGCCTAATCTTAAAATGGAGGTCGTTTTCAAAATCTACAGCTCCGGAAACATAAAAATACACCCTCATATGAAAAATATCCGAAAAACTCAAATAAGTCGAAACGCGGTGGCCTAATCTTAAAATGGAGGTCGTTTTCAAAATCTACGGCTCCGGATACATAAAAATACACCCTCATATGAAAAATATCCGAAAAACTCAAATAAGTCGAAACGCGGTGGCCTAATCTTAAAATGGAGGTCGTTTTCAAAATCTACGGCTCCGGAAACAAAAAAGTAGACCTTTATATTGGATAAATTCTAAAAACTTAAATAAATCAAAACACAGTGGCGTAAACATAAAATAGATGTCATTTTAAAAATTTACTGATCGGGAAACATAAAAATACACCCTTATATCGAATAAGTCAAAAAAACTTAAATAATTCGAAACGCACTCACGTAATCTTAAAAAGGAGGTTATTTTCAAAACTAGGTACAGGACAGCATAATACAAGTCCCTAATAAATCCGAATAGGTACAATAAATCGATATCCGTAAGTGAAAATTCTACTTAGGAGAGCATAATAATAGACTTTCATATTGGAGGGGAGGAGGGGATGGCCATTATTTAAAAAAAAAATATAAA
The DNA here is from genome assembly GCA_928085145.1 of Nezara viridula. Classification (NCBI taxonomy): domain Eukaryota; kingdom Metazoa; phylum Arthropoda; class Insecta; order Hemiptera; family Pentatomidae; genus Nezara; species Nezara viridula. The sequence goes on from OV725078.1 coordinate 130,835,451, forward strand.
ATTTACAAAAACTTAAAACATTAATTTGAAATGAAAACGGTTGAATTTGAATTGGAAAAGGTTTAATTTGAAATGGAAATGGTTGAATTGACTTGGAAAAAGTTTAATTTGATTTGGAAAAGGTTGAATTTGACTTGGAAAAGGTTGAATTTGACTTGGAAATAATTGAATATCACATAGAAATATCACACTGAAAAAATCTAAAATGTTAAAATAAATGGATATGCAACTGCGTAATCAAATTTTTTTTTGTAGTTTTTAAAAGCTATGCCGTCGATAATATAGTAAGTGGCCTTCATTTCGAAAAAAATCGAAAATTGACAAAAATTCTAAAGTTGAATTTGAAATGGAAAAGGTTGAATTTGACTTGGAAAAGGTTGAATTTGAAATGGAAAAGGTTTAATTTGACTTGGAAAAGGTTGAATTTGATTTGGAAAAGGTTGAAATTGACTTGGAAATGCTATATAATAACATATTTCACTGATTATGTATATTTTGAGTTTTTCATACATGTAGACTTATTATACAACTCCGCCAGTGGGTATAGTGTTGCTAGGTGAACCACTGCCAGTCCCAAGTCTGGATAAAGGAGGAGGGTTGAGCATGAGGGATGGGCGACCTCATCTCTACAAAAAAAAGTACAGTCCAGAAACTGCAAGAAGGAAGTTTTTTATAAAGGAATGGTGAAGGCCAAAAACATAGATATAATCTTCAGAGGGACCCATTCAGATACGGGGGTCCCCACCTACACCAGATCTTGAAAGATGCTCGAGAATAAGAAGAGAGAGGAAAATAGTGGATGTGGAATGAGAATCGGGACTTGGAATGTCCAAAGCATAATGCAGCCAGGAGCGAGCAGAGCTCTGGAGATAGCATTGGAACAATATAAAGTAGATGTAGTGGCTCTACAGGAAATCCGGTGGGGAGATATTGATATTGTGCCCCTTAGCAAGTACATGTTAATAAATAGTGGCTCTAAGAGAAATCGAAGAGGCACCGGTTTCATGATTAGAAAAAATATACAACATGCGCTACTTGGGTACAATTGTATTAGTGACAGGATTTGCAGAATCTGAATGAAGGGTAGATTCTGCCACGGGCGGATTTACGGGGGGGGGGGAGGGGGGCTTTCGGGCTGAAGCCCCCCCCAAAATGGTAAAATATAACCATGTTTTATGGAAAAATATATTAAAAAATTATCTTTTAAAGTATTATTGTTCGTGTAATTACATTTTAAAGGACTTAGGAATCACTTAAACACCATTTCATATAGATATTTAGTTTCTTTCTTTTTTTCCAAAGTAATTATCGTCATTTTTATGAAAAAAAAGCTTTCGGGCTGAAGCCCCCCCCAAAATTAAATTCTGGATCCGCTAGTGGATTCTGCAATATATCACTGATTTTTTAGAACAGAATAACCTCCTAAATCCCAACCTGTCCGGTTTACGGCCTGGCTACTCCACTCAGTCTGCCCTCATCAAAATTTCCCAAGACCTTCATACAGTCATGAACCAGCAGAAACTCATTATCGTTATTCTCCTTGACTTCTCCAAAGCCTTTGACTCAGTAGAACACAAAATTCTCCTAACCAAGCTTAAAAATATTTCCTTCTCAACTAATACCCTTAATTGGTTCAAATCCTTCCTTTCCGACCGCTCCCAGTATGTTGTAGTCCCCAATAACCTCCCATCAGAATCATTACCTTTATCCAGGGGTGTCCCACAAGACTCCTCTTTTTTCCATCTACATCAATGACCTTTCATCCTCGATCCTACACTGTCAATACCATCTGTACGCCAACGACGTCCAGATTTACCTCTCCTTCAATCCAACCGAATCCTCTGGCGCCATCCAAAAATTACAGGGAGATATAAACGCAATATGTGCCTGGGTAAATCATAATAGGATTACTCTAAGCGCCAATAAGACAAAAGCCATCCTGATTGGACCTCCCTCACTCCTCAAATCCGTACAGATACTCCCCAATCTTTTCCTGAACAACTCACCTATCTCATTCCATACTTCCATAAAAAAACCTTGCTGTTACATTCGATCAAACCCTCTCCTGGAAACCACACATCTCCCGAATTTCCCGTTGTACTATCTCTACCCTGAAACAGTTTAACCATCTCAGCTATCTCCTTCCATATAAATACCGTCAACTCCTGGTTTCCTCCCTTGTGTTCCCCCACTTCGACTATGGCTGTCTGGTGTACGACGGACACTCGGGAGAATTCGAGGCCAAACTTAAACGCCTAACAAACTGCGCAATACGTTTTGTTTTCAGAATCTCAAGAGATACGCATATAACCCAGTATTACACCAAGTTGAAGTGGCATATAACCCAGTATTTTTTGTTTTATTCTTTTTTCAAAATCTTAATCATAATAATAATTGTAAATAATTAATTTTATATATGGCCAAACAGGCATTTATTCTGTAACTGTAATTTGTCCTGAAGGGACAACAGTCCCGGGATAATAAAAAAAATATTTTCATTTTGTTTCATTAGTGTCCATGCCCATTGTGAAGATGCGGAAGAACTGGACAAGGAAACATTCTATACCAATCTGGCCAAGACATACGAGCAGATACCACAATATGACACTAAGATTGTGCTCTGAGATTTCAATGCCCAGATAAGTATGGAAGAAATATATAAACCCACAATCGGGCAACATAGCAGACATGAAGTAACGAATGATAATGGATTTCAAACAGTAGAATTTGCCATGTCTAAAGGAATGATGGTTATGACTACTATGTTCCACCACAAACAGATTCACAAGGAAACATGGATAAGTCCAGGAGACCGAACTAGAAGTCAGATAGACCACGTATTAATAGACGCGAGACACTTTTCTAACATCTCGGATGCATGTGGCTACAGGGGAGCAGACTGCAACTCTGACCATTTCCTGGTGGTGGCGAAATATAATCAACGTCTGGCACGTAGAAAGAAGCATATGCTTGTGAAATCAAGAAGTTGATGGAGGAACCCACAAGACAAGTGTATAAAAAGAAATTTCAGCGACAGTGCCAGGAATGGAGTGGAGAAAAGATGAATGCAGAGGAAAGATGGGGCAAATTAAGAGAGTCTATCAGGAAGGTGGCAAGAGAGGTATTGGGAGAAAGGGAAAAGATTAAGAAAAGGAATTCTTGGTTTGATAGTGATTGTGAGAAGGCCCTACAAGAAAGAAATGAAGCTCGGATAAAAATGACCCAAAGGAAAACATGCAGTAGATATGAAGCATACTCGGAAAAAAGAAGAAAGGCTAAAAGAGTTATGCGTGATCAGAAAAGAGCATACGAAACGATGAAACTCAAAGAGATGCAAGAAATGTTTCTAGCACAAGAGAGTAGGAAGTTCTACAAGGACGTTAAATGGCTACAACAGGGCTTTGGACAACAGACAGAATTCTGACGGGACCAAAATGGAAATCTTCTCACTGATAGTGACAAAATCAAGGGGAAATGGGCCCAATACTTTAAAGAAATGCTAAATGTAGAAGCAAATAACATGCACACCACCCAGATGTCTGAATCAGGCAATGGGAATATTGATGAGGATGTACCACCAGATAGAGAGGAAATTTCTGAAATAATTCTTTCACTAAAAAAACAATAAGTCTTCAGGGTCTAATGGAATACCGTCGGAATGGATAAAATAAGCTGGTGAAGACGCATGGAACGAGATTCACTAGGTGATATGGGACGTATGGTCAGAAGAAAAAATGCCAGATGAATGGAAAGAGGCTATTATTGTCCCTATACTTAAAAAGGGAGATAAACTTAAATGTGAGAACTACAGGAATAGCGCTCCTACCCACAGTCTATAAAATCCTTTCAGTGACAATATGTCGAAGGCTAGTGAAGAGGAGTGACAGAATTTTGGGAGAGTACCAGAGTGGTTTTCACCCAGGACAATCGACTACTGACCACCTTTTCTCTGTCAGACAAATGCTGCAGAAAGTGTATGAATATAATATAGACCTGCATCACCTATTCATTGACTTCCGGCAGGCGTATAACAGTGTGAACAGGATAGGTAAGCTATTGGAAGCCTTACAGCCACTGGGGATTCTTAGTAAACTTATATAATAAGATTGACCAAAATGACTATAGAAAGGACAAGCTGTATGATCAAAACCAGAGTGAGTATGTCAGATAGTTTTGAGGTTAACAGTGGCTTAAGACAGGGAGACCCGTTATCTCCTGTACTATTCAATCTCGCTTTAGAGGTTGCAATTCGGAAAATCAAGATGAACCCTGGTGGTACCATCTATAATAGGCTCACGCAACACATGGCATATGCTGATGAAGTTGTTATATCAGGAAGAACTAAAGTAGCACTAGCCGGCGCTATAGAAGAGTTCAAGCATGCAGCTCAAGAATTAGGACTCATTATAAGCATGGAAAAGACGAGGTATATGAAAACATCCCGACATACCAGATGAGAGGAGATACTGTTGAATTTGGAGAAGACACATTTCGCAACTGTGATAAATTAAACTACTTGGGCGGAGTACTGACAGAAAACAATAATTTGGAGGCAGAAATAAAAGGCAGGTTGGTTGCAGGAACTAGATGTTTCTATGCTCTGCAAAAGACGCTCCGATACGAAAGACTGTCCAGGAAGGCAAAAATAGTAATATATAAAATGGTGATTAGACCGGTGGTTTTGTATGGCAGTGAGACGTGGACTATGATCAAGGAAAACAGGAAAGCCTTGCTGGTTTGGGAGAGAAGAGTCCTGAGGAAGATCTTTGGAGCTGTCAGAGAGCAGCATAGATGGAGAATAAGAAACAATATAGAGTTAATGGAGTTATATGATGAGCCAGTTCACTTCAAATTTTATTTGTCCAGTGCCAATGAAGATATCAAAATAAATTAGGTATTGTAAACATAGAGACATCAAATATCTCTTCTTCAAAACCCTTGTGAAAAATAAGACATCAAATATTCCACATAATATGAGACCATTTGCCAAAACGGTTTTTTAGAAATAAACAGGCATGTTTTAGGAAAGAACTTCACAAAAGATCAAGTCTTATTGCTAAGACTGGTCAAAAAAAATTTTGGGACATCAGTTCATCACACAAAAAACATGAAGTATAAGTATTAGCACTAGACAATATGCATATGTACATAAATTAGCTGTGTGTTTTATATAAATTATTTATATGAAACAATTAGCATTCAATAAAACAAGAATTAAAGAAACTTAAAAAGTTAGTAGAGAGAGTGGGAGAGTTCAGTGGATAAGGACTGACTTCCTATCCTCTATGTCCCGGGTTCGAGTCCAGCTGAGGCAGGTAATTATCTATCCTGGTACATCAGCCATTATATAATCTATTATAATAGAATATATAACCAGTCAATTCAATATAGAATGGTCCAATAACAAAATGAAATATAATTAACAAGTAGATGCTAGCAATCAACAACATTGTTTTGTCTAAATATATTGCACATACATAGATAAACACCAAAATTATTTAGGTGCTGAAAAGTGAAAATACTCCCTAAATTATCTTAGCACTTCAACTATCTTTTTACATTTCTAGTATCAATTGAGAATGTTCAAAGCTTAATTTGACTGTCATTATTATGATTCTAATCAGTTCAATCTGGAAATTAAAAAAATCTAGTGTTAAAATGCATATACATTTTGCTTTTTAGGGGGAAGCAGTATTTATATTGAATTACAGAAATAATACAAAATTATCATTTAATCCAATTTAGGTTCCTAATGTATATACAAAGTTTAAGTAATTGACAAAATTATTCCATTAACTGAATTAATTACCGAAACAAAAAATGTTTAACAACTATACATTATTTAAGAACATTTCTGTAGATTAGGAATTTCAATATGAGAAATAAGAGCTAATAAATTGATGTGATACATGAATTGCAATTAAAAAAAAAAAAAAAAACCTTCATGTTTTATTTTGTTCCAATTTTCTAATATAAAAATTACAAAATAGTAATAACAAAATGTTGTATTACCAGTATTAAATACTTATCTATATTTTTTTTTTATAGTACATAAGTAATATATTCTTCAGGAACTACTTTGTCATCTAAACACATAAATAAACCAAACATTTTATTATAAACAAAATTATAATACAGGGAAATTTCTTTTAAAAAAATAAAGTTTTACATAAGACAACACTTAGCTGGTGTGTTTTTAGAGCTAGAAAAATAATGAGCATGCATAAGAAAGAAGTTAAAATGAAAAAAAAAAAGTTGAATGTTTTGAAGGTTATCTTGGATTATAAATAATCAAGATTTTCATAATTGGTAATTGGTTGACTGTCGTGGATAATGAAGAGAAGAATAGTTGGGGTGGTCAGTCAAAAAGGAAGGCAAAAAATAAATTATAATATTTATTTTTTACATATGCCGACGTTTCGACCTGAAGTTCAGGCCTTCATCAGGGCTAAGAAAATAACCAGATAACAAGGTATGAGAAACATAAGTAATGATGGTAAAAAAGATTAAAAAAAAAAAAAATATATAAGAAAAATAAAATAGATAGATATAAAGTAAAATGAAATTGTTAGAATAATGACTAAGAACTAAGAGATAAATAATAAAAACTGGCACATAGTGTGGAATGATGAAGTAGGAATAATCAAAAAAGGGGTGACAAAAGTGTTACATTGGGAATCTTAGAATAAAATGTAAAAACATAAAAAGAAATATAAAGTTATATAAGAAATGAAAATAAAATAAATAGTAAAATTAAAAACATTGAGAATGGAGTAGTTAGATAGAAAATTGAGATATTGTAAAGTCTATCAAGATGTACAGACAATGTATAATATAATAAAGAGTTAACAACAGAGAAAAGGAATGAAAGGAAGGAGGGAAGAAATTGAGAAAGCTGAAATAAGAAAGAAATAAAAGAAGTACTACCTTTCTCCTTAAGTGTCAAGGGGAGAATAAAGTCGTTACAAGGGAGGGGGAGAGAGAAGGGATGTGGAGGTGGCGTCATCTCTAACGGTTATCGGACGAAGTTTGAACTAAACGCTAGAAGCCTAAATAGGTACGAGAGATATATTATTAGAAAAATTATGGAATATTGAACGAAAGTTAATAGAAAGTGAAAGAAAAATTCAAAAGAAAAATAAGTATGAGAAATAAGGAAGAAAAATTGAAATACAAATTTATCATATATATTTTCATATCATATATCATTCATAAAATATATCATATATATTTTTATTTCAATTTTTCTTCCTTATTACTCAATAGTTATTTTTCTTTTGAATTTTTCTTTCACTTTCTATTAACTTTCGTTCAATATTCCATAATTTTTCTAATAATATATCTCTCGTACCTATTTAGACTTCTAGCGTTTAGTTCAATTCTTAGCCCTGATGAAGGCCTGAACTTCAGGTCGAAACGTCGGCATATGTAAAAAATAAATATTATAATTTATTTTTTGCCTTCCTTTTTTGACTGAGCACCCCAACTATTCTTCTCTTCATAATCAAGATTTTCAGTCATTATATGTTTATTATGGTTTCTGATGTTTTAACCCAAGGCTGTGGTTTCTGAATCATTGCCAACACAAGAACTCAAACTTTTGTTTTCAAAGATGGAAAATCTTAATTATTTATCATAAAAAATAAATAAATAAAATAGGGAAATGTATGAAATAGTCATTTCTTCCAATGTAATTAATTCTTAAGCCCTGTTTTAATTTAATTATAATCTCCTGGATTAAATTCTTTTTCAATTATTTCACATAGTAGTAAAAATGTTTTAATGAATAATTCCAAAAACATAATGACAAATATTAGCATTTTGAAATTTACATCTATTATTGTGTTTGATTTAATTTATAGATAACAAACTAGAATACACTTGGCATTTTATTACTTCCAGTTGGATAACTATTATTAAAAATGTACACTCTGAACACTTGTTCAGTTTTGTATTATCGAGCTCCAGACACAAGATCTAACACAGTCTAAAACTAACAATGCCCTATTCTCTGTTACAGCAAGTCAATATAGCATACCAATCTTCACATCATTTTGTGGAATAAGTGTATTAAACTTTGGATTATTAGGCTGTGGTCTTATAATAATTATTATAAGACCACAGGCTAAACCAGCAGACCCTGACCTAATTTACATCCATAGATGTAGGGAAAATCCCAAGATCCATTGGAACCTTTTACTGCTTAGTGAGACCACTCTTGTAGAAGTAATAATAAGCACATCAAAAGGTTTATATAAGATTACATTTACTTACAGTTCTTATAATTCATTACATTCAACCAAATATAGTCAACTATTGACTTATAACTTCTTAACTTACCACTATTCTGACTTAAGATGAATAAAATTATTTTAAATATTTTTTTTTTTATTAATCACAATATAATTCAAACAATTTCCTCAACTAATGTCCAATCAGTTAGCAATTGTGTGTATTTGAAGACATACAAGGTGACAATTGCACTTACTCATTGCTTTAATTTGAAGTTTTACTATGTTTGCATAAGATTTATCTGTGACTGCAATAGCATTGAAAGTGATAAAAATAAGAGAACATGAATAGACCTACAGATAAAAAGTAAAGTAATGAAACATCACAAGCAGGACAGTGTCAAACTTATTACAAGTATTTAGATTATTCTATTCAACTATTTCAACAATGAGTTCTTAGAGCAATAAAAAAAATCAGAATCAGTAAAATCAATGGACATCCACACTGGTGAGGAAGAAGAAATTAACCTTCTTGATTTTAAAGAAATCATAGAAGCAATAAATAAACTAAAAAATAACAGAGCCCCTGGTGATGATAAAATCCCAGCTGAGCTTCTGAAACAGCATTGAAGGACTCATAAAACAACAGATACTCTTATTATATCAATCTGGATTGGAGAAGGAATACCTGATGATTGCAAAACAGCTATTATATGTCCAATTCACAAAAAGATAAAGTGTAAAATATGACAATTATAGTGACATTGCATACTATAAAATATTATACAATCCAAACTATAGAGTCATGAGTCTCCAACATTCAAGAGGACAGTTAACTTGCCAACATTTCGCTAATTCAGGCATCATCAGGGCAGAAAAAAAAGATCACATATATTCAGAAAGAAAAACATGTGATAATCTTCATATATGTGATCTTGTTTTTTCTGCCCTGATAATGCCTGAATTAGCAAAACGGTGGCAAGTTAACTGTTTACTTGTATGTTAGAGACTCATGGCTTTATAGTTGGACCCTCTTGTGATATCTCCTGCAAAAATCACATATAAAGAGATTTTTCAATTACTGGATGATCACCTAGTTTTAATGTTTTCCTTCTAGAGACACAACAATGTGTTTTCAACACCACTACACAAAGCAATTCAAATAATATGTACTGAAAAACAGATCCATTTTCATTCCGTCTCTTGTCAGTCAACATTTTTTTCTTTCTTGTTCAGATTACCAGGGGCTTCGGATTACTAGAGGTTCAAATTATTGAGACTGTACTGTACTTTAATGAAAAATTTATCTGAAAAAAAATTATCCACTAACATTTATGACTATTCAAATGGAAGCCTGCAGTTTTTCAAAGACTTGAAAAAGAAGAAAGGTGATAACAGCAATCAATCTTTTAAAGTCAGTTCCAGTTGTTTTGAAAGATTTTTAATTTAAAAGCATGTGGATAGGTAAATATTTAATGATAATTTAAAAGCAATGCTTAAAGAAGTAAATTATTTGCTGCAGAAAAGTTTGGTACTTATCTAATAGCGGGTAGCATCCGACTGCTATCTGCCAATGTTTATAACCTTAACACTGATAAGCTCTTCGTATTCATATTTATTGTATTGTATTGATATTATTGAAATTGTGAACAAAAACAGAAACAAATGTAATAATAACAAAATGCTTTTATTTTACAACGTATATATATATTAAAATAGACCAAAACATTATAAATATATAATTAAATAAACTCACACCTGGCACAAGAAACAAAAACTAAAAAACAGAATAACTTAGGTTAGATGAGATAAGGGAGGTTATCTGAAATGAGATTAGATAAGAAGGGAGGTTTTGACACTACCCGCTACTAGATAAGCACTCAAATTTTTAACATGGATGAATCTTAAGTCTGATATAGTCATTCCAAATGACCCTTTTTCACTCACCCCGATAGGTGTTGTACAGTTAAAGCAAATTTGTCAAGTAATAATTATTATCGATGTTTTGCTTTTTTTTTTGTTCAAATGGTTTCTCTGAATAATTCTGTGGCATAACCAAAATTATCCTTTACTGTGGTACCTCAAGGGAGATTTTTATTTTATTACAATTAAAAAAAAAAGAGAGAGAGAGAGATGCATAGAGTGAAATATTCTCAGCTCATTGATCACACATTTTCAAACCTTTTCACAACTAATTCTGCTACTCTAACCCAATTTTGGATAAACATTGTTCGAGATCTTTTTATCCTTCACTAGTTCATTACAAATACACCACCATGACAATCTATCTGATTTTAGAAATAAGTCAATAATTCAGACAAGCCAATCTATTTTCAAATACCTCCTGCCATTCAGGATGCTTTCAAGCTATAAGAACCCTTTGCAAGAGATCCTACCTGCTTTGAAAATCGTCACCACTGTTTTCTTATGATTCTGTTAATATTCGGAAAAGTAGGGGATAATATTCATTAATAGGCATACGATGCCTTTAACTCATGATGCAACTTGATATTCTGGTTGCAGATAAATATTATTTAACACTATATCAGATAAATATAATCATATTATTTAATTTTGATTACTTATTTACTTAAAATAATTATCCACAATATTACCTAATCACAATTTAAAGGATCTTCCTGCTTCAATTCCGGTGGCTGGGACAATACTTTAGAGAGAGCAGCAGCTTCTTTTAAAGATAAGACCTGAAGAACTTGATCATTACCATTAGACATTGTGACAATTTGATGAGCAGAAAGTGGTTCAACATCATTTCCAGATCCTGTTCCTGGTTCAACTTTAGGAACATGAACCATAGGAGTAACAACCTTAAACAAATTAAACATAAATGAATAATTAATCAAACTATAAAGGTAAATAATCAAGTACTTATTATTTATCTGATAAAAATTAATCTAATTTCTATAATTTTTTTTTAGTTATGCCCCTCTTCATCAGCCGCCACCATCAGAGACCTTACAGTCCAGTACAATTCCGATTTCGATGGCGTGGTATCTTTTAAGTTCAATAAGAGCGTGTATACACTTACATGCGCTGCTGCATCCATATGTGCTGCCGAATTACATAGGTTGCAATGTGGAGGGTCTGCCACTCCTATTCAATGCAGATATTTCCTAAGATAGTTGTAGCCTGTTATCATCCTGAACTCTGCCACAGCTTCCTTTCTTGGCAGATTTACGGCCACTCGATCTGCTTTATTAAGCAATTTTCTCCTTTGCTTCTCCACAATTCTGATCTTTACGGGTTCCAGATCTAGAGCCTGACTTGCCTAATTTATTTCTTTTCTGGCTCTATGCTGGCCTAGATGATATTTGATTTTCAATGGCAGATGGTTCAATGTCGAGCCTTTCTTGATGAGTTTATCAGCCATTTCATTGTCATGGAGACCACAGAGATTTGGTATCTATTGAAAGAAAACCTCTGTTCCTTGAAGAAGTAGTTCCTCTATGATCTTTTGGCACTTCAGAATATCCTGAGCAAAGGGATCATTGGGCCACGACACAGCGGGAATAGTCGCCTTTGAATCCACAAACAATATGATATTTTTGGCATCTAAGTGTGACAAGGCTTGCAGTGCCAATTAAATTGCTTTGTTTTTACTTAAAAGGTATTTGGCCCAAGGTCACCAATAACATACGTTTTCATTTTATTTGTCAATGTTTCGGTCTCTTGAACCATTTTCAAGATTCTATAAAAATTTTCTAATTTAGTTATTTATCTTTAAATTATTTCGTGAATTATTAAGGAAGCTAGTCGACTGTTCTACATATCATGGGTGATAAATATTCAGGATCCAGTTATTTAATAACTTATATAATTTAAACTATTTCATTAACAACAGTCTGTTACATATATAGTCCTTATTCTATATTTTTATTATAGTTAACAACAAATTTTATTATATAACATAATAATTTTTTTATATTTTGGGTTAAAATTCATGTAAAATTACTTACCTAACATGCACCCTTTCATAATTTTTTTTTAAATATATCATTAGTCAGTTGATCAATCCTTTATTTCAAGGAATGTCTTTTTGATTGATAAAAATTATACATAAATAATTAAATATAATGCTAAATTTATAAGAAAAGAAAACAAAAAAGAATATTTCTTTTCTTTTCTTTTTTTTTTTGTTGGGAAGCTGTATGATATTCTCTGTTTTTTGGCAACGGTAATTCCAAATATACAACAATTGATTTATTTGTTGAATTTACAAGTTAATGTTTCGGGAAATTTACTTCCATCTCCAGAACTTACAGTCCCATATTTTCTTATCGATTCATGGCTAGAAAAGAGTTAATTAAAAAATAATGCACGTTACAATACATGTTAGAGTTGCATTGTTACATAAATTTTGTAATTACCTAAACTCTGATGTGTTCCTTTGTCATGTTTTAAATTTATGTTACCCGTGATCTCCTAATATAATCATATCATTAGAGTGCTACCATTGGGTAGTTACTCAGCAAGTGTATTCATGTCATTATATCAATTATGTCCAAATTTACTTGATGTATTTATGTAATACAGTTGTAAATGTCATAAAGAAATAAAAAAAAAAAAAAAAATTTATGTTATAGATAAATTACATTTATAATATCTAGAGTATCAACATTCCTATAGACCAATAATTGGGTGTCTGCTATGGGGGATACTATTGGCCTTTGGATATGATTATTTACTCTTTTACTATCGTTGTTAAATGATTGTTTGTTATGTAGCAGCATTTCATTTTTACTATATTGTAATTCTATTTAATATATTAGCATAATGTGTCCCCAAATGTTTGGTGTCTGTTTTGTAATTTACTGTCGTTCTATTGTTTTTTGTGATATGTAGGGCTTCAAGTAATTTTTTATTGTTTTTTTTTTGGTTTTGTTCCTAATATCTGTGGTTTATTGAAATTGAATTTGTGTTGTAATTTTATGCTGTGATATGGTAAAGCTGTGGCGTTTATGATTTTTGTATTTTTGCAGTTAGTAATGTGTTGTGTAATTCTGGTCCTTAAATGTTTGGCTGTTTCCCTGATGTAGATTTTGAGGCAGTTTTGACAGTTTAATTTGTAAATTATATTTTTCTTGTCTAATAAGTCTATTCTGTCTTTTGTATTGGTGATGTACCTGCCCAGGTTTTGTTATTGTATTGCCCAAGCTTGATGTCTGGTATGTCATAATTTTTAAACACGTCCTTAATTTTGTTTGTAAGTTCAGGTATGTATATCATTTTGTAGCAGGAGTTAAAGTTCATTTTGTTTGTTTGTGAAATGTTGTCTTGATTGTTCTTAAATTTGTTTTTTTCAAAAAATTAGGTGATGAATTGTTGTATTGGTTTCTTTATCGTAATGTTTTCTTTTGGTGTTTTGTGTGTTACTTGTTTTTTGGTTTTATTATCATTTTGGTTTAGTTTTGTACTATGTAATCGACTGTACCATAATTTGTTGATTATGTTTGTAGGATAAAAATTCTCAATAAGTATTTTATAAATTTCTATTTTTATTTGTGGAATAAAAGGTTTGTCAGTTAGTTCTATTGCTTTGTGTATTAGTTTTTTGGCTGTGTTAATTATTTGATATCAGGGATGGTTTGAGCTAAAGATAAGAATTCTATTGCTGTTATTTTCTTTTTTTATCCATTTGGTAAGTAACTGTTCTTTGTCTAAAATTATGTCCATGTCCAGAAATCTGAGTCTGCTATTTATGGCTTTTTCTATTTGAATCTAATTCTTTTGCTGTACTGGTTGAAACATTTCAGTATTCCATTTCCCAATTCTTTCCTTATTATAAGTAGCAAGTCATTTATATATTTTTTGATTAACAAGGGTTTTTGTTCTAATTTAGATAATTGTGTTGTGATAAGTTTTTTTTAAAAAATGCAACTTAGATTCGCTGACATTGTATTGAGAATTTTTATCCTGCAAACCTAATCAACAAATTATGGTACAGTTGATTACAAAAATACTAAACCAAAAATCAAGTAGTCAATAAGGGGTAGCTAATTAGAGATAGGTTAGTGGCTGAGCTAAGAGAAAACAGCCAGAGAAAACGCTTACTTGTTGAGACAAAGCTGACTCTACTGCAAGCGGTGAACAGTTGCACTACCAACAATCTGGCTAGCAAAAAAGATGGCTGGAAATAAATCTATTACGATGCTCTGTAAGTTTTGCGGGATAGAACACGGGAAGAGTTCAGTAACTGTCCAGTGTTTGGAAAGATTTGCAGATTCTGTAAAGGGAAAACCATTTCAGCAGAGTCTCTTTTAAGCGGAAGGTTCGGACGTGACCGATTAAGTAATGGGTGGTGAAGGGTCAGATGAGGAGAATGCTGGAGAGCCAGTTTACAGCACAACTCTGGAGGGCAAATGACAGCTGTTTCTTGATCTTGGGGTTCGTATCAAGGAGAAAATTACTTAAGTATCAATTAGATTCTGGAGTAAATGGTAATGTTATAGGCTTAAGTACTTTAGAAGATTTACTTGAAGAAAAAAACTTAACGACTTAACTTAACTTAACTTGAAGAAAAAAGCTAGGAAGTAGCAATGCGAAATTATGTTTCTATGGTGGTGCTTTTGCACGTTCTTTAGGAAGTGTAACACTTCAAAGGACACTTTGGAGGAAGGATTCATAAAATTAAATTTGAGGTGTTAAATACTAATAAAGGCACGCTTCTCGGAGCTGAGGACTGCTTGAAATTAGGTTTAATGACACCGAATGAAGAGGTGTAAAAAGCTACAACAGAGCCTAATTTAGTTGATTTGTTCCCCCATGTCTTTGAAGGTCTAGGGTGCTTCCTGGATATATATGATCTCTGTGTGGATTTGTCGATCTCATCCATTGTCGCTCCTCCTAGGAGGATCCCGATAGCATTACGAGAGGAAATGAGTGGGGAAATTAGCAGACTAGAGAAGCTGGGGGTTGTAATTAAAGAAACCGGTTCAACAGAGTGGGTTAGTAACATGGTGATTGTAAAAAAACCGAATAAATTGCGAATATGCTTCGATCCTCATTATTTAAACAAGGCCACAAAGAGGTCTCATTACCAGTCTCCTACATTAGATGAACTCCTTCTCCAGTTCGAGGATGCTCAAGTCTTTAGCCTGTTGGATTTGAATGAAGGATTCTGGTAAACAAAGCTCACGTCAAGCAAGCTTACTAACTTCTGGACGCCTTGGGGTAGATACAGGTGGACCAGGTAGCCGTTCGGTGTAGACACAGCACCTGAGGAATTTCAAAGGCGGGTGCATGAGGGGATTGAAAGTTTGGATGGAGTGTATGCTATCCCAGATGATATTCTCGTAATTGGAAAAGGAAAAAAATATAGCTGAAGTATTGTCTGATCACAATAAAAAACTGAAAAATTTGTTACTAAGGGTTAGAGAGAAAAATTTCAAGTTTAATAAGCAAAAATGTAGCTTTGGGCTTTCAGAAATACTTTTATGGGACATCTAATAACAGATAAGGGTATGAAACCTGATCCGAACAAAATAGAAGATATATCGGCCATATCAGCCTTTGTAATATCGGTATTTCGATATCGATCGATCCTTAAAATAAATGGATACAGAACAATTATTTTTGGGGCCAAACATACAATGGTACTAGATAAATGCAAAATAAGGATCTTGAATGATTCAATGGAGTGCCCCCAATCATTCTACGGCAATAAAAAAGTACAAAACATTTATGTTGGGAGCCCCGAAGATTAAGAGACTTAAACAAATACATAATAATTATTTTTGTGATACTAGAAACATATAAAACTATGGTTTTAGAGCCATCTCCTGGAGCCCCCTCTGGTTTGGGGCTCAGGACAATTGCCTACTGGCGAGGAGAAAATGCCAGAACAGTGGAAGAGAAATATCATCTACCCACTTCATAAAAAGACAACATCCTGGAATTTTTGCCACTTTTTCTTACACTAAAAAGCTATTTTCAATCTAAAATTTGATATTTTCTTGAAATTATTCTGAGCTATTTTCGTTGAACTACTTTACGCAACAGTCTTTGGAAGAATGTGCAACTTACTGACTACAAATATGACTAGATAATCTCATAAAACAAAAAAATTCTCTCCGGGTCAAATGACCTGTTGTGGTAGATATCGGTATACAACAAGGATTACTCAGAATAAACAAAACAAAACAAAACAAAAATATTTTTATAACTGTAATTAATTACTTAGAAAAAGTCATGAAGTCAAATGTGCAAACGCAATAAAATTATACGTGCCAAGAGATAAAGTTCAAAATGGGTCATTTGACCCGTTATGGTATGTTTAGTGTTAATTTTAACATAAAGAGTGCATCGCGACCTCAGGAAGGCCTATTGTGAGTCATCCTAAACTCAATTGAGGCTCCATGCCCCATAGCCTGCAGGAGGAGGTCTCACTTTTACCCAAATTAAAAAGGTGCTTATTTAATTGATAGTGACCAGTGTACAATCCTGTCACACGCCTAATGGTACTCCTGTCCATTAGAAGAAGTGATTTACTTCTCTTGTGATAGGGCCCTACTAGGAATAACTTAAAATGAGTTAGTTTCCTAGTCTGTTCCCAATGTAGCATAAATTTATTAGCCATGATTGCCTTAACACATTAAAGGCGGGAGTCATAGTAATATGATGTATCTCGACTGTTGCTTAAAGGCGGGAGTCGTAGTAATTACCGCGTTACCTAGCATACTTTCATCAAGATCCCCCACCTTTAATGTGTTAATATGCCTCTTGTGCAAAGCCTTTTCTAGCAACGTAATTGGCTTTCTCATTGCCTGGAATGCCTGAGCGCCCAGGTACCCATTCTACCCTCACCTTGTTAGTACTACAAAGAAGGTTAAGATTGTCTTTACATTCATTCAGCAACATTGAGCGACTTGTATAACTATTCAGGGCCCCAATTGCAGCTTGACTATCCGTATGTATTGTTATCAATGTATTCACAATGCCCTCCCTTATAAGTGATTGAACACAGAAGTTGATAGCTAGAATCTCAGCTTGAAAGATGGACATATATCTACCTGGAGATATAAAGATTCCCTCATTAGGTTTATCCTTTCTCCGGATGCCAGCCCCTAATCCCTGCTCCAACAAGGAGCCGTCGGTATAACAGTTAACTCCATTACATGATCTATGTGAATTATTTCTGCCTATATTAAAATTATATAGTATATCTTTATAATTATCGACTTGAAGGTCAGAGTTCATTGCAAGCACCTCATTGCTATCAGTCCTATCAAAAACGATCCCATGACCCTGAAACATCAGGAATTTCGATCTCATTCCAAGTTTATCCAATCTATAGGCAGCTTAGAGAGCATGTGCTTCCACCTCTAAATGCAATGGTATCAGATTTAAAAGAACCTCCACTGCAGTAGTAGGAGTAGTGCTCATAGCTCCCATGGTCATAAGGCATGCAAGCCTTTGAAGCTTGCCAAGCAGCATTCTAGGCTTGCTTGCTGCCCTATGCCACCACACAGAAGTTGCATAGAGAATCAAGGGTCTAATCGCAGTTCTGTATAGCCATAAGGCCTTACTGGATTTCAGCACCACAATAAGCCAACTCTACTAATAGATTGATCATTACACCCAGAAGAACACATTTTAAATCATTCATTGAATAAAAGTGGTGATCTACAGGGTTAAGCACTACTTATACAGAGATTTTGGTCAAGTTACCCTAATGGTCAATTTGAATATTTACAATTGCAAAAATCTGTAACTGATCCAGATAATGGAATCATCAACAAAAGCCTTCAATTTAATGAATACAAATTTATTAATAATGATCAACATAAACATCGTTAAAAGAAAAAATTAAAACAAAAACCTGAATAGTCCCATCTCCTTGAGTATGTATTTGTTGAATGTTAGCAACAACTGTCTGATACATTGATGCAGAAACAGGTACTGTAATCATGCCTGATACTGAAACTGGGTATCCTGAAAAAAAAAAAGCAAACAAAAATTAATTAATCATAATGTAAATATGTTCTTTTCCAAACCACAAAGTGACAAAGGTGAAAGCAACGCATTGATAAATTTATTCACATTCTTAGGTCTCATCCACTAAAGCACTGCCCCTTATACCAACTTTACTCATTTGACCCTTGCTCCACATGTGGTCACAATGGCACAAAAACCATAACCCCTCTTTAAATAAAAAAATAGTGCAAGTTTAAATTGATTAATTACTTTATTAAATGTAATAATTTCTTTAAAATTTAAAGAAAGCAACTAGCTTTGGAATTCATAACATTAAACAGTAATCAGGATAAATTTTTAATATTTTCTGACTCTTTTTCGGCTCTCGCTAGCATTTATAATAATTCTGCTAATTATAACTAAATTAAATTGATATAACTTTGATTATAATTTGTAATACAATTTAATATATTTTTATACAATTTTGAAGTAGTGCCTATAAGAGAACTAGGGTATTCACGTCAGTGATGGACATAGTCAAGGAAATTTTCGTCTTTTATTCCTTCTCCCGCCTTACATGTTTTATTCCATACCTAAAATTGAAATAATTATCAGTTTTGCAAGTGTGACCTCCAGCACTAGTAATGGTCATCGTGAAATCCTATTGTTCTAGTGATGGACGGGGGGTCGGTACCAGTGATGGACATACTTCAGAAAACCTCAAAAATCTTTATCTTTATTAATCTATAAAAAACAACAATTTTAATTAATTAATTTACAATTTCACTCACCTGTATATGAAATAAATAATCAGAAGAAACATTGCAATCTTCAAAAATTTCGATTACGATTTCTCAATAGAAAAACATGTTTTAAGGTCTCCTGAGTCTTAATGAACAAGTCTCACAAAATGGTGAGTGTGTATGCAAAAAAATATACTCCTTTAAAGTAGGTTAATTTTGATTATTAGAAGTAATGAACTATGAAAGAATTTGATAATTAACATAAGGAAAAATATGTTCGCAGATCGAAAAGAATTTTCTGGAAATCAAATGAGTAACACAAATGTATCATATAATGTTGGGAATCTAAAGATGTTAAAAAAATTAATAACTAACATATAGTAAGTTTTAGAAGGTAATGGATATTGATGCAAAACTAATGACTTTTAGGGTCAGTAAATATAGAAATATGACAGTTTTGCACTAAAAATGTGGAGAGCCTTTAATGGACTTGGGTGGGCCCACTGATGGACACCCCCTTTTCATGACTGGTTAGAGACATTTAATAGAAAAAACAAGGGTATCATCTGATTTCCCATCATTTTTGGACTCGGTATACACAGAAATATGAAAATTTTACATAAAAAGTGTAGGGAAGCAGTAATGGACATGGGTGGGTCCAGTGATGGACACCCCCTGTTTATGACTGGTTAGAGACATTTTAGAGAAAAAACAAGGGCACCATTTGATTTCCCATCATTTAGGCTCCTTTTACACAGAAATATGAAAGTTTTACATTCAAAGTGTGGGGAGCCAGTAATGTACATGGATGTCCATAACTGGTATGGACCTAATTTTTGACCTAATGATGGACGAACATCCTCCAAAAGTCGTTATGGTAATTTTGAGGAAATCCAATGTAAAAATCGAATTGCTGAGGTTCTGAAAAGATGAAATGGACATTTCAATGGTAATAATCCTAAAATTTAAAGAGCTATTGATGTAGAACTAATCCTTATCAATCTGGTTAGTAGGAAGCTATCAAACACACAGATCTCAAGATTAGAAACAACACTGATATTTTTTCTTAAATATACTTTTGGAGATTTTCTTCTTATAGTTGTCAACAGAAATTATTGCCCTGTAAACAAATCAGAAAGCTTATTATTTATATTTAAAGGCCAAACTGTCCATCACTGGGCCTCCTGTCCATAAATAGTGCACTCATCCTTATGTTTGAACATTTATTCTCTCATAGACACTACTTCAAAATCCAAAACCATAAGTTTTATGGGGTTACCAGGCCATGCAGGTATATAGGGCAATGTTCTTGCTGACACTGCTGCCAAAGAAGCTTCAACCCTGTTTCCAGTATTCAAATTTCCATTCTTTTGTCAGACTTCAAGTCATTTATAAAAAAAAAAAAAAAAAAAAAAAAAAAATATATGGAATGAAACTTGGCTCCGGGCGGGTAGATAAAGCTAATAGATTAATAGCAGTTAGAGATACAGCAAATCCATGGAATATTATACCCTGTAAAAGAAAAGAGGTCACTATAACAAGGCTAAAGACCAATAAAAGATAATTCACAGCTATCTAATAGAAGGAAAACCCCCTGCCAATGTGTACCAGTTGCCGACAACAACTGACTATCAAGCACAAATCGATAAACTGTGACCTACACCAAGAAACTAGAAGAAATCTAGGAATCATCAGACAGGATCTACAAAAGCTAATTAGAAATGACAACAAATTTAATGACCAACTTATACAATACTTAAAAGAAATTAGATTTTTTTAAGGAACTAACTCAGGACCAAAATGTTTGGGATTCATGGATCGAGGCACGTCCACACTGAAAGGCACAAAGGAGTTGGTGAAAGAAGAAGAAGAAAGAAACTTTGAATATAACAAAGGAATGGAGTCTCTAGCCTAATACAGCGGTACATGGCACCATAATGTTAAATAAACAAAAATTACTAAACTACTTACATTGATGAAAGCTTATGATAAGTGGTTAATAAATTTAATTTAATTTCCTTTGTCGAGCTTCCGAATGTTAGCAAATTCAGTGGGGCTAAGTGGTGTGAAAATGAGGCAATCAAATATTCATATTAAATGAGATAATATTTATTAAATCAGATAATCAAAAATATAGATGATGATTAATCAGGAGAAAGTAATTTTTTGATCATATACTTTTTTTATAATAATTCACTAAACATAATATTTTTGGGAAGCTAAATGGCAAATTGCTATTAATATTGCTAAGGTTGAATATAAATATTGATTGAAAAATTTATAGTTATTATTACGGCTTTAATGATTTATCCCCTTACACATATTGATGGTCAACTTCACAGATGTATGCAACAATCTATAAATAAGTGTTGAATACTGCTAGGAAATGTTTAATCTAGCATTAATTTTATGGACATTATATCGATGGAGTTATTTTAAAAATAGTTTTAGTGCTAACATTTTTTTTAGAAACATGGTTAACAGCAATGATAATAGCACTTCACTATTGGTCAGTGTAAACAGCAGGCATACAAATGTTATTAAGCTGAAGTAGTAACTAATGACAATGTTACTGGTAACATTTCAATGTAAGTCCACCTTGAGAAAGATAAATATTTTAATTCACCTCAAAATGAATACATACATACCACGCCCGTCTTCACCGGTGAGAATCAACTGACCATCTTGATTTAATGCATCATCATTACAATTATTAAGATCTACAGACACAGTATCTCCTTGGTTACTAACTTCAGTAAGAGTTTGAACAGTATGGACAGTACCATCAGCTTGACCAGTATGTATCTGAAAAAAATTAAAATGAAAATTAAATAATATTTGAACTGTATTAAACTGATTATAAGATATAATTATCTATCATAAGTTCATAATTTTATAAAGAAAATTTTTAAAAAATTGTGATAATTATAATTGTAAATTGGCAAATCACCAATAGATTTATTACACATTACAGATTTATCAAATGTCCATCAGATTTTGTAATTTACCTGTTTCCCTTTTGCCTATAATATATTTGACTGTACTCTCTGATTTATTTATTGATTGATACTTGAAGGTTTTGTTTTGAAACCTGTACAAACGTACATGTAGTGATTTTGTTGTTAGTTCTCGTTTAGTGGTCTTGATTAGAGGAGGAATTGAGTAAAATAATAATTAGTAATCCTGGGATAAAAAAGGATATGCGGATTGGAAATAAGCCTCAAAGAAACATGCGAGTGATAAGATCCAACAATAGAACGTGAGAATAAGCTCCCTTCTTCAATTATCTAGGAGTTTACCAGTATGGTAATGGCTTCATAGAAACAGAAGTGAAGGCAGCAAGAGGACTGTTCAATGCCATTATGGAGAAATTACTCAATAGAAAGGAGATGACCAAAAACACAATTTCAGTCATGAAAAATGAAATAATTTTTAATTCTCTCTCCAATTTATTTTTATTTTAGACCATTCTGTAGACACAGTGTAATTGAATATTAGATATATTATTACATATGACTATTTATTATTTCATATTATAGGCCATATATGACTGCATAAAAATCCAAACTATAGTTAAAAATTATGATTCTATTATGAAAATGGAAGAACTTCAACAGCAATTATATCTGTATCTTTTAAGGTATGTAGATAATACTTGTTAATCTTAAACTTTTAAGTTATAGCTATTCTAATTTTAAACTGTTAATACTAAAGGAGCTCTGTTGTGATATACTACTTGAACAGTTTGCAGTTTAATTTTTTTTTTTTTTTTTTCTTAAAGCTATATTTATATAACATTTCTTTTGATATTAAATTTTATCCTTAAATATCTGGCGAAACTTAGACTTACAGTTGCAACACCTTGGACATGTGCAGTAGTACCATCAGGTAAAGTAATAATAGGATTATTTGGATCAACCTGAATTATGGAAACAGTTCCATCAGGATTACTAATTGTTTGTAAAACAGCTGGTGCATACTGTGCTGTAATCTGAAAACAAACAAATTTATAACATTGACTTAGTCACTAACTACTGTTCCATATAGTATATAATGGCATAAGTAAGGGGTTCCCAACACAGAGCTCGTGGGCACCATTGTGCCACTGTGCCCGCCTATGTCTAATATAATCTTTAGTGGCCATCGCCTTGACTACAGTTTTACTGTTGCCGGCTGCAGATCAAAAAAATTTTTATTAAATTTTGAATATTTATTTTAATAACCATCTAATAATTAATTGTAAAGTATGAATGCTCATTTAAAAAGTTGTATTTTTTAAAATCATCATAACTTTTTTATATGACATGCTGCAGATAGACGAATTTTCAATTACTTTATTAAATATATGAATATTTAGAAATCTAACAAGAGTTTATAGATATAAAATTCAATAATAATTATTTACTAATAATAATTCATTCACGGATATAACATCATTACTATTATTTTGATTAATCTCTTTCTGTGGTACTAAAAAAAGGAATTAAACTGTTGGTAACATTGCATTTAACTCATTTTATAACTGGTTATACCCCAAGTCGCTTTCAATTAATTATCAATTTCAATTTGAAAACGTGTTAATTTAATATAAGAAAACTATATAAAATTAATACAATCATTGAACTTGGTGTTTTCATCTTTCCTTTAGAAATATTCTTCATTAGTTTAAAAAATGATAAAGGTGTCTCCTACTATACATATATACACACATATATATATATATATATATATATATATATATATATAATATTGATACCATTTACAATTTCTTTTTAAATTTATAAACAGTAACCTACCTGCAATTTACAATGAACAAAATCATGATGCCTGTCACCCAAGACATAACCTATAAATGTGCCTGCTGCTGAAAAAAGGTTGGGAACCTCTGGCATAAGTTATCACTAAAAAATCTTAAACATAGGTATGCTGATTTCATATTTATTAATAAAAATGGCACTTTAACTACAGGTTAATCATTCTATGTTTGTGATGCGTTGAAAAGGAATGGGTTAGTTAGCTCAGAAACTAAGGCACCTGGGCCCAGGTTCAAATCTGAATGTGATAAAGTGTATTTTAAACTAAACCACTCTTGAAAAATGATTTCATTTTTACAACTGCTAATTGGTTTCTAATTAAGTAGAATTATATTTTCTAAACTGATGCTTTTAAAGGAATGACTTTTTATTTTTATTTTCCTATAACAGCCAATTTTACATTCTAAATATGCCAAGCATTGCCACTACTCAAAGTGGATATTATTTTTTTGCTAGTCTTACTGCAATTTCAAAACAAATAGATAAACATTTTCGATTAAGTACTAATTCATTCGCATTTTAAATCTGTTCAGTTGAATAAAAAGTTTCAGGAATAAATTCAAGCTCAACCTTAAAATCATCTACCACTTGTAAATCACTATTGAGCTATGAATACCGTAGCTGTGCTTAAATCTGATGAGTCATCCTTAAGGAAGTATCAAACTTTCCTTATAAACTGAGGGCCTAAGAAAAAATTCTTTGCTTTAGGAGCAACAATAGAATCTCACATAGGTGTATTTTCTTTTGAATTAGACATATCCATTCAAGTAATGCCCCATCAAGATCCTATAGTGAACTCTTCACAGACTTTCGTTTTTCATTTCCAATAAACTGTCCTATACTGGATCAAACAAAATTAATTTGTCCTTTAGTTTAAAAATACCCCACACAATTGTTTCATGACCAGAACACAACTTTTTCTGTACAATTTCCCACTTTTTTTTTAATTGTTAAAACAACTTTTTTATTTCTAGCTGTTTATAAATATGTATATACTGGAGTTATGGAAATTGCTAGATTCTCTACTCAAGACTTGTGCGCCTGTGGCTAAAGTGATGGCTAGTTTGGAGTATGCCCATGCTTAAGATGTTATTTTATTTTATTTATCATTAAGTTTACTTTTTTAATATTCTTATTTCATAATTATTTTGCTTTTATTTTACTTAATTAATTTATATTTTCTGTAAATCTGGTGTAAATGAACTCTTTGCTCATTATTACCAGTATTGTGACAGAATCTAATATAACACAATCAAAGATTTTCAATTTTTAGGAGACCTTGTTTTGGTTACTCACAATTAACTCAATGTCAACAAGGCTAGGATTGTATACCACCTCAGTGACATGTATTCTTCTACTAAGTGACATTATTTTGTTCAATGGAGTGCTCCTACACTTTAAAATTGGTAAGGTGAAGATTTTTCTCTTTTAATTCACTGGATGTAATTTATTTGGGAGAGTTACATTGGAACAATTCATATGCAACCCCTCTTTGTTATTTATTTATTAAAATTTATGTGTGGCATCTTTTCTAAATCTCAATTTTTTTATTTGCTCATATTTCAAATTCTCTCTTACTATATTAATATTAGGTAATTATTGGAAAAATTCCAAACTACACAACCTTATGTGCCCAATACAGGCAAAAAAAAAGTCAATGTTTTTTCAGGGATCATCAGAATAGAAAAAAACAGCTAATTGAACACCACTCCATGGACCCGCATAATGAGGTTGATCGCATAATTTGAGTATGTGATTGGATTTCATTGAGTGATTTTCGTTTAGCTGTTTTTTTCTGTCCTGATGATGCCTGAATTGGCAAAGCATAGACGAGTTTTTTCTTTGCCTGCATTTTGGAGACACAAGGTTGTTTGGTTTGGAATTTTTCCAATAATAACCAAACATTTATAGTCTGTCTCTTGGTTATTTTATTACTAATTTATAACTATATTAACATTTTAGTTAAGTATTTTTAACGACCACAACAGTTGTATATTAACTGCCACAACAGTTTTATATGCCTGCAAAACAGAAGTCATGACATTTTGTCTTTTACAAGTACTTGTGACTCATCTCTTTCTTAAGATATGAATAAAGATGCTTCATTGGTTACATAATTAATTGATTATCTATCAGCACCTACAATTGTATCTTCATATAACTCCGAATCTGAAGGTAATTTAAGCTGCATAGAAACAAGTACTAACTTAAAAAACTACGAATAACGGTATAGATGTGATTTATGGAGAATTATAATTCTTAATTATGGAGGGTGTGATCAATAAAGTCAAAGCACACTAATAAGTGAAACTTATTTTACTTATTGTGTTCTTCCATTTTGAGCCACTTAACAGGTCATTTGAGCTAAATAAAAAAGATAAAAAATTAATTGTGAATTGATGGTTGACTGCAGTGAATAATCGAAGAGAAGATTGGTTGGGGTGATTAATAAAAAAAAAAAGGTAATAATAAATAACTATATTTATTTTTGCCGACGTTTTGGGCTCAAGTTCAGGTCTTCATCAGGGCTGGTCAAACGAAAGACTTCTGCGAGACTAATAGTGCATTTTTATTAACTGTCTTTTATAATATTTTCTGTTATTTATCTACTGTTACTTTATTAGAATGTATAATTTATTATCTTTCTATCTGTGAAATATATAATTAATAATTCAGTAAAATATATAATTACAAGTATCATTATTATATTTCTATCAGTTTATAATTCAATATTGTATAATTCATTACTGCTTTTAACTTTCATTTAATTTACTCTGTTCATAATTATTTCAATTCCTGCAATAGTTCAACATTAATTTTTTATCTTTTTTATTTAGTCCTGACGAAGACCTGCAAAATGTGATGACCAATTCTTTCTCAAACATTGTAGATCTTAACGGTAAAATGGTGGTTAGGGAGGAACAGAAACAGAAAAAAAGTATGTGTAAGATGCAATAGAATATTGTGTACATAAAATAAAGAGTTCTCACTGCTTATAAGAAACATAATCTTATATAACTTACGAAATATCTAAGGATGAAAAATGATCAGGATGTGATTCCATATTTTGAGTGCGCACCCTTACAATATCATCAGTTAACTATATACCTATATCTAAATTATGAAATATCGTTAAATTAAGTGAGTCTTATGAACAATTATATAAAGGAAAAAAAAATTATACTTCCTCTAAATCAAGTTTATCAAAAAATTGAGATTAGCTTTTTGAAATGTTCTATCCTTCAACAGATTGAAAACTCTTCAGGCACTCCTCTCACAGAGTTTGATGATAACCAGATTGATACTGCAGCAATGCAGATAATCAGTTGGATGAGAAAAGAAGAAGAATACATTATACTCTAGCTGTCATTACTCCAAACACTCCTTTGGGACGAAGTTTATAGAACATGAACCTGCACACCAACTGGTTACCAACTTTACTCCCTTAAACCCGAGGATTTGCAATAACTTAAAAAATTAATGAATGTATGCCCAAAAAACAATGTAAAAATCCTCCTAGGTGGCAGAAACTAGCATATAGACCAATTATATTGCCCTTCAGCATGCATGAGTAGTACAACAACATTGGTCTTAGACCGGTTAATTTTGCAGTATCAAAGGGACTGGTAATTGGTGGCACATTTTTCAAGAAGAAGAGGATTCATCAAGCCACATGGGTATCACCCAGTGGAAGGACCATGGGCCAAATTGACCACCTTCTAATAAGCCCGAATCACAAGTCAGATTTGATTGATTTAAGGACCTGCAGAGGAGGGAATGCTGTTTATGATCATTATATGAGCGAGGCAAAGATCAGTGCCAGGATCTCTACTACAAAACCTCAAGGACAAAGACAGACTTACATACTGAAAAGCTAAAGGATCCCAAAGAACAAGATTCATTTCAAATAAAGCTTGATATGAGAACTTGATGACCGCACTTCATAGCACTGTTTACAGCATAGATAATAGCTGGGAAACATGCTCACATGTTCATAAACCCTGCTGCACAAGATATACTGGGCCTTATACAAAGAGAACCCCATAAAGGCTGGTTTGATGAAAAGTGATTCAAAGCAACATCCAAGAAAAATAGATTCTATAGAAAGACGATCCAGAGACAAACCAGGCAACCTTACCAATCATACAGGAAGTGCAGAAGAATGGAGAAGACAGTCCATCAAAGAAAGAAGAGAGCCTGGGAAAGCAAGAAGCTGGAAGATGTAGAACATGTTAGAGCATTTAATGATACACGTTTATTCTTTCAGCGATTAAATGAAGAAAAAGCAGCCTTTAAATAAAGAATAAAATCATGCAAAGGAAAATATGGTATGCTCTTAACTGAAAAGAATGCTATCCTACATTGGTGGAAGCAGCACTTTAGGGAACTTATAATAAATAAAATAGTAATGGACCAAATGTGAAAGAAGAGAATGAGCGTGGAAAGAATGATGAAATGGATGCAGAGCCACCAGTTGATGAAGAGGAAGATGAGGCAATAAATAAAATAAAAAAACACATCCGGGATATGACCGAATTCAAGTGGAACTCCTGAAGCACAGTAATGAAGGTCTAAGAAAAATCCTCCATGAAATAATATTATTGATATGGGAGGAAGAAGATCTAACAGAAGCAAGGAAACACGGAATAATATTGCATATCCAAAAAAAGGAGAACAGGCTGATTGTAACAATTATAAGGGTATCACGCTATTTCCGTGTGCTTCAAGGTTCTATCTAATATCATCTTTTGCAGACTTGTTCTCCATTCACCATGCAGAAAGAGTTCTTGGGAAATACCAAGCTGGCTTGAGGAAGGGGGATCCCCCACCAACCAGCTTTGTATGATCTCAATATTTCCCCTAAACTAATACGGCTCACCAAACTGAATAAGACAAAATGTCAATTAGGTAAAAAAAAAAAAAAAAATGATTTTATAAGTAAAGAAAAACAAAAATCAAATGATTTAATATAGAAATAAATAAATTTTTACATGAATTTTGTTTTAAAAAACAAAGAAATAGAAATTAAAAGATACATTTATTCTTTTAATATCCTGAATGACGTATTGGAATTGTTTTTAATAAACAATTTAAAAAAAAAAATTATTTTAAAAATCTAACTATAATAAATATTAAATAAACTCTTTTGATGAGTGTGTAAAAGCAATGAGGTCAGTTATTATCTCACCTGTTACACATCAAATAAATGTCTCTTGGTAACAGTGCTAACAACTACAAAACAACTTTTTTTTAACACAAGAGCACATTTTTACAGCAGGTCTGTTCTAATCTTTTGACTAGTAAAAATTTGATATGATGTGAAATCATACATAAATTAATTAAATGACTGCCATGGTATTTAACAACTAAGGTAGAAACTCATCACCAGAGACCAGATTTTTTTACAATTGCTTATTTTGCCCGCATGCAGTTTTAAAATACTGATTAAATATTGTTGCCAATCAGAATATTCAGATGTGTTAAGTTAAATTGTATGCTACATATTTGATAATAAATGCATATAATTACATGATTTAATTTAGTAAATTAAGTCAAATATAGTTTAAGTTCCACTATAGTCAAATTGAAAATTTAAATCCTACATTGAAGATGAAATACCACATTACAATTATAATTTATTTTTCAATCAATAAAGAACAACAAAATAACACTACCTTCAATAATAGACTTCTTTTAATATATTTAATTTATATTAAATTATAATTTAATATATTTATTTTATATTTAATATATTTTTTTTTGTTTTTCAGCTTTTCACCGCCCTCTCTCCTTTCTTATCCGTTTTAAACTTTTAAATAACATACTCTGTTACAATTTCAGTTACCTTCTTACTTTTTTTAACACATAATATTTATTATTGTTTATTTAAATGTATCTTTGCAACTATTATTCAAAACAAGTTTAGGGTGATATAATTATTAGTGAAAATAAATTTGCTCTCATAAAATCTATTCCTATGAAAAGATTACTATAAAACACTTTAAACAATAGAAGATTAACTTTCCCAGAAATTTATTATTTAATTTTAAATCAGCACATATCATTTACTAATCCATTTGCTTTTTTTGTTCATGTCAATTAGTTTTAAAATATAATTGTCAATTTTCTAATACAATTACTAATTGTAAGTTTCTATTACTTTCATATTTTAGTTTTTAAAATGTACCTCACATTATTTTTATATCTATTAACATACTTACTGTTTCTCATGTGTTAATTTGTGTCCTAGCTATTTCCAGATTATTATATTTTTTTTTATTATCGTCAATTAGTTATCCTTTTTAAATATAATCACCTATTGCGGTTTTAGTTTAGTAACTAATTGAAAGTTTGTATTAGTTTTTAAATATTTTTAACACAATAGTAAAATTTTAATTTTTAAAAAATGTTGCAGGTAATTATTTTATCTATCAATACATGCATATTTGTATTCCCCGCTCTTTGGTTGTCATATAATGTTTTAATTATTATAGTTTATGAAAAAGAAAAAAAATTAAATTATCGTCATAAAATTTAGTTCTTTCACTTAGATAAAATTCACAGAAGATATGCATCACTGATAATCAACTTCTGGTTAATTAGAAGTTGGATGTACCATTTCAATATTATAATAACTTTTTTTTCAGCTCCTAGTTTTGCAGTTATTTTACAGTTTATGCAGTTTTAAATAATAAATTACATGGATGAAATACATATAAACAAAACATTCCATTGCTCATTCAAAAATTTCACAATAAAATAACAATAATTAAGTGACAAGAGGTAAGAAGGAAATGTTGCAATGAACCTGATGAGATTGCAATGGACTATGGTTTGGACTATGTATGCTGGATTTTTGGCTACTGTGAAATTTAAGAACTCCTACAGGTGATGGACATTTTTCCTCTTCTTCTTCTGAAAATGCAGGAAGTAAATCTTCTCTACCATGGTACTTGTAGCAATTAATGACAATCTGCCTTAGTGCATGAGTCCAGGATATCTGCAAATGAAATCAATGTTTGTAGGAATATAATTAAAAAATCAATATTGCAACTAATATTAATCTCACTGATATGTAAATTTTAATAGAAGACTATTTTAATTGAAATGTTAAAATGTCCTTTCATTGTTAATTAATTAAACATGGTTAAAAATTAGGCTATTTTTTAATCCAAGGAAAAACTAAAATTATTAGCAAATTTTATTAATTCAATTATAAAATTCCTGTTATTACATTTTATCCTTTCTATTTTCACCATTTTCAAGTAAATAAATTATATATATATATATATACACACATATATCTATGTATAAATAGGGTGTCTTGTAAGTATAGGGAAATATTTAAAGAGGTAATAGTAGACATCAAAAGCTATAAAAAAAATTCACATAAAGCATGGGGGATTTTCTGCAGGAAATTTAACATAAAATCATTTATTATTTGCAATTTTTTTTAACACCCTCCAACTCGTCTACAATACCCCCATTTTAAGAACAACTTTTTTGGTTAATAAGCTTTAAGTTCATAGTAATTAATTTGAGAATTATTATAGAATAAGTTGAGATTCACCTCTAATTATATGAAAAAAATATGTGATTTGATGCTGTCATCCTCAAAATACTTGTGATTTTAGCAAAAATAAACATGATAACTTGTTAAAAAGCGTTTATTTATTTCTTTTTCCTATGACCTGGGATATATTATGGTAAATTAATCACAAAAAACACTTATTATTATTTTTAAAAAACTAACATTTTTGGAAAACTTTATCCTCTTAAGTCATAATGCACAAGTGTTTTTATATAGATTTTTATCATGAGAATTGATTGCTCTTATTTTATTATCTGACCAACTAAATGTTCCTTTCTAATTTTTTTATTTTCAGCCTTTGGGTCTTCTCAGGAAAGGCCCTTAGGTGTGTACTGTAAATGACCTTGTGTATGAATTAGTGTACAGTGTACAGTTTGTGTCATGTAAGAGTCCCTCATATTGGACTCAGGAGCCTGGGGGAGCATTAATCCCCTCTAGCCTGGCACTTAGACTAATCCTTGCAGGTTATATTAGTTATATAAAATGGAATAATATAAACTGTTGGATAATTTAATAATTAGCTAAAAGAAAAGAGAAGAGGAAATATTTTAGATGAAAACGAATTTCCAGAAATGAGAGTAGTAATATAGATATATTACACACCATTGTAACGCTAAAGATGTTAGAAAAAACAGTATCTAATTTTTTAATGAAAAGTAATTTACAATTATATTATAGGATATGCGATTGGAAATTCCATTTTTGTGAACTCCAAAATTTTCTTTTTTAATTGCTTTATCTTTCTTAGTTCCAAATATTCTAGGAAATTTTGTAAATGTGTGTGTGTGTAAACAGTCTAGCTCTTGTTTATTTACAATTTTTATTTTAAGCACTAACTTAATTTATTTTAACATGAGTTTATATATATCATTGATTAATTACAAAAAGTCATTAAGTACATTTTAGATGGAGCTAAATTATTAAAATCATTTGTGAATTTTGATCAAATTCACAGATGTAAAAATGAATCGTCCGTATGACTTGTGTTATCAGGGACATGGGATCCTGTTTCAAAGGATTGACAAGAATGAGATGCTGGTGATGCACTCTCTTGACTTGACTTGATTTTCAAGTCAAGAACTAAAAAGATTCATACAATAGTGTAAGGATTGTCAGGAATAATTCTCACAGTTAGTGATATACCGATAATGACGGTTTCCTGTTAAAACAAGGTTCAGGTGCAGGCTTTTGAAGAATTGATAAACACTTCTTGAATCTGGGATTAACTGAGGTGAGGCACTTACCTGCAGGCTCTGTGATCTGGAGGATGAAACCTGCCTACCACATTACATGTAGATGTGAGGTATTGGCTAGAATGTGTTATTTCTATTTTGGTTGTGAATGCTTTATTGGTTTTAAGCTACATGAAATTGATTTATCCTACTAGCATATAAAAGTTTGCAAAGGCTGGCCTGTTTTAACAGAGAATAGGATGTCACACAATAAGCCTCAAGTTCATCAATGCCAGAATAAAAAAAATAAGAAGTATGTTGGGGTTGCAGAATTCAATCAGTTCAAGCAAACTATTTATAACTATTTTGCATGAACCAATTGTTTACCAAGTATACAATATTTTAGTAGTTATTGTCTGATATCTTCAAAAATTTAAAATTTTGTATTTTCAATTATCTTAAAGTGTACATCTAAACAGAAAATTATTATAGCTGCAAATGGTAAAATCCAAAATTATTCTTATTTGATTTTCCTATCAAATTTTCTTTGCTTAAATATTTTTATTTTGTTATTTATTTTTTTAATATATCTCGATTAATATAATTAATATTTTGGTAAATAAATGCATTTACCAATCATCATATAAAGCTTTAAGATTAAAAACATACTTTCTGTTTTTCATCTTCTGATCGTGCATCCATTCTGACATTTGCCCAAGGAAGCTCTTTAGGCCACCAAGGTGGTCTTGTACTTTCTCTACCCCATCCAGGTTTGCCACGTCCTATATTTTTATAAATTAGAATATCAAAATCTAAGGAAAAAGTAAAATTTTTAAAATAAATATGTGACCTGTAATGTTGTAAAGGTACTTTGTAGAAAATTCATGTTATCAAAATTAAGTGGATTACATGATATAATAATATTTAACATGAGTCAGTCTAGTTTTTAACAAGTCACATTTTCACAAATAACAATATGGTAGAGAGAGGGAGAAATCTAAACTTTGTAAATATAAGTGTTATAACTATAAAATAATTACACTTTTTTCTATATACATTATAACTATATACTAATTTACATACTTCAATCATAAATGATATGTATAAATTGTTTTATTAGTTTATAGTCTTTACCTTTCTTCATTAATTATTTTCATGTCACTTCTTCCGCTTAGGTGTAATTTAATAAATTATTATTATTTTTATTTGGAGGTTTTGGGGATACTTTATCCCCCTCCTCAACATATAATTTCTCCCAGTATTGGATCAGTCTTAGAACAAACTTGGTCAATGGTCAAACACTCTTTCAACTAAAATCTTAACTTAAACGTTTTTAGTTGAAAGTGTTTGATCAGTGGCCGAGCTTGTTCTAGGCAAATTATATGTTGAGGAGGAGGATAAAGTATCACCAAAATGTCCAAATAAAAACTAAACTAAAGTAAGAGTGTTTATTTGTTAAATTAGGCCTACATAAAAAAAATGAGGAGAAAATAAACACATCAATTGTTTATAAGAAAGGAAGGAAGAGAATATAAAAGTTAAGTTAAACTGAACTTGTAAAAATTATTTCAGTAGATGAATAAACTTCAACTTTTTGCACTGATGATCATAAGAACATAAAATGGCAAGTATAAGTTTAGGCTTGTTTAAAGCCAAACATGCTTTCACTTACGAATACACTCAAACACAAAACAAGAATTAAATTAAAGATTGTTATAAATATAGAAGGGGAGCGGGGTAGCTCAGTGGGTGAGCACTGACTTCCAGAGCTCAAGGTCCCCTCCTGGGGCACATCCATCCTCAATAAAGTGGGTAGCCTTAATTAAAAAAATAATTAAGGGGAAAAACCTGGCGGTTGAGCGTGATATTGGCCCCTCACATCCCTGCACAACCGTGGACCTTGTAACAGTACTTTCTCACATAGTACTGCACCCAAAACCCTTCCTCCTTCATGGGTTGTAGTGATACAGGTTTTTTTTTTTTTTTTTTTTTTTTTTTATAAATGTAGAAACTGGATAAAAATAATTTTTTTATTTAGAAATATAATAATCTGCCATGTGGACAATAATTATAGTGAGATATGAACACAGATAAAATTAAGAATAAAGTGAATACCAGCATTAAATATAAAGATATTTAATTTCAATACTTATTTCTAGTTCAATTAAAAATAAATACATACCAGTTGAATATTTCAACATTAATGGAATAAAAGCTCGCAATTGAGCTTGTGTCATTTTTTCAACTGGAGTAGGAATTCCATCTATAATGAGAGGGGGGAGTTCATAAAGTAAAGGATCATCCTGAATTGGTGGCGGGGCTTGTTGAGCTAAAGCAGACTCAAGCTCATCCATTATCATGAGTCTCAGATTTTTAACCTGACAATAATTTCATATCTTTAAAATGCACTAATGACAGTAATAATTATTTTAAAAATATTAATAAAATAACAAACTCTAGTAATACATACAACATCTTCTAATGGTTTGGCTCCAAAGCATTTAAAACTAGTTGTAGGTTTTCCTGGAGTTGCGACAAGTACAACTGCTTGCTGTCCAACACGTGTAGCAAACTCATCAATTGTTTGCTAGAAAAAAAAAAATTATTTATTATTTTTTCACTGTATTTATTTAAAGTTAATTTTTTTAAAATGAAAATAATATTAACAGTAAAAACAGCAAAAATAGAGGATATATTAGATGGGTTTGCAAATATCACTTCATGCAGCATTGAAAATATATCCAGACTGTAATAAAAAAAAAGAAGAAAAGATTTTGGCTGCATGACATTGATTATTGTCCTGATGATGATCACTTAATGAAGCATGGGTCCAAAGAGAGTACTTTACAGTGAGTTTTTGAGCACCCTCAGGCTCCTACTATGATAAGCATTACACAGGCCTACAATATTTTTGTTTTTTGGTGGCCGAGGGTTATAGAACTGATTTTAGAGGGATTATGGTCACTGAATATAAATATGAAATAACGAGAATGATTAATAATCAGGATATACAGTCATTTATGTTGTTTATTAGTTTTACTGATATTTCAAAGAAAGTATGTGGGTCATCATTACAGTTAAAATTAAAAAAAAATAATTACATTAGAAAAATAAGGTATAGTTTATGTTTATATTACCGTCATGTCATGTGTACTTTCCATCTTTTATCTTTCTTATATACACCCTTCTATCTATATCTCATTTTTCTAATTTAAGTTTGCATATCTTTTAAATATTGTAGCCCAGATGATGAACCTCATGCTTGGATCGAAACCTTGGCAAACCTAATAAGCATAAACGACTGCATATCCTGATTATTTTTCATCCATATAATTTTAACAATCAATTATATCTCCATCTCTAAATATGGAATCAGTTTTACTCTATCACCTCTACTTTTTTAGATACAACTGTTTATCTATCAATCATTATTTAATACATTGAAGTATAGGTGATTTAATTCTATTTATTAACTATCTGCCGTCCAGTTAGTTCCAGGAAAACCTGTTAAATAGAAATAATCATTCACTGTCATTGACTTTCAACATTTTAACCAGCATTGAGGTAAGTTTGGGATTTCTAGTCCAGGAGAAATTGAAGTAGGCCTCACATTATATTTCTGTACATGAAAGAGTTGTTATAAAGTTAATCTAAAGTATTGATCAATCTAAAGTAAGAGTTTTTATAAAGTATTGATATAGTAGATTGTTGTCTTTGTGTTTTATAACAGAAATAAAATGAGTTCTGTTGATCATACCTTTTTTCTTCAAAGTTTATGATATCTTTTTTCTTCAAAGTTTAAGAGGTAAATGGAGGTCATGGTAACAGAGAGGGGCAAATGCTACTCTGAGTACTGAGTACCAAGTATTTTACCTTTGATCTTCATTTTTTCCTTCTCTCTTCTACTTTCAGTTCCATACATAACTTTGTTAATCTTCTAGGCGCCATTCTTTTAATATGTCCAAACCAGTTATAATCTGTTATTTTTAATATTTGCTATAATGTTTCTTTCCACCTCCATCATTTCCAGAATTCTTTCATTTTTTATTGTTTCACTTCTGGATTGCTTTGCTGCCCTTCTCCAAAAGTTCATCACTACTGCTAACAGTCTTTTCCGGTATATGCTTTGATGGCCCATGTTTTTGAGGTATGTGTCATTATTGGCCTGAATATAGCCTTGTATATTAGCCTCTTTGTCTATCTATCTATCAGATGGTGCTACAACCTCTATCTATGAGCCTCTGCCATTCGGCTCGGTTTTGGAAGGATGGCTTCTAATTTCGGACTCCAAGCAGGTCTCGTGGGTCTTGTATCACGCCATCCATCCATTGAAGCTTGGGCCGACCGACTCTTCTTATACAGTTAATTTCTTCTTCCATGACTCTTTTAGGTATTTCTCCAGGACTCATCCATGCGACATGCCCTGCCCACCCAAGGCATCCCAGCCTAATAAAGGTCACAACATCTATATCCTGGAGCAGCTCATAGAGTTCCTTATTTCTTCTTCTTCTCCATCCTTCCTCATCCCTTAGTGGCCCATAGATTCTTCAAAGGATCTTCCTCTTGAAGACCAGGAGATTATTTCTATCCTGTGTGGATAGTGTCCATGTCAGGGAGGCGTATGTTAGGACAGGTCTGTTCAGTGTTTTATATAAATGGACCTTATTTTCCTGATAATAAGCTTGCTCCAGAGCTGTTTCAATAGACCAAAATAGCATAGGTTTTGTGATCCTTCACTTTATTTCAATGGAAACATTATTTGTTGCTGTGACCTGAGATCCAAGATAAATAAACTGCTCCATCCTCTCAAAGGTACAGCTTCCTATGACAACCTGTCTTTCTTGAGATCTGGCTCCTTCGGTGTATATATATTTTGTTTTG
Organism: Nezara viridula; assembly: GCA_928085145.1. Taxonomy (NCBI): domain Eukaryota; kingdom Metazoa; phylum Arthropoda; class Insecta; order Hemiptera; family Pentatomidae; genus Nezara; species Nezara viridula. Next base: position 130,872,816 of record OV725078.1, read on the forward strand.
TTTTCACTAATAGCCAGTCCCATACATGGGACAGCTCTCTGTAGGCTTAAGAAACACTCAGTAAGCACAGTAGAGGAATGCGCCAATATATCAAGGTCATCCGCATAACCGAGCAGTAGGACCGATTTATTGAATATGGTGCCATTATTCTGGATACCTGTTTCTCTCACTACTTTTTCCAACACCAAATTAAACAGGAGGCAAACATCTTCTTGCCTTAGTCCTTCGTTTGAACCAAATTCAGAAGAGTGTTTGGACTGTATGTGGACCCTGTATCTAACATCTCTCATTGTCATTTTTATAAGGCGTATTAGCTTTGAAGGAACCTTCATTTCTGTTAGTGCTTCATATAACATAGGATGCTTGATACTGTAATGCGTGTTCCTGAAATCCACGAACAAGTGGTGGGGGTAAACATCTTATGTTTATGGGCCTTTCCATGATTAATCTAAGGATATGAATTTGGTCCACTATAGATTTCCCTCTCCTGAAGCCAGTCTGGTACTGTCCAATTTCTCGTTCTGCATGCAGGATCAGCCTTTGGTATATGATATTTGAGAAGACTTTGTAAGCACAGAGGAGCAGCGATATTCCTCTGTAATTAGCACATTCTAATTGTTCTCCTTTCTTGTGAAGTGAACATATCAATGCATTACTCCATTGATGAGGCATCTATTCTTGAACCCATATCCCGAGGATCAGGTTATAAAGTGTCCTGTGCAGTTTCTCTCCACCATATTGAAACAATTCTACCAGTAATCTGTCCTCACCTGGTGCCTTATGGTTCCTCATTTTCTGGATTGCATCTACAGCCTCTTCCAAATCTGGTGGCTCAACATCTTCTTCATTTCCTTCTCTCACTCCGGGCTCAGTAACCTGTTCGTTCTGCAGGCCATTAAAGTGCTTTACCCACCACTGAAGTATCTCGTCTTTACTGTTTGAGAGAGTCCCATCTTCTTTTTTGCACGCTTAAATTTTATGTTTAAAAAGGGCTCTACCATTGTTTACCTTCTGATAGAAGAGCCTGTTTTCATTCGCACTCTTGTGAGCTTCTATTTCTTTCAATGCCTCTATTTCCCATAGTTTCTTCTTCTCCTTATGCACTTTCTTCCCATCTCTCCTCCTTTTGCGGTATTACTCTGTGAATTGTGCTTGTGAACTGTTTCTGCACAATAGCTTGGTAGGCAATGTTCTTCGCATCTGCTACGCTTCGGTATTTTTCATCAAACCAAGGTGACCTTGTTTCACGTTCCTTTAGGCCTAAGCATTCATTTGCAGTTCTTGTAATTGCCAGCTCCACATTGTCCTATAGTGCCTGAGGGTCTTCATTAATGATATCACCAAGTGTCTCATGCAGTGTTATACCTATATCAGCTTAGAAAGAGTTGCATACATCAGGATCTTGCAACTTCTGGACATTCTATTTCTTAGTCTTTCCTTGTTTTTTATAGCTCGCCTATAAGTTAGTCATTAGTGATTAGTAATTAGTGATTCTTGCCCTGATTCGTACTATCACTAGGTAGTGGTCAGAATCAATGTTGGCTCCTCTAAAGATTCTTACGCTCAATAAGTTGGATCTATGGTGTGCATTTATTAGGAGATGGTCAATTTGGTTGAAGGTGTTGAGGTCTGGGGATCTCCATGTTGCTTTGTGTATCCTGCGGCCACGATAGAGTATGACACCTGGGAAAATCCCGTATAGCCTTAATGGCGAGGAAGGGAAGGACAGAAAAAAAAGAAAAAAAAAAGGTTCTCTGACCATTTTCGTTACATTCCTTATAGATGCTATGTGGCCCAATCGTTGGATAGTAAATGTTTTCTCGGCCAATCTTTGCGTTGAAGTCCCTCACCAGTATTTTGATGTCACTTTTTGGGCAATTATCATGTGCCGCTTCCAAAGCATCATAAAACCCCTCCTTGTCCTCTTCATTTGAGGTTTCTGTTGGGCCATGGCAACTGATTATGGAGTAGTTGTAGAAGGTTCCCTTGATCCTTATAGTGCATATGCGTTCATTTATAGGGTTGAATCCAATGACATTCTGCCACATTTGCCCTTTCACAATGAAGCCGGTTCCGAAACTATGGTTTTTCGGATGGTGGCTGTAGTAAATTGTATGAATTCTTTCTATATATGGACACACAATTGTAATGGTTTATTAATAACAATGAGCGTTTTGGGATAGTATTATTGGTGTCTTGCATTTATATGATTATAGGACAAAGGATTCTTTTTTAAACAACCGCCCACCCTGAGTATCCGGAGGCTGTCTAAAAATGGAGATAACGAATGTGATAATGCTCTCATTATTAATTTAAGAATAGATAATTTCCTTAAGTAGTGCCATACGTGTTTTAGAAATAAATAGATGTTCTTCTGTATGTCCGGCTTGCATCAAAGTTATACATTTTGGTTTTTACTTGTAGAAAATTGATTTAAAAATTTCTAAAATTGGACTTGAAATGCTATAATGCCTATCCTTATTATTCATAATAGGTACTACATTTAAGGAATTTAATAAGAAAACAAAAATACCCTATCCATTTGGTGTTATCAAAATTGATTTGGAAAAATCTTAATTTGAAATGGAAAATTCTAAATTTGATTTGGAAATTTCTAAATTTGACTTGGAAATACTATTTAATTGATGTCCTCTCTATCCAGGGCAACATTGAGTAACTATAAATTTAAATAAAAAAATATAAATGCATTTAAATTGAATAGTAAAGTAATTGCTGCAATAAAAAAACTAACAAACAAATGTTTAAAACAAATCTGTTTTCATCTTTGTTGGGTATCATAAAACATAAACCTCCTAATAAAACATAATTTTTTTAAAAAATAAATGAATGAATATATATTTATTTATTAATAAATATTATCTTACTCTTAATTTCCTAAGAAGCCTATTTTGTTGTCTTTTTCTGATTGAGGGATTAGTTTCAAAGGAATGTGGGCGTTTTCTTTTCTTTGCTGATACTATAGCAGCGGCCGCAGCCATACCAACTGGTCCTAAAAGTATTAATCAAAGATTAATTTTAAGTTTCAAAATATTAATTATAAAAAGAAAAGTGAAATCTGTTGTCCAGATTTACATATATTTATACCATAGATATATAAATACAAATAAACACAGATTAGAGAAAGAAGGATATCTATTGACAATTCAAATTTTTTATTTGAAATTTGAATCAGTGGCCACCAATGATAGGGCCCTACTTGGAAGGTTTGTGGATTATATACCCACAGCCCGCCTTGGCTACACTGAATGTGTCTACAACAAGGAAAAGTGGCTGATGGAAAATTGCTGGCTGATATTCTTAAACTTTTGATGATGAGTCATTTGTAGTGATGCTCTGGCAAAGGACAGTGATTGTATCTGTCTACCAGGGAACTTGGGAATGATTTATTGGGTGGATCCATAAATTCGTTTGGTTTCTGAAGGGTGAAATAAAACAATTTTTTTCATACAAAGAATAAATTTTATTCAATAATGTATTCACCGTTATTATGGATGACCTTTTGCCATCTTTCTCACTGTTTCCTTATTCTTCGCTTGTAAAACATCTGGGACTTAGAAACGAAAAACTAATCGAGATACATTTCAACATCTCTCTCATCAGTGCATGATTTCCAGTTAAGGGAGTTTTTGAGGGACTGAAATAAGAGGTAGTTGGATGTTGCAAGTTCTGGTGAATACAGTGGGTGTAATAAAACATCCCAGCCAAGTTGTACTAACTTTTGCTGTGTGATTATTGTGGAGTATGGTCTGGCATTGTCATGGTCAAATACAACAAGTTTGCGTTTGAATAGTTCTGGACATTTCTGTCCCAATGCTTGATCCAATTTTGTTAGCTGCATGCAGTAGTTTTTTTAATCAATCGTTTTTCCTTGTGGAAGCAACTCGTAAAACAGCATGCCTCGATAATATGGATATGGAGAGAAAAATCTTTTTCGGCTGTAGGCCGGTCTTTGAAGTGGCATTAGGAAGCTCGTCAGCAGTTATCCACGATCTCCTACGCACTACTATATTGTCGTAGATGATCCACTTTTTGTCACCTGTCATTATTCATTTGAGAAATGGATCACTTTCATGCCAGTTCAGAAGAGAGTTACAGTCAGTCAGTTTGTGTGGCACCCAAACATCAAGGTGGGACATGTAGCCAAGTTGTTTTAAATACCTTTGAACAGTTCCAAAACCTATTTTCAGTGTCTCCACAATTTCTCATGCCTGAAGCGTCCAGCCTTGTTCGATTAGAGCCTTGATATCAACCTTGGTGGACCGACCGCTACAGGGTGCATCTTCAAGACTCGTATCTCCAGAACGAAACTTGGCAAACCATTTTTGAGCGGTACGTTCTGTTAAGGCATCGTCCCCATATACCTTACATATTTTTTGGTGGGCCTCTGTAGCTCGCTTGCTTTTTTTGAAATAAAAAAGCAAAATAAGCCAAAATGTACTTTATCATTTGACATATTCACTATGCAATAGCACTAACAAAACTAATGCCAATGAAACCAAACACAACAGTTTCGAAGAGCAGACTTTTACCTTTCTGATAAGTACCATTGTTGTCAGACAAGGAAAAGATAACTGGAGATATTTGAAAACAATTCGCACTACTTACAAAATCTGAACAAACTTATGAATCCACCCAATATATGATGTTTTGAAAAAGTTAAGCCACATCACACACTCTAGAAATAAAAGAGGTTAGTATAAGCAATTTTTACTTTGCTGAACAATTACACATATCTCTTTCATTTCTAGGGAGTGTGACACAGATTTAACTTATTCAAACCTGATAAAAATCATTCCCCAGTTTACTGGCAGACAGCTACAAACCCTCATCTTTGTCTGTGTTTTCATCTTGAAAAGAGATGTCCCAAGAGAGGCATCAACCAAAGCTTTGCATGCTTAAGGAAGAGTTCAAGATTCCTAGAAGAAACCTCCATAGAGCCATCAAGAAAGGGAAATGATGTTGCTGGAATTAAATGATGAGGTTTATGCAGCCCCATGGGACAGGCTCTATAAAACAGCAATAAAGTAACGGAGGAAAGATTCATTGCAGCTCCCCATGCCATCAGATATTGAGGATAATATCATCAGAATACTATTTCAGGAACAAACAACAACTGTCAAATGTATGAATATCTCTAACATATGATTTTTGACTCATCACAGTGGAAGAACTGGCATATATAGCAACAGACCTAAAATATGATAAGGTAACTAGATTGGATGTCATTCCAAATGTAGCTCTTTAAGGTTCACCAACCTTATGAGGGTTATCACAGACTATTTCAATGATAAGGTTATGTTTTATGCTTCAGATGTTAGACCAAGGAAGTATCAGACCTCTTCTGTGGAATGTCATTGGTGACAGGATAGTAAGGCTATCACTATCTGAGGGAGCTTTACTTGTTGGCATTAAAACAATATTGGGTACTTGTTACTTGTTGTGTACAGCGGGTTCTATGGACTGCTATCTGATGTTATCTTGTTATTTAAAGTGTTGTTGTTGTTATTTATATTTCTTATTATTAAATTACTATATTATTATTATATTTATATTTCTTATTAATATATATATGTATGTATATGTATATAATTATATAATTATATAATTATATAATTATATATATATATATATATATATATATATATATATATATATATATATTAATAAGAAACAGGCAAAAAATAGGCAACACCAAATATATTTATATTTCTTATTATATGAGAATCTAATTTCATATAAAGATAGGGATTATCAGTGTTTAGGTTATAAACATTGGCAGATAGGGATTATTAGTGTCTTACCACAATTATCAGTGTTCAAGTTATAAACATTTGAAGACAACAGTTCATAGAGCTCGTGTCGCTCACAAGTACCCAATATTGCAGTGGTGGAAATTGTAAAGTCATATTTTGCCAGGTAAACTGCCAACTAACACTAAAAACTAGAAAAAATGTAAATCAAAAAATCATTTGAACAACAGCAGTTTCTAAAGGTTACATTTATGTCAAAAATTGGAAAAAAAAAAGGTTTAGGGGAAGTAACCACCTTTCAACATAGAGTTGCACAGCAGAAATTGAAAGATTCGACTTAATCAAGAACTTGGAACTGATTTTTTCAAAACTCACACTCCATCTTTAAGGAACTCTGGTGGATAATTTGTGAAACATCAGTGTTTATATTTCATGCTCCATAAAAGGCATCTCATATCAGTTTAGGTTATATATCACATGAATATTATGCATTTACTCCACATTACCTAATAGGTATTGCTAATAAGTGTGATGGTTTAAGAATCTTGTTTTTATTTTAAAAATTAGATGTAAGGGCATGATGCTTATTTCTTGGATGGTCAAATGATAATTGTAGATATGAAATTCTAAATAAATTACTTTATAATTTTTACCAAACAGAGATAAAGAGATGCTGACATTTTGACACGAATATGTGTCAAGATGAAAGAGATGTAGAAATTTCTATTAATTAAACCTCAAAATGCGGATGAGTTCTTGTGTGTTTCTAAGCTTATATGTGGTACTTTACAGCGAAGAATATTAGGTGACTTATTTTGTTACTCAGAAGAAATAACAGATCTGGATATCAAGTATTAATATACCTAAACAAAGAAAGCCTAAAACAAATTTAGGGATGAGAAAGACAAAGAATCAGGATTGGCAGTATTTAAATGGCTTATTAGGCTTGCCGACGGTTTGATATGGGTTATCATTAGGATTGAAATTTAATAATTACTTCAGTAAGCTAAAAAAAAATTATTTTATAAATAAATAAAACAATAAGTATATACAAAGTAAAAATAAATAAATATGAAGTATTAAAATAACAACAGGGCTAATAATAACTATGGTGATTTTTTAAAAATTAAAAATATAATTAGAACATAATATGCAAGTTAAATGTTAAGATTTAGTGTCAAAAATAAAATAAAATAAAAAAACACCTCAGTTGTGCTTATCTCTGTTTTTTTTTTTTGTTTTTTGCATAGTTCATAGACAAAAATGTACTTATTTTATTATTTATTTATAAAACAAAACTTTTTCTATATATATTATTTATATTTGTATTATTATTTGTACTATTGTCGAAATTGCTGTCAACATTTAGTATTATGCCAAATACAGATAGTTGTGAATGGTTCACAGAAATGTTTTCCATATAGTTTTAGAAATAATTGTTTCCCTAGGATAGAACTAGAAAGTTCCCAGTGAAAGGACATTTGCATGCTTACTTTCTCTGCTAATTACTGATCTTAGACCATCATAAATATATTGTAAATTATTCTTGTAGCCTCACTCAATTATTTAACTTTAATTAATTTAACATAAGTCTAAAGGTCCTCTGTGAGAAACTGCTCTTTGGAAGTGACCTTTAGCAATTATATGAAACTAGAGCAAGTTCAACGTAGACCTAAGTCAAAAAGTTAACTCCCATAAATAAAGAATATTTTATTTTAAGTGTTTTCTATTGAATTAACCTCAAAAATTAACTATAGGATTGCGAAGGGCCCTTAACTCTTCACCTTGGTGACAGTAGTTTTATATTGTCATTGGATTTTTACCTGTGTTTGGCTGACCTAACATGACACTGTTATGTATATTTTGCCGTTATGTCACGAGCACTTTCCATCTTTTGTCTTCTCTTATTTACATACTTCAATACATTTTTCTGATGTCATTATATTTTTTTTAATTTTAGTCCAGATGATGACCTTGACCCACATGCTTATATCAAAACATTGGCAAACCTAATAAACAACATAAATGACTGCATATTTTGATTTGTCTTCCTCGTAATTTTAACAGTCCACAATATCTCTCTCTATAAATATGAAATAGGGTTTTCTCTATCAGTTCTACTTCCCCCCCCCAAAATTTAGTGATAGATACATATTTGACTGTTAAAATTATGAGGATGGCAAATTATCAGGACTTGCTTAATACAGTTTATTAGGTTTGACAATGTTTTGACCAAAGCATTTTTAAGTTATAAAAAAGAATTGGAATACAATAGGCAATGTTATAAGGTAACAAAAAGAATATAAATAAGTATACCGCTATTGTTAGTGCAAAAGGTCGTAAGTACAATTGAGTTTTTTTTTTACAAGAAAGTATAAAAACTGATTATTTCATCATGATTTATTTTTATAATTTCATACTTTATTTCCCTATACTATTCTCCATAGTAGCAAAATATTTATAGCAGTTGCAGACTATGAAATGCCATCTTTAGCACAAATAGAACAAGAATAAAAAATTGTTACATACGACCTTCTGCACAATAGTGATATGGAGCCAACAGATAGAATCAAAAGTATAGAAATAAAAAATCTGGTGCAGTGCGTGCATCACACAGCTTTCACTTACCACCCTCTCCTTAGCAGAAATAAGTATTTTTAGACAAAGGGAAGTGAAAGTAAAAATTATAGATGGTATGAAACATTATTTAAAACAATTAATTATCATATGTTTTTCATAATCGTCAAATTTATTATATCTATTTTGTTTGACACAAGCTATTTCTTTAAACAACTGTATATTTCAATTATTTATTTGATTATAATAAATAATTAAGTGCCACAAAATATTTTTAAAGTATAAAGAAGGCGTTATATTTATTTATATTTCATGGTGTGGGCCAGGCTCTGGGGGAGCCAGTCAGTGACTAATAAAAGCTAACAGTTGCTATTTAGAAATCACCAGAGACGTTTCTACCTCTACCACCGAACTAAGTGCCTCTAGTATAAGACCTTTATTAGGCCCGCCCTAACTTGTAGATCAGAGACTTGGACCCTCACTAGTAATAAGAGAGAGATTCTGATATTTGAAAGAAAGATACTTAGACAAATATTTGGACCAGGAAGGGTTGGAGAGGATTGGCGGCGGAGGAGGAATAGAGAAATTTATCACCTTTATGGCAAGGCTAACATAATGAGGTGTATTAGGTAGGGAAAGCAACAGGGGCTGGCATCATTGCACTTATGTCGGAGGAAGAAATACCTCAGAAAACTGCTGGATGGGAGGCTCTACTGGGTAAGAGGAAGAGGAAGGCCTTGGCTCAGATAGTAGGACACTGTTGCCAGGAAAGCCTAAAACCTATTTAACATCTACAACTAGTGAGGGGGCGGGTGTCCGAGCAACCAGATGATTGATAAACCGAAGTTTCAAGATATAAAAATAATTACAAGTTCGCGTCTCCGTGCCAGGGGGCTATTAACTCTGGCATTAATCCCTGCCTTCTCCCCTGACCCAGGAAAATCTGGGTATAGCCTAAGAGGCAAGGTAGAGGTAGACAAAAAAAATCTTCAATTGGGGAGTAACAGCACAAGATCGAACTATCTGGTGAAAACTTGTTGAGGTAAAAAAAAATTTATCTTAGAGTCAATTTGGAGCATTACAGATTTGGAGCTTGTGATAAATCTCTTTCAGAGAAAAGAAATTAAGCCATATATAGAATTTAAAAAAAAAAATTATATAATAAATGGAAGAGGTACCTGCATTAAAAAAAAAAAGCCACCATTTTCAATAAGTTTTTTGTTTTTATTACAGATTCAAATTAGTTTTTTAGTGTTTATATTATATACCGACCATTTTCAAACTAAATGGACAATGATAAACTTCTGAAATTTTTCAACCATAAATACCATTTCTATTTGTCTGTAAAATGTATCTTAAAATCTCTTGAAAGTAAATAGGGGAAGCTTCATTAGGAGATATATATGCATTTTTAAATAATACAATAACTAAGCCACAACATGCAAAAAACTGTAGATATCACAACAAAATAAAAATTTAACATGCTCATTTTCAAAACAAAATCTAGCAAAGAACGATTTTCCTGTTAATCGATACAACACACACACTAAATATAAATACATTATTTAAACATACAAAAAGAAACAAGTGAGCTTCATATCTAAAATAAATCTTCCTACAGATCCAAACCTAAATGATTAGATATAGTGTGAAGATCATTTTATAGTAAAGTGTGAAAACTTTAGAGATCATCTTTTGTTCAATGTTTATTTGAATTTATCATATTTTTTTTACAATAGGTCAAAAATGGGTGAGTGCTACTTTAAAGATGAATAAATAAATAAAAAAGAACCTCGAAAGAAAATAACCACTATATTACAAATTTAAGCGTAATGGAAAACCATTTACTAAAAATAATAGCATTTGCCTAAAGCAAAGATATCCATTAAGTAACAATATGACCATATGATGGCTTGATACCATTTCTACTGCATTATTTTTTTTAAATTAAGTAATTGCACTCAGTTGATTTTAATACACCTTCTCTTTAGTTCATGTTCACATGAAATAATTCATAGTGAGGGTTACATGGTCACCAGGTATTGTCATATTTTCATATTTATTGGGGAATAATTGTTTTATTACTTGAATTGAAGGATTTGGTATGTGACAAGTGCCAAAATCATACTGGAACTAAGTTACTGAATTAAAGCCGCAAAACTGTTGCGAAGAAGGGGGTCAAGAAATTTTATCTACAGATTGAAAGACTTTTTCAATCATTTTATTAAGTATGGAAGGCTAGAAATGAGTAACATTTTGAAGTTTAAGGGTTGATCCCTTTGAATTAAACATTTTTATTACTTACCAAATGATGTAAACAGCTATTCTTGCTATATTTTAAGTTTGAAAATGATCATGAAATAAATGTTTAGCTGTAATGATAGTCATTGTTTTTGTAATAGGCCCGGACATGGAGTTAGTTAGTAGTTAACCAGTGAATCGTTCCATTGGTACTTAAATTCCATGAACTAAACTGCTTTGAAGCACCACTTCTCTTCTCTGATGCCACTTAGTCATTCAAAAAACAAATAACACTCACTCTTTTTGAACACTATTTATTTTTTCTATAATTATTATTTAAACCTCATTATATAATTGTATTCACACTTTCATTTTTTAGTTAAATTTTTATTTAAATAAAATAATAAAACAAATAAAATGTTCTCCCTTGTTTATTTTAGTTAATATGTACATGTATGTATATAAGTATATGAAACCTCGAATAATGGAATCATGAATAAGGAACTTTGACTGTACTGCAAATACTTTTGTATCCAATGAATTCAATGCATCCTAATTTATTTAGCAAGTTTTTTTTACCTATTTCTTTAAAATGGGTTTACCTAAATAATGTGTGCTAAAAATCTAAATGAAATTGAATTTTACTGTGGAAATAGTAATAAATAGTTTATATCGGCAGATTGTAATTTTTGATAAAAATGAGTCTTTATTCTAAGTGAAATTCTCATCAAGCCTCAACTTTCTCAGAGCACAAAATAAAGCTGCTCAACTCAAACTTCTTGGAAGAACTTCCCTCATTAAATCTTTTCAATCTAGTATTTCCTAAAAGTAGTTGACCACGTCCACTCTTTAGCAAAAAACAAAACTTTCTATTGAATACCACAAACTTTTTTTAATTATTTTTTTATTTTATGATTTATATACAAGAAGCACTATAAAAAGATCTACATGGTCTGTAATGACAAAAGAAAAAAAAAATTGCAACATAATAAAAAATTTTTTCTAAATAATTTGGATTTTTAAAGTGCTTCCATTCTAAAACATTTCAAATTTAAAAGAACTAACTTTAGAAATTTTTAATAATATCTAACAAAAGAACTAATGATGTCTCATTGACTTGAGTGAATTGAGATTTGAAATATCATATTTTAGAAAAAAACACAATATTGGAAGACTCATTACTAAAGAAGAATATAACTCTCAGACCTGAAACTTTTTAGAGAAGTAGTATATTAAAAATGCTGTATCAAGAAAAATAAAATTAAAAGCAAATCTTATTTTTATCAGCATCATTTTTAATTTTAAATGAGAAGTATTTAATGTCAAAACCTCAAAATTTACCAATTATTTTGTTTATTTAAATTATAGTATATAATAATAATATAAGTTATATTGCAGTTACTAGTCAAAAAATATTTGAACAAAATATTGTATAATTCATGCATTGTATATATACAATGCACTTCCTTCCTATTTCTCTCCTATCCAACCTTTCAAAGCCATTGAGTGCCTTGTCCAAAATCAACTCTCCAACTTCCAAGAGGAACATTCCCTTATCAACCCACTCCAATCTGGCTTTCGACCTGGCTACTCAATGCAATACGCTCTCTTTAAATAACCTATGAAACTCCATTGAGTACCAAAACCTTACTATCCTCATTCTTCTAGAGGTGTCCCTCAAGGTTCCTCTCTGTCTCCTACTCAGTTTGTTATTTACATTAATGACCTTCCCCTTCTGATCCATCACTCCCAATACCATATATATGCAGATGATTTCCAAATATACCTGTCCTTCCAGTCCTCAGATCTATCATCAGCCAGAGAATAACTTCAAGAAGACTTGGATATGTATGATTTGTGACTGGGCAAGAGCAAACAAGCTGAAGTTGAATGCGGAAAAGACAAAGGCAATCTTAATAGACTGCAATCACCTCCTTAAACCTTTCCTAATATTCTAACTCTGTTGCTACATGATAATTCCAACAAATTTTATCCCTCCATCAAAAACTTTGGAGTAACCTTTGATCAAACGCTTTCCTGGGAAAACCATGTATCGAATATTTTCCACCATATCTTTTCCACCTTAACAAGTCTAAAAAATAACTTCTGTCACCCTTTTTCTCCTTGAAACCCATAGGCTCCTAGTCATTTCCTTAATATTTTCCCACTTTGCTGTACGGTGTATGGGGTGTCTCTGGGGATCTCGAGGCAAAACTAAAATATTTGATAAATTGCTTTATACAATTCATCTTTGGGATCCCAGGGGACGCCTCTGTTTTCCATTTTTATGCAGAATTGAAGTAACTTTATCCTTCCTACCGTCGTAAGTATTTCCTGACATCCTTCCTTTTTCAAGTCATCCAATCCTGCCGTCCTTCATACATCTCCAAGCTCCTTCAATTCAAATCCTCTGTTTGTTCCCGCAATACTCGTTCTCGGTCTTCAGATTTATACTTAAGGGCCCACCGAACCGCTGCTTTTGACAGATCGTTCATTATCCGATCCTCATCCCTATGGAACTCTATCCCTTCCTACATCCGTCAATCCAATACCCTCCCTACCTTTAAATCGTCCCCGTTCAATCATTTCTTATTCATCCAGTTCCCATAAAATTGTAAATAGATATAATTATAAATATATATATAAAATTATTATATCGTTCTTAATTATTTTTACTTCATGTTTTTTCAATTTTTTAATTTTTTATTATTAACTGATGAAAGTTAAGAAGTAACTTATAATTATTTTTTATTTATTTCTATTATTTATTATGACTATTTAATTATTTTGTAATTTTGTTTATGTATCTCTGAAGCTCCTTAGCCCACATTTCTGTATTATTCTAATGGGACTCATTCCAGAATAAATAAAGTATTATTATTATTATATTTCATGCTCTTTATCATGAATGTTGTTTGAACCAAATATCTTTAAAACAAAGAGCTACAGAGTTTAACTCAAAGCTCGGTAAAATAATAATGAACTCTCAACTCCCCAAATACAGTACATACATAGGTTAAATGTTTTTTTTTTAAATTTTGTCAACTATCATTATAGAAAAATTTCAAGTGGATTGAACCAGTAACAAAGTTTGTTAATCTTGATTTTATCTTTTTTAATTGAGATATTTGGGGAAAATGATAAATATAACAGAACATGATTTACCAGCTATTTGGATGAATCAGCAGTAAAATAACGTAAACAAATTAAATAAACTTTTTTATATTGTTGACATGAGCATTATATCAACATCAGAAGTTAATTATTTGAACTATGAAGTCTAACACACAATAGATAAAGTTGTTTTTACAAGTCTTTACCAGTGAACAACCGTAAGGGGACAAAAGAATAACAACTGATAAAAATTAATAGATATCGTGGTTTAGATTAGCAGCTGTTTAAAGTAAACAGTAAATATCTTAATTTTTCAACATTCTTAATAGCACTTCTGTATTATTCTATGAACTTAAACTCTATGTTCATTTAAAGGAAATTTTATCTTGTTTACAATAAAGCAATGATTAATTACTTAAATTAAATATTTCTTTAGTTATTGCTTCTGATTCGATAAAAAACATGACTCACTTAAAAAAAAAAACTTGGATTTCCTACTTTTCTGCTTAAAAATTGGCCCATTGGTATGAACTTTTCTATAGCTTTTGAGTTCTGCTATCACTCCTATAAACATTTTCCTTTACTTACGGGTCACCCTGTATATATAGCATTTCCAAGTCAATTTCAACCTTTTCCAAGTCAAATTCAACCTTTTCCATTTCAAATTAAACCTTTTCCATTTCAAATTCAACCTTTTTTTATTTATTTAATTATCTTTAATTTTTCGATGTGTGGGTCTGTTATCGTATGAGTAGTTTTTGAAAATAACCTCCTTTTTAAGATTACGTGACTGCGTTTCGAATTATTTAAGTTTTTTTGACTTATTCGATATAAGGGTGTATTTTTATGTTTTCCGATCAGTAAATTTTGAAAATGACATCCATTTTATGTTTACACCTCTGTATTTTGATTTATTTAAGTTTTTAGAATTTATCTAATATAAAGGCCTACTTTTATGTTTCCGGAGCCGTAGATTTTGAAAACGACCTCCATTTTAAGATTAGGCCACCGCGTTTCGACTTATTTGTGTTTTTCGGATATTTTTCATATGAGGGTGTAATTTTATGTTTCCGGAGCTGTAGATTTTGAAAATGACCTCCATTTTAAGATTACGCCACTGCGTTTCGACTTATTTAAGTTTTTTTGACTTATTCGATGCAAGGTTGTATTTTTACGTTTCCGGAGCTGTAGATTTTGAAAATGACCTCCATTTTATGACTACGCCGCTGCGTTTTGACTTATTTAAGTTTTTCGAATTTATCCAATATTAAAGTCTACTTTTATGTTTCTTGAGCCGTAGATTTTGAAAATGACCTCCATTTCATGATTACGCCATTGCATTTTGACTTATTTAAGTTTTTCGAATTTATCCAATTTAAAGGTCTACTTTTATGTTTTCGGAACCGTAGATTCTGAAAATGACCTCTATTTTATGATTACGCCACTGCGTTTCAACTTATTTAAGTTTTTAGAATTTAACAAGTATAAAGGTCTAATTTTATGTTTCTGGAGCAGTAGATTTCTCCCATTTTATAAATGACCCAATTTCAAGTTTATGCCACTGTGTTTTGGATTATAAAATTTTTTTTTTTTTACTTTTTCGGTATAAGGATCTACTTATATGTTATCGGAGACGTATTGAAATTTTTCTAATCTTTAATATTTAAATTTATCTAATATTTAAGCTCCATTTTATGATTAAGCCGCTGCATCTCGATTAATTAGGCTTCATTTTGGATCTTTCAATACAAAGTTTCATCAATATGTTTTCGAGTATGAATAAATAAATAAATAAATATTATGAAGCTAAAGTTAAATTAACCACAGAATACAAACTAAAAAGCCGAAAAGCAACTGGTAATAAATTTAACCTGCCGTATTCAGATTTTTCAGCTAATTGTTCGATAAATCTTATAATTTTGTGACAGGAGACCACAACATTAAAAAAGATAACTAAAATTAAATTAAAAATGAGACAATACATATTTTATTTATTTTGATTAGATATTTTTATTTTTTATTGAAAAATAAATGAATCCTTCGTATTTTGTTTTTTATTCGAAGGAAAAATCAAAAACACTTAAAAAACCGAAACACAGTGGCCTAATCTTAAAATGTAAGTCGTTTTAAAAACTAAGGCTCCGGCATCATAAAAGTAGACCTTTAAATTGGATAAATTCGAAAAACTTGAATAAGCCGAAACGCAGTGGCGTAATCTTAAAATGGAGGTCATTTTCAAAATCTACGACTCCGGAAACATAAGAATACACTCTTTTATGATAAAAATTCGAAACACTTAAAGAAATCGAAATGCGGTGGCCTAATCTTAAAATGGAGGTCGTTTTCAAAATCTACGGCTCCGGAAACATAAGAATACATCCTCATATGAAAAAAATCCGAAAAACTCAAAGTAAATCGAAACGCGGTGGCCTAATCTTAAAATGGAGGTCGTTTTCAAAATCTACGGCTCCGGAAACATAAAAGTAGACCTTTATATTGGATAAATTCTAAAAACTTAAATAAGTCAAAAACACAGTGGCGTAAACATAAAATGGATGTCATTTTCAAAATTTACTGATCGGGAAACATAAAAATACACCCTTATATCGAATAAGTCAAAAAAACTTAAATGATTCGAAACGCAGTCACGTAATCTTAAAATGGAGGTTATTTTCAAAACTAGGTACAGGACAGCATAATACTAGTCCCTAATAAATCCGAATAGGTACAATAAATCGATATCCGTAAGTGAAAATTCTACTTAGGAGAGCATAATAATAGACTTTCATATTGGAGGGGGGGAGGGGATGGCCATTATTTAAAAAAATATATAAAATTTACAAAAAATTAAAACATTAATTTGAAATGAAAACGGTTGAATTTGAATTGGAAAAGGTTTAATTTGAAATGGAAATGGTTGAATTTGACTTGGAAAAAGTTTAATTTGATCTGGAAAAGGTTGAATTTGACTTGGAAAAGGTTGAATTTGACTTGGAATAATTGAATATGACATAGAAATATCACACTGAAAAATCTAAAATGTTAAAATAAATGGATATGCAACCGTGTTATCAAAGTTTTTTTTGTATTTTTCAAAAGCTATGCCTTCGATAATATAGTAAGTGGCCTTCATTTCGAAAATTGACAAAAATTCGAAGTTGAATTTGAAATGGAAAAGGTTGAATTTGACTTGGAAAAGGTTGAATTTGAAATGGAAAAGGTTTAATTTGACTTGGAAAAGGTTGAATTTGATTTGGAAAAGGTTGAAATTGACTTGGAAATGCTATATATGGTTTGTAGAGCCAACCGAAAGAACAAAAAAAATTATATTTATATTTCAATTTTTGTGATCACATATTTCTAATTCTCTAATTATTCTTTTATTATATATGTTAAAACAACTGAAAAAAACTTTAAGTTACATGATGGTGCTTGTAAAAATGATTTTAAGTGAATTTTGCAACTATTTTGAAATTGCTAATCAAATGAGAATACAAAAAAAAAAAATAAAGAAAAAAAAATGAAAAAAAGCAAAGAAAAAATGTAGCCCAAAATCTGGTGTAAGCTGTAATGTTTTAAACAATTAAAATGCTTAAGTGATCAATATATTTCATTATTCACTCAGGGTGGCTACCAGACAGTCAATGTAAAATTTCCTGACATTTCCCGATTTAAAGATAGTTTTTCCTGACAAAATATGACTGAGGACACAAATATTAAAAGGTTATAATTTGTAACTAAATTTATTTATTATACCTGAAAGAAAACTGACTAAAAAATTATTTCAGTAAAAATAAAATCAATCTTTTAAATAACAAATATAATTTTGTCTTAAAAAATATCTGAACCTCTCACGCAGCACTCCCCCCCACCTCATTTTTTCCTCTTACCATTTTATTTTATTTTTTTTTTAGTTATTTAAAGTTCGCACGTTAGGTAAAAAAGAAAAAGGAAAAGGGGGGAAAAAATGGTAAGATGAAAAAAAGAGGTGTGGCTTTTTTTCCTCTTACCATATTTTTTTTTCCCTTTTCCTTTTTCTTTTTTACCTAACGTGTGAACTTTAAATAACTAAACTTAAATAACAATAAACAACTTTTAACCTTAACGTGCATTTTACATTGTTTTTAAATTTTATCCAATTCTTAATATTTATAACCAAAATATATAATAATATATAATTTTAATTAAGGGCGTTGATGACCAACAGGTTCTATTCTATGCCTTTACTACACAACCAACCAAACATAATTTTGTCATAAGTCCTAAGGGAGATGCTTTTTATCTGAGGTAAATAAATAAAAATTAAGTAAGAGCTTTACTCTCCTAACAATTTTTTCTTTATTTTTATGACGTTTTAGGATCACTTTTCATCAGACTAGAACTAGAAATTAGAAAACATTTTTATTATTTGTATTTTTATATTATCATTACAATATCTTTTATATAACTTATAACATCAATACCAGATTTGTCAATCTTACCCGTATCTCATCCTTCTATCATCTTATTTTTTTTTAAATATTTGTCATAATTTTTTATTGGGAGTTCAGCTCAAGCTGGTGACAAAGATACATCGGCTCCACAGCGGTTGCCCATTTAATAGGGTTTTATTCGCCGAGCTAAGAATTGACACATGAGCGAAGCAGTATGCTGGAGACCTGCTTCTTGAATTTGGAGAAAATCAAGCAAAGATCTTCACCAGGATCAGAAGGCAAAGGAATCTATGTGCTTGTGGGACCAGGGTTCTTATTACTGTGCAGCATAGGACTTGTCGGCCCCCATCCGAATTTTATAAATGTTATAAAATATTTTAAAAAATCCTTTTAAAGCTTTCATCAAATAATATCAATTTTTTTCTCACAGGCTCTCGGAGCACTTATAGATAATAAGTTTAATAATAATAATAAGTTTAATTTCTTTAAAAATATATATTCTACATCTCAATATAATTGCCAATTTGTAACCGTAATAACGGAGAAATAATTCGGGGAATAAGAAGTGTGGTATCTTCGTTACGGTCTGTCCCGCTTTGCATATGTAAAATAAAATATGACACATTAACTAAAACATTTTTTATATAATAGAGAGATTATTGTTGGCTACTTCTGTGATGGAAGCTGTATCCCTAAAGCTGTAATACCAATTCTTCAACACGTTCACGCCAGGACCGATTTTTATTTGTTTTGCTGTGAGGTGGCGCTGAAATTCATGCCGTGCTTCATCTGGCGGGCGTGATTAATTTTCAGCGTCTAATAGTACAATCCAATGCGTACCACCGGTGGTACACATCTCCCCATGAGACAATCTAGTGCGGACCACCGGTGGTACATATGGCGTGAACGTGTTAAGGAATAGAATATATCTTTAAACATGTACCCCTAGATATGCATAGTCTATATAAAATCATTTTGAGAACGTTTTGTTGAGCTTAATTTGTAATAATAATAATATTTCATTAAAAATTAATCTATACACGATTAATGTTTATCAACACTCCCAAAGATCTTATTTTATTAATAAAAAATGTCTTTATTAAGGAGCTTTATTTTCTCTATCTATTATATAACGTTTTGGTATTTATTATTATTTTCAAATATTCTAAAAGTAAAAAAAATATCATTAAAACAATGTTTTTCTTAATACTTGGTTATAATTCACCATTTTGGGGGGATCTATGGGGTGAGGGAGGCTTTCGGTCTGAAGCCCCCTCTCTCCCTCCCCATAGATCCGACTGTGTCTCAGACTATCTACTCCCGACACAAAATGTTAAAAAAAAAAAAAAATAGCTTTGAAGCTACCAGGGTTCTCTTATAGTTAACCAACGATTGAAATTAAGTTTAGCAGACAGTTTGTGAGAATTATCATGGAGCTGACAAATTCAATGCGATGAAACACAATTTTTTAAGAAGTTGATGTTCGACCGGACTCTACATTCTAAGATCAAAAAATGTTCTAATGGATGTTTATCTATCGAAAAAATTACTGTTAAAAAGTTCATTAGTTTATATAAAAAAAAAATATGTCCATAGATGTAAATATCACAAATAGTAAATAGTATTGGTATGTTTTTATTTTCAAAAAAACCACTGTTTTAAGTCAATTTTGCTTAAATTTTATTCATTATCCTTGTTTGATTTCAATATAATGACAAGTGTTGTTATTGACAGTTAAAAGTGGATGAACAGAGCGACCGTGGTTGTTTATAACGAAGAAGTTTACCCCTTTAAGGTAACCACGACGGTTAAACAGTATCCACAATATATTTATTTCCAGTTTGAAAAAAATATTTAGGTATTAAATTTTCCCTGACTTTTCCCTGTTTTGAAAATTCCCTAACTTTCCCCATTTTTCCAGGCCGGTCGCCACCCTGTTGCTACTACAAAAATAAATTTTAACATATTTAATCAGAAATCATATTTAAAAGTATTACTTAATGGTAGTTAATATTAAATTGGATCAAATAAAAAACTTAAATTGCAGCTAACAGCAGGTGGTCACCAAACAAGAGCATCTATAAAAATTATTTTTAAAAACTTAATAATTAAAAAAAAGAAGCGAACAATCACCAAGGAAATGTTGTTTTGGCCAACCTGCAGCAGCGAGTTGGGCAGTAACGTCATCTCCCATTGCAGCAGTCATTAAATCAGTTGAATTACCATAATCGGAGCTGTGAGATGACATACATCCATCATCATCATCGTCACTGTGAACTGCTAATGATAATGTTTCAGTAGTAGATGAATCCATCAGAGTAACCATGTTTTACACTGGAATATTAAGAGCGTTTAAATACTATGAAGTTGATAGGGTAACATTTAAATTAGTCATTTAATAAAACAAACTGAGTAATAAAAATTATAAAAGTAATGAATTAATAAATATCAATTAAATGATTATATATGTTAAATTAGAAGGTATATCTCAATTTGGCATTTTCTTGTATTTCTTTGTTGTATTAGAATTGTACAAAACCAAATGATCCTGGCTTATATCATATAATTTCTTAAAGTGTAAATAATAAAAAGAAGTTCATGGTGATTTGGCATGTTCGGCCAACTCGAATGATTGAACATCATCTCTTTTCTTTATACTTCATTTTTTCCATTAAAAACGGAGGAAAGACTGCCCATGTATAAGCAATGTGATACTTCAATCTAGATGCAGCAGTCAACTATGGTATTTTTCTTTTCATATAAAGACATTTGTTTTAACCAATGTTTTATATTCCATATACATATTTTACTATAATTTGATTTAACTACATTTTTTGGACACAATAATGTAATATTTCTTTTTATCAATGAAACACTGTTGATGTACATAATATCTAAAACTGTTGTTTTTGTTACTCTGAATTGAACCTTCTGGTTTTCCAGATATAATTCTAAACGAGAAGACTATTCAACAGAGGTTTTATCTTCCTTGATTTTATTGGTAGACTATATCTCAACGACACATATTGGTCACAATCTGCTATATATAATTAAATATTAAAAACATATTAACGGTAATTATAAAGAAACTTGAAAATAGAAACAAATAACATGCATAAACATTGTTAATTATAGCTGATATTTAAAAAAATATAAATATTTTAGGTTGCGGGCTATCAAGTCAAAGAAAAATGTATTGTTTTTTAAAAAAAGATTTCATAAAAAAATTTTTTATCTACTAAATAATTTAAGTATATATTTACTTTACATTATAACTGCACACATCTCTCTTTAATGCCCCATCTTTGTAAATTACATTATTATTCAAAAGTGGTCTACTTTAAATGAAAAAAATTAATAATATCATCTATTTTTTTATTTTACTTCTCAGCTTTGGTGTGCCAGTCACCTTCAGTTCTTTTATCCAATGACCAAGATTTAAGGTTAATATGCCAATTTACTCAAAATACATCATTTCCACACAATGCTCCTTATTCCCCAACAATACCACTTAATGTATTTTTTTAACTTTGGGAATTAAATCTCTGATAGAAACTAAAGTTTGTAGTTTTCTGCTAACTATATAAATTTATCAGCCTATGTAACTGCTTTAATTCACCACATAAATCTTGATACTTCCAGATATTTTTAATATTTGAGGAATTAAGGAGAAAACGACATAAATTTAACAGAATAGAAATAGAGAAACAGTGGGGAGAGACAATTTTTTAATAATTTGAACGGAAATTGTTAAGTTTAGATTAGCAAAAACTAAAATAACTGGGAGAGCAGTCTGGGAACTTCATTGATACTTTTAAAGAATAGTGGCTAAGAGTCATGGAAGAGACAAATTCTAAAAATTTTAAGAACTCTTATTTGTTTATTATTAATAATTTCAATACAAATTTAATACTTCCACTATTAAAATAGCATACTTTAAAGCCAAGAAATGATGGTCAGATAACAGCATAAAGTAGAGCAAACACTTAATAAAGTCATAAAAGGCAAAAAAAGTATATTAAAATAAATAATGTTAATTTAAAAATAAATCAAAAAACTCAAGCAATATTAGAAATAGAAATAGAAATAGAAAAATAATTTTATTCTGGGACGAAGTCCCTTCAGAATAACAAAAAAGTACAGAAATTAAAATTTTACATCTGGCCAGATAAAAACAAACATAACAAATTAAGATAAAGATAGGTTATTAAAAAAAAGAAAAGAAAAAAATATTGGTTATACATACTATATACAAAATAAAAAAAAAAATCTATATAAAAAACTCTTGAAACCATACTAAGATACTTAAAACTATGTACAATGTTAAAATATAAATAAACCCTTTTAGAAAAAATAAAAAATACAGAAAAAATAAATGTATATTCTTCTTAACAGTAAAATCTGTTTCTGTTGAAAAAAAAAGAAAAAAAAAAGAAAGTCGAATCTATAATAAGTATTTAGGTTATGAGCTATATGTGAATATGGTCTTATAGATAATATGTAATTTTACATAAAAGGTTAGCTGGTGCCTGACTGTTTTTGGGACAGGAATTGGAATAGGAGGGTTTTGAATGTAGATAAGGATGAAGAATGTCGAATTTTGATAGGAAGGGAATTCCAGAAACTAACAGAACGTGCAATAAAGGAGTTTTGGAACGAAGCAGATCTGTGAGAAGGAATGTAAAGGTCGGAAGGTCGAGATCTTGTGGAGAGGGAGTGGACTGAGAACTTGAATTGGAGAAGGTTGTAGGCGTAGGAAGGACGATGATTGTTGATGATATGATAGGGGAATGTACCTAGGAAATATTGTCTTCGAATGGAGGGGAAGAGCCACTCTAACTCAGTGTAGTGGTGAGAGACATGGTAGTATCTCGGGGCACCAATTACAAATCTCACGCAACTGTTCATTATTCTTTTCTATTACTACACTAAATGTAAAGTTATTGACATAAAGAAAAAACTGTCACTTTATATCAGATGCATACTGAATATATTATTACTTACAATAATACTAGAGCTCTCTTTCCTGTTAATGTTGATAGAACCTTATTAAAACACTACATAACTCATCAACTTCAGCATTCTTCCAAATCAGTGATCAATGTCACTCTATTGATATTTTAAACATCAACATTAGACCAGTAATAAATTTCAATTATCACCAAAGAAATATACACGTGTTCTGGTTGCTGCGTAGCTACTGTTTGATGGTCTGAGTTGCTCAAGTAAGAGTATTGACTTAGTGGATGGTAGAAGATGATATAAAAACTACATAAGACATTCTTATACAAAGTTGGATTGGATGATTTACTCCCATGAAATGAATCCTAAAAATGAAAAAAAAGTAGATAAGAATAAAAAATATTAGTGGAAATGGTTATTGCCATTATCATGATCTTAAGTTTCAATTACACTTGGAAAAATAATATAATTTGTAGATCAGTAAGAAGAGTATTGTGATGGTTAAAGAACATAATAGTTAAATATGAATTTTAAAGAAACACACTAACGGATCCAAGATTTAATTGTTTTTTTTCGGGGGGGGAGGGGGGAAGAGCTTCAGCCCAGATTTTTTTTTTTTTAATGGATATATTACGATAATTACTTCAGAAAGATGTAACAATGATAATTGAAAATCTAGGAAAATAAAAAGCTCAATCTTCAAGTAAAAGACTAATTGGTAGTCCAAGAATCTTCTATCAAGAATATATCTAGAAGACCGAAAGGAATAGAGACAAAACTTGCAAAACTGAATATGGACCTTTATAGTGATAATATTTTGAAAAAAAAGAACAATTCTTTAATAATTAGGTTTTTTATTTTGTAAAATAATTTATTTATTTTTTTTATTTTTCTCAAAATTGTTACATTGACAGAGATAATTATATTGATAGTAATTGAATCTTTTTTTACCTGATAATGTATTTATGTATGTGTATAGTTTTCAATTTTGATTTACTAAAAAATATAAATTAGCTAAACATAATTTTTATTTGATCTCTGTTAAGTTATGTTATTTATAGGTAACATTGTTCCAGAAAAAAATTTGTTTTTTTTATTATATTGTATTCACACCATAAAAATCACATCATATTTTTAAAATTTCATAAACAATAATTAGAAGGAGCAAATAGGAAGAATCTATTATACTTGAAAAAGGTCAGCAACTCATACTCAAAAGAAGTGAAAAAGTTAATTCACCCTTGATTTTCCTTTTTTTTTTTAGTGATAGGCTATATGAATCAAGTATTTTCGAAAATTTCTATTATTATTTGGAAAGTATGCTGGGACTTACACCAACTAGGAGGCACAGAACAACTTGTAATCATTAATTTATACATAACATTCCATCAGGGCTTTCGGCTAAACAGGTTTGACAATGCTAGCATGTCACATAAAATACCTATGTTATCCCTTATAGTTAACATAAAATTGAATATTCTCTACTATAGTGATATCTCGTTAATCAGCAATTTCATCATTTGTGTTTGTAATACGGGTAGTTGTCTAATATTATTAGATATAGAAAATCTCTTTCGGTTAGAAGATAAAGCACTGTATACACAAATGGAGCGTAGGGGTTCAATGTGATGGCCATGTTTCTGGAGTTTGGTAGGGAATCTACCATGACCTGAGACCCAGTAGTCCAGGAGGACCCATTTTGCTTTTAAACAAGACCAGATGGTGGGGAAATACTTCTGTAAGGTACCCTCTTTAAGGGTTGTCACCCAACTTGTTAGTTCCATTCTGTGATTGTATGCTTCCGGATAGTCTTTCAATTCCTGGGATCCTAACCCAGATATTTGCTGATAGATTTGCCAAGTCTTCTCTCTTCATTTCAAACTTCATCATAGCATTTCTTCACAGGAAATTGAGAGGTCTCCTTCTAGTTTAGACTAGTACTATTTCATGAAACACAGGTCTGTACACCTTGGTGACTTGCAACAGAGATAACTGCTGACCCCTTGCTGTAGCTGGGTACCAGTAATCTCTCTCAGGTAGACCAGCTTACTCGGACATTTATCAATGTTTAATTTATTATGTCAATCCCTTCTATTTCTATCAGGGATATTGGCATAATAAGTTTGCTATTATTACTGATTCTTAGTCTATTGTTTATGGACTGCATGACTGGGGAAGTTTAATTGATAAGTAAAATATGAGGTTGAACTGACTGCTGTACCTAGTTCTGACATAAATACGGTTACAAAAGTTGAACTTTGTTTACTTCCTTAGGTATTATTTAGATAATACTTACCTCTCATCAGATTATTTTCTATACATGTCAAGAAAATAATTCCAATTAGATTGTATTTTTATTTTGTTCATTCAACATGGTGTGGGGTGATAAAGAAAACCGAATAGCTGTGATCGCCTAACACAAAGTTGGAAAATGTAGGTTAGAGATTTTCAATACTTTGAAACCTTTGGATATCAGCCGTATGTTTGTATACCTCACTATAAATAGATATAATGAGACTCTATTTGAAACACCTTGACTAGGCCATCCTCGCACTGTGAGAATGGCAAATGCAGTGAGAGTAGTGGCTGCTCGAATCAGAATAAATTCCATTTAAAAACAAAAAATCATGTCTCGGGAAATGGGAATCTCTGTCAGATCAATGTCTCGTATAGTAAAAAGTGACCTTCCAGTGCATTTCAAAGAATGACAGGACAGGATAACCACTTACCTCAAAAAACACCAATGGTCTTCATCAAAAGATTTTGTTCAGTGATGGGAAAATTTTAACAATTGAAGAAAAATTTAATCACCAAAATGATCGTGTGTACACACACAGCTGTAAAGAAGCGCAGCAAGTCATTGGGGGAGTGGAAAATGGTCATCATCCTTCTTCAGTGGTGGTTTGGTGGGGAGTTTGCTTTGATGGCACCATAAAAAGGAATTAAAACAGCTGCTAAAAACTATCAGGACGATATTTTGAAACCTGTTGTCAAGGCTCTAAATGATACTCTGTTTGCTGGAAGTCATTGGGCTTTCCAGTAGGATTCCGCTCCAGCTCACAAGGCCTGGTCACCTCTGCAGTGGCTGCAAATGAACATTCCAGAGTTCACCTCTGCCTCAGATTGGCCCTCAGGAAGCACTGATCTCAACGCACTAGATTATCGGCTTTGGTCCGAACTGGAGAGGATGGCACGCCACAGAGCACACCGTAGCTTGGAAAGTCTCAAACAATTTCTGGTCCGAACAGTTGAGTACTTTTCTCAAGAAGTGCTACGTGCTGCTATTGATGACTGGCCACGGAGATCAAATGCCTGTGTCAAGGCAAAAGGGGGACATTTTGAGTAATTTCTATTTAGTTTTACTCCTCTCTCTATATAAATTTTATTTTCTAAGTTTTTGAAAAAACTAATTTTCCTGTTGAAATTTGTATATATTTCCTTGTAACAATATTTATGACAGGACTAGATATTATAATGTTATTTATTGAGGCCTTATCTATTATAATACTTGTTAATGGTTTAATAAATTTTGATCTGAATAATAAACTATTGCTGTTGTGGTTCATTAGGTGAATTGGTAACTAAATTGACAAATATTACTAACGGTTCTTTATTTGGTGGCTTCATATGTCTCTGTCACCCTCTCCTCTAAGTCCACGGGCTTCCTGCTGGACCGTTAGAGTTTGCTACTCCATGTGGTCTAGTATGCAAAACTAAAAGAAACTTGTTCAATTGACTGCTGGCCAGCTCCAATGTCATCTCAAGTCTTAAGAGAACATGAATGCTTCCAGTTCCAAGCAGGTACGGACATTCTGGGTAGTTGTCTCCAACCTGTCAAGAGATGGCAGCAGTGTTGCTAGACTTTCATAATTTATTATAATTAAATTAATAATTTATTATATTCCTTAAACGATCATGGAATTTCCATGATGATAGAGTTTTCTCTATCCATCTTTCTCCCAAATAGGATGGCTTATGTCTTAGCAGCAGTTATCTTCCTCTCACATCATTCCTCAACAAGGCAGGTGCACCGTTCTGCTTTTTGTTTCAGTAATGCTCTGCTGTTGGCAGCCACCATGACAGCCAAGCTGTCTGTATAAGAAATGGTGGAGAACTTCTCTTTATCAAGGACTCCCAGAATTCCATCAGACTAGCTTCCAAAGGGCAGATCTCTGTGGACAGTCCCTTTCAAATGAATATTCATATTCATAGAAGCTACCTCATACCTTTATATGTCGGGCCTGGATGTAGCTTCTTCCCAGAGCAAACAAGTTACTAGGAACTTGGTACTTAATCATAAAAGGGAGGAGACAGACAGGCTTTGATGAAGTAGCAATTTGTTTATCCTTGTCTCATTTGTTAATAGGTCTTACATTGTCAATATTCTAATTTTTTGGGCATTATCCTCTAGGTCTGTACCGGGCAGATATATCATGGAGCGTCTCACAAATTTATCATCTTAATTGTCTTGAGATGTGCTATCCCAACGATATGTGACCTGGAATAGCTGCCTTGGTATCTTATTACTTCAAAACTGCAACATCCTATATCTGGAGTCGGAAGACAGGGTTTCCTGTTTGTCGCATATTTATCATTTTTAACATGTTCATCAGTAATAAAGCTTTAGTGTTTGTAAGTTATGGCTATTAAGGTTTTTAATAAATAGGTTTTAATGAAACAAAATTAGTTTCACATTATTTTGTCACTGCTTACCAGGGCATATTGGTTGACCATAAGATGTATTGTACATAAGTATAGTTCTGTTTAAGATGTTTGCTTTATTTATTTGATTTAAATTTTGGAAAATTAGACTTCTTAATAATTTTATTTCATCAGTCAAAAACCAAAATATGTAATTTTGTTAATGTTTCAGAGCATTATACCCATCTCCACTATGTCTTATTAACAATAAACAGTAACAGATTCCTTTTTGTAATTAAATACAATTTTTATACATTCTGTTACATTGATTGCTAAAGGTTTATCACAACAGCTACAACCTATACCAATGTAAAAGTATACTCCTTTAATTTAATATATTTTATGTATTTAACTATAATATGACTTACAGATGAAAACTGTATTTGATGACAAAAAGGACTCCATTACTGTTTATTGTTAATAAAATGTTCAGAAAAGAGGGATAATTTCTAGTCTATTAGGAGGATTTTCTAAGTAACATTTTAGAATCTTCATGTTGAACATGCATTGCTGAATTCTCAGAACTTGGTTTAATAAGCCGTTTTTTTTTTTTGCTTTTCTGTTTTCCTTCGAACTGAATATGGCCATATCATAGGGCCAGAACTAGGATTTCTTCTAGTAGTAGGAGTAATTTTAATTCTGCCTTCCCTTCTTTCACCTCCTGCTCTTACCATTAAAAGTCAACAGCTTTATAACAAAATTTTAGACAATATATTGGAGAAAAGTTGATTGGGGTTTTCAGTCAAAGAAAGAAAAAAGTAAAAATAAATAAATTATATTTATTTTTATACCTCTGTGCCAATGATCCAGCCTAAGTTTCTGTCTGTCTCTCGGCACCTTTCGTGAGAACACCCCTAATGAAGGCCTGAAACTTAGACCATAACATCGCCACATATAATTTATTTATTTTTACTTTGTTCTTTCTTTGACTGAAAATCACAATTAACTTATCTTCAATACATCTAGGCCAGTCAACTATCAATCCAATAATTATATAACATATTCCTAAATAAATATCATTATCTCACAATATTAACCTTGTTTATTGACTGAATTAAGGTAAAATCAAGAAAAAATTATAAGAAATTGTTTTGTACATAACTTCAATCAAAATAAAGTTTTCTTTGACATTTGTCACCTCATAAATTTTGCCACTGTATTCGGCAGTTATGTCACTAGGAAAACATTTTTGAAAACTCTTTATTGCCTGACCATTTATATTATACTGGTATACAGCTAGGAATACACACCTTTAATTGGGGGAACAATATAAGTGTTGAGAGAGATCCTGACCAAATCAACTCTCCACACAACTGATGGTCAAGAAATAGTACTTCCTTACCAAATAATAAGTGTAAGACCCTTATAAAGATTTTTTATAATAAAAAATTATTATAATTTCAAAAATAAATAGTGAATAGAAAACCACTGACTTGCTCATCAAAAGGAAGAAAGGAATTAATTTTTTAGAAAACTGCTTATTATCAGAAGTATATTTAGGAGTCACTAGTTTTGCAGAAAACTTTAATTATAACCATATTTGAAACGATAGTTAAGCAACTTAAAGCCAACTTGTGAACATGAAATACAAATCTTTAATTTATTTCTATCTTATATTATTATAGTGAAATTATTTAACAATTTTTTAATGACAAATAACAAAAAAAATATTTTTTACTAGTCATTTCCTTCTAGAGGAATATTTGAATCATATTTTTAACAATAATTTATTTAATATCCAATAACAAACCAAATGATAAGTTTTCTGACCCTTAGAAGACATTGGTATTTTGAAGATATGAGTCAGAGAACAATCACCTATGATTTGCAAAATAAATGAGAACTAATTTTATTCTTGTGCAATAGCTAATAACAATAACAATAACAGGATGATAAAGGAGTTTCATTTATTTGATTTTTACTATAGTTCACGACTGAAAGAAATAGGTATCGCCATGAAAATAGGCAAAGGGGTCCGAAACTTCGCATGATGTTAATGGTTATTGTTAATAGAAATTAAACAAATTATTATTTTAAAAAAAGGTTTAAATATTCCCTTAGGAAGAAAATAGGTAGTAAAAATTGATAAGCCCTTTTGAAATTAATATTGATTATTTTATGAGAATTAAAAAATATTTTTTGGATATCATTCTTAAATATTTTTTTAATAAAGCTATATCATAAAACATTTTTTTAAATATCTGTAACCCAAAGAATATCGTTAATGACCCCACAGCCCAAGTTTTGTAAATATAAACTAATAAAAATAAAAAAACTTAAATTATAAGATAGGAAATTTATCTTTTAAGACGAGAATTGAAACATTAATTAGTTGTAAAAAAAAAATTGTACTACAACCCATGAAGGGTCTTGGGTTCGATAATATATAAGAAAGTACTGTTTCTTGGTCAACGGATTTGTTAGAAGATGATTTGACTGAGATCACGCTCAACCACCAGGTTTTCCCCTTTAATTAATTAATTAATAAAGAGTAACCATTTCATAGAGGCTAGGTGTGCATCAGGAGGGTCTCCCGACCTCTGGGTCTATCCACCGCCGATAAAATAGAATATATAATAATCTGCCATCAGCTAGAATTCGAACCCGGTACCTTGAGCTTTGGAAGTCAGTGCCCTACCCACTGCGCTATTCCCCTCAGAATTATTTGTAAATTTCAATTCAATTAAAATATATCGCAAACCTCACATAATTGTTTAGTCGAAACTAGATATTGCGAATCAGTGCTTCATCTTCCTAAAGCCATTGAAACATTGACTAACTTAAATTTGTTTATAAAATTAATAGCTCAGATGTGTCACTTCAATTTCCATATAATCAAAATTTTTAGGATATTATTATTAAATTTTTCGAAGATATTAGGAGTAAGGTTTTATGGAATTTCATTTGTTACTACCCAAGTAAATTTTTTATTGAATTATATTTAATATTAATAATGATGTAGAGTTGGTTGACCGTTGATATGATATGAGAAGGAATTAGTCGAGGGTGCGGTCAAAAATAAAAAAAAATTAAAATATATAAATAATTTTAATTAAAATTATTTAATTATTATTTAAAAAATTATTATTATTATTAAAATTATTTAATTATTTAATTTTAATTAAAATTATTTATATATTTTAATTTTTTTTTATTTTTGACCGCACCCTCGACTAATTCCTTCTCATATATTTAATATTATTTATATTAAATAATATTTAAAATTTTGAATTATTGTCTTTTTTAAAATACAATTTATACTCTTTGTTAATTATGGATTATTAGTTGACTATATTATTATTAGATGATTATTGGTAAGGGTGCGCAGTCACATGTAAACTAACCTTTGACAGCTCACCCCAACCAACTCCTCTGCCTAATACTTTTGTGTTTTTTAGGTATAACAGTTCAATTAAAATAATAATGTTACCATGTAATTTCTGTTGAAAATTCATTCGAACAGAACATAGAGGAGTAAAATAAAATTCATCTACATTAATTTGATCTTTTAGTTTGCAGTTGAGAGTGCATCACACAACTTTCACTTACCATCCTACTTTGTAGAAGTAGGTATTTCTATATGTAGATAAGTGAAAGTAATAACCCTAAATAGTAAAACATATTCATTTAAAACAATTAATTACCATGTTTTTCACCACTGTTCATCACCTCCTATGATTGTATATTTTAGATTTTTTCTTAAATCTTAAGTTTACCAACAGTATATCATACTTCAATAGTAATATTTTTATTTAAACACACATTTGTTTTCAACCAGGGAAAGTATTTCTCCTTTTTCTGCTTTAGAAAATCATATAATCATTTCGTAGTCTATAATTATCAATTTTTCATTAGTTCTAACAATGATTGATTTAATATTTAAAACAGAATTAAACTAAAATAAATCCATGTTTCAATAAGTTTGTTTGTCTTTCAGTTGAAGTCAGTTGTAAACCAACATCTTCTTTACCTGCTAAATATCTTCCTACATAATTTCCTGTGTATTCCAAGTCTTTTGTTTTAATCACCTACTTAATATATTTCCTCATGAATAACGTCTATAATAATAATAATACTTTATTAAACTGAAATATTAATATATGTAAAAACAAAATGAACCAAGTATTAAGGCAATGACCTTGGACTGTCAGTAATAGTTTGCCATTTAAATATTAAAGACAAAACAGTAATTATAAAACAAAATGCACAAATAAATAAAAAGATGCTGTAGAAAACTAATTAAAATAGCTAAATACAAGGTGAAGCTTATTACATTGCTTGTTTTCAAGATAATGATAGGTGCTCACGCTACTTTATTTAACTACAAAATTAAGTAAAACTTAAGTTTAGCTCTTGAATTGATAAATAAAAGAAATTATTAATAAAAATCATTGTTTATTTATTTAATGAAAATCTATAAACCCTATAATATAATGTGTTCAAAATGAACACAGATTAACAAAACAAATTGAAATCATTAAGAAACATTTCTGAATTTTTAGTCAGTTCTTCACTATGGTTAGCAAGTCCATGCATACCATCATACAATTTAATGATTTATAAAAATAAAATGATCAGTAATTTATGTTTTTAAAGACATTCTTAATATGTGAAATTAAATGACCATTTAAAAATCTTAGTTTGGTGCAAACATAATATAAAAAAATAAATTTATTATTCAAGCAATTAAAATATTTTATGAATGTAAAAATTCTGGAGCACACAAAATTAACTAGTTACTTTTTTGTAGACAGAAAGATGATTAAGGCATATTAAAAACTCTTTAAGATTGTTCAGGAGAACTCGTCACGTCTTGGCCACACTTATAAGTTCTCAGTCAAATCTACCAGAGCTTATTTATCCTTTAGTTAAAATTTCACCAGAGCTAAATTTATCCATTTTTATAACTAATTAAGATGTGAAGTGGTTAATTACATCAAACAAACAAAATTAAAGGTAAAATACTCTAAAATAGAGTAAGCCATTATGAAAATTTGGTTTTTGAGCTATACCAGACTATTTCAATGAAATTAATACCTACCTGATATTAGAGATCAGATAATTTTACAATGATATAATGAGAGTGATCAAAGTTGTAGAGATGTTCTGAGAAAATCGTAAAAATGAACCACTTTCAGAAAGTCAGTTGACAAAAATATTGTGGTAACATACCTGGCATATACTTATCTTAAATACAAAATTTCAGTTTACGAGATAGGATCTTAACATACATACACACAGACAATTTTGAAAGTCTTGGCTTAGCAGAACTCAAAATGAGTATTTTTGTAGAAAATTCACGAATCAAAATTGCAACAATAATTTGGTAGGTACTTTTACACACCTTATTTGGAAAAAGCTTTATGTAAAACAAGTAAATAGATGGAACATTCAGCATATTTTGATAAGGGAATTATTCAAATGTGAAAAGCTCCACACATGCAATGAAAATTCTACAGTAAAGGTCACTCCAGCATGCAGTAGTTGTAACGAGTGTTAAAAAAAAAAATTATATAGAAATTTACTCCCTTTAAACAAGCCGTTTTTGAAATAGTTAAAAATCCCCTAGAATGGCTTCTTTTAAAGAAAATTCTGGAATAATAGTATAAGTGTCTTTTGTAAAATCATCAAATTTTACTTATTTTGATTTAAATACTTCTATGACTAAGAGTTAGGGACCATAATCTTCAATCTCTAGCTGATGTGAATATAATCAAAAAAGTAATTTAATATATCAGTGATTTTTGGGAATGTTTCAGTTTTAATAAGTAAACAGATATAAATTTAACTCTCCAATTGAGAAAAAGCAGAATGTTTTATGTGTTACACAAATAAAAATTAAGAACATTTTAATGAGGAATACTAAAAAATCTGAAAATCAGCGAAAATATGAAATAAACTATTAATAATAACAGATGATTGCTAACTTTTCATACCCAATACACAATCAAATAAATAAGTATACTTCATCAATTGATTATTTGATATAACTGAAACTTGATAAAATAGGTTTGTTAGGAGTCAATTTAGATTACCAGTCTAAATACTCATGGCAATATCAAAAAATGTTGGTATTAAGAAACATGATCAACTTATCATACTACTATATTGAATAACACTAATCCATGCGAAGGAACTAAAAATGAAAAAAAAAAATCACTTAGTGTAAGTTTATTTTATTAAATTAAAAACATTGTATGTATAATTTTAACAAAATCAATATTATAAACATTAATCTAAAATAGAAAATCACATCCGACCATAGCAAGATATTCAATAAACAATGTCAACGTAATTAAGTAGTGTTATGGTATTATTACAACTAAACAGTCATAGTAAATTTAACATATAATAACTACATAAAGTCTGAGCAGGCCCAGAGAAAATAAGAGACTGTACGTCTGCGTACGCACCTGCGTGGACGAAGATACATTAAAACAAGCTCATTTAACAACACTAGCCTTGATTAAGGTAATTTGAAGTTGTAAGATACACACACATCCATCAACTAACATTCTATTAAACAATTAAGACTGTCACAACTAACACCTCAGTTCATATAACACTGAACTACCATGTTTATCGATCGATAGAATAAGACTTCAACAATTACTTTTATAAAACGTCATTGTTCCATAAATAAATATAACAGAAGAAATATAATCAATATACTTGAAATTTATTATCATATGCACATACCACTTTATAGTTATGTTTTAAATATTTAGAAAAAATTATAAGTTAAGAAAATATAATATAGGACCTAAAACTACAGTGTTGCCACTTTGAATGTTTTTATCAGAGAAAACAACATCTTTATTAAAATATTGTGTCGAAACTTCAATTTTATTATCATTAAAATAAATTCGATTAAAGCATGTCGATTCTGTCGTAAGTTCCAATGTACAATTGTAGCTTTGTGAAAGATGGCTTGAGAAATAGATCCTTTAAATGTTTTGCTAAAATTCTGGAAACATTTCAAGTAATATTTCATTCACGTCAGATTATTACTGTTAAAGCCCCTTACACGGTCAATATTATTGAAGCAATATAATGAAGATAATATATTGAATGGACCCTCATATGTGTTGATAGAATAGTGCCAAGACATATTGGACAAATTCCGAAACTTAGCACTGAAATCATCGATAATATAGTTTTGCCTAGTTTAAAGAAGGACCGGGTACCATCGATAAGCTCAACCCTATTCAGTTATGATCTAGCTTTATCTAAAAACGCACCTTGTTTGTGTGATCTTAAGCCTTTAGTTTCTTTATAAATATTAGGCTTTTTTTTTTTTAATTTGGTTATACTTTTGTTTCAAGAGCTACCCAGAAGGGAGTTTCATGGCGCAAGTTGCTCCATCAAAATTTTTAAGGGGGGCATATTTTGATGGGATTTTGAATTTTTGAGGGGGCTACATATCGAAGAGGTTATGAATTCTCGGATTGAAAAGTTTCAAACCAGGAGACAAAGGGAACCAACCATAGCAAGTGTAATTGTATATGATCTACGGTATTTTTATTTCTAATGTTTTTAAGAAGAGGAAAGCAAGTGTAATTGTATATGATCTACGGTACTTTTATTTTTAATGTTTTTAAAAATTGGAAAGCAATAAAATAGCTAAGAGAAGGGAGGAGGGAGGTTTATACGCCATTGACCTTGGAGGATGTGCGCATTTGCGTGTTCCCTTAATACTTTTACTAATAAAAAGCAACTGCTAACTCAAAATTGTATTTATTTTTTCAAAAAAGTCCTAAAACTGTTTACCATTGATAGAATGATTTTCTGATAAGTCGATATGCCTTCTTTGCACTTTTGTGTTTTGCAGTGCAAATTAACTTTTGATACCACTATACAATGTCATTCCACGTTTTCCAGTGGACTAAGATAACTTGTTCGCGGTATCGATGGGGAATTCGAAGATTGACAATATATTTACAGCAAAACCTATATTTATTTAGATTGTGATTTATAACTTCGGCAAGCTCCCTGATAGTACATTTCAGTTAAAATCGGAGCGTTAATTAGCTTTAATCACATCGCTTCTTTTCGACTCCCCCTCGCTACGGTAGGATAAACAAATCCCCAGCGGGTCTTTTTCAGTGAAGGCCTGGGCCTTACCAGACGGTTCCGTCACTTCCGTCTACTTTCGAACAAACTCGACCATTCTCGGGATTCTCTGTATGATCTAATCATGTGATCTTGTGCCACCGATAACAGTGGAGTTATATTTATTCATATGTAATAAATGACGAATGAATGCATTCGTACCCAAATTAGTTTATTAACCGAAAAAAATAATAAAAATAAATAATTAAAAGGTATGTACGCAGTTTTGAGTGTAAAATTAAAACGCTTAAATTACATAATATGCTGCCACCTTGCCACAAACGATGGAAATTATTCTGAATGGATTACACTCTTTACATATCTTTTACATATGTACATCCTTCATCGACCAACTAAGAGGGAACCCTGCATACCTTGTTTTGCCCGGGACACGTCTAGGGCCGTATATGTAACTGATATTAACATTATAAGATATAATATATCTTAATAATCCCTTAGACATGCAATGATATTAACGCTCTTTCAATAATATTAAAGTATTAAAAATTCAATGTCAAGGATGGAGAACACGATACCAATCCTCCTGTATACCAAAATCTTATTCAGGAATTGAGACGCTCGGATCGAACCCGTCAGCTGCTTCGATCCCTCCAAGATTATGTACTTCACATTTCCTTAGATTGAGTTTAAATTAGGTTCACACTTCTGATAGACTATATGTAAATTAAGAACAAGTTAAATTTTTCAATTTCAGTTTATTTAGTTCCTCCAACTTTTCTTATTTAAATTTTGTGGGAGAGAGCTGTCATAAGTTATCATATGTTGTTGAGTTTTGCCCGCAGGGATCTGTTGTGGGTCCCGCCTTGTGGAAGCAAGTCATTGACGAGTTGCTGGAGAAGCTAGAAGAGGAGCGGTTCCTTACCACGGCTATGTTGACGGTTTAGCCGCCGTGGTGGTCTCAAACAGCATAGCCTGTCTGAAAGCAGAAGCTGAACGATGTGCCAGTTTGGTAGGAAGATGGTGCGAGAGGAAGAAATTGAAGATGGCTGCAACAAAGACCTAGGCAATTCTCTCGAGGGGCACAACTGAAAGGGCACATCATATTATGTTGAGTTTAGAAAGAAGAAAGGGTATGTCTAAGTGAGGTTGTCATCTACCTTGGCATAAAAATGGGTCTAAAGTTCAGCGTGACTCCTACAGTGTCACAGTGGCCCTAAATGGACTCAGTCGTGTAGCGAAGCTCGTTAAACACCGGAAGAATATTGATCCGCTTTGCCCCAACTGCAACGTTCCGGAGACCACCGAACATGTGCTCGGGGATATAGACGCTGACAGAGAGCATGTCCCCCAGCTAATGAGCAGAGAGAATTACCCACATTATAGGGAATCCGTAAACGGGAGGAAAGATGCTGTAGGCCCTACACATTTTAATTTGGGAAGAAGAGAAGGAAGTTAAAACAAGCTGCAGCTGCTTCGAGAACCAGCTTTAGGTGGAAGAAGGAGGAAGAATGGAGAAAAGGAAAAGCGTAGGCTCGTGCACACAAAGAAGTCTAAGCCTCATAAATAATAATGTTAAACAAAATTTTAATTAAATAGACCTATACTGCCAGCAATGACATACGCATACCCCACTGCTGCTACAACCCGTATTGCCTGTAAGGCAAGGCATGGAAAAAAATAATTATTTTAACCTAACACCTATATGTTCCTCCTGTGTTATACCTAATATATTCTTTCTATGTTATATAATAAAAATAAAGTTATAATTGTGTTCGTATATTGTTGACTTATTTTACTAATCTCTATCTCGTTGTGACCAGCGGAGTTAACAACAGGGTCTGAGGAGTATAGAAGGAAAAACAATAAAAGACAGGATCAGAAATACAACAATTAGAAGTAATCGGGAAATTTAACCGGTCGCATATTTAATTGAAGAGAACCAGCTAGGATGGTTCAGTCACGTATAAAGAATGCTGGGAGAAAGCATTATACATTGATCATACATTTTAAAAACTATCTAAAATATATGAAATTTAGAAAATCACTCAGACACAAGGTTATTGTAACATTTATTGCATGCGTTGTTTCTCTTGGAAAACTCATTTCACAACTGAAGTGTCATTTATAGAACAAACATTTTTTTTTCCATCAAAAACCATGGCATGCGGGACTAATGATGGTCTGGATGCGGCCCGCGGGATTTAGTAGAGGTCATAATGTGGCCTGCGAACTAAAAAGTATGGAGGTCCCTGCTATAAACCATTCCATCTCCTTTTGACGATTTTATTGAGCACGGAAATGAGAGCAATAGAGCGGTATGAAGTGATCTGAGGCGCTTCGTTCCTAGGCTTTAATATCGGGAATATATTTCTCCAGTCAGGAGGGATACATAAGCATAGGCTTCCTTCTAAAGTTCATTATAAGCTGAGAGCAATCTCTGTTTCATCGAGGTCGGTAAAAGTTTGATCATTGAGTAATTTGTTTCATCCTTACCAGGAGCAGATCCAGATTTTCTTTTCAGTGCCGCTTCCAGTTCTGTTAGTTGGAAGGGTGAATCCAAAGGGTAGGTAGTCTGTACTTTTGAAACGCGAAGCAATAAATGCGTGGAGACAAAAATGTTGGACAATTGTTCGAGAAAGGCTATGGTGTATGTTCGATTTGTTAACATCATGTTTTTGTATTAAACCGTTTCTCATGTAAGGTTTTAATTTTGTTCCACATAGAGCCAATTTGTTTTGGGTTGATACTTTCGCTGTAGCTTCTTCAAGCATCGCTTTTTTAAAGCATCGTTTTAATAAGAGATTTAGTCCTATTTATTTTAGTTCTCATGATTTTGTAATTTTAAATTGACATATTTTTCAAACAGTTTTTTATTGATTTCTTTTTTCTCATACGACCTTTATTTCATATGTTTTCATTCCACCAGTACTTTGATTTTTTGGTGGTATTCCGAACACTTTCGAGTAATAACGGATTCTTCTACTTGGTTAAATTTTTTATTTATTTTATTATTATTGTTATTTTTTTTAACAGTCCGGTCATAAAAGTCTTACAACTTGTAGGTCTCCCCTAATTAAGGGGGTATGGTCTAACTTTCCGCGGGGACCAGCCGTAATGGGAAGTAGGGGCCGGGATTCGTTCCTATGATCATTACTTTAATAGTAAGCACTCTGCTATACCGGTTCCCACTTGGTTAATAATATTAGTAAATTCTGATATATCGTATTTAAAATTGGGGTTTTTCCATTTCAAGAAGTTCAAAATCCAGAAGTTCCGTCTCTGTAAATAATTTTAAATGTCTTTTAGAATTGAATTTATGTTTATTCTGAATTTTGCGATTGTTCACTTCAATTATTAAGTTAAATGATCACTTCCTAGAGTTTGTAGAATTACAGCTCAGGCAAAGTTATAGTCGAGATCAGCTGTAACGGATGTTAGATCTATAATGGTAGGTCTAGGTACAGAGTTCCATAATTTAGTGATTATTCCTGTTTCATTTAATAGGAATAACTGGCTATTTTGTAATGCTGTAATCAGATCATCTCCGTGGTAGTATCCTATTCCTGAGTACCAAAAAATGACGAGTGCTGTTATGAATCCTCTTTTAAGAGCACACTACAATGTGGAAACTTGACATGCAGATCAAAAAGATTTTGAGGTGTAGGCCATCAGTAGTGTGAAAAGTAAGAGTGGGAGAGAAAACGCCAAACGCTTGAATAGAAGATCGTCCACAAGCGGGTCGATTGGACAATCGTGTGATTTGAATCGCATCGACCATATCTATCAACTGCACACTGGTCGATCAGATGTGGCCAACGCAATTCAAATATGGGTGTTATTACTGAGAAAAGCGCCTTCTGGCTGGATTTTATATTAGTACGTTTGAGTTTTTCATAGAGGAACTTCCTATTTTTCCTTCTTCAAGCAGTAATGAGCAGTGCCAGCAGTGATGACGAGGACAGGATGATGTTTATGAGTTACCGGTGAATTAAATGAAGACAACGTAGATTATGGCAGCATCCGTACATAGAACGAAATTTACACCGCCGGTTATTTGTTAGTGCACGAGAACTAGAAAAGCGTTACGCAAAATTCCTAGCATTTTATAGAATATCCAAGCAATCATATACCCATCTAGTGAGAGATGTTATGAGACCACCCATAAATTAATTTTAAAGCGGTTGAAAAGGTAATCTTCGACCCCTCTAACCACGTCTCTTTCCTTATTGATACGTTTTTCTTACAAGTGTTACGAAAGCATCTCCATTTTTTCTTCCCGTCGAACTTCATTTCATGACCTTCATCACAATATTTCATCTTTGCAATTATCCCGGCGTCATGAAAATATATCATAGCCTCTTCTTCTGAAGACAGCAATTCCCACAATGTAATAACATCCATTTCAATAACGCACACGCAACAGCTTACGCTAGATAAAAAGGCAAGTTATGTCACGTAACATAAGATAAGAAGGTGGCGTAAGATAAGATAAGAACGGAGGTTTACCAGAGACCTGACCGTTCACAAGTACCTTATAACGTCACATCAATATAACCTGAGGAGTTGCGTTGGGCTAACTGACTGCTGTGAATTATAAATTTAAGGGTATTTCTTCACATCCCCGACAAATTTTATATTGAGAGCCTAGAAATAGACAACAAATAATTGCAAAATCAAGATTAAAATCACCACAACACAAAATGATGTACCTCCATGAGTCGATGCGATCGTCTCGAACTTCCGATCCACATGCTTCCATTCAGTTCGCATACAGTTTGCAAAGAGCCAATTGTAATTGGCGCGATTCTAGGCGGAAACTAGTCGACTTGTAGTGGCACTCCGTTCTGAAACATAGGAAGGGAAGTAGAGGGGAGAGAGTCAACCATGTTTATAATCGACCCGTGTACGGACGGCCGACCAGTTCTTGATTTCAAACGAAGGAACTGTTCTTCCAAACGGATAACTATTGTTTATCCGTTTGCCACTTGTCGAGTTGCTGTTTGTTCTGTTTTTCGTTTCTTTTTCCAAACGAAACAAAAGCTCTTTCTGCTTTGCAACGAACGAATCAGTACATCATGAAAATAACCCAACAGTTTTTTTATAAGACATGTGTCAACTGTTAAGTTTAGGGATGTAACTTTCATCTCCTATTATTATTGAAGGCTAGAAATAAACACTTACATTTTAGTTACTACGTTACTCAATTAAATTAAGTGTATTTGAAGACAAAATTAAACACTATCATGTTAAAATTAAAAAAAAATCAAAATTAAACGCAATTATGTTCTATAATCCTCGCGCGGACTCATTACCGCGTAGGGGAGTGTCCCACAGGTGGCAGATGTGGGGATGGTTGGTGGAAATTCCTCAGAAGTTCCTCCTAGCTTGGTCCGATGGACTCGCTGGCCAACAATGAGAGAGGCCCTCCATATTTGCTGGAGAGAGGGGACCTGCAGACTTGCTGGAGGGAGGGGACCTCCAGACTTGCTGGAAGGTGTGACGTAGGATAGGACGCCCTGCTCACATATCTATAGTTCACAAAGTACCAAACAGTCATGGATCCTCATAAGTAAAACTCTCATTATCCGGAAGCAAACTATTCCCCCGTTCGGGTTTCCGGGTGAGTACTGCGTTAGGCGATTCATGGCGCAAGTTGAAAACTAGAGATTTAAGTATAGCGATGTGTAACGTAAGGAGTTTGAACACAGCAGGTGGGTTAAAATCGGTCGGAAATGAGGTTAATGGGTACAATTTAGATATTTAGACATTGCAAGAGATTCGTTGGCCAGGGGAGGGATCTATTAAGGAAGGTAGGTACACTAAAGGAAATCATTGTTTAGGTGCCGGTTTTCTTATTAGGAATAGATTACTATCCGCTTAGAGAGGCATACAATTTTTAGCGGTAGGATTTCGGTGGCCATATTTCAGAGCGGTTGGTTTAAAATCGCGTTGATAAACATACACTGCCCGTCCGAAGACAGTGATGACGAAGCCAAATGCGAATTTTATGATAAACTGGAATAGGTTTAAGATAAACTACCGCGAAGCCACATAGAAATAATTTTAGGGGACGCTAACGCAAAGGAGGGAAGGGAAGAAGTTTATTTTAGGACGATAGGTAAAGAAAGTTTACACGATTATAGTAATGATAATGGAATTCGCCTAGTAAAATTGCTATATCGAAAAACCTAATAATTAAAAGTACTACGTTTAAACATAAGGATATTCACAAATATGCTTGACATCACTTGATTCACAAACACGAAATCACCTCTTGATATAACATAGGTGGCAAATTAGTATAATTAATGTAAGGTCTTATCGCGGGGCAAATGTGGGGCATGTCATCAATTAGTATTCGCAAGACGTCGACAAAAACAATATAAATAGGAGCAAAGAAAACCGTTTCGATTTCGGGAATTTTAATTTTGAAAAACTAAAAACTCCATCAATTAGTACTCAATTCGAGCTGGAAGTTACGAATAAGTTTGAAGCTTTAGAACTTTCTGAAAAGGCCTGCGATGATATAGACAAGTTATGGATAGGGATTAGTGATAATATTAAAGAAGTCGGTAACTTCTGTCTTGGTAAAAAGGAAAATAAAAATAACAAACCTTGGTTTGATAAAGATTGCTTAATCATGTGCAAAAAAAGAAAAACCGCTACAATAAAAGCTCTAAATAATCCTTAATAACTAGCGAAAACAATCTTGAATACTTCCGAGCCTTAAAGAATGAAACTACTGAATTGTTCAAAAATAAAAAAGGAAGTATCTTAAAAATAAAATAATAAATATAGAAGATAATAGAATCAAAAACAATGTAAGAGACATGTAAACAGCTATAAATAAATCACATAAATTTTTAGGACTCATAACGACTGGGATTAGGGATGAAAATAACAATATGTAAGCAGGGGATCCTAACAAAATAGTTAATCTGGTTAGGAAGTGGTTGAGGCAAACACTCAATAAAGTTAGAATCGGTTATTATTTACCCGAGAAATTTGAGGTTCCTTCGGGCTGAAAACAAGGAGATTCTCTTTCACCTGCCCTGTTTATTTTGGCATCAGAACATGCCATTAGAGAGGTAATAATAACGAAAAGGTTTGAACCTGGGTGGAACAATATGAGTGTTTGGGTATGCTGATGATTTCGTACTGTTAAGCGAAGACATGGAAACAATAAAACTAAATACTACAACGTTTATGAAAGCAGGTAAAGAACTAGGACTCGAGATAAATACAGATAAGACAAAATATAAGGTAACTGCAAAAACAGCGAAAATGTTGCTGATGATTGGGTTAAGGACGATTTGGCGGGGTTGGGTTTAGACAGAGCCCGGTGGATGGAAGAATGTGGACATCGATTGGTGGTATCAGCATCGAACCTTCGGGTTAGCTAAGCCTTATCATTATTATGTTCTATAAAAATTTAAAGAGGCCTACAGTTGAAAAAACGTTTAAACTACAGGTTATGATGAATGACCAAGCACCATCATTCATACCTGGAACAATACATGATAAAGGATTATGGCAAAAAGTTCATAACAAATTTTTTTGATAGAGTGGAAGTTCCTAAGCTCATGGATTGCATTGGATCAATCTTTAGGCTGGACAAAAAGATGTCTCAATCAGCTCATCCAGTGTATTTAAAAAAATATATATATTAATTAAATATAAAACGTTCTATATTTTAAAAAGTATTTTTATTTTAAATTACTAAAAAAATAATTTTTAAAATTAAACATTTATTTAATGTTAAAATAAATTCAACGTTTATCAATTTGGAGCTCGAAAAAGGAACAAGGCTCCTGGTATTGATGACATACATTCAGAAATCCTAAAAAATGGAGGGGAAGATTTAAAAAGATATATATTCCAATTGGTGTGGGATGTTTGGTTTGAAGAGAGAATGCCTGAAGAGTGGAAAATGGCAGAGATATGTCCCATTCATAAAAAAGATGACAAACTATCTTGTGATAATTATCGAGGGATAGCACTACTGAATACAACCTACAAATTATTTTCTGTATTAGTGAACTGACGGCTGATAAAGTTTTCTGAACAGATAATGGGTGACTATCAGTGTGGTTTTAGGCCTGGATGATCAACCATCGATCAGATATTTTCATTAAGACAGGTTCTTGAAAGGGGATATGAAATTCACGTTGACCTCCATAATTTGTTTATCGATTTTAAGCAGGCATACGACAGTATTGTTAGAGAAGAATTACTAAAGATAATGCTCGAATTGGGAATTCCCAGGAAGCTCACTAGGCTAGCAAAAATTACAATGCACGATAGCAGAATGAAGATGAACATACAGGGAATGCTATCAGAAGATTTTGTAGTAAATAGTGGCCTGAGGCAGGGAGACCCACTATCACCTGTCTTTTTCAATTTAGCCTTGGAAAAAGCTATTAGGGCGATACGAACCAGGTAACAAGTACCTTTATGCCATACAAAGAACACTAAAGTTTAAAGCTCTTTCCGAAAAAGCAAAACTCATGATTTATAAAACCATACTGAGATCTATAGTTACATATGGCAGTGAATCATGGGTATTGACCAGTGAAAGTGAAAGGAAGCTCAATGTCTGAGAAAGAAAATTATTCCGGAGGATATATGGGCCAATAAGAGAAAGTGGCACGTGGCGTTTAAGAAACAATTACGAGCTCCATGCAATGTATGGCAAACCAGACCTGGTATCATTTGTGAAAAAAACCCACCTGAGGTGGCTCGGACATGAGGAAAGGATGCCAGAAAATAGAA
Source organism: Nezara viridula (assembly GCA_928085145.1). Classification (NCBI taxonomy): domain Eukaryota; kingdom Metazoa; phylum Arthropoda; class Insecta; order Hemiptera; family Pentatomidae; genus Nezara; species Nezara viridula. Next base: position 130,917,460 of record OV725078.1, read on the forward strand.
TTCCAAGACGCCTGCTATATGGAAAAATTGGAGGGAAGCGATACAGAGGAAGGCCAAGAATGCGATGGTCTAATAACGTTGAAGAGGACCTCAAGTTGTTCGGAGTAAGAAGATGGAGGATGCGAGCGAGAGACAGGAATGACTGGCTTGAAGTCCTTGAGGAGGGCCAGGTCCTTGTAGGACCGTAGCGCCCAGCAGTAAATAAGTATGGTAGGTTGTCTATTGCTGGGGCCTTTCGATAGCTATTTCTATATCCAGTATATCTGGTTTTTCAACCTCTTCTGGGTCAAGGTTCTCAGTGTATTCTATGTCTTAAGAACTACCACTATCTCTACTAAAACTGACTTCATTGTACAGTACTTGTAATTTTAAAAAATAAATCTCCAAACCACAATAAGAAACCTTGAAGGAAGTTAGTCGACTGTTCTACATATCACCCACAATAAGAAACCATAATTAATTTAATTTTAAGAAGTAAAAAAATAAATAAATCTTTTCAATAAAATCAAGGTAACATTTGAATTTATAATGTTCAAATTGATTTTTTCATTTTAAATATTGTGATCCAACCCTTGTTATATCTTTATTCTAAGTATTTATATAAGGAATGGGCAATTAATTATAAACATAATTTGATTGTATTTATTAAAATTCATTCTACACTTAATTTAAAATATAACAACTACATACATATATATCTCTATTTGTGATATATATATGTATAAACAAAAATAATTTAAAAATAGCTATGCCTATTATCACAAATTCTCAAAAAAGATATGTAAATGTATTACATACATAATAAAATTTAACATCCATTTATAAAAAATTAAAAAAATAAAATAAAAGTTATTTTCAAGGCAATGGATATTTACAAATTTACAATAGATTTTAATATGGCACAATTTTGATTCCAAAATATACAAAACTTTAGTTACTAAACTCTTCTGATGACTGTTCTTCCGGCAAAGAAGCTTGGGTATCCAGCTTCTGTATTTCTGCAATAAATAGAGAAACATATTAATGCTTTGATAAACTTTTTGAAAATTTTACTATGCAAAACATAAAAGTAAAATATTGGTGTATTTATACAGTAGTCCTGCTGATCTGGACATCCAGTTAATCTGTGAAGGCTTAAGGAAAAACTAATTTAAATTTAGTAAACAAATAATTTAATTTAGCAAACAGTATATAGGTGTAATACCATGTGTTATAACCCATACATAACATATTTAATTATATAAAGGTTAACAATTGTTACGGATTCTTATGAGTATTATTGTGTATTATGTATTATGCAAAATTAAAATTAATAAAGCATTGCATTAATTCTAAAGGTTTTTACTACAATAGAAAAATAACTTAAGAGAGGGTTTGACTTTAGCCAAGTTGACACAATGATATTATCAGGTCAAATGAAACAAGAAACTGTTTCATCTATTTTTAAAATACAATAATTATATGAAACAATAACGTTTGTCTGATTAAAACAAAAAAATTTATTTTTTGGAATACAGTTAAAAGAAAAACCCTTTGTATGACCCCATTAAAGGCTTGAGTAAACCTGAAGTTATTGAACTCAGAATCTTGAACTGAATCTATTTACCTTGTAAAGTAAGCTCTATTTTAATTTTTGAATTTGCACAAAACTAAGTTACTGAAAATTAACGTTAATTCTTTATGATTTAAATTATATAAATTTAAGCTTACGAAAGATTAATGAAACACTTAATTTCCAATAAAAGTCATTAAATAAATGTTATGGAAAGAGTTTAATTAAACCATTATAATTGGGGCTTTAAGGATTCACAATTTAAACCAGGGGTCTCCAAATTTTTTGGCCCACGCACCACATTGAGACCTCCACTCCAGTCTTGTGGACAGCGTTGAGACCTCTATCTAAGTCCCATGGGCCATGGCTTGAGATTATAAAAAAAAATCTTGTTCTATAAGTGACACTTCAGTTGTGAAATGAGCTATCAAACAGAAAAAAATCCATGCAATAAATGTTTAGTAAGCTTTAGTGCAAGTAATTTGCTAAATTTATATATATTTTTTTAATTTTACTATGCAATCAAAGAAAATTTTGTGGACTGGATTGGAAGTGCTTGCGGGCAGCCTGATCTGACCCACAGGTCACAATAATTTGGAGACTCTTGGCTTAAACTACAAATTTTTTATCAAAATGAATAGACTTTCAATTTCCTTATAAACCAAACTCTATTAAAGAGAAATTAAAAATTCACTTACTGTGCTGACATGACTTTCCTGACCATCCTTGATCACAAAGACATGTATTATTATAAAAACATACTCCATGTTTACAAGGCCTTGAGCAAGGGCTTTTAGCAGGAGATCTTCTACCTATTTCACAATGATCTCCTCTAAATCCATTAGGACAGCGGCATTTATTTATTCCTTTGCAGCGACCACCATTCAAACAAGGAATAATACACTTTGCTAGGAAAAAAAAAAAAAAAATATATATATACACACATATGCCAACTGAAAAAATGATAAGGTAGAAAATCTTTTTCAACTTTGTAAGCCAGAACAGATTATGTATATAGGTTAGAATAATCGCATAAATATTTAATGTTATGAAACCCAATTTTTACAGATTATCACGTTTAGTGAGTTTTCCATAAAATTTCTATATTAAATACTACAAAAAACGAGTGAATGCAGATAAATACAAAAATAACATTAATTTTGTAGAAGTGAGGCTCAGATTTATATGTAACAAAAAACATTGAAACATTCCTTATAATATGACTGAAAAATAAACTTAATAAAACTCAGGCCATTGTCTATCATTGGTTCCAAGTTCTTTCTTAGAACCCATACTTTCCCCAAATTTTCCATACTTTACTTAAATAACCATCCCATCACCTTCTAATCGTCTGTTTAAAATTTAGGCTTTTTCATATATCAAACTCTCTCCTGGAATCACCATATTTCTCACATCTCCCAACAGGCAATTTCTACTCTCAAACTATTCCATCGCTTCTGCCATCTCCTTCCCCAAAATACATGTAGACTCCTAGTTTCCTCTCTCATCTTCCTCCACTTTGAATACAGTTGTGTGGTGTACGATGGACTCTTGGTGGAGCTCTGTGATAGACTGAAAAGACTAATGAATAACTTCGTAAGATTTGTAATTGGGACACCGAGACGCTCCTGTGTCTTCCACCACTAAACTGAATTAGGAGTGGCTCTTTCCCTTCTTCAGAAGACAATTTTTTTCAAGGCACATTCCTTTATCAAATTATCAACATTCATCGTCCTTGTTATGCCTACAATCCCTTATTGCAAGATCTCCACCTTCTGACCTTTACATCCCTTCGGTCAGAACATTCCAAAACTCCTTTGTTGCTCGCTTCGCCAATTTCTGGAATTCCCTCCCTATCAAAATTTGTCATGTATCCACATTAAAAAACTATTCCGATTCCTGTATAGTCAGATATCTAATAACTATTGACATTATATATCTAATTCATGCCGTTTATCATCATAATATTACATGAATTGCCTACTCTCCATGCCAATCAATACATCTATTTTTTTTTTACTATTACTAATATTTTTTCTTATATATTAGATTCTTACATGTATTTACTGTAATAGATGATCATGCTCTTCTAATGATGTTTTACATATTATCCGGCATTTACATAATTAGGTATTTTATATCAACAGGTGGAGCTTGCTTTTTACTTAGCAGAAACTTCGAGCTTAGTTGTGAGAAGAATTTAATTTATTTTATTATTTTTTCTTTCTTGCATAGTTTTGAGTGTTATTTCATAGTTTAAGTGTCTTGTACAGTTTTACTGTTTTGTATGTAGCTTCTCACTTATGTTTTCTTTACTTTTTAAAATTTTATTTATTGTTTCAAAGCTTTAGGCCAGAAGCAGTCTTTTCATTGTGTAAAATTTTGTTATTCTCAAGGGACTTTTTCCCAGAGCAAAGTTGTTTTTTATTATCTAAGTTTACATATTTTCACAACGCAATATACACAATATAGTTTACTCCTCATAGTAGAAACGTTCTATCACCTGTGGTGTTGAGCAACATGGACCAATCCTTTAGTTTTAAAGAAAAATAACACTGGTTTTAACAGAGCAGGACTCTAATTGTATCTCAAGAAAAGGTTTCCTTCCAGTTGTGTTCCACACTCTTAGGCATTTTCCTTGAGATATTTTTGCAATGAGTTTCCGTTAAAAAAACAAAATGGTTCTCAGATATTTGAAGCTTACATTCATTATTGGACAGTTTATAACTGACTACTTATACTTTATTTATGAACCAAATTTTAATATTTATGTTATGTTATGAATAGCTTTGTATGATTTGTAATTAGGATCCCGAGACACTCCCGTGTCTCCCACCACTACACTGAGTTAGGGTGACACATCCCCTCCTTAAGAAGACAATATTTCCTAGGCACATTCCTTTAATCAATCATTAACGATCATCGTCCTTCTTATGCCTACAACCTTCTCCAATTTAAGTCCTCAATCCATTCCTTCAGCACAAGATCTCGACCTTCTGACCTATATATCCCTTCTCATAGATCTGCCTCATTCCAAAACTTCTTTATAGCCCGCTCTGTCAACTTTTGGAATTTCCTCCCGATCAAAATTCGGCATGCCCCCTCCGTATCCACATTAAAAAACCTCCTATTCCAATTCCTGTTCCAAAAACAGTTAGATACCAGCTAACTATTAACACTATATATATATGTATTGCGTAGCAATCATATACAATAATACTTTGTAAGAGATATTACATGAATTTCCTACTTTTGACGTAGGAATTTCAATACCGTTTTTTATTTTTTAATATATTTTTTTTTATTCAATTATAACTAACTTTATATATATATATATATATATATATATATATATATATATATATATATATACACAAGTAAAGTTTTTTTTATGAAATGAACTTATTCTATCTCTTTTTCATTCTTCATTTCTCAAAGTGTATGTTTATGTTGCTCAACCATTATATATAGTTCTGTTCATAGTTTTAAGTGATTTGTTCATAGTTTTAAGTGTTTTCTTCATAGTTTTAAATGTATTGTACACGGTTTTATCCATATTGTAAATAGCTTGTTCACCTAAGGTTTTCTTTACTTTTAAGTTTATTTTATCAATTTTATTTACTGTCACAAACTTTTAGGCCAGTAGTATTCTATTATTTTTGTACAATTTTGTTATTCTAAAGGGACTTAGTTCCAGAATAAAGTTTCTTTTCTATCTATCTATCTAATATTTGAAGTATTGCAGATAAAAGCTAAAAACATGATTAAAATCAAGTCAAATTCAAATGTTGATTGACATAAAATTTAATTAAAAAATAAACTCAATTATTTGAAACATGCATAATATATACTTTTCAAACCAAAATATGCATGATAATCAAATTTTGGTAAAATATGTAAAACCAAAAGATTTAGAACATCTTATTCCATAAAGTGATTGACTCATATTTTTGAAAATAATAAGAAAAAAAGTGCATACGCATACAAATCTTGGTTTTAAATTTTTTAATTATGCTGTTTAATTAATAGTAGGATGAATTACCCACCCTTTTAAGCAAAATATATGTCTATAAACGTCTTTAAATGAGATTTATGAAATTATTCTGATATCCAGTAGAGCAGGTAACTGTAACAGGAAAAATAACAATCACAAAAACAGAAATAATAACTAAGTGCCTAAACAAGGAATAGGCAAACTGGTTGGCTAGTAGATGTGGCAATGCCAGTCTCTCAGTTACCTTGAACCAGATGCCTTCCCTAATCTCAGTGATTATAATAATTAATGCAACTAGTGGGAAAACATACAAATCTTTAAAAAAAGATTTCCTGTTATAAATAAAACGTGAAAAATTCTCATTCAGATGATTTAAAACTAAAAACTATAACGGTAAAATTTATGCTTTAAAAATAACAAAAATAAAAGTAAAAAAAACAAAAAAAAAAAAAACACTACTTACAAAATTCACATCTTAATCCATAATAGCCTTTCGAACATTCACATGTATCTTTTTGAATACATTTCCCACCATTTTCGCACTTCTCAGAACAAATGCCTAGTAACAAAGAAGCAAAATATAAATTGTAAAACAATTATATGTAGGAATTGTATAACAACACAATCTCATTAATGTAATGGATATTTCTTGATAGTATACCTCCTTCACAATGGCGCCCTTGAAATCCTGGAGGGCATGTACAGGTCCCTGGAGCAGTACAAGTGCCATTATTAACACACTGGGGATAACATAGTGCTGTTTTACAATACTGTCCCATATAGCCTTCCTGGCACTGACACATTTTATCACGATTGCACCACCCACCATTAGCACATTTTTTGTCACACTCTGGATCAGGACCTGCTGTAAGAAGAATAAAAATTATACTAATAAAATATAATCAAATAAATAAGATGAAAATACAACTTATTTATTGTGTACGGGGTAGTATAACAGAAGAAAAATAAAACTGGTTTTATCAGAGCAGGATTCTATTGGGTTGTCCGGAAAATAATGTAGGATTTTACGTTTTCTTTAAAATAACCCTCTATATAACAAACTGTTTAGGTTTACTAGATAATTCATTTGTATTAATGTCAACACTTACCAATTCTCTTCCAAACGATAATGTTTGTTTACCTCTGTAGCATTTAGCTGCTTAGAAATAATTCAGTCTTTACTAAGATGTCAACGCATAATTTTCATAAAATTTTGTTTTACAAGTTTAAACTCGGCCAGAAAGGGGTCCAGACGGCCAGAAACATCAATTAAGTCTGGGATGAGAGCAGTAATAATGAATGCACTGTTCAAGGGCGGTTAAAAAAATTTTGGGAGTGAGACTTCAGCCTTAAAGACAAAGAAGTTCATGGAAGGACTTCCTCTATTGATGACGATGTTCTGCAGGTTTTGGTGGAGGAAAACCCCAGAACAACTGTTCAAGAACTTGCAGAGAAACTTAACCTTAGCAAATCGACTGTTGATGACCACATCAAGAAGATTGGAAAGGTTTTTTTGACCGCAAAAAAAATCAGCATTATGAAGTTTGTACTACACTTCTTTGCTGAAACAAAAATGAACCATTTCTGTCCAGAATTGTAACTTGTGATGGAAAGAGAATACTTTACGATAACAGTAGACGTTTTGGACAGTGGCTCAACAAAGGAGAAGCAGCAGAACATTTTCCAAAGCCCCCAACTTATCAAAAAAAGATGATGGTTATTGTTTGGTGGGATTCATATGGTTTGATACACTACAGCTTCTTAAATCCTGAAGAAACCATCAATGCCGAATCGTATTGTAACCAAATTAATGCAATCCATTGGAAATTGGCAATAATGAAGTCATCTTTGGTCAATCGGAAGGGGCCCATTTCGTTGCATGACAACGCCCGGCAATATGTCTCACATGTGACGTCCAAGAACTGTTGGAGCTTGGATATGAAACTGCCATATCTGCCTGCCCTACTTTCCAGACCTCTCGCCTACGGATTATTATTTTCTTAGACACCTGGACCATTACTTATGTGACGAAAAATTTAACGGACACAGGAAATTAGAAAATGTGTCTTTATCAATTCTAAAGATGGGAAATTCTATTCTGAGAGAATGGAAAAGTTGCCGACACGTTGGCAGAAATGTATTGATAGTAGTGAAGACTATTTTGATTAAATAAAACAGTTGTAAATCTTTCTTTTTGAAACAAAATTCTGTATTCTTTTTCGGACAACCCAATAATTATATATCCATAAGAGTCCAACTACAGAAAATATTTTAAAATCTTACTTTTAAATTTTTATTTAGTCATGTAAATTACTGATTTTCATTACAATGAATAAAACTTGAAGCCACTTCAATTGATACAGACTTTTTGAACCTTTTTATAAAATTAAATTTTTTTATTTATATGATATTTACAACTGTATAAAAAAAATACATCTAGTAAATTCACACAATGGCAATTCAAACAAATTTGGATATAATGACATGAAACACATGTTGAGGAACTACTCATTGGTAGCACTCTAATAATATGTCTATATTAGGAGATCACGTGGCCATCTTCTTTTCAGAAGTCTCGGAGGGTTATCAGGAATTGAATAGGAAGCAAGGTTAGAAACAAGAGGGTTGGGATGGTTATGAAGTTTATTATGGAAGGATAGATATCAGGATTGGGCCAAATCCTGATACATAAGGAACATTAAGGTCATTGTGGATGATTGCATTTGTAAAAAGTAAGAAGCATTGAGGATTTTACGAAGGATTTTGGATTGTAGGGATTGGATACGAGAGGAATTTGATGGCTTAGTAGAGCCCCAAAGCTCGATCCCGTAAGTCGAAATAGGCCTTATTATAGTAATATATATGAGTCTTTTGTAAATAGTTGGCAGTTTAGAGCGTTTGTCTAGTAAGTTTTGAAGTAGTTGGAAACGTCGAGTTGTTTCTTGTCGTTTCAGTCTGGTATGAGGACTCCAAGTTAAAATTTAAAAATTAAAATTTAGATGAAGAGAAGAATAGTTGGGGTGGTCAGTCAAAAAGGAAGGCAAAAATAAATGATAATATTTATTTTTTACATATGCCGACGTTTCGACCTGAAGTTCAGGCCTTCATCAGGGCTAAGAAGATAACCAGATAACAAGGTCTGAGAAACATAAGTAGTGATGGTAAAAAAAAATAATAATAATAATAAAAAAAAAATTAGAAAAATAAAATAAATAAATATAAAGTAAAATGAAATTGTTAGAATAATGACTAAGAACTAAGAGATAAATAATAATAACCGTTACAAAGTGTGGAATGATGAAGTAGGCATAATCAAAAAGGGTGAAATAAGTGTTACAATGGGAATCTTAGAATAAAATGTAAAACATAAAAAAGAAATATGAAGTTATATAAGAAATGAAAATAAATAGTAAAATTAAAACATTGAGAATGGAGTAGTTAAATAGAAAATTGAGATATTGTAAAGTCTATCAAGATGTACATACAATGTATAATATAATAAAGAGTTAAAAGCAGAGAAAAGGAAATTTTATAATTATTAATAATTAATAATAAATTTTATTATTATTATTTTTTTTACCATCATTACTTATGTTTCTCATACCTTGTTATCTGGTTATTTTCTTAGCCCTGATGAAGGCCTGAACTTCAGGTCGAAACGTCGGCATATGTAAAAAATAAATATTATCATTTATTTTTGCCTTCCTTTTTGACTGACCACCCCAACTATTCTTCTCTTCATTATCCACGATAGTCAACCAATTACCAATTATAAAATTTAGATGAGTTGTTTACTGGTACATAGTTAGGAAGTTTTACCAAAGCACTATTATTTTGTTAAATTACATAACAGGTATTAGATTAATTCCATGTTTGGAAACAATTATACATAATTAGATATTTTGCAAAATTATTGTTATTCTATATTTTAAGTGCTTGAATTTTATATATTAGAACAAAAATATTACTCTCATATAACTTTCGGAACTCTATTTAATCACTCTTGCTAATATTTTACATATTATATTAAATAAAACAGGTCACTGTAATAATTGCTGTAAGAATTCTGTACTAAATAAATTACTAATGAAATAAAACAAAATATACAACATTAAATGAATTCATATAAAAGTTTACTCATTTGTTCACAATTTGGCACTCTACTTTTCCAAATTCAGAACAATGACCACTACTGATTAACCTTTATATTATTTCTATATTTACTTTGTTATTAAATAGAGAAGGTGCTATAAGGAAAAAACGCTAGGGCAACATGATTTAATTTAAAAAAAATTAAAGTCATTTAATTAAAATATAAAAAAAAAGGAAATGAAAAAAATACCTTGTCATTGAGTAGAACTGAATAAGCATGTTTTCATGTTGAAATTCTGTGATTAGATAATAGATATTTTAGTGCATTATATTTTTGCATTCAAAACAACTAATTTTATCGTTTACATCACAATGTAAACCTGTAAGTAAACCTTTGAAATGAACTGAAGAAAACATAGTCATCAGTCTTCCTGCAGCTTAGGGATAGAAGTGGAGGGGTGTAAAAGAGATATAAAAGTGCTCAAACCAGCCACTAAGATGCTATAATGTCAAATCCACCCATTCCACGATCACATTCATGAATCAGAAAAGACTGAATAATATCCAGTGGTTTGTTTTTGTTTTAATAATATATTTTTTGCAGCCTGAATCAGTTTGTAAGTTGCTAGAAGTAACTGTGGACAAGGACATTCTTGTTTAATAGACACTATGAACACTACTGAATCACCTTAAATGGCTCCCTTGGCACTCTTTATTCCTTCTAGGGCCATCATAAGACATTTTTTTGGTACTATTATGAAGAATAGCACCTGTTGCCTTTAATTGAATTATGCAAATCATCCATATTTTGAATCTGAACTTAATCAGTTTCCCATAAACAAACATTTTTAAAGAATGATCTCCATATGTGTCATAACTATTGCCAGCCAAGATAAAACAGAACCACACATTCATCAATAATCCCCACTTTAAAAGCAATTAAAATCATAAAGTAGGTTTACAGTAAGGGGCAAGAGGAACAAGTCAAAACTTGCATATCTAGCCACAGTCTAGTCATACCAGGCCATTGCTCCCAATTGGAAATTGTTGTATCTCTTAGCCGTTGTACACAGTATTTATACCAACTAATTGTTTTAATTTATTTTTAACATTTATTATACAAGAAACAAAATTACTGAAGTGATCAAATAGAAACAAAAATTTATTTGGTTATAAAATAAATAAAAATAAAAAAGTAAAAAGGCATTTTTCACTTATTTCTAACAATCATAAGTAATGAAATTTGAAAAGAAAAATGATCAGTTTTTGCATTCTTCAAAAGTTCTGACTATTAAATCCTGTAAAAATATTAAACAAGTGTGTAAGATAAATGTTTATAAAAAAATTTCCAAACATCTGTTCCCATTTGGAAACAATGGTCTGTAAATGGTTAAAACAGGTTTTTGGTTCAATATATATATATATCAAATGCTGTAAAAAAAAAGTACCTCTTTGAGCACATTCTTTCCGAAGACTAAGCCTGAGTGGAGTACCTGGAAGAGGTTTTCCTTTCCTGCTTTCAATTACTAGCCCCAAATCAAAGGAAGCAACACCAGAACTGTTCCCAGAACAAGGCAATAGCAAACTAAACACTAAAAAAGAAAAAATATAGCTCAATAATTTATAAATCAATAGAATATATTTTAAAAAAAACAAAAAATATATATACAGTTGTGGTCATAGAAATCACATCACCCAGTAATAATTTTATTTTATTCACCAAATTGCTATCTACAAGATATCTGGATATTTCTTTGCTAGTTTTGGAGCGATAAAACCAATCTCATCATTAAGCGGTCAAATTTTTTATTTGTTTTGTTTTTACCTACCAGTTCCTTTCTTTTGCTCCATAGTGCTCTTCTTTTTTTTCATAACTATGACTCATATTGATTGACGGTACCCTACCCTCATTGCTATGAAAATGAATCGTGGGAAAATACTTTCATTTCGAAATTTCTTGACCAGGTTAGTTTTTTGAAACTGGACATAATTACAGATTTTATCCTGGCATTAGTTAAAACTGAACTGAGAAATGAAGAAAAACACAAGTTTTCTTGTAACCTAATTATGTAAAGAAAAACAAAAACATCCAATGGAATCAACGTTATCAACATAAGAATAAAAAGAAATAGCTGATGTAATTTCTATGACTGTGACTGTATATATTTTAAACAAAGTAAAGTGAAGGTTCATTCGATAACAGGTTCATACCTTGATTAATTACTTCAACTGTATAATAAATTATAAAGATTTTTCTTATGACCAATAATAAGTTACCACCAAATATATTAGCAGTTGATCAATCAACTGTCATCACAAAAACTAATCATCAACTCCATACTAAGAGAAAACATGCCAACTTAAATGAATGTGAAGTTCTTAAAGGAATAAAAATGATTTTGATCCAGTTCATTATAAGAAAATATGTGTTCTTGGCAGTGAAAAATAGACAGTAACTTCAACTATCAGTGAACTTTTGAGGTCTTCTTCCGTAAGGTAGAATTTCTTAATGCACCCCACATTTACTTTTTTTTAATTATTCAAAACTTATAAATTTACAGAGTATGAATAGAAACTTAGAATCTTTGATTGTGCATAACTACAGCAAAATTCTAATTAATATGGTTAATATTAAATCAAAATGAAAGAGGAAAGAGGGACACATCTATTGAATCTTCCCCAATTTTTTAACAAAAAAAGACTGATTAAAAGTAAAAATAAAACAGTAAAAGTTGGAGGAAAAAATAAAAAAATTAATAATTAATGGGGAAAGCCTTGCTTAAATGACTAAAATAACTATGTTAATTCTAATATCTTAAATTTTCAAAAGCCAAATATCATCATCTAGGTATATGAATAATTTTGCATTGCCAGAAAGAACGTTCTAATTCTTATGATGTATAAGAAACATAATTTAAAGATGTCTACTGGAGTCAAATCTTCATAAATAGTAAGTTTACCTCAACTTCAAAATTGATGCTAAACGATATTCACATTCTTCCACTCAGAGCTTTTCTATAGTTATTCATTCATTTTGTCCTTATATTTTAGTTTTGTCTTACTTTTTAAATACATATTTAAAAATTAAATGTTGTGTCAACAAATGATAAGTCCTGAACCTTGTTTTGTAATTGTAACTCCTAAAAATGTGGTGCGCACAACACACAATTTTCACTTACCACTCAACTTTGAATAGAAATTATTTTCTGGCCATGTTGGGCTATTAAAAAAATTTTGAAGCTAAAATCATACAGTTAACAAATCATAAATACCATCAAAATAACAAAAGTTCTATTTATTATATTACCGGTTGATTATGGGTTGTAAGACTATTAGTTAATAAACTGTTATTTTCCATTTCAAAGTTGGAATTAAGAGATTTTCATTGCCTGTCATAGTCAGGTCACAAGTTGTCACACTAATTGGAAGTGGATACTGTTGGAATATTCAAAGGGAAAATTCATCAAATTATTCACTAATTTAATTTTCTTAAAGGTTACATGATGATTTTTTGGAATAAACAGACGATAGATAAGTAATTATTTAAATATAATATCAGATCTAGAGTTATTCGAGAACCCTAACAAAATACAGTAAATATATTTAAGTTTATAAACATATCCATGAAGTATTTTTATATTTCACTTCTTCTTTCACGTAAGTACAATGAAATAGTGTCTTTAACAGTGTCATTGCCTCCTTAAATCCATGGATTTTAAATACTTTTTCAAACTAAAAAAAAAAATGTTAAAAGTTTACATTTAGTAAGAAAATTTGATTTAATTTCCTTGAAAACACGTGATTTACGTTAAATAATGTTAATTTTTAGAAATTATTATTTATATTTTTTTCGCCACTCTCTGTTACCTTCTGCAATTTTCTATTTTAGATATTTTTTTTCTTTTCAATTCTCCGCTTTCCAACGATGTATTATACGTATACCTCCTGACTATTATTTCCGGCCTAGATATGTATTTTTCTTTTTTCTCCTCTATTCAATTATCAAATTCTTTCAAAAGTTATATATAACATTTTTTCATAACTCCTAACAATAAGGAATAGTTATTATTTATAATAAATCAAATTAATGGTACTTTATAGGAAGACACGATAATTTTGGAATTTCACAAAGGGAAAGTTCATCAAATTATTGACTAATTTAATTTTTTTAAAAGTTATATGATGATTTTTCGGAATAAACGGACGTTGATACCTAATTATTTAAATATAATATCAGATCTAGAATTATTAAACTAAAGTGAATGTATTTAAGGTTCTAAACATATGCTCTATACATCCACGAAATGATTTGATATTTCACTTCTTCTTTCACACAAATACAATGAAATAGTTTTTTAAACAATGGTATTGCCTTGATTAGGTGAATTTTAAATAATTTTTTTAACTTACAAACATTTTAAAAGTTTAAATTTAGTTAGTAAATTTCATTTAATTTCCTTGAAAACATGTGATTAACATTAAATAATATTAGTTTTAAAACATTATTATTTTTAATTTTTTTGCCACTCTCCGTTACCTTCTACAACTTTCTATATTAGATATTGTTTTTCCTCAAATCCTCTGCTTTCCAATCATATATTATATTTATACCTTCTAACTAGTATTTCCGGAGATTCATTTTCGACCTGGATAAGGATTTTTATTTTTTTCTCCTTTATTCAATAATGAAATTCTTTCAAAAGTTATATTTAGTATTGTTTCGTCAATCTATATAATGTGAGATAATTAATTATATAAAATAAACCATATTAAAGGTACTTTAGAGGAAGACGTAAATGAACATTGGGCATTTAAGCCCTTTAAAGTGATATCAATGGGGATAAGACTTGGTTGATATTAAAGACCACTTCATTATACAATGATACACCGAGTTTAATCAAAATCGTTAGAGCCGTTTTTTAAAAAATTGTAAAAATTTGTTTCAGCGTTAATATAAAGTGGTACTTCTAGTTAGCCGATTTTAAGAAAAAAGTTGCTGTCACATCTAAAGCATATACCTAACTTAAATATGTAATATCAGTTTGGTACGACTTTTCATTTTTGAGCTCGACTGCTAACATACATACACACATACATACAGACCATTTTGCGGGACTTGGTTATTTGGACTCGGGGTACCTCAAAATATGTATTTTTGTTGAAAACTCAGATTTGGAAATTTTCACGATCACAATACTTTCCCTTACTATATATTACATATATAGGTAAGTGAAAGTAAAAATACAATGTATGAAGAAATATAGGTTGTCGTTCTCCAAGAGACTGAAGATATTGTTTTTGTATTATTTTAGGTGATTCTGGGCTAAGTTAAGAGAAACATCCATTACTTTACTAAAATTCCTACAGTAATACTGGGCTATTCTTAACTATGTACACATCCAATCACAACTCAATAAAGCGTGTACCCTTAAATAAGTCATGGATAATTTTGTTTTTAAATTTCTAGTCAAATAATAGTTCTAAAAAATATTTTATAGCCGTTTATATTAATGATTAACCATCAGAATACATCTCTCATATTTTCCGAAATTATATGCAATGCATAGAGGAAGCAAGTTTCACATATCATTTTGTTGTAAGGTACCCTTTATGCATTATATTGTTTCATCAAGAAATGTACCACAACTTGGGGTTACTTTGACCAAGTAAGTAGTAGGTATTCATTGGTTTGATTTTGATTGTATATATTATATAAATTATTTTTGTGATAATAAATACAAAATATACACACAGAGCATGAGAACTAATATAACTTCAAACTTATACTCATTGCAAGTAAGTAAGGAGTTTTAAGTGATAACTATTGTTATCAATATTAATATAATCACCAGTCCAGAATATATAAATATTACTTTGAAATATTTTTTTTTTAACCACAGAATTAGCAGTGAACATTATTTTCAAGTGATAAAAAAAAAATGCATTATTTCTTTTACTATTGTGGTATGTTATTGCTTGTACTATTGTTATTTGATAATGATTTGAACATGCTTCTAAAATGATCAATAATTTAAAAAATGAAATGACAACCTTTAACTCAAAATGTAGCATATAAATAAATGAACATTAACAATTTCACGTCTATGTGAATAGATGTGTTTTTGTATTCATTTCTCTACAGTCGAATAATGAGGGAAGGTATACATCTATGTTGAACATGAAGGTTCCTTAAAAAAGATTTTATGACAGACATTTTTAAATATATAAAGATTTGCAATTTTTCATCCTCATAATACTTAAAACAACAATTATTTTATTATGGTTAAAAAATTATCAACAACAATTTTTTAAGGTATGAAATTTACTATATTTCAAAACTATTTCATTGATTTTTCAAACTTTAAGTATTTAACACTTTTCTGATCTTATCAAAAACTTTGAAATGTTTCACTTCACTAAATTTACATTACTATGTGAAATATGTTTTTTTTCTTCTTATTTATTATCCATTCTTGTGAATGTAAACTAAGGGCCCTTTTTGATGACTTATATTTTATAACTGTGACTTTTCGTTCAACATATAGAGATTTTCAATACATATTGGTTCCCCTGTATTATATTCTTATAAAGTAATATGGTACTTATATAATATCCCACGTACTATTTTCGACACAATACATGAGCAAAAATAAAAAAAATCTATGATTGAACACAATACTCTTTTCAACAGGTTCTCTTATTTTTCTCTTATTGGGGAGGGAGAGGGGAACCTAAAACCCTTAAAGATAATCAAAGTAGAGTACCGTTGAGCGTGGTAAATACTTGGATGGGCCGTTCACCAGGGAAAGCAATTTTGCCCAAAAATCCATCTCCTTTCTACAGGCCTATTAGACTACAGGAGGAAACTCACACCAACATAGGGGTAGTGATGACCCTAACCAGTGTACTTTAATCGAGAATCGTGAGGTGATTTTCTAGGATGTTAGTAGCCTCTCAGAGCTTTGGTCCATGGACGGTCTATTTCAGGAAAATAAATGTAATTCCTTGTATGCTTGCTGACACTGAGCAGCCATAATCCATGGATCTAGACCGATTTATTACTGTAATTGAACCCAAGTGAGTCTGTGGGAAGGACACTGCCAGACTAGCCCCAAAGGGATCGGCTATAGCTATCAGTGGCCTTGCTGTAGCACCATGCAAAAAAATATTGTGAAACATTATCAAAATGTAGAATCAACTTTCTACTGAAGAAAATGTAGTGATGTTTTTTCCAAGTTTTGCCTGAGCATTCCATTAAAGTGTATCCTAATAGGCATCATATGTCTAGGGTAGACCTGGCCAATTCAAGGTCCATCAGTTAGGGAATCATATCTTACAACATAAATTCACTGCTCATTTTGTTTCAAGAATCTCATATGAATTTAATTAGCATTTGTGGAATCTTCTTCAAATACAAGTTCAATCTATATAAAGAAGAGTGATCAAATTCATAATCAGCTTAAAGATAAAAGAATTTTGAAAAATTAACCTCTCATATAGCAATCGATATACTCAGATTGGTTCTGTACAACATTAAGAGAATTATATTTAAGAAAACATAAAAAAATTAACCAATAAACATAGTATTTTTTTAAACTAAATAAATTAGAAGACACACTATTTATCACATCAAAATGAAGTACTTCATAAAATAGAACCAAATTGTGTAATAATGATATACTAGTGATGACACTAAAATATATATGAGTATTATTATAAATGATAATAAGCCTTTCCTATAATGGTATATTTCTATAGTCGTATATTATTGCAATATGATGGCAGTTCATTATTATTATAAACTTAAAAGAAAAAATTCATAATTGCATTGAAACTACTGATTATAAGTAAAATCCTATTCAACTGGTAAGACATAATAGCTTAAACATAACTGATACCAGTAAATTTTTATTATATAAAAACTGTTAATAAACTGAAATTAAGTTCATAATATTTTGACAATGTAAGTAAAATCAGTAATAAATCTACTAGCCACTGCAATTGTACCTTCTATTAAATACTTTATTATTTCTTCTTAGGAATGATAGACATGATAATTTCCTTTAGTTCTTCCTTTCTATCATACAACTTAAGTTAAATTTTACACCAGCATCTAGCGGTATATAATAGATGTTTTAAGGAAAGTTGCCAGGTTTTCGATAGCATCATTTAGTGTTATTATACTACCCTTCTGGACTTCATTCTGAGTAACATGCGATAAAGATGAAATGAAACTTTGAATATTTGATCAAAGGAAAAATTAAGATTCATTTGATTTCAACCCATTTCAGATCAGTTTTGTGTTTATGTCTAGAAGCAAATTGTGACAGCACAAATATAAAATTTGGTTTTTAGACCACTGCACAACCTTTACTAAAATAACCCCAGAAAAATATATAATTACTTTTAACAGCTGAAGTGTTTTTTTTTCATAAAGTAAAGCTTAATTGGTAAATAAGAAACTTTCTATACCAATAAAAGTATATTTCAAAACAGAAAGTGTTTCTTAATCATCTAGTGTCTAAAGATGAAATTAACATTATTTAGTTGCAATTGGTTGAATTTAGTTGAAATAAACTGAGCCTAATTTTATTATTCATAAGCCTTTATACAAACATTTTAATGGAAATCTTTTATTTCAAATTTATAGTTTAATTGACCATTTAAGTCTTTGCCACTTACCAAATCATAAGTAATCTTCAATTTCTGAGAGTAAAGTAAGAATTTTTGATTTGATGAAAGCAAATGTCCAACAATTTAGTTGTATTCTCAAATTAATCCTTTTATTGATAGCATTTCATATGTTTTTTCAGTTGTGCCTTGTTGCAATATCTCTTTTTCATAAATTTATCCATCGTCACCAATAGTTAAGTCTATTTATAACAAATGTAAAAGTAGAATATTACAATAATTAATTCTAACTCACAAGCCATCATAAATGTTTTTTTTTAAAGCCAATAGTTTAGAAAAAAGAAATGTCATTTACGCATCAAAACACAGTATCAGCTAATTTTAGGCATTGATAGAATAATTTATATTAGATGATTTTTGTAACAGCAATCACTCACAACAAAACTTTAATTACCAACATAAACAAGATTTTTGAACTAAACAATTAGATTAATTCATAGATAGTGTAATCAGTTCTTTAGAACAATATAATGATTTATTTATTCATAATCTTTTCTCAACAAATTAATAAGACCAGGATTTTTTTAAAGTATGATATATACCATTATAGAGAAGGTTATCAAGAAAATAAAATTAATAATATAAATATTTCCCAATAATATAAAGCTAAACATATAATAATGATAAATTTTAAACATTTTTATGGAAACCAATCATAAATTTAAATATATCTACAGTAAATCCTAAAAGCTAAAACCAGTCATGTCATGTATGACTGGTTTTAGCTTTTTGATGGTCCCATTCTATAGTAATTAGTTTGGAACTACCTATGTGAGTTTAATATTTAATAAAACATAGCATTCTCACTTCTGCTTAATGATTTCTAGTAGCTATGATAATTGAACAAAAAGCCAATAAAAGTTTCAGTGCCAAGCAGTGTGAAGATGTGATGGCGGTGTGTTGCAACGTAGAACATTGTGGGCTCACTTCCTACCAGAATTGGTAAATATTTATTTCTCGGTAATCCTCAGATCAACCTCAAGGTTGCCGTCAGGAGTTGGCAAAATAGACCAAAAGGCCTGCTTGTTATACTAGTTTCCCCACTAGTACCAGTATCAGTCAGGCAGTGTAGTGTTAGACTACTAAATAGATGTGTTTCCAATCATAAATAAAAAAGAAAATATATATATATATATACACACACATATATATTTCCATTATTCACTATATGATAATTTTTTATTCTCTATTTTAAGCTCTGCAATAATTTAGGGCCCATTTTAAATTGTGGCTATCCATTTGGTGAATAATTGTCTGGATATAGTTGTGCTGTCACAACCTTCAAAAAAACGTGATGCTATTTTGGTTCTTTGTAATAAATTTTAACCTGAACTGAGTACATAGAAGATTAACTTTATATTTATATAAAAGTATGATTTAGTCTAGAGAACATTTATTCAGCAGATTCCTAAAGCTGACTGAACTTTGTCCAACCACTTAAGTCTAAATTTCACTTTTGTAAGGGACAGTCTTAGCTCAATATAAAAAATAAATTCACCTGAAGATGGCTTATATGCCAAAACATTGCAAATAAATGGATTTTTAGTAGTGAAGTTCAGCCTAAAGATTTTAATTAAAAAAAAAAAAATAAAAAAAATAATGGAAATACTAAAATACCTGTATCTCAAACAATATAAATTAAGTTATTCTACTACAAGTAATATGCAGTGAATAAAAAAATGACAGAAAACAAACAAGTTGATACAACATTAGTCAAAGGGTGCCACCATTACAATTTATGCTGTTCAGTTTTATGGGCAAGGAATAATTTTAATTTTAATGTCCATAAACAAGAGTTTATATTTCCTCTACTTAGTTTGAATAAAATCAAATAACAAATCTGAACTAGAAGAGACTGAACCCCCTCCAGAACACTGGAAGTCTGGATTAAACGGATTCTGTAAAAAGCAAATGATTAAATATTTTGGATTTTTCCCCCATAATAAACTTAGTTTTCTCCTTTAGCTAATTTTATTTTCAATACTACATAATGTATATGTAGATCTAAGTTTTTGCCCTATGAAATGAGTTTGGGTTAACAAAAAAAGAGTATCATTCTGATTAAAATTTGGAGGCCATGACTCACTAGTGGGTTATATAGCTATAAGAAGTAAATGAAGTGATTAAAATTTAAGATTTATCTATTGTACAGTAACTTAAAACAAAATGTAGTAAATTAATAAGGTAATATAAAAATTAAGAATTTTAAAACAAAATAAATGTTTCCGTGAACACGTCTAACTTAGTCACAAGTTAAAGAATATGAACGGTGGATAAATAGTTGACTGTAGATAATATGGTTGGGAAGTTAGTTGGGGGTAGCAGATACTGCGATTAAACATTTAAAAATATTATATTATTTTGTGTCAATGTTACGCTCTAAGTTTCAGGCCTTCATCAGGGCTGAGAAAACACAAGATAAGAACCAAACATAAAATTTTATAATAGATTTGTATTAATTTATGTTTGGTTGTTATCTTGTCTTTCCTCAGCCCTGATGAAGGCCTGAAACATGGGCACAAAATAAAATAAACTTTTATCAGATTTGTATTGGTGTTTTTTCAATCTACTGCAACCCCAACGAACTTCCTAACCATAAAGAACATTAATTTATATATTCAAAAATGTATTAAAAAAGTTTAATGACTCTAAATATACTTACATATAACAGTAGAAAAGTTAACCAAAATACATCAATAAAGAATGCCACAGAAATAAAAAACACATTAAAATAAAACAAATCTTACCTTTTGGCCTTCTTGGTACACGTCCTTTTGTTTTAATAGTTATCACAGGCGGATCTAAAATTGCCTTATCAAGTGACTGAAGCCTGTCAAAATTATAATTATATTTTTTCATTCCACTTTTCCAAGTAAAATTTACATATCCAACCTAAATAATTAAATTAAAAATAGGATTAATACAGTCATCTATAAACAAATGAACAGTTAATATAAGTGCAAACCAATGTTAACATAGCAATTAATTTGTCAGGTAACACCATCTAATATGTGAAAGAAGTGCCCTACCACCTCCCCTCTGAAAGGAAAAGTACCATTTTTTTTTTTTCATGGTTCCAAGGACAGTGCACTGACTAGAACCCTATGACACTTGTCTAATATTTTTGACCTAGGACTACAAAAAAAAGCTTCGTTGAAATCGGTGATCCCACATCCGTAACCCTCCCCTTGCCTTTTAAGTTGAAAAAAAAAATTAACATCCTGGAATCATCAAGATTAAACCTTCCATTGACATTTCATAAATTAACTATAACGAGGGAATCTAACAACAGCAAAGAAGTGTTTTTCAAGTGAAATTATATAAAATTGAGGTTTCTAAAGTTAATATTAAACAGACATTATCTTGATTTAATTAGATTTCACCAACCCCATCCTATTGAAAATTATGATCTGTAAATAAATTATATCTCTTGTAAAAAAATCCAAAGATTATCTAGTCTGAAATATAAAAACTGAGCTAGAAATTGAGTTCTAGGTTTATTGAATAATTGAAAACATCATTATACTCCACCTAAACATCAAGAGTCGGCGGGGGAGGGAGGAAAGGGTATCTGAAAACTTACTGTAGCCCTCTATTTATTATTATTAATTTTTTATTTATTATAGATTGCATTGTTTCAATTGGTTGAAAAGTGCATAATTTACAGAAAATATGACAAAACAATAACTTTCTTTAGAACTACCTATGTAATGGTATATTAGGAAATTTGACAGTGAAAATTTCTAAAATTTTAACAGAAAATTAAAGATAATGCTTACTAAAAATACTACAAACAATAGAAAAAAAAAACAATTAAAAATTATATGTAGTCAATAGTGCACTATTACAATAGATGTTACTACTCTATATTCTCAAGTTTTCTGTGATGTTGATCGATTTATTTGGTACAGAAATCTTTTACGTAACGATTTCATATATATTTTATTTATTTCATTATTATTATATTTATTAATACCTCTACCTAAAAGGAAAGTACCTCGTTACTAAAGAAATTAATTTTTCAGTTTGGGGGAGAGCTTCATTCCGAAATGAATGAACCACAAAATCCATACAAGATAAGTACAAGTATTACGAGATTTCAATACTGTGATGAAACCAAAGCAAAACATGCCAAAAAATCTTATTAATGCACAATGAAAATGAGTCCATCAAGTTACTGACAGAAGAAAAACATGTGTGTATCTATCTACAATTAAATACATAACAGAGTACTAGTTCACAAGTGTTACCTTTAGTTGATGGTGGAGCAAGGTCACATTGTTCACACAGCTTATGCAAACAACTTAAGTAAGAACTTTCTATACAAAGCTTACGCTAACGGATTACACTAAAATCTATTCAAATATATCATATCAATTTGTTTTTTGCATTAAAAAAAATAAAACCAAGATTAATGAAAACTAATAAACAAATTCTATAAATTTCATGTATTTTTATTAAATTGTGTGTAAATAGTTATTTATTTCTTATTAATTTCAGAAAAGTGACCATTTGAATATCAAATAATAAGAGTGACTAAGTAAAGATTTTGTTCTTTACAGATTTTTAAAATGAATCAATAAAATCTAACCAATCATAAACATTTTGATATTGAAGAATAAAACAGAATCAAATATAACCTCACCTAACTTAAACATTGGTGTTATCCGATATACTTGGCATTCAATGTACAGTATGATCAATGTGATCTTGACCAACCTATCATCCAGATGTGACAAACTTGTGAACGTGAACCCTCTATAATTGCAATTACATGTAGATTATTGTAAGGATTACTCATAAATTTAATTAAGAAAGTAATACATAGTTCTGTTAACTAGTTACAATAATTCATAATAGTTCTGTTAAAATCAAAGCTTATAAATACCTAGAGACTAACATTGATAGTTGGCTATTAAGAATTATAACATTATTACGATGGTTAATACTTGATTAAAACTAGTAAATTCAATGTTGTATTATAAAATAGGTATACCTCAGAAGGAATTACTGGAAGATACTGTTCAAAATTCGGGTCCAAAATATAAGGTAGAACATGACCATCCACTATAGCATAAATTTCCATGGCATACCCTAAAAGATGAAGTCACATATACTAATACATTTTACATCTTTTTTAAGTTTGAAGATAAATTAAACTTACCACTAAACATTTTAACCTGATGTTCATCAATCCAAAGAGAGAGATCACCCCCATTTCTTGGATGAGAAAGAACACAGGTAAAGAAAAATACTATAAATTTCAACATAGCAATTGAGAAATGTGAATACCAATTCATTAAATCTTTGAAATACTAGAATCCCTGAATGAGATGAAAAAATAAAACTTAACAACTTTAAACATAATCACAAACTAATTTGATTGAAATATAACCTGATTTTTGTATAACCTATACTTGATAAACTTTCTTGTCTTTTCATTGGCTACTTGCATATGTTGGTGCATTCAAAGCAATTATCGAGGCATACTTTTCAACGTTTGGTCATGTCACCTAAACTTTAGGCCATTAGTAAAAGTAGCTTATTTTCTCATGTTTCTTTAACATCAAATTCATTGTTTAGATAATATTGTTTCCGTGTGGATTGGTAGGTATGCTGCAAAAATAATTAATTTGAATACCCGGGTGATTCGAGAATTATTGACAATTTTGTGAAGTTTATTATTTATTCTAAATGTAATCACTTTAAAAACGATGAAAAAGCGTTGGTCCTTTTATGTACACCCTTTCTCAACTACTTAGGCCCAATCACCATTGATATTAATTTGACTTTTTACTATTCTATTTTAATTTTTTATTGTTCTTGTTTTTTAAAAAGTTACTATTTTACTCAAATTAAACGAAACCAGTTAAATTTAAACAAAAAAAAATCATTATTGAATATGTTATCTTTCCATTTTTTATAAAATAATTCCAAATTAACACGTTAAAGTAAAATGAAATTATTATTATAATAATTATTGATCGTTGAGGGGCTTAAGGTGTCTACCAGGTTTGGCTGTGCTATATGTACTTTTATGCCTTTGAATTAAAGTCCTTGTCTGGAGTTCCGTCTTAATAATTTAAAAAACATTACTGCTGGCGTGAATTCTGAGAAAAAAAAATGTGAATATGTATACACGAAGTAATTGAAGACTGTAAAGTTGAGGGACTATATACGATAGATATCCCTCTCAGTTCGCTTTGAAAAATTTCACCCCGACAAAGGAGAAGTTAAGCAGAATATTTATTTCTAGCTATAAACTGTCGTAGATTAAGGAACCTTTTAAGAATGAATTAAAAGATTTACAGAAAGTTTAAACACTGGTTTACTTTTTTTTTCTAGTCGGTCCAAGACTCCCACTGAAGTCCTATACTGCCCCCATTTGGTTTCCTTGGTTGCTTCTATCAGCTTTCTGCAGTTAAAGGTTATTAACGACTGACGGATTACACAAGATTTATGTAATCATTATGAAGTAAAACATATCAAAGAAACAGGGGTGAACAGATGGGGGTTTCATAGCGCAAGTTGCGCCATCAAAATTTTTGAGGGGGTCACTTTTTGACTGGATTTTGAATTTTTGAGGGAGGCACATTTCGACGTGAATATTCTGAGTGAAAAGTTTTAAAACAGAGAACTAGAAGATTAACATGGGACAGAACACAGAAAGTGTATTTGTATATGATCTACTAGTTGTCTAATCCTACTTTTGCTAGCACTGTTTTTGAGAAGTGGAGAGAAATACAATTTTTAGAGATCGGCGATGGTTGGTGCGTCATCAATCTTGGGGATGGGAGATGGGTACACATAACAGGTCTTAAAGTTAAATCAATGTTATGTCGTTTTTTGTAGGTAATGTCTTTTGAAATTAATATCATTACTAGACATCATTAAATGTTGTAATCGACTGAATCAATGTCCAAAAAATCAAAAAGTAGAAGCAAATATTTTTTACCGCCCACTAAATTCTGCTGCCTGGGGTACGTGCCCCTCACTAGTCCCAGCCTGGATTCTACTTTAAAGGAATATACCTTTATCTATCCAGGAAGAGTACTTTCTATGATTTTTTCACTTTCCTCTGCAACATTATTTTCGTACATCATCAACTTCGACAGAATATCTTGTGACGGTATCTTTCAATTGAGTAATCGAGAGGTTCTTTGCATCCAATCTTTATGAAACGAAAGCGATCGAAGTTATGGAGATTATTTTAGTATGATTTAGCCAAATGCACACTGAAATGATTGACCAGTACAGTCTATCATTGTAATATTGTTTTGAAAATAACTTAATTTGCAAAAATTGCATAAAATATATAATATATATGAATATATATAAATTACTTGAAATTGTATGTCGTTGGGTACAAAAAGAAAGAATAAGAATAGAAGAAATAACAAAAAAAAAAAAAAAAAAAATGTGCCAAAAGGGTGGTTGCGGCTAAATTGTCTTTGAACATGTACTCCAAAATTGTCTCTAACATGTAAATGAACTCTGAACTACCATCGCAGTGACAATATGAGACAAAAATGGATGGCGGCTTCGGGCTGCAAAATTGGATATTCATTAATTAAGTAAACTAAATAATCTAAAAATAACTCTAAAAGTATGATTTTTTAAAACCTTTTTACTATGATCGACTTTTAGTGTTAGTGAAAAAAAGTACATATCTTCTTCTTCCATGGCTCTACAACCCGCGAGGGGTCATGGCCGCCTGAAGTAAAGACCGCTATTCTTCTCGATTCCGAGCAGCCACTTTCCAGTCCCGAATTCTCAGAATGGTGCGTGCATCCTTATTCACTCCTTCCTCCCATCGCAGCCTGACCGACCACGCTTTCTGGTGGTGTGAATTTCTTCTTCGAGGGGCCTCTTTGCTATTGAATCGATATTCATCCTGGCCACACGCCAAGCCCACCTGAGCCAGCCAACCCTGGTGAAGCACACTACGCCGCAGTCCCTGTATAGCTCAGATATTTCGGCGTTTGTCCTAATCCGCCAGGCTAGCTAATGGGCATTAAAAGTTGCTTCGAAAATTCTTCTTAATCCTTTCTTTCAAATCGCAGGAGTTGATTTTCCTGGGCTTTGGATAAAGTACAGCATTCAGATCCATAGTAAAGCACTGTACAAACGCAATTTAGTTGTGCGAGACAATTTACTTTTCATCAGTCGCATTAGCCCGAAATAACATTTATTAGCTGCAATGATTCTTCTTCGGATTTCCTTCCCTGTCTCGTTATTCTGAGTTATTAAGGATCCAAGGTATCCTCAACTCTCTCAAATGAATCCGTTCAGTACTACATGAGAAGGGAGCATCCCTTGTTTGTTCGTCACCATATATTTTGTTTTTGACTAAGTTCTCGAAAGCCTCGGCCATGACTTTAAAATTTCTTCCAATGATATCAATATCATCTGCATAGCCCAGTATTTGGACCGAACAATTGAGAATTTTTCTTCAAACTTGAATGTCTGACTCCCTTGTAGGGCTGTAGCGCCATGGAGTAGGTAGTAGGTAGTGGCAAGTTCTGGCGTTTTCCTCCAGGCGGATGTCCTTGACTGTAATGAAGGTAACTGGGGTTCTATATTATTTTAAAACCATTATAGATCATTTAAGTAATAATTTGTTTTAATAATTCTTTATAATAATTTATGCCACAGATTTAATTCTCTTGCCACTATGCGTCGTAAGAGTTCTTACTAATGCCACTAATTAGTATGTAAATTAGAATTTTACCACTCCCTCTCTCAAAGGTGGTATGAGCTCTATTCTGTGTTTCATATTGTTATGTATGATCAGGGGTGCCCAGAAGGGGGTTTTATGGCGCAAATTGCGCCATAAATATTAATGAGGGGAGCCCTTTTATACGTGTTTTCAATTTTTGAGGGGGGTTCATTTCGACGGGGTTGTGAATTTTCAAAATGAAAAGTTTCAAGTTAAAAGACAATTGGAATCATGGAACAGAACACATGATGTGTAAATGTATACAATCAACGAGAGAATCACTTCATTTTCATTAAAGGGTACTAGACAATTATATTGGGTTGCTACAAACACAGCATACTTAGTAGTCATTATAGACAATCTTTTTAAAACTAATATAACAAATTCTACTTTCGTACCTTTGCACTGTTTTTAAGAACAAGAGAGGAATAAAGTTTCTTTTTATCTTTAGAATCAATCTTATATATTTAATTTATGTTTGAAGAGGAGTTGGTTCGTGTGTGCAGTCACAAGTAACAAACTATAATAAATAAAGCATATTTTTTTATTTTTGTCGACGTTTCGGCTAAAAGTTCAGATCTTTGTCATGGCTAAGAAAATACTAGATAATAATAGATATGAGAAACTAATAACGGTAAAAATAATAATATGTAGATGAAAGGTATAGCATAATAACATCTAGGTAGAATAAACTTAAAATTAATAAATAAGTGGAAAGCCAGAAATATGAAACATAAATAAATGAATTTTAAATTACGATAAAATTAGAAGTAGTTTTTAAATTTGTTAATTTATTAAATCAAGTTTATTTATTACATAGGAAGTTTGATAGAGCTTTTATTATACTTCATTGGTGTTGCTAATCGAGTTCGACTAAGTTATATTGTTTTGGAATAAAATCACAATTTGTTAAAATGTTTCTTGCTAAGAATAGGGCAGTTGTTTTAGTTAAATATAGTGTTTTTATTCCATATTATAATTCCTTCACTTGGTTAGACATAACTTCATGGTATAGTACTAGAATTGACCCTAAAATAAAGGTGGATGAAATTTTTGAGTTTAATTCTGAGACTACAGAAAGCAATAAGAAGTTGGTGATGGCAAATTTATCGGTTATTAATGATTTCTTGTCTGAAACTGAAGAGAAAAGCCTTGTGGACGAAATTGAGCCCTATATGAAACGTCTTCGATATCAGTATGATCATTGGGATCATGTTGGTGTTTTGATAGTTATTTTCTTTATTGTTTATATAATTGCATCTTATTGATTTTGTTATTAAAATTTCTTAGGCAATTCATGGCTTTAGAGAAACCGAAAGACTAAAATGGAATGAATCTAATTCCATCATATTGAATAAGATAAAATCTATTGCATTTGGAAATGATTTGACATTACCTCATACACATATTTTAGATCTTGCAGAAAATGGCTATATTAAACCACACATTGACAGCATAAGGGTATGAAGTTCTTGTTTTTGTGATTAAAATATTTTCATCATATTTGTGGCCTTTGCTGATAAGAGGGCTTGAGTGGAATTTTTGGATTTCCATTTAAGTGTTATAAATCTAATTATTTTTTCTTTCTTTGTGTCTAATGGGCTAAGTTACGTGTCTATTACTAAGAGGGAATATCCTTCTTTATTAGCCATATCTTTTGAACCATTAGGCATAATGAAAGAGGAAAAAATGAGATTCGTGAATTAGGTCAAATTTAAATCCCCAAAATTGCACTTTCAACCCATTCAGAAGGATTACAAAAATATCTTTTTGATACATAGTGGCGTATCATTTATTTATTATTCGGAGTTAAATCAAATCTTGTTTGATATGAGTTGTTATGTAATGATTAATTTAATTACTGTTTATTGAACCTGCCTGGAATGTTCATTTTAAGTTAAAGAAAAGCAAAATATATTTATTTTCATTATTATATTTTTTTAAATTTAAGCTACATTTTTTTTCAGTCCTAATAATTCTAAAATTGAGTCTAGCTTAATATTGTTATTAATTTTTTTAAGTTTGTTCAAAATCAAAATATAATTGGAAGATTCCTACTAGATAGCCATGGTTCTATAATACAGGTAAACAATTTAACTGTGGGATTACTGATTTTAGTGACTTTTTGGATGATACTAGCTCAATAAATATTTGGCCCATATCCGAGGTTCTTGTCAATCTGACCTGGAAGTCGAGACATTAACCATAAAAAAATATTAAAATTAAAATCCTTTGCTCTAGATAGGTTTATATTAAATATCAATCAATACTTATTTTATTTTCTTATATTTTTTTTGGAAAATAAAAACCTTTTTCTGATTGTATTTAATGAAGTCAAATGTATAATTAATCACATAAACCAAAAATCATTCCAGTTATGTATGCCAAGTAAATTTTTCTCATGGAAAAGCAATTGAAATTTGTTTCTAGCATCCTTTGAAACTCATAATTATGAATTTTGATTAAAATATGGAGTCTTAAATCTCTGCTAGGTTTTATGTGAATAGGTGGAGCCATGTAAAAGTATAACAATTTTTGTGATTTAAAAAAAAAAAAAAAAAATGAAGGCTATAGTCTAGGCTATGCAGAAATTTTTATTTTGCGATCACTACATATTTCACATATTTAAAAATCCTCAAATAAGAATTATAATTTTAATTGTGTAATAAACTTTTTTGCCATTGGGCAATATTGATTTCTCTTTCAAATATTGATTTGGCTTGGCTTGTAGGGTGTTAAATGAAGTAATAATTAGTGCAATATGAACTCAGAAACTAATCACAATGTATTATTAAAATTGATTTCAATTAACTTATTTTGATATGTAATAAATATAACAACTGCTCCATTGTTATAACCTTGAATAGTTTCAATAGTTTTTATGAGATCCACTAATGTTTATTGCTTTATTGTTGATATTATACACATTAAGCACGGCAATATATTGAAAATCCAGATGTGTTATTGTGTATAATATCTAAAAACATGACATAATATTGTTTTCGGACAGAATCGGCGCAACATACTTGGGATTATGCAAGCAATTTTACCCTAGATATCTGTCTAGTTTAGAAAAAAAAAATATATTGGGTATATAGCTAAAGTATGAGTACAATATTGAAACAATTTGTACTGACCTAAGGAGAAAAATGGATTAAATATGTTTTTAAGTAGAAACAATATTGAGATTTGAATTTCACTCCTTGAAAAACTCTGAAATTCAAATTTTCATAGCAATTGTAAAATTTTTTTCTTAAAACTTTCCCATAGGTTCACATAGATATGACTCCACCTACCCACTGGAAAATTAACAGAAATTGAGAGCATTATGACTATACAAAATGGCACAAGCCTGGAGATAAACAGCGCAAGAACTGGAGATATAAACAACATTTGTAGATTTTTTTTATAATGATGTTAAGTTATTGATACAATTTGGAAGAGCTATTATTCAGTTTTCCAAGATTTGTAGTAATGTTGAATCAGGAGAAAATCCTGAACAGTTACTAATGCTTTAGTGAACGGCATGAGAAAAAAATCTGGTGCGCGCAACACACAACTTTCACTTACCGATCTACTTTGAATAGAAATTATTTTCTGGCAATGCTGGGCTATTATAAATTTTTTTGAAGTGCATTTTAAACGGATCTAAAGCTTAAAGCTTACAGTTAAAAAGTCATTAAGACCATTATAATTACAAAATGTCTATCTAATATATCGACGACAGGCAATAAAAATATAGTCACTCCATCTGCTTTTATAAACCACAGAATGACTAACTCCAATTTCAACATTTTTGAGTGATGTCATTTTAGTGATATTTTTAGTTGAAAAAGTTATCTATGCAGACAATGAGTAAGTTGATTCCAGAGGTGGTGATTGCAGTGTTGAAATATAAAACTGAGAATAAAGGTATAAATTTAGGTACTTCTTTCTTATGAAAGATGTTCTTAGGAAAGATATTCTATTAAATATCTAGAAAAAAGGTTTTTTTAGTCTCAACAATTAAAAAATTATATTTTAAATTTATCCAAATTTTCGCCTCTTCAGGGAAAAAACCCATATCTTTCCTCCTAATTGTCCGATTTTTTTTTGTTTTTTTAGGAAATTCCATAACCTTTTAAAAAACCATAATACAATATCCCCAAAAAAGCATATACTTTTTGAGTTATTCGGAATTTAATTTTACCATCCCTCGTAACTTTTTTTCTAGCTTCTTTTGGTTGAAGTATGTTATATAGATAACTTTAAAGGGTGTCGAGAAAATGACTTTAATGAAGTTTGATTGAAATCGATACATTCGTTTAGGGGCTACAGTCTATAGCAACGCAGGTTTTTCTGCATTTTAATTTTTTTTCTCCTTTATCAACTTATCAAATTCTTTCAAAAGTTATATGTAGCATTTTTTTATAACTCTGAATAATGCAAAATGATTAACTTTTTAAAATAAACCATATTAAAGATACTTTAGAGGAAGACATATATGAACATTGGGCATTTAAGCCCTGTAAAGTGACATCAAAAAGGATAAGACTTAAATGATATTAAAGACCTATTAATTATACAATGGTACACCGAGTTTAATCAAAATCGTTAGAGCCGTTTTTGAGGAAATTATAAAAATGTGTTTCAGCATTCACATAAAGTGGCACTTCCGGTCAGCCGATTTTAACAAAAAAGTTGCTGTCACATCCGGCCCTTATACAAACCTTTAATACTTAATATCAGTTTCGTACTACCTTTCGTTTATGAGCTAGACTGTTAACACAGACACACAGACCATTTTGCGACACTTGGTTATATGGACTCAGGGAACCTCAAAACATGTATTTCCGTTGAAAACTGAGATTCCAAAATTTTCACGATCGCAATATTTACCCTTAATATATATTACATATATACGTAAGTGAAAGTAAAAATGTTCAAAATAAAATCAAGTTCAAATATTAATATTTTTTCTCATTTCAAATCTAAATTGGTTTTTCAACACCAAAACTTACTCTATCCAACTTTTCTGGGAGTGCCCTTTGGTTTTTGTCATTTATTTTACGTTTGAATTTTTTTAATCCTTCAATCATCACTATTTTTTTCTTATCTTTCACAAAAAATCAAAAACAAATTGATTGATATATTATAACCTAAAAATTCATAAAGAGCAAATGTAGAAAACAATAATATAAAAAAATGTTAAAATGTTATCAAATTTTTTTCTCCTATGGATTTTTATTTGGTTCCTTGGACGCATTGGTGTGAACCCTTGGATGTGGGTCTAATATCTTTTGACCTATATCACCAAAAAAAGTTGCAATGAAATTGGAAAAAAACTTATATCTGTAACTTTCACGTGTTAGTGATATTACTCGTTCTGAGTTTTTGTTCTTTTATATTAGTTAAAACTTTTATTTAAAAAAAAGTTGTTTTATAATTAATTTATGTGTTTTTTTGGTAATACTACAGTAGTGTCACATCTGGTTGACAGGTAGGGGGGCCAAGATCACAGTGTAAATGTAATGTCAAAACTAGCAGAGTATGTCCAAAAGTATAGTAAGGTGTTTGATCTTGGATCTCCCTTCCTTTCCAACCGGTGATGGTATATGTACCTACTGTACTTTTTCAGATTATTAAGCACAATAATAATAATCATGAAGCTAAGAATTTAATTTAAATAATGGTGTTTAAGTTAAGGAAACAGAAGAAAAATTAAAGTTTGTAAATACTGTCCTAAATAATGCAACAACAAAAATCATTAAATAAAAGGATCAGGTTTAATTTAAAGAAAAAAATATATACAAAGTCGGTAAATTCAGTATATTTTATTGACTTGCGTGAAATAGATAAGTTTGCATATGGATGCAACTTCATACTAACTTATCTGATACCCTTGTTAATAAATTAGTTATTTATTTAATTAAACTCTGATCTATCAAAGTCTGCAGTCAGAAGTACCTTATCTGTCTCTCATTTCTAGGACTCCAGTTTTAAAGATTTATCCTTAAGATTTTTTCTGTTTAAGGAAAAATAAAGTTATCGACAAATCTATTCTAATCTTGACTTGTAGATTTAAAATACAAAATACAATGGGATATTTTTTGCATTAAAATAGTTCTTTTTTGCAATTTTTCATGGAATAGGTCGATTTTGCACTAAAATTACTCTGTTTTGCAAGAGTTTGATTCAATTCAATTTATTAAAAAATTATTGTGTATGCTTTTAAGCTAAACTAAACATCTAATTATATCAATTAATAGAAAAAAATAAAATAAAACCCCTCAACAAATATCTGAATATTTTTATAGAAACAATTAGTGAGTAATATTTAAGAAAACATACCACCTGTGTTTTGAGTCTGAGGAAATTATTAATTTCCTACTTTGATCCACAAAAATATACTTTTCTCTTCTAGGAAATTTTCCGTTATCAATTCAACAGAAAATGATAAATCCATCATATTTTAAAGGAAATGGGGCATTAACAATGTTAAAATTGGCTGTACAAATAATTCGGATTAAATACTATTTGGATGAATTTTGAGCTAATATTTTTAAGAAATTTAGCAATTATTATCTCCCACAAACATATAAATATTTGGGCGAATTTCTCAACTCATAGCTTGAACCATTGATGGCGTAGCTAATTGAAAGTGTTGTCGTATCTCAATTTGCATTACATATTTATATTCAGTTTACTTTCCTCCTATATTCGTTTCTGTTAAATATATTTATGTATATACATATATTTTTTCACTTCATCATTTCAATAATTATATTCTTGTAATAAATTTAAGTTTATATTTCCTGGTCTCTTTATTAGTCTTATTAGTTGGAAGTATAATCTAATCTAACTAGTCAAAAGTACAGAAGCATTTGCCTACCCTTGGTATTTCTTATACAGTGTGGTCATGTGATTTTAGTGCACCTGTCATCCAAAAATGACACTACTCTAGTGTTACCCTTTTAAAATTTCAATATGATTTATTGTTATGAATTCACATGAATATTTAAAATAAAAATGTATTATGGATGATAAATAGTCAGGACACAGTAATTTTTAAGGTTTTTATTGGTGCTGACCTGGGCCCGGGAATGATGGCAGTGGATTAATGCCTGAGTTAAAAGTCTCCTCATTGAAATAATGACTTTTGTTATCAGTTTGCCGGACAACGCTGTGCTGTGAATAGTATAAATCCTAATTAAAAACATTGTCCTGCAATGCCACAAAAGCAGTTACTCAATGATAGGAATGAGTTCCTTCTTACAGTATATTATTCTTTTTACCAAATGTTCATGCAC
Source organism: Nezara viridula (assembly GCA_928085145.1). Classification (NCBI taxonomy): domain Eukaryota; kingdom Metazoa; phylum Arthropoda; class Insecta; order Hemiptera; family Pentatomidae; genus Nezara; species Nezara viridula. Next base: position 130,951,797 of record OV725078.1, read on the forward strand.
AGGGATGCCCAGAAGGGGGTTTTATAGCATAAGTTGGGTCATCAAAATTTCTTGTTAAATGGTTTTAACAATTGCAAACTATTTTCATGTAAAGTAAAGTTTGTCTAATTTACAGTGAAGAAATCGTTAATTACTTGAAATAAATAGTTTTTTGTTATCACTGCCTATTCAACAAAAAAAGTGACTCTAAAAAAAAAAAAAAAAAATTAATTTCCTACATTCCTGCTGAAAATCGAACCATTCTTTATATTAACTTTTTTATACCTTTTGAGGTCTGTTATCATTCCATTAATTATTTGTCCGATATTTTTTTTTTTTCCTTCCGCTATTACTACTAAACAGTGCATCAAAGCGAAAAACGTATTCTTTAAGAAATTAAAGAACGTTAAATTGTGTGTCGAACGAGTACCCAAAATTATTAATTTAATCGAGTGAAATGGTCGATAATCACGGCCAACAAACGCTAATGTTTACCAAATTTGTCAACAACTGGGACCTATTACTATAAATGGCCCTGCAGCTTGGAAACGAGTCCTCTGAATTCCGATTCCGATAATATCGGATACCTAATAATGAGTAAACCTTCCTTTATAAAAACGTTCCCAACAGTAGCAATTATAAGAAAAGAAAAACACTTTCTAATGAGAAAAATACAAATTATCATCGTGACTAGTTTCATGAATCCCATGAATTCTTCAAGAAGACTATAGTTGCTGGAGGTTGCGATTAGTCCAGATCTATTGAAACTAAACAAAAACTGGGTCCGGGAGAAAAACCTTATTTTCTTGTGCTCGAATAAAAGGTTGTTCGGAAGAATAAATAAAGTTCATTTTTTTATAAATTAATTTTCCTTCATCATATATTTCACTTGTGAGACAAACTGTGGGCAGCTCAAGGAGGCCCAAAAGATGCATCACTTCACCCTGGGAGCCAGCTTATGCTCTTACATTCTATTATATGCTGGGCCAGACCCCCTACCTTGCACCCCCCCCCCCTGTATTGCATTTTTTTAAACATTTTTATTTACCTATTTTTATACTTGGTAGTTATTTATTACGTGCACATAATCACATTTCAACCATATTTGGAAATTTAACCAAAAAAAAAGCTTGTTTGTGGTTCTCAGTGGCAGTTATACACTTGGTCCCTTGTAAACGGTGGGCCAGACCCCTCCCTCTACCGTGCATATCTCTATAAATTGTATTTCGTTTTATTACTTGTAACTATTTATTAAAATAAAGCCAATGTTCCCACAAAAAAAAGTGAACGCTTTCCCTAAAATGGCGGACTTGCGACTTTGACTTGATTTAGTTTTTTGGTCACTGAGAATCATCATTTGGTTTAATTTCGTCATAATTGGCCTTTTATTAAAGCTGTATAGCCATAGAGTAATAAAACATGAAACATTATTAAAAAAATAATTGGCTTAGCCAATATAAAACACTAGTAAAGTCAAGTCTTTAAAAAAAAAAAAAAATTCAAATTGAAAATCAAGCGTCATTTGTAATTAAACGGCCATCAATAACGGAAAGCATCCTTATTTAAAACATCTGAATAATATATTTCTCTTTGTAAAACACTGGTTACTTTTTAAAATAGTTGAAGCAGTTACTTATAAAATACACTTAATCAGCGGAAAAGTACTGGCGTAGGTGTCTACAGGCCTCTACCACACCATTCAATACTTATAAATGGCATAGTTATAGTGCTATAATAACGTTTTTGGTACATTATGTTGATTGTATAAACGAACAAATATTAATGCTATAATTTAATTGTCCAAAAATACAATTTTTTTTTTTTTTTTTGTCTTCACCATCATAAATCTCCATCTTCCCCTATTAAAATTATCCAAACTGACCCAGCATTTGACCCCCTTTTAGCAGCTCCTTGAAATATTCTGTTCATCTGTCTACTATATATTCATTTAGCTACATAATGGATACTGATCCTTGTTTTCTGAGATTTTGTAAATTCCTTTCTCGTTCGCTTAAAGTATTTTTTTCCAATTTTTGGGTTCAATTTCGCGTTTTCCCTCACTTTGATATCAAATACTAGTCCCGGTTACTAAGAAGAACATACTGTTTCGTCCTTTTAATCTTTCGTTGTGCAGAGAGAATAAATCATTCAATATTAAAATTAACTATTTTTTTATGTTATAGCCCAATCTCCGAACAAAATGAAGGAAATAAAAAAATTAAATTACTTTTTTTATTAGTGATATATGAGTTTTATTAAACAACCCGGCAACTATTCATTATATGCAATTCAGATTAATTATATTTTAGTTTATAAAACAGGTATTAATATGACTCACACCTCCAAGAATCAGTAAATATACATAACAAATTGTTAAATTGCAAAGGTTAAATAAAAAATTCAAGATATTCAGCGAAGTATTTTTGAATTAAGTTTTATTATTATAATTATATCATTTTTACAAGAGAAGCATTCTTAATCGATCTTCATATAGAATGAAGGAAGTAATATTATAAAAAAAAAAAAAAAAAAAAATCATTTTTTTGGACAATTAAATTATTGCTTTAATATTCGTTCGTTAATACAATAAATATAATTTACTAAAAACATTATTATAGCACTATAACTATGCCATTTATAAGTAGTGAATGGTGTGGCAGAGGCCTGTAGACATCTACGCCAGTACCACTTTTCCACCGATTAAGTGTATTTTATAAGTAACTGCTTCAACTATTTTAAAAAGTAAGCAGTGTTTTACAAAGAGAAATACATTCTTCAGATGTTTTATTTTTGTAAGTTTTCCGTATTGATGGCGATTTAATTACAAACGACGCTTGATTTTCAATTATAATTTATTTTTCAAATTGGCTTTACTGGTGTTTTATATAATTGGTTTATTATTGGTTAAGCCAATTATTTTTTAATATTTTTTCATGATTTATTATTCTCTGACTATTCAGCTTTAATAAAAGAAAGGCCAATTATGACGAAATTAAAACAAATGCTGATTCTCAGTGAACACAAAACTAACTGAAGTCAAATTCGTCAGTCCGCCATCTTTGGACGTCTTTTTGGGGAAGTGCGTTCAATTTTTTTTTCGTGGTAACATTGGCTGTTTTTAACTAAATAGTTACAGGGAACACTACGATATGGAATTTATAGGGATGTAGGGGGGGGGGGAGGAGAAGTGCACGGTAGGGGAGTCTGGCCCCCAGACAATTGGGTAAATCATTGACCGTGAAAGTGTTCAAACAATTCTCAGATCTTGTCCAAGCCTGCCATATTGAAAGTTATTCAAGATTTAACGAGCGGGAACGTTGAGCTTGGACTACCATTATTTTTTATTTATTTAATTTTTTTTTTAATTAGCGTATCGGGGTCGTCATCAACCCAACTTTTGACACGGTAACGCCTTCTGCACTATATTTAACAATTAACAAGCATGTAATAAACAAATTACGAGTTACAGAGTTTAACTTTTAGCTATAAAAAAAATATATTGAAAAATATTTACCCGTATTTTTTTTTATTATTATTCATTAAATTTATAACTGCATAAAAATAAATACATCCAGTAAATGTGATACAGTGAATTATAATTTCATGAAATGATTTGTAGAGAAACTACCCATTGGTAGCAGCACTCTTTACTTTCATGTAATTTTAAATATTTATATTTTACCGTAATATACAGGTTGCCCCGTAAGTAGAGGGAAACATTTAAAAGGTTTATAGAAGACATCAAGATCTACAAAAAAGTTCATATAAATGATTTGCCAATTTCCAGCAGAAAAGTAGGAAATTTAAGATTTGTGTTTTTTAAGCGAGTCATTTGTTTTGTTGAATATGAAGCAATGACATAAAACATATTTGATTTAAGTAATCGAGCATTGCTCCATAGTAAACTAGACAAAATTTACTTGAAACCAAAGTAGAATTTGTCATTGTTAAAACTATTTAAAGAGGATTTTTGAAAAAAATTCATTTAAAAAAAATTCATAAATTATTTGTATTTTTTTTTTATTATACTTCAACCGTACTACAGTTACCCCACTTTTAGAAAAACTTCTTCGTTTAATAAGCTTCAAGTCCATATTAATTAAGTTGAGATTTCCTAGAAAAAAATTGAGATTCAACTCAAGTTGTTTAAAGAAATGATGTGATTTTGTATCCAGTCATCTAAAAGTACACGTGATTTCAGCAAAAATGACTACAATTAACTGTTGCAAAGCTTTTATTTTTTTGTTGATGCGTGATATGGGATGAATTGTAATAAACATAATTGCCTAAAAACACATTTTATTTATGGAAATAAAAATATTGATTTTTCAAATAATTATCATGTAAGGTTGTTATGAAATTGTATTTTTCTCCCAGATTTCTATCATAGGAATTGATGCGTATTTATAAGTGAAAAACTTAATGTTTATTTCTGAAATTTAGGTTTAAAATAAAGAAACCTACAGATTGCTAGGAACATTAAGTTTATCACTTATAAATAAGCATCAATGCCTATGACAGAAATCTGGGAGAAAAACACAATTTCAAAAACACCTTATAAGGAAAACATTTTAAAAATCATTAGCTTTAAATTTTTATACAAAAAAGTTGTTTTTAGTGAATTATCTTTATTACAATGAAACCCCTCACACGGAAAAAAATAACAAATAACAACAAAAAAGCTTTGCAACAGTTGATTGTAGTCATTCCCGCTGAAAACACAGGTACTTTTAGGTGACGGAATAGAAAATCACATCATTTCTTGAGTTGAATCACAAATTTTTTCCAAATAAACCTCAACTTAATTGATACCGATTTAAGTTTTTTCTAAAAGTGGGGTAACTGCTGTACAGTTGAAGAGTGATAAAATAAAATAAAAAATCACAAATAATTAATGACTTTTTTTTAAACGGAACTTAGCTGTGTTTGTCCGCCTCAATAGTCCTCTTTAAATAGTTTTAACAATGACAAATTCTTCTTTGGTTTAAAGTAAATGTTGTCTAGTTTACTAAGGAGGAATGCTTGATTACTTAAATTAAATATTTTTTAGGCTATCGCTTCCTATTCGATAAAAAACGTGACTCGCTTATAAAAATACAAATCTTAAATTTCCTACTTTTCTGCTGGAAATTGGACAGTTGTTTATATAAGCTTTTTTGTAGCTCTTGATGTTTTCTATCACTCCTATAAAAAATTCTCTCTACTTGCGGGACACCCTTTATAGTTTTGGAATAGATAATAAATAATGCAATATCCGAACAATCCTATGTTTACTATACAAACTACAAGATATGTATCAGAAACAATCAATTTGTACCTAACGAAAATATATTTATAATTAGTTGACCCGTGTTAATATTTCGCACAGTATATTGTTCAGTGATTCGAAGACAAAGTAACAATAAAATAAAATAATACAACGTATCATAAGTTATAGACAACAATTGTCACTAATTATACTCGACAAAGGAAACAAAAATTAATTTTAAACTCCATTAATGTTTGGCAGCAACTTGTTTACAAATTTCAATAAGCTGTATCTTTGCTAAGAATTGTCCGATTTCGATGATTTTTTGTTTTCCTTTTGTAGGAAATTTAGAACCCTTTTAAATAATTTAAGTGAGATATAACTAAGAAATAAGTGTGTATTTTTTTTTGGTTATTCGCAAATAAAATTTATTTTCTTTCAACCTGTTTGCCTGCGTTTACGGGAGATTTATCCTACCTTAAGGATACCTTCAAAATGGATGGCTCAATTTTGAGATTAGGTGAAGAATTAACGAAGATATGGCTTACCGAAAAATAAAGCGCTAATAAATAATATAAACTCCTCCTCTCTCGTTCATAGGGATCTCAAGTCGACGAAATGAGACATGTATCCCATGACAGCACTACAATTAACGTGCGGTTGTGTGGATGCGAAATCTTTGCCTTGCATTATCTCGAAAATTGTTTTTTGCATTGAATACGCAGAAGCCGATAGTTCCAAAGGAAATATCTAGGTCTTGGTTTGGTTTAGTGCAGGTCTTAGACATTTAGCGCCCTCGGATAATGCCGTCACCCTCCCCCTCCGCCTTAAAAAAATTATATTTATTTCTTATATTATTTTAAATTATGTAATATTTAAATTTTATCTCATTCAATCAATATTTCTCTAATACAGCTGCTTTATAGATAAGCTAAAATTAATTATTTTAATGCATTTGTAGTTTTTATTAATCTCTAACAATTGGCAAACGCCTCTGAAGATCTTTCGGCGCCCCGGGGTGATTGCCCTGGTTGCCCGGCCCTAAGGCCACCACTAGTTTAGTGTACGCATCAAAATATTCAAAACGAAATTTGTCCCGTATCGATATACAGACTTACCACCGTTCCAGTATCGAAGTCTAGCAAAATGTTTATACCGACTTTATTTATTTTAGATAGAAAATCAAAAGCGGGGAGTACGATTCGCTCACCCTCCGTGAAATTCGGAATATAATGGTACCCCATTCATGGTATTTGAGCTTGACAGTAGCTTATATTTGGTACAAAACCGATTTCGAGTCTTATTGTAACAATACACTCGTATGTGTGGAATTTTTATATTCGTATGAGATATTTATATTTAAAATAATTATTTTGCATGAAGTAATTATTATGAATATAAATTGTGTAGTTAGAGACGCATTGACGACAAATATTTTGTTTGTAGAATATATCTTTTTCAAATATGAGAAGCGAACTGTTTATCACAATTCAAAATATAATATTGCTAGTATTTGAATAAACGTAATATTTTAATTGTGATGGTCAAAGAAATAGTTGAATTTATATTATCAGTAGGCAGGTTTTACTTTTCTGGTTTTAATGAGTCTATGATCGATAATAGGTGAGAAATATAAAAAAATATACTAATAAATACCGGTCCTGTCATGTAAGGTTTTTGAACTGAACAGTTCGTCTAAATGTACAATATCACAGGAAGTGAGGATCTGAGAGTGAGTTAGAAATCAATTTGATGAAATCCCTAAAAAAAAAATTATTTTGTAATTTATTTTATATATAATTATTGTGTACTAGAAGATTATAGTGCTGCAGCAGTGTGCATCATCCTATTGTGAATGTAATATTTCATAAGCACTTATTACTCATTACTCTTAAACTATAAAATTAGTGCATAGTGCTTATAAAATTGAATTGATTATATATATATATATATATATATTTCATGTCGTCCAAATGGCCCGTGTTCAAATTCAATACCCCCAATCTAGAGGTGGATCTACAGGGGCTGAAGCCCTCCTAAAATAGTAAAATATAATAATTTCTTATGAAAAAAATGTTAACATTATGTATTATTATTCTTTTAATTGCATTTATTAGGTCTTAGAATCACATAAACACCATTTCATATAGATAATTAGGATCATTCTTCTTCCAAAGTAATAATCGATATATAAATCTTTCGGGCTGAAGCCTTCTCCCAAAATTAAATCCTGGATCCGCTAGTGCCTCAAACATATAAACAGACAAAATATGAGGCGTGGACTGAATTTTCCGATGTATAAGGAACATAGAAGCTCGCCCCATTTAGCGACAGTCATATTGGTGTAAATCGCAACGGTTTCATGCTAATTAACTATTACAAACTATGCCAACTACGAATATTTATTTGTAAGTTTATTTCTTCAACGCTCAAGAGGAGTTGGATGAGCGACCGGACCATCTAGTTTAGCAATATCATTCTACTAATATCAAAAGGAAACCTCATCAACATAAAATGTAGTTAGGTACTAATTTTAATGATTTTTACTGGTGAAAATAGATGAAGATAAAACTTCAAATAAATCTAATTACAAATAATAGTAAGTTACCCATGTGGCAGTAACCGAGTCCTTTAATTTTGGGAATGGTATTAGACAGAGATGTCAGACTCAGGGGCTGCGATACATAACTATTTTTACTTACCTTTACTGGTGCGATATCATCAAGCAGACTTCCGAAAGAGTATGATCTGATTTATAAAAGTTCATGTTCAGTTCAAATCAAACTGAGAGTACTTTTTTCAAAATCCAAAAGCCCGTCGCAAAAAAGGTGTCATTTCATAGAATAGAAAATTGAACTTTTGTGGATTGATGGCTCACTGTAGTAAATAATTGAAGAGAATGATGGTTGGGGTGATCAGTCAAAATAAGAAATAGCAAAAATAAATAATAATATTTATTTTTACATTTGCCGACGTATCGGCCCGAAGTTCAGGGCTGAGAAAAGAACCAGATAACAATAGGTATGAGAAACTACAAACATTGAATAATAAAGAATGAAAATAAAAAAGTGAAAGGTATAGTCTAAAAAAATGTTGTATATAGGTATGTATGTGTTCTTTTTATTTATTTATTTTTAGGTTATTTTTTTCTTATTTATTGTATATATGTTATTTTTCTGTATAATTTATTTTATTTACTGTACATAGAGAGTGAATGTGATCTGTGAACACTATTATAAATGTCCTTGAGACAGATTGTAATATTTTTCAATAAAAAAAAAAAAAAAAATGTAGGTAACATAAAAACTTAAAGTAAAATGAAGTAGATAAAGTGAACATTAAAGTAGGTAGAATAATAACAGAGATCTAATAAATAAATAATAATGTCGGCAACAGTGTACGGACTAATGAAATAAACATAGTCAAAAAAAGGTAACATAAGAAATAAAAAAAAAAGATGGCCCCGTGATCTCCTAATGTAGACATATCATTAGAGTGCTACCATTGGCTAGTTTCTCAACAAGTATTTTCACGTCATTATATCCATATGTTCAAATTTACTAAATGTATTTCTTTAATAGAGTTGTAACAAAAAAATAAAATAAATAAATAAAAATAAAATAAAAAATTGACAGAAATTTGATTAAGTGATTTAACGATAGATACACTTCAACCGGAAAAATGTTTAAAGGCCACCGATCAAAATTGCGGTTTTTATCAATTTATGAAGTATTTATTCATATATCGTCATTGCATTTCTATAGGATTAAGAAATAGAGCTATAATAGTAGCGCTATTAGGCTTTCAGGGTCTAGATTAGTATTTAACAATACCAAACAATATTGCTTTTAGAGAAGCACAAATGTAAGTTAAAATATAGTATATAGTACATTTTACTTATTTAAGTGCTACTTATATGTGTATACTACATACTAGTCATACAAGAATACGTAAATATTGGGTAATAATAAAGATTTATAAATAAGATTTATATATTTATATTAATAAAGGTTTCGAGCAGTAAAATAACGAAAAATACGAAATTTAAGTTTTTTTTTTTTTTAATAATCACGGAATAAAATTATAATTGTTCTTACTTTTGAAGTGTTGAAGATAAGATAGTAAAATAATATATATTCTTGACAAAACTGTAATGTTCAACAACTTTCTTCCCCCATGACGTTTTGATGAATGAATAAAAAATTGAAAATGAATAAAAAGAATCTGGTATGTCCACTCACACGACTTTCCTATCTATTTCAGAAAAGTTTTTATATCTTTAAATATGTATATTAAGATTAAAAAAAAAAAAAAAATTAAATTTATTTTCCTCAAAATTGATCAAAGAAAAGATTTAAGTACGATTTCTTAGATAAACTAAAGCAATGTAAACCGGCTTGTGGAAGATCTGTGTAAGAAATTCAATTACCGTAGAATACATACTTATATAGGGAAGTTTAATCAAAATCGTTAGTGCCGTTTTAGCGCTACAGTCTAGAGAAAAATATGTTTTTCACTTATTGCGCAGCCGCTATTGCGCATGGAGCTCCCGATTTGTGTCACAGGCTTCAGTAGTCAATACAGGATAAAAAAGAAGGAGCAAAATCGGTCCACTAGTTTGAGAGATGATTTTGACACAGACAGAGAGACCAGAGGGCTCTTTCGGACTCAGAGGGCTCTGAAACTTATAGATCCGTTGAAAACCGCATGTTGGAAATTTGACCCGATTCCTTACTATAGGTAGGAAAATAAAAAGAGTTGGATAGTAAATCGACAATGAAAACGTGAGGCCATAATTTGTTTTGTTTTTAAATTGGCGATTATTGAGGGTCCACTTACCGAACTATTTCCCCCCACCAGTAGTAGTACCATTAACAGTATATCCATAAATAAAGTTTATACATATTATATGATCTGTTTTAGTTTTGTGGAAACACAATAGCTGGTGCGAGTTTACTCAGCGATTCTGTCATGAGATTTTGTAATGATAAGAATCAGTTTACGTTTTCTGCATTACTGAAGAGGCGATCATTGTATATTATGAGGTATGGCCATACTTATGCGTTTTATTTTATTATTAAATATATTTTTTATTTTATTATTATTATTTCTAGGGGACCGATTAGGTATGATTTTAGTCATGAGATTTTGTCAAACGACGTCAGCAGTTTTCAAGGAAATAAAATTGTAAAAACAAGAAGAGTTTCAGTGATATGTCGAAGTCGTCCGGAACCAACAACCGAAGAAAACCCGCAATGATTTGCATTACTAGGCCGCTTCGTATATATGTATATACACATTTACATATATAGATTTATTTGTTAACGTTTATCTAGTATTAATACTGAGTATAGTATTTGACAAAATTTATTGTGATTTCTTGATGTATATTTTTATATTGTACATTTTACAAATAAAATTTTAACTGTTTTTTTGAAATATTTACGTATTTATTCATCCAAAACGTGTTCTTCTAAGGAAATGAATCCCGGTTTAGCATGTTGCTCTAGAATATTTTAGATGCCAGAGGTAAGAATTTGTGTTATTATGGCAGATGATTAAAAGAATTTTCCAATCGACTCATTTGAGCTTAATAGGGAATGAATAAATTTGTTGATTTTTTTTTTAATTTATAGGTGTTTTAGACTATTCAACCATCTGGGTCATATTCGCCCTATATTACAATTGGATCAACTTCTACATATGCAGACATAACAAAACTACAGCTAACAAATACAATTTAAAGTTTAGAAAGTTAAACATATTTACACTTGAATATGGTGATACAATTGAATTGAAGTTATAAGAATTAAAAGTTAATGATTAAAATAAGGCACGTTAACAGAGACAAATAAAATAAAGGTTAATCATTTCAAGAATAAAAGATAAAAATACGTTTTAAAAACTAAAAGAAGAAAAGTTAAAAAGTTAAATTTAAATATTAAAAATTTAAATTAGAAAAGTTCAACGCTCCTTACTTTGTCACAAATAAAATCATACATAAAGACCTTAATGTTCCATATGTTTCCGATTTGGCCCAATCCAGATACCTATCCTTCCATAACAAACTCCAGAACCATCCGGACACTCTCGTTTCAAATCTTGCTTCCTCCTCGATCTCTGATAACCCTCCGAGGCGTCTGAAAATAAGGTGGCCTCGTAATCTTCTTGTGTAAATTTATTATTTGAGTGCTATCAGTGTGTAGTTTCTCAACAAGCGATTTAAGGTTATATTCCTGAGGGCACATTTACTAGTTGTATTTTTTTTATAATACAGTTGTAAATATCAATGAATGAAAAAAAAAAATAGGAAAGTTGACAAAAATCATTAAAATTAAAAATTAAACATTAAAAGAAGAAAAATTAACAGGTATATTTCCAATTAGAAGAAGAACCTACAAATTTAAAAAAACTTAACAGGTATATTTATAATTACAAATGAACAGTTTAAAGGGACAATTTATATTTAAATGTTTCATTTTAATTTTTTTTTTTTTTTTTTGTAGATATAGTGTGAATGTCATCCTACCTCACTATAACCAATGTTCAAGAGACAGATTGTTGTAATACTCAATAAAGAAATAAAATAAAAAAAAAAATGTTAAAATCACAAAAAGAAGAGATAACACATACATGGTTTATGGCTTGGTTATTGATATTATAAAGTGGTACAGGTTCATTTTTTTATGAGTTTATAAAAAATTGGCTTTCAAGTCAATTTTGTGAAATATTTTGATGTCCTTAAGGAACGATATTAAGTTTTTAATAGTATTGGTGTCCTTTTGGAGTGATTCTTCAAGGATATTTCTGAAAAAATGTTGGCCCCTAAGAGATAGGAATGCATAACATTCAGTCAAGATATAGCTCACTGTGAGAATTACCCCGCAGGAAATACATTGAGTTGGAGAATCTTTCTTCATTAAATACTTGTGGGTAAACCTAGTATGTTCGATCCTTAGGCGGTTCAGTACCACTTCTTCCCTTCTGGTCAGCAGGATATTTGGAGTGACGCTCCGGACGCATGGCTTCACTACTCTTAGCTTATTTTCTTTTGTGGCAGACCAAGATCTTTGCCACCCCAACCATGATTTTTTGTTTTAATAAAGAGACTACTTGAGAAGGTCGAGTGGTGATGATTAGTTGATCCTCTTTGATAGCTCTCTTGGCCATACTATCTGCCATCTCATTGCCTTTGATCTCGACATAACTTGGTAACCATGAACATTTCATCATGCATCCAGCCATCTCTAATGTTTTAAGATTAGTTAAGGTATCCACTACTAACCAGTATTGAAAAAAGAGGCCCTGTATCGATATGAGGGCAGATTTTGAATCCGAACAAATCACCTTTCTTGTGTAGCGTCAATGGATTTTACGGCGCGGTTTAAAGTGTATCGCTCAGCCTCATACATTGTACAATTATTTTCCATCACCACAGCAGTGCCTACTCCTCCTTTGCTTTCAGACCCGTCGGTATAAATAAATGTTCATTCCTGATGGGCGTTTTTGAAGCGATTAAAATCTGTTAATGGTATAATTGGCAAATTGCCTATTAATTTGATTTGATTTTGTTAAGTTTAGGGATGGGGAGTAACCAGGGTTCTATTTTTGAATTTTCGATTTTTGGGATGGATAGGAATGTTAGTTCGGTTCAAGTGAGTGAGATAAGGCTTTCTGAGAACGATGGACGGTATGTTTTATGATTTTGATATAAGATTGCATTTTTAGAAAACCGATGATTCAGAGGATCCAGGGGGCAAAAAATTAATTTAATGAAGTAGAAAAGAGAAAGTGCCTTTCTTTTCAAATTCAAAGGCATAACTTCTGCTTCCAAGTGTAGGTTTACTTTTGGACTAGAGCGAAAAACACTTAAGGCGAGAAACACCGGAGTGCGGTGTTTTGTATGGGATCTAATATTTTTTTTGGCATTTTCACTGGCTGAATTGTAAACTATTAGTGTTGCCCAAAATCGTTGCAAGACCAAGACCAGGTAAAAAGGACTGGAAAATTAAGGCAAAGTAGTTACTAATACTTGATAATCTTGGTTACTATATGTTAATAATTGGTATAACCAATATACTTTTGCATTTAACTCCTAAAATTTTTCATTATGGCTTAATTACGTTTCTCATATTTAAAAAATTACAGTAATATCTCTATAGTAATAAGCTAATAAGTAACTGCAAGACTATGGCGTGACTCTTACACAAGACCAAGACCACGATCAAGACTGAGTTTGCAAGACCAAGACTCGTCTCGGTCTCGCATTTGGGCAACACTATAAACTATACTACTATAATCAAGTTTACTTAAGACGAGGCTTCGCTATGTCATAAGTATGCTTGTTTTGCCAACTCCACAGGAATGGCAGCTGACCGTTCTTAACAAATTAAGTGACTGCAGGCATTCACTTTTTATTATTTTATATAAGTTGCCCATGTCAGTTGTTTATCAAATACTATTCTCGGATACTTAATGCTTTGAGAATATTCTATTGACTCTCCGTTAATTTTAATATTGTTTACATTGGAATTTCTGTGTCTCGTGAATAATATTGCATGGTACTTCTTTTTGGATACCACAAGACCCTTATTTGCTAACCACGTAATGACTTTGTTAACAGTGTTCTGTATAGAGCTGTGAATGTAGGACAGATTTTTCCCACTTGGGTGTATTACTAAGACATCTACGTAAAGTAAAATTTTTACTAAAAATTTAACTTCTTCAGCAAATTTATTTATAACTCGGAGGACATTGCTATACCACACTTAATTTTAAATTTACGATTATTTAGAAAATTGTTGATGAATTTTAAGATTTCCTCATTTAAATAATGCTCTAATATAATTGCTTCTCACGGAATTAAAGGCGTTTTCGATGTCTAATAATATTGCAAGCATGTGATTTTTGGAATTTCTTGTATTTAATATTTCTGTTTCTAATTTTGGAATATTGTCCACAGTACTGCGACCAGCACGAAATTTACTTTGCCAGACATTCAATATATTTGTACTTAGACAGAGATAGAGATACCATTTTGGACTAAGGGCAACCATTTTTTTCAAAATGTTTACATAGATTTGTTGAATTGAGTTCAAGTCAGAAGGACCATGAAAGCTACTCAAATCGAGTGAGCATAAATGTGAAAATAAGTCTAATATTTCTATTATACATTTTGAGTTTATATTAATTTTATTTTCCATTTCATGTATGTTAGTTAAAAATTATCAACTTATGGTGCCAACTTCAATCAGAAGATACATTATCAGCGATGATATTAAATTTTAAACTCTTAAAATACATTAAGCGCTCATGAGTAATTTCATTGGTTAGGGACGACTAACAGAGTTCTTTATGTTTTTTGTTACTAAAATTGTTTGCTCTATAGTAATTTTACTTTATTTTCCGAGAAGCCTTTGCGTGTAAAATAAGTTTTAAGTTGTGGCCTTAAAACGAAGTTTTGATATAGAAATGTAGAGGAAATCGCAGATGATATTTACCAGGTATGGAGAGACATTGTGCTTGATCAGCTGTATTACTTTTAAAGGACTTCTTCATCATTCTTATTTATGATATATTGAAAATAATTTATTTGACTATTTGTTCTTTTTAATCAAAAAATTTAATCGTAGTGAAAATATTCATTAATATTTATTTACCTATGATCGGTTTTCTCATTAATATTTTCTTTAGTTTAAATTGCCCAAATCTAAAAGTATTTATAATTTTTAAATAATATACCGCATGTAAGTGATAAATATTTTTCTAGTGTGTGGCGAGTTTATGTATAGTAGAATATTATAGAAATTTATTGTAAACGTAAATAAACTACAAGAAAAAAAATTTCAATTTTCAATGAAGATATTGTCTGTAATGAAGATACGAAGTGCAAAAATATTGAACAATTTTTTTTTATTTTTTTTTATTAACGAAATTTACAACTGTGATTAATAATAAATACAACAAGTAAATATGAACAAGTAATATGACATGTACAACATGAGGAGAAACTACCCATTGGTAGCACTCCAATTATATTTCTATATTAGAAGATCCCGAGGCCATCTTCTTTTTAGACGCCTCGGAGGGTTATCAGGAATAGAAGAGGAAGCAAGGTTGGAAACGAGAGGGTTCGGATGGTTCAGAAGTTTATTATGAAAGGACAGGTATCTGGATTGAGCTAAATCGGAAACATATGGTACATTAAGGTCATTATGGATGATTTTATTTGTGACAAAGTAGGGAGCATTAAGGATTTTACGAAGGATTTTGGATTGTAGGGATTGGATACGAGAGGAATTTGATATTGAACAATTTATTTCCCGTTAGTGGGCCCTCGATATCACCATTTCTTCAGGATACTAAGATATAAGATTTAGCACAGGACTGTTAGTAAAAAACATTAAATCTAGGCCCTTAAAAAAAATATGAATAAATGACAAATTTCTGTATCATATTTAGCGGTTCTTTCGAACTTTCCCTCTTTGTGCAATAATGGTTCTGTTGTATACATTCTTAGGCTTCAGATAAATGGAAGCATGTAATACTTTCGTAGAATTTTCTCTATATTTTTTTTCGGGTTTATAATGTTTCTCCAAGACTTTTACTTTCTAATCAGGGCTTCGATGAAATTCTAGCTAAATATAAATCTGACTTTAATGATAAGCTTTCTTGTTATTTAGAAGATGGCTTAAAGTTTTTGAGCTTATATCATATGTAAGTCATTATTTTTTCCTAATACATTTTTACGCCTAGAATATTGGCCTTGGTAGAGGACTTTCGTTACTATTATATTTCAATAATATTTTTAACATATTTACAATATTTATAGTACAGACATGTACTATTATAACATAATATAATATGTTATAACCGGATAATCCTTTTTTATGACATATAGTTTTAAGCATGACAGAATCAAAGGTAATCACATTATTTGAAGAGTAGGAAAAATATAACGATACAATTCAAGCAGAAATAGAATATTAATTTACAACTAGATGTAGATTTATTTTGGGGTATATCGGTCGAGAAACGTGTCATTGTGATTGCCAATATAAAGGGTTTTCAGAATCCAAGGTTTTTTCAAAATCTGATTTGGATTGTGTTCGAACGAATTGTATTACGGCAAGATTTAGTACGTGGTATATTTTTGAAATTTTTTTGTGGCATGGATAGTTGATGATCCTTATACATAGATTTTGATTGACCTAAATTTTTTTTTGTGATTTCTTTTGTACCTCATTTGTTTTCAGGGGGCGAGGGCGGGGAATTTAAAAGAACTCCAAGGCATGGGGACCCGAACTGTTAATTTTATTGTCTCCAACTTTTGGTTATCTGGTTGCCAGGCAACTCGCGGTGCTATGCACACACGCAAGCCCGTTCGGCCACTCCACCCCTGGATATGGGTTATTGTTTCACAAGATTCAATTATCCTTCTTCGTAATGAATTAAGGTCATTGACTTGACCTTCATAGACTTTTTCTTTAATGTCATCCCTAACGAAAAAATCCAGTGGTGTCTGGTCTGGAGAGCGTGCAGGCCAAACCACTGGTCCTGCACGGCCAATCCATTGATTGGGATATGAGATATGATTGAGCAAGTCCGGTCAATGACCTTCATTCTTTACGAAGAAGGCTAATTGAATCTTGTGAAACAATAACACATATCCAGTGCCGTGCTGCCATTGCTGCTGTTGAAAAAAGATGGCGAGCCTATCTTTATGCTCACTTTGAACAAGTGGAAATCACATTGAACAACATTTAATATGAATGTTAATGTTTACATTTAAATAGTAAAGTAGTTAGAACAAATAAATAGTTATTATGTATTTCATATAACGTAAGCAATTCATAACAACGAAAATCTTTAGGTGTGAATATCTTCTAAACAAAGCGTTTGCGGACATACCTTCAGAGGAAATTTTTTTCTTGTTTTGAGATCCTTAGTTCATTATTGTAGTTTGGAGATTTAATCCTGAAACCCCCTACATATATACATCCACCCCGACTCTCCTAAACCAGGATCCGCATGGATGACCCAGGATATCCTCTTCCAGAGAGCCAAACTCACCAACAATACGCTAGATAGACCTGGAAACGTAAATATCGTGTATTCTTCTAAGTCGATATTGTTCATAATCATGTATCGTTTGAACAATTAATAAAAACATTTAGTGCAAGGTAGCAGAAATGTTACTTCATTTTAATATTTCAAAATAAAATATATGAAAATAACTGGTTCTCTCAAGATTTGAACTAAATAACGAAGAGTTTAAGTTTTGGAGATTGAGAATGTAGATACCTGCTTAGTCTTGAAAATAATATTAATAACAATATTTGAGCTTTTAACAGTAGTGACTATTTTCCAATAACTCCACTTCTGAAAAATAAAAATGAGGTTGCACTAATGTTATAACATATATAAATTTTATACTAATTAAATTGTAGATGACAGCCCGACGTTTCCGACTACTCCAGCACTTACTAGACAAACGCTCTAAACTGCCAACTATTTACAAAAGACTCATATATATTACTATAATAAGGCCTATTTCGACTTACGGGATCGAGCTTTGGGGCTTTACTAAACCATCAAATTCCTCTCGTATCCAATCCCTACAATCCAAAATTCTTCGTAAAATCCTTAATGCTCCCTACTTTGTCACAAATAAAATCATCAATAATGACCTTAATGTACCATATGTTTCCGATTTAGCTCAATCCAGATACCTGTCCTTTCATTATAATCTTCTGAACCATCCAAACCCTCTCGTTTCCAACCTTGCTTCCTCTTCTGTTCCTGATAACCCTCCGAGGCGTCTGAAAAGAAGATGGCCTCGGGACCTTCTAATATAGAAATATAATTGGAGTGCTACCAATGGGTAGTTTCTCTTCATGTTGTACATGTCATATTACTTGTTCATATATACTTGTTGTATTTATTATTAATTACAGTTGTAAATTTCGTTAATAAAAATTAAAAAAAAAAAAAATTGTAGATGATTTCTTCCTAATTCAGTTAAAAGAAGCTTAGCTGTTTAACGTTACTCCAAAATATTCTTAGTATTTTTCGAAAGTAGAATAAACCCCACAGTAATAAATATGATTGAATCATTTTTTGAAACTGATAAGTCTATAGCATAAAAGCTTCATATGTATATATAAAATTCAAGCCCGTCCCCCAAAAATTAGATCCTGGATCCTCTAGTGATTGGGAAATTGCATTTGATAAGTTTTATTACTTTTAGAGGCACCTGGTTCATTACCAAATATGATGACAAATTTTGATGGCCAGATATTTATTACAATACATAAATTACTTATTAATTTCGTTTGTGATAAAGATGATTATATATTAGCGACTATAAAGTGAGGCATGCTGTATGTATCTTTTTTTTTTTTTTTTTTTTTTTTTTTTTTTTTTTTTTATGAATTGTTGAATCAATTTTAAAATAAGGAAAGATTGACTCAAAACGCTATTCCTCATGGGAATAAATGATGATTCCTGTTAATGTTGAATAGACCCTTTTGGTATTTCTTGGATGGAAATGGTGATTTGATAAGAAGTAGGTGTGAGGTGGAGGGGAGATGGTATATAAGGCGGCTCAGGGCAAGATGTCCCGAGAAAGATGTGGATTGCCGTGCTTGTGGCTGCGGCAGGGCTTCTCTCGCTCCCAGCCCACGGCTCTGTCGACTCCGGTAAGTCCTTATGTAATAATTATTTCTTCGCATCACAGGCCGGGCCTACGGGGAGGGGGCTTTCGGGTTGAAGCCCCTCTCCAAAATGGTAAAGAGATCTTGTCTTATAAAAATAAGTATGATTATTCGTGTAATTACATGTAAGAGGACTTCAAGAATTATTTAAACACTATTTCATATAGACAGTCAGTCTCTTTCTTTTTCTTCCTATGTAATTATCGTTTTATATATATGAGCCTCCTCCCCCCCCCCCAAAAAAAAAAAATCTTGGATTCGCTTTTTCCGCGCATTAATACTCCCGTGGAATATAACTCCAGCTCTTTTTTTTTTTTTTAATTCCTTTTGTTTATTTGGAAATTTAACTGACTTTTTAAATCAACAAAAAGAAGATTCATACAACATGCCTCACTTTATAGTCTCTAATATAAAATCATCTTTTTCACAAACGAAATCAATCAGTAATTTATTTATTGTAATAAACAACTGGCCATCAAGATTTGTCTTCATATTTGGTAATGAATCAGTTAGGTGCTTCTAAAAGTAAAGAGACTTGTCAAATACAATTTCTCTATATTTTCAATTGTATTTATTATCAGCCAGTTTACACCAATTTTCAAAATTTTGTCAACTTAATGACTGCACATCTGATTACGACGTTTCGGCTCGTTGAGCCATTTTCAAATCTAAAAATTTTTTACAATTTACAGTCATATTTAAAACATTACATACTTCAACATATAGAGATTCTTTTTATATACCTAAAACACTATTTCATATAGATAGTTATTTTCTTTTTCTTCCTATATAATTATCGTTATATATATATATATATATATATATATATATATATATATATGAGCCTCCCTCCCCTCCCAAAAAAAATTAAATCTTGGATTCGCTTTTTCCGAACATTAATACTCCCGTTGAATATAATCTCCAGCTTTTTTTTTTTTTTTTTTGTTAGTTCCTTATGTTTATTTCGAAATTTAACTGACTTTTTAAATCAACAAAAAGAAGATACATGCAACATGCCTAACTTAATAGTCTCTAATATAAAATCATCTTTTTCACAAACGAAATCAATCAGTAATTTATTTATTGTAATGAACAACTGGCCATCAAGATTTGTCATCGTATTTGGTAATGAATCAGTTAGGTGCCACTAAAAGTAATGAGACTTGTCAAATACAATTTCTCTATATTTTCAAGTTTATTTATTATCAGCCATTTTACACCAGTTTTCAAAATTTTGTCAACTTAATGACTGCACATCTGATTACGACGTTTCGGCTCGTTGAGCCATTTTCAAGTCTAAAAATTTTTTTACAATTTACAGTCACATTTAAAACATTACATACATCAACATATAGAGATTCTTTTTATATACCTAAAATACCAATCATGTACCTGTCCTTTTCAACTTATGCGTATTCCATGCGTCTACTCATATAAATTTTTTTTTTATTTTTGTCATGTCCACCTTTAATTATTTTATAACATTATTATTACTCAATTATTTATTATTAAATGATTCAAATAAGTTAAAATTACCTTATAATGTGTCACCGACATCTCATCAGCCTCATTTCAGTTTCGTGACTGGTTATTCTTAAAGGAGTAGGGGAAGGCTATTTATTTTAAACATATACAATGATGTTTCCCAATATTATATATGGACTTGTTCTTCTCTATAACCAGCGGATCCAGGATCTAATTTTTGGGGGAGGGGCTTCAGCTCCAATTTATATATATATATATATATATATATATATATATATATATATATATATATATATATATATATAATTTTAAATCATTTGAGTTTTACTTTTTCGAGAAATGATCAGAATAAGAACATTCAGTCAAAAATTAAAATAAAAACCAGAGCTTGAAACGAAACATTAATAACTTACATTTTTGGTCAGTTTCTGTATGACTGCAAATCGCTGGAAAATCCAAAGAGGGGAATTCCATTGCTTCTGACAGTGATATGAGCTAAATAATTAAACAATCAAAATATATATATATTCTTGTTAAATTATGACGTTTATAAATCTAATAAATGTATATATGCACAGTGTTAAAAAAAATAAATATATTCTCCTATAACCATTATTATTGCTGTAATTATTGGTTTTTATTTTATTTATTTATTTCCTTTTTGTACCGGCCTTCAATGACCACATAAATATCATTTTATGTAGTGTCTTTCAATTTTGTCCAGAATAATTGCCGTTATAATTTAAAAAAAAAAAAAAATTTCCTTTTGTTTATTTCTCATTTCAACATGAGTTCGGAAATAAAATAGTATAATAATTCTTTTATGATTTAAAAATCATCTGAGTTTCAGTTTTAAAATTGAAAAATGTTCAATATTGTACATTCGGTAAACAATTTATATAAAAACCAGAGCTTTTATTTTTAATCAGTTTCGGTATGACTTGAAACCACACGCTGAATTTACGGGAAGGTGAGGGAGACTAAAAAATATTTTATATAAAGAAGAGAAAAATACAATGTCGAATTTATGACATTTAAGTTGAAACTTTTTTTTTTTAATGGGACCTTCGCTTATTTCGATCAGCTACTAACAAAACACTATAAATCATGGCTTTCCAATCTTATGCAAATATAATTTATAATTTATTATAATTTGATCTATATAAGCATCGCAATGAATCGTCTGGACAAGGCAGAAATTTGAATGTATAAAAGGTATGTAGTCTTTAGTTATTTAAATGATGGCATGTGTGCGTTAGTTTGTCCATATATGTGTATCACTGATAGTCAGGGATCTTTGCAATAGCAATAAGAAGTGTATAGTTAGCAAATGGTTTATATCAGGGCTTGTAACTTTTATGTATTTTTTTTTTTAATTTTCCATTTTAACACTTTCTTCTGTTCATTTTTCCTACTATTGGTGTCATGAAGTTTTTTATTTTTACAATAATTTAGGCCATTTATCACCAACATTTTATTATTACGCATTAATTTGACGTTTCGACCATTTCTGGAGGGAATGTAGTCTTCACTGTTGACTACAGTCCCTCCAGAAATGACGTGGGCGAAGCCCCTATATAATATGACAAGTTAATGTTCACTGAACATATTAAATACAACATTAATGATGAACATATTAGGAGGACTCATCAAGTTTTGAAAATGACCCTTAGTATGGTCGAAACGTCAAATTAATGCGTAATAATAAAATGTTGGTGAAAAATGGCCTAAATTATTGTAAAAATAAATAAAATAAATAAAAAATTTAACACTTTCTGTGAAACATATGGAAAATTAAATTGACTAAATGTTCTAAGGAACTATTTTGTAATAAAATTCTTGATTTATAGTAGAAGTTTGACTTTTATTTATATAAATTCTTTTAAAAAAACATCTCTTAAAAACGTGAATTAAGATTCAGTAATAGAAAATGAAACTTTTTTATTTTTTATTAGTTTCGAAATGACTGGAAACCACTGAGGGGAGGGGAGGAAATATATTTTTTCTTCTATTTGTTTCTGTGAGCGATCTGAGATAAATATGTATAACTATAACAATATTTATGTATGCATGGGCGGGGTGGCCGAATGGGCTAACGCCTGTGCACAGCACCGCCGTTGCCCGGCAACCTGATTTATCAATCAATTGATATACAAATAGTCACGAGTTCGCTCCCGGTGCCGAGGGACTTTTAAAAATCCCGCCCACACTCCCTGGCCCTGGAAAACCCCGTATAGCCTTAACGGCGAGGACTCCTCCCCCCCCCCTCCAAAAAAAATAGTAAATATAGCAACCAGGATATGTACTATTTTTAAATCATGACGTATATAAAGAACTAAAAATGAGTACCATGTCAAGATAAAATATATTAAAAATTTATTCCTAAAAGAATTATTATTCCTGTAATTTATGGTTTTTTTTTTCATAAGCCTTCAAGGACCACTTAAACATTACTTTGTATAGCTTCTTTCATTTTCTTCCAAAGTAATTACCGCTATAATTTATAAAAATAAAATAAAACAGCACATTAAAAAAAAAAAAATAAATAAAAAATATAGAAAATTAAATCCGCTACTGCTGGCAATTTTATTTTCAATTTCCTTTTCTTCATTTATTTCGTTACTAGAATTCTTTCCTTTGTAACTTTTCAAGTAAAGATTTTACAGAACATTTATATAAAGAACAAAAACACTTTTATTTTAAACTTTTGTTTAAGTAAAAGTCAGTCTAAAAAATGTTAGTTGAGTATATTCTTAACTACTTGAAAAAGGGGCACATAGGAATCGAGTAGTTCACTTTAAAAAAAAATTATATTTGTGATCTAAGCTAAATTAATGTTTCTCATTTAATCAACTTTTTTTTTTAATTGTTTTTTATTTATTTAAAGAATGAAAATAAATAAAAGTTAAACTTGTACCATTAAAGCAAGAAGTTTATTGCAAAATAGTTCTTTAGAGTTGTTTAACTTTTTTTTCATAAAAAAAAAAAAAAAATCACTGAAAATGTTAAGAGGTATTTTGACTTCACGAAAAAGGTCCATAAAAGTTTCAACTGCTGATTCCAACAGTTTTTAACTATTCACGCCTTATTGCTATTCAAAGTGTCCTTATTATCAGAGATACACATAGACGAATAAATAAACGCACGCTTATGATAATTTAAATTACTATTTAGGTGTATAAATGTAAAACTTGAGAATGTTCTTTAACCGATGTATGCATTTGCGCAAAACAAATAAAGACGATATACCTTTTTTACATGTTTAATTTTTTTTCCTGGTCTAACGATTTCTTGAGAGGATTATTAGATCAAGTTCTTCTTCTTCTTCCTTCGGCGCTATTCCTTTAGGAGGCTTCCTTGGCCTCCTCCACAATTTTCCTCTACTCAGACTGATCCTCTTGCAGATCCAATACCGCTTCTCTCCACTATCACACACCCAGTGACCTCAGGTCTTCCTCTACATCTTCCGCACATCGTTGTCTAGTTCTGCCTCTTCCTCTTTCTCCATTTGGGGCTCCTTACATTCAGGGATGTCCATCCCCCCCAAAGTCGATGTCGTATGAATCATCCCCTCCTCATCATAAGATATATTATATTGCTCTTCTCTTCTTAAAAACAGTGCAAGCCAAAGTAGAATTAAAAAAGTAATAGATCATATACAATTACACTATTTGCGATCTGTTCCATGTTTCCCCTTGTTCTCTGATTTGAAATTTTTTATTTCAAAAATTCATAGTCTGTCAAAATGTGCTCCCTCAAAAATTTTTATTAGAACAATTTACAACATTAAATACCCTGCTTTAATTTTTTTACTTTGGGAATCTTTTTTGATTAGTGTTGCCCAAAATCGGTCTTGGTCTTGCACTTTGCAAGAACAAGACCAAGACAAAAAAAATCGTAAATAAAAAAAATAGTTTTTGTGAATAAAAATTAAGGAAAAATAGTTACCATGACTTGACAATTTTAGTTACTATATGTAGACAATTGCTATAACCAATATACTTTTGCATTTAACTCTTCAAATGTTTCGTTCGGGCTTGTTTATGTTTCCCCTATCTGAAAAATCTGACGCAAGACTGTTGCGAGACTCTTCCGCATGACCAATACCAAGACTAAGACTAAACACTATTTTTGATTCATCGGATATACAGGTACATGCCCCAGCTACCTTATTCCTACCATATATTATTTGATATTTCAAATTGTTTTTGTAAGGAAGAGTTTTAACTAGTAGCAGGTAAAATAAAAATAAATTATATTAAGCACGTTAGACAAATATATTTTTACATATTAAAAAAAAAACTCTAACAAATGTTATGTTCTAACAGTTTCAAAATTGTCTCTGAGGATGGGCAAAGAGCCCGAAACATTAGACAAAAGAAATAAATATGATTATACGAAAGAGAGGGGGAAAAAAATCATGATATTTATTCCTACCATTTTAATAAAAGAAACTATATCAAGTTCCCCATATAGGTCCTTAAGTTATGCGTCTGTTTTTATGCGGTAATGACTTTCTTCTTTGGTTGAAACTTATATATATATTCTTCTCTGATAATTTTTCTGTCGTGTACGCAGAGCAACCTCTCTTGCTGCTTGGTTATGATCCATGCATCACAACCATACGTGACAACAGGACGAAGTATCGTTTTGTATAAACTTATTTTTATGTCTTTCGGTGTCTTTTTATTTTGAAATACCTTTCGGAGCGACCAATAACATTTATTTCCGTTCCCGATTCTTGCTTTTATTTCTTTTTCCATTTTCTTATCTTTGGTTAAAACTGTACAGAGTTGTAAGACACTAGAATTTCTTCACACTTTCGAAACTACGCTCTCCTCGCAATAGATATCTACTTACTTCATTTGATCATCTAGATAGAGCAAATTAAAAATTATTAATTAAATAAAATTGGAAAGCCGTGATTTATTGTGAATCATTATTAGTGCATCAAAACGATTGGGTACGACAATAAAAAAAAAAAGAAGAACTTTCATCTTCGAGGTCATAAATTGAAAATTTTATTTTGATAGTTGTTCTATTTCATAGAGGGTTTTAAAACCCTTTTGATCATTTCAAAAGTTCTAGTTAAGATGTTTTGAGAATTAAAAGACCCTTTGGAGCCCTTGCATCCGGGGTTCTGCATTCCCTTAATTCCTCCTGTAAATATTAAGAAAAGATATTTCCTATTTCAACTCTATTTATTTAAAATAATTAAATTATAATTATTAATAACTTGAATACATTATAATTAAAGGAAAAGACAACAATTATTCTATCGAAAATGAAATTTTAACAACAGTACAATTATAACATTCCGAAAAAAAATCTGGTATGTCCACTCACAGGACTTTCCTACCTATTTCAGAAAAGTTTTTATATCTTTACATATGTCCATCAAGAAACAAAAAAAAAAATTGAATTAGATTTATTTTCCTGAAAATTGATCAAAGAAAAGATTTGAGTACGATTTATTTGATAAACTAAAGCAATGTAAACCGGCTTAAGGTAGATCAGTGTAAACATTTCAATACACTCTAATATTTCTGATCAAACACTTTTTGCCATAGCCTAATTTTTTCAAACAATAATTTCTGTTAAAAGTAGAGGAGATAGTGAAGCTTGTGTTATGTGGGCTACAGATTTTCTTACTTTCGCTTAGTCATCTTTCTCTCATTCACCCCTTTCTGACACCAGGATATGAATCCGTAATCTCACATTGGAAATTCAATAGCTGTAACTTCGTTAATAGTTGCCTGAAATGAGCGATTTTTATATAGTTTAGTAGGGAATTTCATAACGGTGTTTTTCGGTCTCAAAGAACTCTGAAACGTATAGATCCGTAGAAAACCGCATATCGGAAATTTGATCCGATCGCAATACTTTCCTTACCTAATATAGATAAAAAAGTAAAATTAACTATAAAATGTTTCGTTGTCTATTTTTTGTTTTTTTATAAATACTTAAACCATGAACTCACTTCAAGCTCTCTTCCTGTTTACTACAGTTAATAAACGATAAGTAATCAATTTTGTAAACTACATGAGGAGGTAGTAAAAAACAAAAAAATAGAAAAAAAAAAAAAACAAAGGAAAAGGAAACTATAATTGCAGATATTTGTCTCCTAGTAGGAGTTGTTTTGTTCGAAGACTGACATAAGGCTTGTGTTTCTATAATGAATTGGCTTACCAATGAAGCACTATCCTGTTTCTTTTATTTGCCGTAGATTGACTATTTTACTTATATTTTCTCTATCGATGACCGGAATGATAATTTGAATTTCTATTAGTTTTTCACTCATCTTTCCACTTGTTTGTCTATTTTTAATCGCTAAAGGATTATAAAAGGAACTGGCTTCTACCGTGGCTATATTTACATGAGATCCGATCTTTACACCCTCAAAAGCGACAACCAAGACATTTTTTTTTTCGAATATTGTTTTTTATGTCGATATCTTTTTGGATCTCAACAAAGAAGTTATCCGGAAAATAGCAATATACAGGATGTCTATAATTAGAGGGAAATATTTGAAAGGCTGATAGTAAACATCAAGATATACAAAAAAGTTAATATAAACAATTGCCTAATTCTCAGCAGAAAAGTGGAAAATTCAAGATTTTTTATTTTTTAAATGAGTCACGTTTTTTCTTTAATAGGAAGCGATAACTACAAAAATGTTTAATTTATAAAATTTACAATTGGTTAATAGTAAACTAGATATAATTGACTTCAAATGAAAGTAGAGTTGGTCGTTTAAGAGACCATTTAAAGAGGACTTTACAGAAGCTGAACTCACCGAAGTTTCTGCAATAAATTATAAATTATTTGCGATTTTTTTTTTTATCACCATCAAACTACAGATACCTCACTTTTAGAAAAACTTCCTAGTGTAATAAGCTTTAAGTCCGTATTAGTTAAGTTGAAGTTGATTAGAGAAAATGTTGAGGTTTATCTCAAGTTGTGTAAAAGAACTATGTCATTTAACCCATGACCGAAGTAACTAACAAAATGACAAAATGATAAAAGTAACCACATTTTCAGCAAAAATGATTACAATAAATTAATAAAAACCTTTAATTTATTTTTTCTCCTATGATGTGGTATGTATTATAGTAAATATAAATGAGAGATTTTGGTTCAAAAACACAGTTTAATTATCACTTTAGATGACCAAAATTCTAAAAACCATTATTTTTAACTTTTTTTTTTTTGATAAGTAAAAAGTGTACTTATGCATTTATAGTTATTATAATACATGCCAGATTATAGAAAAAAGAAAAGAAATTAAAGCCTTTCATTAATTTTTTGTTGTCATGGTTTCTGATAAAAAAAACAAAAACATGTCTCACTTAAAAAATCACAAATCTTGAATTTCCTACTTTTCTGCTGAGAATTGGGCAATTGTTTATACTAATTTCTTTGTAGATCTTGATGTTCATTATCAGACTTTTAAATATTTCCCTCTACTTACGCCTGTAGATATCTAACGAAACGAGAGGGTTCCGATGGTTCTGAAAAGTTTGTAAAAACAAAAAGAGATACCCACAATATACTTTAGCATTTCAGTTGAAAGAATTTCTAACTCCAATTCAACATTTTTGATTATTAATTTCAGATATATTTTTAGTGGGAACATTTATGCCTTTATTCACAGTTTTATATTTCAACATTGCTATCACCTTCTCTGGAATCAACTTACTCATTGTCTGAACAGATATAAATTTTCCAACTAGAAATATCACTTTTTAGTTTAGACTTTACTCAAAAATGTTCAAATTGGAGTTGGTCATTCTGTCAACTGAAGGACTTATTATCCTTTTATGCATCTAACAGAATTTTGCCGAATATCTTCAATAAAATATTTAAAAGCTATTTTTAAAGTTAAGAACTACATATATCTGTATTACTTCCAATTTCAAGTTTGTTTGTATTATGTATTAGTGGGAGTAGCAACTTCTGAATTTAATTGTCTTTTTTTATTACGACAATTACAGGTGCTATATAATACTTAGAGGAAGTTAGTCGACTGTTCTACATATCATGGGTGATAAATATTCAGGACGCAGTCTTTTTAAATTTTTTACTTATGCCTTGCATAAATAAAAAATTTAAAAAGACTGCGTCCTGAATATTTATCACCCATGTTCTATATAATAATTTTAGGGATACGATTTTTAATTTTTTTTCTAGTTGTTACCCCAACACATCCTGACTCTGTCATCACCACGTATGCCGATGACACATGTATCCTGTCTATTAGTAACGATTCATCAACTGCATCCCAAACTCCCCAATCATATATCACAAACCTCGAGGAATGGTGTAAAAACAGGAGAATTAAAATAAATTCCATCGAATTACCTTTATCCTTCGTCGCAAACCTATGACTTCCTATCCTTCAGTATCCTTTAACAATCCCCCACTTATCCTAGTTGAACAAATTCGTTACTTAGGAGTCCACCTAGACAAACGACTCACATGGAATCCTCATACAAGTCTGAAACGATAAGAAACTGCTCGACGTTTCCGACTACTCCAGCATTTACTTGACAAATGCTCTAAGCTTTCAATCAATTAAAAAAAGACTCATATATATGACAATAATAAGACCTATTTGGACTTCCGGAATTGAGATTTGGGGCTCCACTATTCCTCTCGTATCCAATCCTTACAGTCCACAATACTTCGTAAAATCCTTAACGCTCTTTAACAAATAAAATCATCCATAAAGACCTTAATGTTCCATATGTTTCCGATTTGGCCCAATCCAGATACCTATCCTTCCATAACAAACTTCAGAACCATCCGAACCCTCTCGTTTCAAACCTTGCTTCCTCCTCGATTCCTGATTACCCTCCGAGGCATCTGAAAACAAGATGTCCTGGAGATCTCCTTTTGTAAATACATTTTTAGAGTGCCACCAGTGGGTAGTTTCTCAAGAAGCTTTTTCATGTTTATATTACTATATTCTTGAGCGGACAATTACTAGATGTATTTTTTTTTTTTAATACAGTTGTAAATATCACGTATGAAAAAAAATTGTTTTTCTTGACACTTGTTTACATTTAGTAGCTGAAGTAGATGTGTCATAATTTAAAAAGGGAGCAGATTTTAATTATTTTAATATTTAGTTCAGATCACTCATAAAAACAAATGTCTACCAATGAAAAAATAACACTTTTTGATTTTTTTTTTTTTTTTTGGGAGGGGGGATATCGCACTGAATCCGCAGATGACAACAAGTAACTATTTTAATTATAACAATTTACCGAATTACTGTAGTATTTTACAAATAAGTATTATACAAAACAAAAGTATTATTATTATTTATTTATGATACAACTGTTTTTTTTGTTGTTGTAAAATTCACTATATTACCAAAAAATTATTAAGAACCAATCAAAGTGTGGACTTAAAACGTTTAGGCAGATCTAAAATGCATAGTCATATAAAAGAAAAACATTAAAAATTATTGCATCTGCACAGCTCCCAAAAATCTAGCAAAAACTACAAGGACCCGAGTTTCGTCCTCAACGAAAACGAAAATTGGATGGAATAAGCCTGAATTAAATTTTTATTGAGAGATGTGTCAAAATTTGTAATGTTTGGTTTTGGAAAGAAGCAGCATGCTAGAGAAGATTTAGTATTGAACTTTCTGATGAATGTTTATAACCAAGTGTAAGACACGGAGGTGGCTTCTAAATGATTTAGAGGTGTTTTTGTACATCTAGAGTTGAAAATCTCTTTGAATAGACGAAAAACTGGGTACTAAACGGTACCATAGCATCTTTACATTCCATTAGCATAACTTTATTTTTCAGATAGATAACGATAAATAATGTGTCATTTTGCCATTTTATGTAATAAAACTAACATTAAATAGAAAAGAAAAATAAATTTTGAAAAATGGAATGTTAAATAAAATTACCGAAAAAAACGAAGAATTCCAATATTAAAACAATTTTAATATATACACTTAGCTTTACAGACTTTAAACAACGGCTACTGATGTTAACTATAAAATAGTAAAGATCGTAATGGATAACAAAGTAGTGAAATATGAACAACAAGGTAGCATTATTCAGAGGACAAAATAACGGATTGGTTCTTAATTGAAATTAATGCTAATTTAAATATATATTAGTATAAATATATATACATCTAAAATGTCTGCATGGCTAAATAAGTTTAGAATCAACAGATAAAAAAAAATTTAAATTGAAAGAATGTCATTTTTATAAAAAATTGTTTTGTTCGAAGACTTTTTCACACTACTGTATATAAACAAAAAGAAACTTAAACTAATCAAAATTACAACTTACATACAATATTTATCAAAATTCATTCAGGAGATCTCCAAGCTGAGCTTTTGCTCCCACATAAGGAAGGAAAAGTAGAACTCTAGCAGATCCCAGCGCCTCTCTCTTATTCGCGTCACTGGTATTAATAACTAATATAGGCTGAGCAGAGGCAGCTATAACAGACGTACATGGTGTCAGTGGAGAATCTGGCCATCGCTGAAAATCCTACCAATTTAACCAACCAATCCTGTAATTAACCTTCGAGGAGGATTATAGTAATAAGTGGAGCTAGATAAGGATTGCGCAAGGAAGTTTGGAGGATTGGTGAGGTTCTGGTGAAATTCGGGGAATTTTTCTGGGATAAGGTGTAGAACAGATAGAATATTAAAAGGATTGGATGCGTGCGTTTGATGTTAGACAATTTTGCTGTCCCCCAAAGTTCTAGTCCGTAGGTCCGAAAAGGTTTCAGGATTATCTTATAGATCAGTAATTTGTTGTCAATAGAAAAGTTGTTGAGATTTTCTTTTCAGTAGTCTATATAGCTGACCATATCGTCGGTTGATCTCTTGTCTTTTAAATCTAGTAAGTGGGTCTCACGTTAGTATTGTGTCTGAAAAAGGAAGTTAGATGAAATTAAAATGGACTGGTTCTACATTGGAGCGTAAAGGTAATGAGTTTGCAATTGGATTCGTTTACTTTAATGCGCCATTTATTACACCAGTGCTCAATCAGGGAGAGATGCCTTTGTAGATTTAAAAATGTTATTCCGGGATTAGATTTGGATGATAGGAATATAGTGTCATGAGCAAATGTTGCAAGAAACTTATCGGGATGAACAGAGATGGTGTAAAGAGTGGTAAAGAGGATGTAAAGTTCGGGTTCGGGTTCACCTTAGGGAACACCAGCTTCACAACTGGATAGATATTGGAACATTCTGATCTCAAACACCAAATAACACAGCGAACTCGAAAGGAGTGGTAGGGTCAAAGAATTAAGTATAAGGAATGGAGTAAATGAATTTTAAGCTTGAAGAGATATCCGGCGCGTCATTCCCAGTCAAAAGCTTGTGCTATGTCCAGAAATGTACCCAAATAATATTGCTTGTTTTCTATGTCAATAAAATATTATTAAAAACTCGGAGTCATTGTTGGACAATAGAAAATTGTGAGTAAAAATCTAACTGATGGGTAGAAAGATTTTGGGATTCTGTAAGTCATCGTAGCAAAGATGAAAGGATTCGGTGTTGAAGAGGACTTACAAATCAAGTTAAGTTCCATCAACGCTAACATTGATGGTCTGATTGCCACTAATGCTTCCAACAAATAAAGTATTGATGCTTCCCTTGACAAAGCCCAAATTTCTTATACTTCACTTTTATTTGAAGTTTTTTTTATTTATTTTGTTTTCTCACTGTTGCTATTGTTTGGCATGTGAATCTGATAACTCTTTTACTTTGGATTTTGGATCTTTATTTTCATTATTTTTTAAAAGAAAATTTACGTTATTTTAAATTATAATAATTGTTATTTTGTTTGTTACATAAACTTTGAAATTATGTTTATATATATTTATATTTCATGAAAGAACATTTAAAATTAACGCAAGATCTGAGGTTGCAAGAACAGTTATCTGAAAAATGGAATTGGTACTCAGTACCAGTACGCAGTCTGAAAACCCCGGATCTATATGTTATTAAAATCAATTAGACATTTAAAGACTTTTGCTTCAACAGTTGTCAATCTAATTCAAAGAAGTTTATTTAGCAGATTGACAAGACATTCTTTGGAAGTAGATTTGAGGAATAAAAGAAAGAAAATAATGTATTCGATTTTGTAAAATATGTTTTCTTATTCTTACATAGTTATGGTAATTTACTATTTAAATTACCAGCATGTAGCTATTAGCGTGGGCGTACGCAGAGAAGGCCAGGGGGAAGGCCGTTGTCTTCCTCCCTTAATAATTTGAAAGAAGCATTTTTACCAGCATTTCAAAAAAAAAATTATTTTATTTTTTTTTATTATTTTAATGGAATTTACAACTGTATTACATAGAAAATATAATAAGTAAATGTGTGAAATTGGTAGCATGACATTTACAAAATGAAGAGAAACTACCCATTGGTAGAACTCTCAAAAAAAAAAAAATAAATAATAATTTTAAGAAATTTTTCTTCCGTATAAATATTTTGTTTCATATAAAAATACTTATAAATAGTAATAAATATAACCTACTTAGTATATTGAGTTTGGAATTATTTATCTACTTGAGGTTTTCCTTTATCCAGTCTTGCCCCAACATGAAAGCTGCGTACGCATTTGACTATTAAGTTACACTGGAGAGCAGGCACATCGCTACAATTTTTTTTTTTTTTTTTGAAAGGGTTTAAGGGCAAAACATGAAATTTCCCAACAATGTCAATAGTCGGAAAACAAATTTCTGTAGCTTTATAATTTCTGAACTTAAAAGGTATTGGTTGAGCTTTGGGGCTCCACCAAACCATCGATTTCCTATCGTATCCAATCCTTACAATCCAAAATCCTCCGTAAAATCCTTAATGCTCCATACTTTGTCACAAATAAAACCATTCATAAAGACCTTAATGTACCATATGTCGCTGATTTAGCTCGACCCAGATATCTATCCTTTCATGATAAACTTCAGTCCCATCCAAATCCGCTTGTTTCCACTCTTGCTTCTTCCTCGATCCCTGATAATCCTCCTAGGCGTCTTAAAAGGAGATGGCCTCGTGATCTTCTTACTTAAAATTATGTAGAGAGTACTACCACTGGGTAGTATCTCTTCAAGCCTGTACATGCCATTATTTATAATTTGCGCATATTTAGTTGTATCTGTATACAGTTGTAAATTTCATTAAATAAACAAAAAAAAAAAAAAAAAAGGTATTTGTATTGGTTTTAAATTTTAATAACTCTTTGTCCGTTAGTAAACGTTTTACTACAATTTCCGTAGTCTGAAGTACTAGTAGGTTCTCAGATATTTAACTTTCCAAATTATTGGGGAAGGTTTCTTTGGGGAAGGACTTAGCTGAGTGTCGATGATCCTTCTGGAGAGTCCATATCGTATACTTTCCAATTAATCCTTGGTTAGCTGGTATAGATAAAGGACGGTCTTGAGGAGGACTGTGATCCACAATTAGCACGATAGAGTACGGTAAGGCAACGGTACTCATCGTCTCTAGTTGGACTTGTACCGAAACCGGTCACATAGCATTGACGCACACCTTGAAGGATAAACGGTCTATAACAAATGTATTCCATCTATTATAGCAATTCCCAACTCTTCTATTTTTTTTTCTGTAGTGATATATCTCGTATAGTAAAATCGGAGGAAGGAGTTGTAGATAAAATTAATTTGGCTATGTTATTGATTTTATTTTTTATTAATTTGTTTCTTCTCTTATTGTAGGGGGCCCCTGTGTATTTCTTATATTATTTTTTTATATGAATCGTCAGTGTAAGAAATAAATTTTCAAATATCACATTCAAATTCAGCCATTGAAATGATAATATGAAGTCAACTTTATTATAAGCAAATTAATTTTTTTTTTTATATGTTCCCTACTTATTCATTGCAATGCCGAAATGAACTTATTTATGGAAGATGTTGTTTTTCCATACAGCTGAATATAATACAAAATACTTTTTTTACAATTTTAGATAGATAGAAAAATAACTTTATTCTCGACGAATTTCCTTAAGAATAACTGAGTCTAACTGAAAAAGCAGAATATTATCTGACTAGAAAACTGTTACATTAAAAATTGAATAGATAAAAAGCCTTAAGTAAACAAACGATATATACACAATCAAAGTAAGTTAAGGTGGCTCTTCCCCTCCTTAAGAAGACAATATTTCCTAGGCACATTCATTTATCAAATCATCAACAATCATCGTCCTTCTTATGCGTTCAATCTCCTCCAATTCTAGACCTCAGTCCATTTTCTTATCACAAGATCTCGATGTTCTGATCTTAACATCCCTTCTCACAGATCTGCCTCATTCCAAAATTTTATTGTTATCCGCTCCGTCAGTTTCTGGAATGCCCACCCTTTCAAAACTAGGCATTTCCCTTTCTTATTCACATTGAAAACTCTCCTATTCCAATTCTGGTAACAGTCAGATATCTGCTAACCTTTCGACTTTATACATTTATTTCATGTCATTCATCATCAAATGACAGTGTTATTATTTACAAGGGATCTTACAAGAATTTTCTGGTTTATATCTATTGTTTTTTTATGACTATTATTTTTGTTATATACAATTAAATTCGTACGTTAAAATATGGCCATGCTCTTCTCATAATATATTTACATAATATTTAGCATTTAGATGCTCAGGCATTTTATATTGACTGATTCAGCTTTATTTTTTTCTTAGTTGAAACTCGGAGTTTATTTATAAGAAGAATTAAATGTATTTTTTGGTTTATTTTTTCTTACAAGTTTACATTTATACTGTTTTACCACTTTATGTAGTTTTAAGTGTTTTATAGATATCATGTTCAGTTAATGTTTTCTTTACTGGTTTTTTATTATTCTTTATTTAGACCAGATGTAATCTATTTTTTTTTTTTGGTTGAATGAGTTCGTTATTTTCTATTTACCTATCTCTCTATTGTACAGCATACAACATGTTATACGGTGCATTATACGACATAGTACGTATAATATGACCCTCTTTGAAATTAATATATGGGAACATCGGGGAGAAAAAAAATGTTCACTTAGTCGGGGTTATTTCCACTGAGCTGCGGCCGACTAGAAGATTCATATCTATAACGTATAATAAAAAGTTATAAAATATATAAGAAGTATAAGAATCGTAAAATATATATCGCCATACTTTTTGGTCAGGGGGGCAAATTGAGACCTCCATAAGTCCCGCGGGTCGTGCCTGATTATTATCTTAAGGCGCTACAACCCGGTTACATGTCTTGGTCTCCTCCAATCGTTGCGCTCTTCTGCGGATGTTGCGGGAATTCCTGCCACACCAACTGGCCATCTCAGATTTGGCCTACCTCTTCACCTTGTTCCATAGATTGACTGTGTAAACAATATTTTGGGTATTTCTCCATCTACCATCCTGGCAATATGACCTGCATATTTTAATCGCCTTATATTAATGGCTTTCACATCAGCTTCCCCGAAATCCTTGCACATTTATATATATATATATATATATATATATATATATATATATATATATATATATATATATATACACATGAATATTAAATCCAAACTTATGTTACAATTCTGTGCTACCTTCACCATGTTAACATTACATCTTGGATATTGAAATCCAAGACTTAAAAAAAAAGGAGTGCATTTACATTATTACAAAATAAAAACTACAATATCATGAACGGTTTAATTAGCACCATAACAGTTCGTTAGACATAATTTAAAAATTTATAAAAAAAAAAACCTGTACCACTCCTGGGTTCAGTACTAATTAGGGAAAGTACTGTTCCAAGGTGCAGAGGGGGGATCGGGCCAGGATCACACTCAACTGCCAGGTTTTCCCCCATTTAAGGGTACCCACTTTATAGAGGCTGGGTGTGCCCCAGGAGGTCTTAGTGCCCTACCACTGAGCTACCCCACTTCCTAAAAATTTATGAAACGTGATTAGAAGTAAACTATGAACAACAAAATATTTAGGTACATATACCGTATGCAAATCATGATATACCGATGATATGAAATAAAGATAATGGAGATTGCAAAAACAAAACAGTAAGTGAATATCTATTTTCAAGTCCAATAACGGATGATAATGGAATGCAAGTCATTGGAAAGATTAATCCTGAGTTATGAAGTTAGAGAGAGATGTTTACCGAAAAACGTAACGATCGTGCTGTTTATCATTATTAACGGGGGAGCAGCCTGAACCATGTGCTGTAGGTCATATAAAAGCCTTTAAGGACTCTTATGGTCATCATATCCAGAGTCATTTTAGAAATGCCCAATATTAATATATACTGTAACGAACGTTGACATCATGTTATCGTGAGCGGGAGAACTTTAATGTCCACACCTAGCACATCCAGTGTACGTCCGATTGCCATCCAACAGTCGAGATCCTTGTATATGTTGCCTTTAATTGTGTTTCAGTGGATGGTACTTTGGTTTTCGCCGACTATTAGTGCATCTATAATATAGACACCTCTGGGTGTTGAGCACACTAGACCTGGCTTCCATCTTCGTTTACTCCCTATCAGAGATAGGCAAATGCTACTCTGAGTACTGAGAACCGGGTGCATTACTCGAATACAGACATTTTTTGAGTACAAAAGAATTTAATTACGACTTCAGTTGATGTCATACGATTAATTGAAGTAGTTATAACGATTAATTCCCAATAGTGATGCAATTTGAGTAAAATACTTAGTGCTCAGTACACAGAGTAGCATTTGCCCATCTCTACTACCTATGAATGTTCTTTCTCCAGTGAGTCGCTTCTAGTCCTCTTCAATTTTCACACCTCCAAAAACACGGCGGAGAACCTTTCTTTCAAATATAAGGATTTCCTTTTCAGTAGCCTTCGAAGTTGTCCAGTAATCCAATAAGTACGAGACGCACCAATGTCTTAAACAGGTGAAGCTTGGTCTATCTGGGAAGTATCAGCCAGCTTAGCTGTTTGCTTAGTCCGAAGTAGCATTTGTGTTCATATTTAGTTATTACAAAAATATCGATATATCAATGATTAAAACCATTGAATGTCAAACCTCGGTGTTTTTTATTTATTTCCTGTAATAGTAATTTACGAACTTTTTATTATAAATTTTTAAAAATTGAAGCATAATTTTTTTTTCGTTTTATGTAATAATGATTCTTTTTAAATCCAACAAATGGCACTCTTAACAAGAGAAGGTTTGAATGTGTGACAAAAGTGAATGAAGCTTTAGGTTAAATGGTGATTCTTGTCTACTATTCCAAAGCCACTGATTCCAAAAATATTTCAAGATAATATTTTAAAAATTATATGTCCGAGAGTTGAGTATCGAAACGATGGGGTTCTCCACCTTGATTACGGCTGCGTTGTGTACGGTGGCCTCTCGGTGGAACTCGGAGACAGACTGAAAAGAATTATGAATGCCTTCGTAAGATTTGTCACTTTGTTCCTGAGACGTTCCCGTGTTTCGCAACACTATGCTGAGTTAAGATGGCTCTTCCCCTCTTTCCGAAGATAATATTTCCTTAGCACATTCTTTACCAATTAATCAAAAATCATCGTCCATATTACGCATACAATATCCTAAAATTCAAGTTAACTATCCACACCCACTCCACAAGATCTCATCATTCTGACCTCTACACCCCTTTCCACAAGATCTCATCCTTCTGACCTCTACACCCCTTTCCACAGATCTGCCTCATTTAAAAATTACTTTGTTGTCCGTTCCACTGCATTTTAGAATTCCTTCCCACTAAAAATCCGCCATGCACCATCCTGATCCACATTTAAAATCCTCTTATTCCAATTCCTCTTCACAATTCAATCAGACGCTGCCTAAGTATTTATTATGTAATAAGGTTTTAATTTTCTTTATACATTTTTTTTCTCTTATTTTTTCTTCTGTGTTAAACATGAATTTCCATCCCCATTCATAAAGCATTGTTAGTAGTAATAATTTGTTTTTCTTAACTTCTTCTTTACCAATTCATAAGACTGTATTTCGTTGAAATGTGTTTTATTTTTTACTCATCTTCGAAACGCTCCTCTTCATGTATGTATATATATATATATATATATATATAGTATTTTTTTTTTCTTCTCCTAATCTTTATGTGTATTCACTCAAACTTCTCGAGGAACAAATGTAAATCATTTATTTATGTAGTTTTAATACTTTGCCTATAAAATTTATTTATTCCTTTCTAATTTCATTTAGTGATTACTATATTATTGTTATAGCTCCAGTATTGTAGTATTGTAGGGTTTGATTTCGTTAATATATCCTTAGAGCTACTTATGTACTTACTTGTATTTTAGTTATTCTTTATTGTAACAGGTCTTTTAGCCAGATATATTTTTAATTTATATGAACAATATTGTTATTCTTAAGGGACCTAGTCTCAGAATAAAGATGATTTTCTATTCTATTTTTATAAACGAAAAGTGTATTTTAGTACATAATTGATTACAATATACTTCAGGTCTCAGAAAAGAAAGGAGATAAATTGTTGGTAATAGTTTATTGTAATTATTTTTGTCTGAAAACACTGGTACTTCGTACTTCGAGGAGAGAGAATTTTACTTAAATGTTTTTTATAATATTGGAGGGGAATCTCAGCTTATTCCAACATACTAACTTGGAATTACAGCTTTATGAAATATATGTAAATATATATATATATACAGGAAGTTTTCTAAAAGTGGGAAACATTCAGTCCAGTAAGAGACATGAATAGGAATCGTGATTAATTCATGATTTTATGAAGAACTGCGAACTTTAACTACTTTAAAGTCTTCTTAAAAGGTTATAGCAAATGCAAGTGGCGTTTTATTTTATAAATCAATTTAGTATGGTTCAATCTAGTTTAGTATGGTACGATTAGTAAGTAACTAAATTAAATACAGCAAAGTTATTGCTTCCTTTTTAATAAAAAAATTGTCTTACTTAAAAAAATACAAATCTTAAATGTTCTGGTTTTCTTTGTGAAATTGGGTAATACATATAATACATTGTTTGACGTCTTTTATCACCTCTTAAAATATTTCACATTATTTTTGCGTAATCCTGTACATACATACACTTATTGATTTTTATTTTTCTATGCTACATAAATAAAGGCAATACTATTCCATTTCAACGTATTATTAAATAAATACTATAATAATTACTTTTAATAATATAAATAATGACCCTAATTGGGTATATATAGACCAGGTTGAGCACGTGTGGGCCTGGTTTTATTGGCTCGAAGACGTCCCTGATTTGAGAACAGATGTTCATATTGTGAAAGAGGCATGCTTTCTATTCATCGTAGAGGAATCCGAATTATATTTTGCTTTCTAAACGATAGCCACTTTTCGGAGAACACTGTTTTGAATTTCATACAGTTTTCAAAAACTATCAAAAGTTTGACAAAAAAATTGAGCTGGATGCAGGGGATATCAGAAAACTTGACCACGAACATTAAAATGCCAAATGATCCTAGTTATCTGAAGATTCGTTAGGATAAATATTAAACGGGTGTGTGTAAAATGAAGATTTGGCTTCCCTGCGCAAAACCATCACTAACATTGTTAGAAATTTTATAAATATAAAAAATTAAATGGTCGTGCCTAATCCTTGAATCAAGTGTGTGTTCATGTTATATTTCCACCGATTAGAAATAAAAAAAGTTTGAAACAATGTGCTGTTAAATCGAGAAAAAAAAAAAGTTACTATTTCGAAATGTTCGATGTAGATGTATTTATTTGATAAATTAGTACGTTCTTTTTTTATTTATTTATTTATTTATTTAGATATATAATATTCTGTCTAGTGGACAATAATTATAGTGATAATTGAACACAATCAACCTATATATATATACAGAAAATACAAAATTAACAAAAGTAAAATAATAACTAAATAATAATAAAAAAACTATGTACAATAAAAAATAAAATAAAATAACCTAAAGATAAGTAAATTAAAAACACAGTCATACCTAGTTCTTTTCTTTAATATTATAAAATAAGGCTGTGTTTTATTTCTTCGTCATATTTATTTCAATTTACATTAGCTACGTTTCGGCCGCTAAGCCATCTATAAGATAAACACCATTAATTTTATATTCTGAAGCAATTCTACACTCTATAATGGTGGTATTGGTCCAATTTAATTTAATATTTTTTGAATTATAACCCTAATTAGGTTAAGTAATTTTTTTTAAATTTTACTTTAACACTACCAGTTAATTTGTAAATTAACAGTACCACTAGATAGAATGAGGTTGCTTTTTTATTCAAATCCAGATATATCAAGGCATAAATTATTTTAAATTTTAAAAAACATCCTTACTTTATCCAACCATACTTTTTAATTTATTTTCGGTCTATAATTTTTGATTATTTAGGTTTTATAAAATGTGGAATGAAAATTAAATAAAACAAAAACACTTGAGAATTTAATCGCATGATGAAACATAATTTTTAAATAATCCCACAAAATTCTTCCATGAAATGGGTTTATTTTATTTATGTTTTTTTTGGATAATGTGGTTATTTTTAACTGTTCTAAATTATTTTTGTTAAAAAAGTTTTCGTACACAAAAGTAACTGGAACAGGCCAACACTCATACGTACACCCACTTGGTTTCAGAACCGGTTCCTTGTTCACAAAGGTGTAATGTTCATTTCGCTCTTATACCTTAACAGACACCTTTAAGCTAAGATTAAAATAGTCGAGGATGTATTAGAAAAAAACATAGGCATTTTAACCAGTTTAATCATAAAAAAGAAAAAGTGTTTGCGTTTTTCTTTAAGACTTTGAAGTCAGCCATGTTCCAGTATCCTTGGGTAGTTGTACTTAAATTGTAATTAAATAATGTGTATGGTAGTTTCTAAACGGCAGATATTATTGTATGTGAGATTAATATTGCATAGTGTCCTTAATTGAGACAGTTTGTAATATTTCTCTATAAACAAGTTAATATATATATATACTAGCTGTTCCGGCCACGAGTTTCTGTGGCTTATTCTGGTTAAATAAAAAAAGAAGTAGAAAAGAAATTGGATGTTTCTAATATATTTTATGTAACAATACTTGTGAATATGCGATATTCTTTGTTGTTACATTTTTTGTATAGATATAGAGATTGCCTGGTTTTCCAACTCTAGAGTTTGCAACATATAATTGTCTATATAAGAAGCAATCGGTCTCTAAATCTCTCTCGAAACACCGCTAGATATTTAAAGCATTATATCTCTGGACCAAATCGTCGTATTTAAGTGAATTTTTTTTTATCTGCAGGGGACCAACAATTTTTTCAAATAATGATGGGTATAATACAACAAAAATCACGTGTTGAGTTTTTCGCGAATATAGTTTTGAACACATCGTAACTTTTTTTTTTATACTCTTTTCGGAGAAGGATGTTGTATACATGAATTAAAAAGGATTCAAATAGAAGACTTTAGCCAAGTTTAATTAAAATCATTACAGGCGTTTGAAGACCGGAGGGTGATTAAATGTATATAAAAACACTATGGAATGCGATAAAAACATTATGTCAATATTTCAAAGCGATCGGTGAAGAAGTTTCGGTGATTATCGGTTTTGAACAAACGAACATTTACGTTTTTATTAATATAGATGTTGCTTCATATAACATAAAACTCATCCTTTCGGTGTTCGTAGGTGGCTCTTTTTTTTTAATTATTAACATTCGTCCAAAACTTCGGGAATGGTTTCTTCTTATTATAACCTGCAACATTTTTATCTACAAAAATTCTCATAAATTTGGCTTTCTGATTAAAATAATTAATTTAATGAGGTAATAAAAACTCATGAATACCCATTTATTTTCCACTTGAATCATAAGATAATTTGATCGCAAAATCGAGGAAAAAATATAGCCTACAAGAATATTGGTCCGTTTGGCCAGTATAACCTTGTTTTTTCGACATCCTGGTGGTGAGTAGTGTTGCCAAAATGCGAGACCAAGACGAGTCTTGGTCTTGCAAAGTGAGAGAAATTTTTATAGGAGTGATAGCAGAGCTTAGGAGCTACTAAAAAGTTCATGTAAACAATGAGCCAATTTTCAGCAGAAAAGTAGCAAATCCCAGTTTTGTTGTTTTTAAGTGAGTTATGTTTTTTATTGGATCGAAAGGAAAAACTAAAAAAAAATTAATTTAAGTAATTAATAATTGCTTCATCGTAAACAATATGGAATTTACTTTAAATGAACATATGGTTTATTATTGTTAAAACCATTTACAGAAATCTTTTGAGCGGCTAAATTAAGCTAAGTTCTGTTTTTAGTAAAATCACAAATTATTCGCCATCTTTTTTCCATCACCATCCAACTATTCTACAGTTTTCCCACTTTTACAAAAACATCTTCGTTTAATAAGCTTTAAGTTCGTGTTAATTAGGGAAAAATACGAAGGAAAATGCGGTTTACTAGGGAAAAATTGAGATTCAGCTCAAGTTTCGTAAGAAAAAGATGACATTTTTTATCCTGTTAAGTAAAAGTATCCCTGTTTTAAGCAAAAATAGCAATTGATTGTTGCAAAGCTTTTATTTCTTGTTTGTCCATGATCTGAGATGTATTTTAATAAACTCAATCACGTAAACATACATTTTATTTATTAAAAAAAAATTAATTTGAAAAATACTAATTTTTCAAATATTTTTCCAGTAAATCGGTTATGAACTGTGTTTTCACCCAGATCTTTATTACAAGAATTGCTCAGTATTTGTGAGTGATAAAATAAACGTTTCTAGTCCTAAAATTTACGTTTAAAATAAATAAAAAAAACCCTGCTGATTGCTTCAATTATTTTAATTAAAACGTTAATATTAGGATCAGGAACATTTAATTTGTCACTTATAATATACGGAAACTTATAAATACGGTTCAATTGACAAAATAGAGATCTCGGTGAAAAACACAGTTGCCTAAAATAGGGGTACTGTTACTTCACAGGATAAAAAATATATTTATTTTACAAAACTTGAGCTGAATCTCAAATTTTTCTCTAATAAACCTCAAATTAATTAATACGAACGCAAAACTTATCAAACAAAGATGTTTTAGTAAAAGTGGGGAAACTGTAGTATAGTTGGATGATGATAAAAAAAAAATGGGGAATAATGTGTGATTTTTCTAAAAACAGAGCTTAGTTTAGCCGCTCAAAAGTCCTCTGTAAGTGGTTTTAACAAAGATGAACCATATGTACATTTAAAGTATATTGCATCTTTTTTACAATGATGCAATTATTACTTACTTAAATGAAATATTTTTATAGTTATTGCTTTCGATCCAATAAACAACATGACTCACTTAAAAAAATACAGAACTGGGATTTGCTACTTTTCTGCTGAAAATTGGCCCATTGTTTATACGAGCTTTTTTGTAGCTCTTAAAGTCTGGTATCGATCCTATAAAAATTTCCCTTTAATTACGGGAAACTCTGTATAACAAATCCTGTTTTGCCTAGGACTATACTGTAGAGCATATATCGTTTTATATACCGTTTTCCTATACAAAATAGTTTCCCTCCGCTTAGACTATGGTTGCTTGGTGTATGGAGGGCTCTCTGCTAGACTGTATATGAGATTGAAGAGACTTATGAACTGTTTCATAAGATTTATCTTTGGGATTTCCAGGCGTTCTCATGTTTCCTGTTGGTACACCAAGTTGGAGTGACTCCATAATACTCCTCGGTGACAATTCCTTCTTGGCGTTTTCTTCCTCCAAGTCCTGAGAACCAAAAATTCTCTCTACATCCTAGAACTCCTTACTGTACGTTTCTCTATCCACTCTCTTAAAATCAGATCTCAACATATTGATTTATATATCTCCTCCCATAAAACTACTTCAGCAAATCCTTTGTCATTCGTTGTCAAATACTTTTGGAACTGTTTACCTATCTCCATACGTCAGTCTTTTTCCACAAAATCCTTCAAACAATTCCTATTCCACCGCCTACTTCTCATCCAAACTTCCGCATCTTAATTAATCACCAAATGCTATTTGATTTGATTTTTTTGTATGTACTCGTATATATATACGTGTGTGTGTGTGTGTGTGTGTGTGTGTGTGTGTGTGTGTGTGTGTGTGTGTGTGTGTGTGTGTGTGTGTGTGTGCGTGTG
Source organism: Nezara viridula (assembly GCA_928085145.1). Lineage (NCBI taxonomy): Eukaryota > Metazoa > Arthropoda > Insecta > Hemiptera > Pentatomidae > Nezara > Nezara viridula. The sequence continues at coordinate 130,996,361 of OV725078.1, forward strand.
CGTAAAACATCTACGATTTACTTGTCTTTGTATACTGTATAATTCAATTAACTTTGCAATTAACAGTTATATTCCAAGCACCTCTTTGTATTTCGTCAAACTTTTCAGACTTAAACTTTTCATAATTTATTTATTGAGAAATATTACAATCCGTCTCAATTAACAACATTTATAATAGTGTTCAGAGGGTATATTTACACTCTATTTACAAAAATTAAAATAAATAGAAAAATAGTAATACTAAAAGTAAATGCATATAAACAAAAGACACTAAACTAATCATTAAGCCAGACTAGTGGACATAATTTTTTATAACTCTGTTATTATTTATCTTAGAGGGCTATAGTTCTAGAATAAAATTATTCTAAAAATTAATCTATAGGTGTAGCCATATCTGATACAATATTCCACTTGTATGCACACAAATAACATTATTCTTTTATTTTTACAATTTTTTTCCAATTATTTCTGTTTCCATATTTTATTTATACATATTTTCGGTATATTGTCATATCAGATACTACTTCAAATAATTGCACGTACACTGTTTCATGTCCCCTTAAATTTCTAATTTATTATTCTTTTTTTTTATATTAATAAACTTCTATTTAATCGTTTTGACTTACCTTAATATTTTTCTCTAAACCTTTATTGAATAATATTACATTTTGTCACAACTATGGGCATCACTAGTAATTATATAGAGTTTCATTCATACCATACTTTATTATTTTCAGCACCGAAGTTTCAGCCTTAATCTAAAAACATTTTTTCTCCAGAAGAATTATTTAGTTTATTAAATGTTGCTAACTGGAAACTATTAAATAAGTAGGTACAGCAGGCAAACGATTATGTCTCGTATTTTATTATTATTTGTTACAATGTTTCAATGTAGTGACGTGAATGTTGGGTATTAAATTGCTTACTTATTAAGATTTATAAATTATGAATTTTTGTGTTTAAAGGCTTTATTTCATGAATTGACTGAGTGAAAAAAAATTGTATAATGTTAATATTTAAAAAAAAAGGAATAATAATGATAGAAATATCATCTTTCATTAATTTTTCTTCATCTTATCGTAACATACAACTTTTTCATCTAAGAAAATTTCGTAAATTAGGCGTTTTCTCATTAAATTAATTAATTTAATTCAATAATTTATTTGAGGTACTAAATACTTATGAATACCTATTTTTTTCCACTTAAATCGTAAGATCAAAATCGAGAAAAAACGTTGCCTATCAAATAAAAGAATATTGGGCCGTTGGATCAACATAATCTCGTTATTTTAACTTGTTGGGGCATACCAGACTGAAACGACAAGAAACCGCTCGATGTTTCCGATTACTTCAGCACTTACTAGACAAACGCTCTAAACTTCCAACTAATTACAAAAGACTCATAAACATGACCATAATAAGGCCTATTTGGACTTACGGAGTTGAGGTATGGGACTTTACTAAACCATCGAATTCCTCTCTATCCAATCCTTACAATCCAAAATCCTTCGTAAAATCCTCAATGCTTCCTACTTTGTTACAAACAAAACCATCCATAATGACCTTAATGTTTCTTATGTTTCAAATCTGGCCCAATCCAGACACCTATCCTTCCATAATAAACTTCAGAATCATCCCAACCCTCTCGTTTCTAATCTTATTTCCTCTTCAATTCCTGATAACCCTCTAGGCCTCTGAAAAGAAGATGGCTCCGTGTTCTCCTAATGTAGACATATCATTAGAGTGCTACCATTGGGTAGTTACTCAACAAGTATTTTCACTTTATTATATCCATATGTTCAAATTTACTATTTGATTCAGATTTACTATTTACTACGTATTTCTTTAGTACAGAAACGGTAAACGGTCCAAGATTTTTGTAGGCCACATTTTTACTCGATTTTATGATCAAATTATCTTAAAATTCAAGAGCAAAGCAAATGAGTGTTAATAAGTTTTTAGTATCTCATTAAATAGAACAAATTTACCAATTTCCGAGAATTCCTGAAAATAAAAAAAATAAATAAAACTTGTAGGTTATGATAAGTTTTAGACAGTTGTTAATAAAACGATAAAATGTGGTCTGTACCGCGGAATAAAATTTTCAATGGGAAAAAGTTCCGGTTCTAAAAGATCAGAAATACAGTTGAAAATAATAACACAAGTAATATCGAAACTAATAAAAGATAAAATTAAATATTTTAATTACGAGTCATGTTACGAATCAGATTTATTAGCCGGTATTTTTGTATTTATTTATAATTTTTTTTGTTATGTCTATCTTCACCAAACATTAAAATATATTTTTATTTAATAAATTGTTGAATAAAAAAAAACGTAGTAGAAGGGATCATCTCGTAACAACTATTAATAGAGAGAGAAACACTTTATTTTCATATAAAATATAAAAGCTTGCTGCCCAATTATATTGGGTTGTTATACACACAGCATACTCGTTAATCCATAGGACAATAAATAAACCTTATATATAAATATACAGAAGTGTTTAGTTTATATGAGTATAATAAATATATATACATTTTTTTTTTTCCTTTCATTGTTCATGTTTTTTTTCCTTTTCCTTTTTCTTTTCTTCTCTTTTCCCTTTTTTTTAAACATTTAATTTCCCTTTCTCTCACTTCTCTCTCTTTTTATATATACATATATATATATATATATATATATATATATAAACAGTTTTGTAAACATATCATTGAATTTCGGCGAAAGGAGAGACGTGTAGCCACTATTTGCTCATTCATCCTGAGGTTATTCATGCTTGGGGGATAATGACTCACTAGCTGCCGCGTATTTCAATGCAGTCTTCTTTAAAAGGCAACATCGTCTCATTTTGATGCCCCCACATTACTCAGAAGTTGTTCACATTCTGTAATTATCTGTTTCATTGTTGGAATTATTTATTAAATATTCTTAAATTTATTTAATTATTTATTAAATTTATTCTTATTGTAGCGAGAAGTACTTTATTTAAAGCAGTGCTGCCCTACTATATAGGGTAGTTCGATACACAGCATACTCATCAATCCTTTTTTTTTTTTTTTGGACATAGCACCTATTTATACTTGAATCACATATTTATATATATTATTTCTTAATGATATTTACAACAGTATTAAAGGAATACATTTAGTAAATTTGAATATTTGGATATAATGAAGTGAAAACACTTGTTGAGTAAATACACAATGGTAGCACTCTAATGATATGTCTACATTAGGAGATCACGGAGCCATCTTCTTTTCAGACGCCTCGGAGGGTTATCAGGAATTGAAGAGGAAGCAAGGTTAGAAACGAGAGGGTTGGGATGATTCTGAAGTTTATTATGGAAGGATAGGTAACTGGATTAGGCCAGATCTGAAACATAAAAAACATTAAGGTCATTATGGATGGTTTTATTTGTAACAAAGTAGGGAGTATTGAGGATTTTACGAAGGATTTTGGATTATAAGGATTTTATATATTTAAAAATTCTTTACCTCCTTTTTCATATCATCTATCACATACAATGTTTATACTATACCCACATATACTATAACACTATTATACAATATATATATTTCGGTAAAACTGTTACAAAAGAACCTTAAAATTATAAAAAATAAATAATAATTGTTAATTGTTATATAATTAACAAAATGATATAATATCTCAAATTGTTGGTCATCATGTGCCATACTGAATACATGGATTTAAGGTACATTAGATTGGAAAGTGACATACTTAATAATAAATTAAAATAGTCAAACAAAATCGACGCCAAGCTATTAGACCGTGTTTTCGACCACTTTTTATCAAGTTATTAATATCCAGCTTATAATATATAAGTTATTAATAATAACTTCGCAAATGGCTTCATTTTATCATAACCTAAAACTTTTCTATTTATAAAAACTCTCGAAAATAGGGCGTTTTCAATCCAGAAATCGGTACAATTTGTTTATTAAATGAGGTACTTAAAACTCATGAAGAGCCATTTGCTTTCCACTTGAATGATAAAATAATTTGTTCTACAAATCGAGCAAAAATGTGGCCTACAAAAATATTGGCCATTTACCGTGAACCCCGACAAGTTAAAATAACGAGATTATATTGGTCCAACAGCCCAATATTTTTTTTTCTCGATAGGCTATGTTTTTTCTCTGTTTTGATCTTAAAAATAAGTGGAAAACAAATGGGTATTCATAAGTATATAGTACCTCAAAAAATATATATTGAATTAAATTAACTAATTTAATGAGAGAACGCCCAATTTACGAAAATTTTCTTAGATAGAAACGTTATAGGTTACGATAAGATGAATGCATTCACGAATTTTTGGATGGATGTTAATAATTTGATAAAAAATGAGTCTGTATTTCCAGACAGGTTTTTTTGGCCCAAAACTAAATCTTAATAATGGTAATTTTACAGTACATTAAACTACTCAGACAAAGAAAATATAAAAATCAGGTTAATGAATTATAATAGTAATATTTCAGATATAATTATAACTATAAATATGTTCATTATTTGATAAAATGGGGTCTGTACGGCGGATTATATCGATTAAACGAAAATAAGTAAAACGATTCAAGGATAAGTATGATACAATTTTGAGACGGAATTGTAAAAATAATAATCAATTAATCAATAAATAAATAAAAAAATTAATTACATTTGTATGTCAATAATTGATTTAGATTTTATGATACTAGAACAAAAAAAATTTTATACCTCTTTGCGTGGTTTCTTTAATCGAAAAATTTGTCAATTTTTTCGTTGACCGAATGAATTATTATTTTCACATTAATTATTAAATGTTTGTATGTGCCATTCCCCGAAAAAAAATAAAAAATTTTCATTCGTTTATTTTTTGAAATAATTGTAAACTTTATATGTTTTATAAAATAATAAAATAAAATGTGTGTAAAGACAAAATCAAAAAATAAAAAAAATATTAGTGTGGGTTTCTTTCAAGGACACACTAATGACCTCTGAAATATTCTTATTCCTTGCACATAACGAATTCAGAAACTTATACAATTGAATATATATTATCTAAATATATGAATGTTAGCTATAATTAACTATAAGTTAAGTCGATGGTAATATAGTTTTAAGTTTTCGAATTTTTACCATTTATAAATTAACTCCTGCACCCGTGATATAATGTTGTACAAGGACAAGTTTCTAAACTCAGCGATGAGAGCATTGATGAGCATTGTTAATCTATCAATAGATTTACGCTAAGTTTAGAAATTTGCTCTAACCGATAATACGACTTTTCTCTGATCGTGATTGTTTTTAACTTTCTCAATTCGAATGATTACTTAATATTAAGTTATTTATTTATACTGACTAATAATTTTTTTTTACAAAAAAGTAACTAAAATATAATCAACTCTTAAAGACCTAATGATTTTTAATGAAAAATTTTATTAGGGATTTCCGAGACCGTATCTACAATTTCACCACTCAATTTTTTACTTTCCTACTTCCATACATCTTATTTTACCACCGCTCCTAACTTTTTTTCCAGCTTCTTTTAGGTGATGTATGTTGTATTCATGCATACAAGAGCTTCGTTGTTAAGAATTTAGCCAAGTTTCATCGAAATGGGTACATCGATTTAGGCGATACATCTGTAAGACACACATCATTTGGCCGTCATATTCAATGAAATGTACTTTTCGGTGAAGTATGTCATATAGATAAATGTATAGAGCATCGAGAGGTTTTAGCCACACTAATATTATACATTAGAATCGGTACATCTATTACAGTTTATAGCGACACCGGTCTTGAAAGAAAAGGTAATACCTCGTTCCGAAAATCATCCTCGGGCTCCCTTAGACATAGATACTAAATCTCAAAATAAAGGTTCCACTTGTCTTGCAGGAAATCCACGGATTCTATGTATCTTAAAACGCAAAACCACAAATTTTGAGGAGAGGTTAACGTTTGTTTTTACTTGGTCAATTACAAAGATTGATTATTGAAAATGATCAATACAAAAATCACTAAATACAAAAATACAAAATACAAATATATTGTATAAATATAAAAAAATATAAAATTAATAATATTTTTACAAAAATATTAAAAAAAAACAAAAATATTGTAGCAGTTTTAGGTAATTTATAGTGTACTGATTTTTTTAAGCTGGTTTTGATGATCGTTCACATTTCTTTAGGTCTTTAAACAAATCATACTGTTTTCATTTCTCTGTCCGGTTTTATGGAAAATTACTGTAATTTAATTTATTTTTTTTTACACAACATATTTTTAAAGTAGTATGAAGTTGTCTAAATTCGGTAGAAAAGTCGTGTGAGTTGACACACCAGACTTTTTATTTCAAAACGTTCCGGATGTCAGATAATCATCAGTTGGTTCTAGAATGGACCAAAATAAAATTAATGAATTAAATAAATCCTGTACTCCTACAACCAATGGAGGGTCTTGGGTTCAGTACTATTTAGGGAAAGTACTGTTTCTTGGTCTACGGTTGTGCAAGGAGGTGATTTGACTGAGATCACGCTCAACCACCAGGTTTTTCCCCTTAATTAATTATTTAGTTAAGGGTTCCCATTTTATAGAGGCTGGGTGTGCCCCAGGAGGGTCTCGTAATCCCAGGATCGCCCCACAGCCAATGAAACAGAATAAATAATGTTTCTGCCATGAGCCAGGATTCGAATCCAGGATCTTGAGCATTGAAAGATCAGTGCCCTTCCACTGAGCTACCCCACTCCCCAAAATAAAGTTAATAGTAAACTTAAACACAATAAATCTTATGAAATAGAATAATTAATTAATTATGTATTAATATAATCAATGTGAATATTTTTCGATTATGTTATGTTAAAAATACATGTAAATCATGCCTGATATTGAGTTTGCTTGTTTCACTAGTAGTTTGATTATTAAAGAAGATTTAACTTTTAACATCGGATTTAATTGGTTAAATTAAATAGATTTGTTTGTTAATATTTTTTTTCCTTATCAATAAAACGCATGCACCATTAGTCAGAGAAAGGCAATTTATAAATATTTAATTAAAGATTTTCAAATTGACAATGTTACTCTAATGTTAATGTATGATTAAAATACTAAGGCAGAATGAGAAGAATTAAAATATAACTAGGAATCGATATTATTTTCTTTATTTCGTTGAATTTTATAAAACATAATTATATTTTATATCAATTAGTGTTATTTAGGGTTATTAATAGATAGATTCAGAATCACAATAATAAATCACTCACTTCAGTTAAAGTTATCGGAATAAATTGATTAAAGTAACATAATTCATTTGGTTAAAAAGACGATTTAAAAAATAAATCATAATAGAAAAGTATTTTGTGTGCTATATTTATTCTGGATCTGTCTTATGGGTGTTTTCAAATATTAAAGGTATTTGAGATCAATTGTTATAGTTGGCTACTTTAATTAATTACTTTAAATAGGTTTTAAATTCACCAAAAAATCGTGTAAAATGTCTTGAACTGAAGTTTCGGACACATTTCCTATAAGTTTGATATTCAGTAAAATAAATATGTAAACTGAACAGTCGGACTTGGTCGAATGGAAGATTGTAAACTACTACAGTAACTGTTTAACGAAATTATAATCGAATTCACAATAAACAAATTTTGCCTTTAATAAAAAAAAAAAAGGTGCACTTTAACTAAGATAAAAAAACGAGTCATCACTAAAAATTGCTATGCTAAATATATCTTCATGATCTGCTAAATACTATATAAACGTTTGAGATCAGGTTGGGAGATTGGGATGATTATTAAAATAAAATATCAAGTCGCAAGTGTCGCAGGGGCGTCGCAAGACAATTGCGGCAAGACTTGAAACGTCTTGCGACGCCCCTTCGTTTGACCAGCCCCGATGAAAACCTGAACTTTGGGTTGAAACATCGGCAAAAATAAAGATAATTATAATTATTTATTTTTAATATTTTTTTTTTTTTTACTGATCATCCCAACCATTCTTGTCTTTAATTATTCACTACAGTCAACCACCAATCCACAATTAAAAGAAATAACTAAACTAAATTTTTTTTTTCATTTAAAAACCGCAAATCATGAATTTCGATTATTATAATTCCCGTTAAATTTGTACCGAGAAAATATATGAAATATAAATTATTTTTTTTTAATATGAATTTTTTTTCTAATAAAATCCTAGGGTTAAATAGTTACATTAAATTTATCATATATGTATTTTTTTTTGACGATGCCTTGAAAAAGCCCATTCATCGTTCCACTGTGCATGCGTTGCCGTAAAAGGTTACGTATTTCAACTTAGCTGATCTCATTTCTAGCGTGGGCGATCTTATAGACCAAGTTTCATTACTACAAACAAATGTTTTATTTAAAAATTATAAAAACTGGAACATGTTTTGCCCAACAAATTATTTTGTTATGTATTTGTAGCAGGGCTTGAAAGGGGGGAAAAAAAGTTATTTTTAAAAAGTTTCGGTATCTTCGAAATTTTTATTGTCGATAGTTTTTCAGTTCTTTTGGAACTAGAACTTTTCCTTTGTAACTTGTTATGTAAAGGTTTTACAGAACTTTTGTTTAAGAGTTCTGTCGATTTCCCTAAGAAATTGATCTCAAAAATTACTTTTATTGATATATCCCAACAAACGACTCATTAGAATCATGAGTAAACTTTTTTCCTAAAAAGTTCCACGGAAACTGTTAAAATGGAACTGTTTGAAAAAGTTCCATAACAGTTTCAACCCCTGATTTTTAGGATAAAGAATTCTAGTAAGAATAAAGAATTTCATATTATTCGCATCTTTGAATTGTGTAGATTTGTCTGTTTGAAGTTTAGTATTAGAAAAATGGAATTTGTAGAGAATGAAAATGTTTAAGGTGACATTTTGTCATTATTTTTAGAACTATAATAATGTACAAAACTCATGATAAAAGCAAAGCGGTTACTTCTCATAAGATATCAATCAGCTCTCTCTTTCTCTCTTCTTATAAATATATTATTATTAAAAGGGATTTCACTTTTTTTTTTCTACTTTCCAACAGCTACTTGGTAAGGGATGCATTGTGATTGGGTCAAATTTTATGTAAATATAAATATATTTATAAAAAATTTAATATAATTCAAACCTATTATTGGTTTAGCAGAAGTAAGGCGAAAATATTGTTTGATTATAGAACAAAAATCAGGTCATATACTTATGCATGGTATGGTATTGGTTTTATTGTTTCGAAGCATTTAAAAGATAGAATAATAGACTTTAAAGAGATAAATTATAGAATAGCTGTGCTAGTTTTTAAGATTACTCCCAGTAAAAAATTAACAATTATACAGTTACACGCCCCTACAATGGATGACTCTAATGAAACTAAAGACCAATTTTATCAAGAATTGGAAATATTACTTTCCAGTTTCAAAAGAAAAAATAATTGGATTGTGGTTATGGGAGATTTTAACGGCGGCATCGGGGTCAAATTAGATGATGAGGAAAAAAAATTATGGGAAACTGGGGTTACGGAAAAAGGAATGAAGGGGGCGACAGGATAATAAATTTTTCTTATAGTCAACAACTTCAAATTGGAAATTCGTTTTTCAAGAAAACATTTAAGGATAAATGGACCTGGTGTTCACCAAAAGGCCAAAAATTTGAGCTTGACTATTTTCTAACAAATCAAATTAGCTTGATTAAAAATGTTGAGGTCATCAAAGCATTAAATTTCAATACGGATCACAGAATGCTAAAAGCAGAGATATATATTGAAAAATATAAGAGAAGATCATTTAAAGTAAAAAATAAAACTCTTTTACTTCAGGACCAAGCTCAAATTGAAAAATTCAAAAATGATCTCTCAACATATCTCCAGTCTAGTCATGAAAACAGTGAATCTCCCCGTACTGTTCAAGAAAAATATGATCTCATTTCAAAAGTCATAGATGATAGTAGCAGATTAGGTACCGGTGCTGTTAAAAAGAGTTCAAACAAGTTATCGGAAACAACTAAGGAACTTTTAAGTGTTCGGAGCCGGATAAAAGAAAGAGGAGAACTTTCAGAAAATGAAAAGAAAGAGCTGACAATTTTGAATAGTCTCATAAGGAAAATGATAAAAGACGACATTGAAAAATTTAATAAAAATACTGTAACCAAAATCCTTTTAAACAATAGGTCTACAAGAAAAATTCAAAAAGAGCTTGCAGAAGGAAAACCTTGGATGGTTGCAATAGAAAATCAGTGAAAGGAAATCACAACCAACCGAGAACATATTAATAAAGTGGCTACAGAATACTTCAGGAAACTGTATGATTGTAATGAAACATCCTTTGAATCATGCGAGGAAGGAAAGAAGACTAAAAATTTGGAGGAAGTTCCACCGATAATGGAAGATGAAGTTACTGTTGCCATTAAAAGGCTTAAATCTGAAAAACGTCCGGGACCGGATAACATAACAAATGAAAGTTTAAAAGCAGGAGGAAAAGCTCTAATTAAAGAACTGTCAGAATTATTTAACTTAATTCTCCAGGAGGGAAAAATTCCAAACCAATGGAGAATCGCATAGATAATCTTACTCCATAAAAAAGGCAATATGCATGACATAGAGAATTACAGACCCATCTCCCTTTGTTCAACCATGGCAAAACTTTTTACCACCATAATTAAACAGCGACTCACAAAAAGAATTATGGAGTGTATAGCAGATGAACAGGCAGGATATAGAAAAGGATTCTCAACAATAGATCACATCCAGACGGTAAATCAGATGATCGAGAAAGCCAAAGAATATAATTTCTCTCTCTACCTCTGTTTTCTTGATTTCAAGAAGGCTTTTGACACCATTTCACATGCATATATAATTAAAGCACTTAGAGCAATAGATACAGAAGAGAGATATATAAAGATTCCGACAGAACTTTATGCAGAAATGTCAGCTTACATTATGACAGAAAAGAAAGGTCAAAGCTTCAGGGTTAGGAAAGGGGTTCGTCAGGGAGACCCATTATCACCTATGTTGTTTATCTTGGTGTTGGAGCTGGTGTTTTGGAATCTTGAATGGGGGAATGTTGGTATAAGGGTGAATGGTAAATGGTTGAGCAATTTACGTTTTGCCGATGACATCGTGCTCTTTGCCAAAAACAGTCGACAATTGAAGGAAATGATTATACAACTTTTAAGGTTGTGCGAACAAGTCGGTTTATATCCAAACTATAACAAAACCAAAATAATGTCAAATAGGGAGCCAAAAGAAATAAAAATAAATAAATACACCTTAGAATATGTAGACGAATAAGTGTATCTAGGCCAGCTGGTGTCCTTCTCGTATAGAGCAACAAAAGAAGTACAGAGAAGAATCGCAATGGGATGGAACAAGTTTTGGTCACTGAGGCACATAATGAAAGGAGATTTAGATGTGGATTTTAAAAGACATACCTTCGATAGCTGTATCTTCCCAGTAGTGACATATGGTTCTCAAACTTGATCGTTAACTAAGGCCCACGAGAGAAAAATCCAAGTGTGGCAGAACAGTATTGAGAGGAGTATTATGAAGGTAAAGAAAAGAGACAAAATAAGATGCACTAAACTAAGGAAAGAAACAGCCCTCAAAGATACAATTTTACAGTTGAGGAAAATTAAATGGAATTGGGCTGGTCACCTCTTACGTAGCAACGATGTTAGGTGGTCGAATATAACAACCGAGTGGAAGCCATATGATCTAAAAAGGAAGAGCGGCCGACCAGTGAAGAGATGGTGCGATGTAGTCAGGCTGACGATGGGACCCCTCTGGTGGAGGGACGCTAAAGACAGGGTTATATGGAAAAAGAAGTGGACAGAGCTCAGGGACCCCGCTTCTCAACAGGGCTAGTCACCCAGAGAAGTGCTGACTACTACTCCCTCACGGGAAGGCCTGTGCAGGAAGAAAGACATAGAAGAAGAAGTGTATAATAGTGTATGTGTGTATGTGTGTGTGCGTATCCATGTAGATATGCATGCTATTTTATATTAGTAGTTATAAAAATAAAAACCATTTGTACATATGTAACTACTTATTTTGCATAATAAAGGCTATTTCATTTCATTTCAATTCAAACCAAGTCAAACGCAAAACAGATGAAGATTGTCTAGTTAAATTTTTGATAACGTAAAATTTAAGATATTTTTCGACCCCAAAAGTGGATTTTAAAACCCCAATAGTAGAAAAAGCACAGGACCAATATTAGACCCAATAATTTAATAAATTATTTCTTATTCAACAGAGCTACCTATTGGAGAAAGTCCAAAACTATATATTAGGTCAATTAAGTGATTTTTATTTTCACTTACCTACATATAAAATATATGGTAAAGGAAAGTATTGCGATCGTGAAAATTTTCGAATCTTAGTTTTCAACGGAAATACATATTTTGAGGTCTCTCGAGTCCAAATAACCAAGCAAAATGGTCTCTGTGCGTGTGTGCCTGTTAACAGTCTAGCTCAACACTAAACTGATATTACGTATTTTAGGTTTATATATGGTTCAGATATGACAGCAACTTTTTCGTTAAAATAGGCTAACCGGAACTTCATATCAATGGTAAAAACACATTTTTACAATTTTCTCAAAAACGGCACTAACGATTTTGATAAAACTCGGTGTATCATTGTATAATTAAGTGATCTTTAATATTATTTAAGTCTTATCCCCATTAATGTCGCTTTACAGGGCTTAAATGCCCAATGTTCTTGTACGTCTTCCTCTAAAGTGCTTTTAATATGGTTTATTTAAAAAAGTGAACTCTCTTTTATTGACATTAACTATATAAAATGGCTAAATATGAAGTTTGAAAGATATGATAATTTGAAACTGAAGGAAAAAAAAAATGCTTATCCAGGTTGAAAATGAATCTGCAGAAATAACAGTCTGAAGGTATACGTATAATATATCGTTAGAAAGCTGAGAATTTAAGAAAAAAATAATATCAAATAAATGAAGTTGTAGAAAGCAATGAAGAGTGCTGAAAAAAATATAAATTATAATTTCAGAAAACTAATATTTTTAACGTAAATCACACGTTTCCAAGGAAATTAAATGAAATTTTCTTACTAAATGTAAACTTTTAATTCTTTTCAAAGTTTGAGAAGAAAAATATTTAAAATCAAGCAATTCAAGCCAATGTTTAAAATATTATTCATTGTACTTGTGTGAAAGAAGAAGTGAAATATAAAAATATTTCATGGATATGTTTATAACCTTACATACATTTACTGTAGTTTAATAACTCTAGATATTATATTATATTTAAATAATTAGTTATCTGTTGGCCATTTATTTCAAAAAATCAAGTAACCTTTTAGAAAATTAACATAGTGAATAATTTGATGAATTTCCCCTTTGTGAAATCCCAGCATTATCCACTTACAATCAGTGTGACAACTTTTGAACTATCCATGGCAGGCACTGAAAATTAACTTATTTCATTTTAGTAAACTTTACAATGGAAAATAACAGTTTGATAACTTATAGTTCTACAATCTTTAATCATTTATAGGCATCCATAATCATACACGAGCCTTTCGGTTGACAGAATGACTAACTCCAATTTTAACATCCTTTATTATTAATTTTAATGAAGTTTCTAGTGGCAAAATGTATACCTTTATTCACAGTTCTATATCTCAACAGTACAATAACCTACTCTGGAATTAACTTACTCACTTTCTGTACAGATATAACTATTCCAACTAGAAATATAACTAAAATGACATTACTTAAAAATGTTAAAATTAGAGTTATTCATTCTGTCAACTGAAAGGCTCAGAGACTGAAGTTGTGTGCTTTATAAAAGCAGATGGGGTAACTAGATTTGTATTGCATACCTCTATAATAGATAGAGTATTTGTAATTTAAATGGTCTTAATTATTTATTATCTGTAAGCTTTGAGCTTTAGCTCCGTTTAAAGTACACTTCAAAAATTTAATAACAGCCCAACATTGCCAGAAAATAAATAAGTAGAGCGCTAAGTGAAAGTTGAGTGTTGCGCGCACCAGATTTTTATTTTAGCTGTAGAGTACTTACTCATTTAAAAGTGTAAGATGGAGAAAATGTATTTATAGCCGAATAATTGTCGCTCATCATTAGTAAAGTTACTCATAACATGATGTAAATGCACTAGTTGCTAGTATTGCCCGAAATAGGTCTTGCAAAACGAAGACTGCCTAATTTTGAATTTTGCTAGTATATACCTATCATTACAGGCCTACTGGAAAAAGTCCCAAAACAAGGTATCTGACATTCATTAAATTTTTAACTCCATTAATAAAATAAGTTAAAAACTAATAAAACATAATCTAAAAACATTCTAAGAAAAAATAAAACAAAATTTTTGGATAAATAAATTATTTAAAGAAGAGGAAAAGACAAACTGATAGACACTATTAGTCTAGTAAAATTAGGGATTGACTGCAACATAAAAAAAATATTCAAGAAATTGTTCATTACCCTCCTCATAATAACTGATAAAATGTCCTCATAATCTTTAAAATGATTATCTTTTTGCTCAATTAGAGATGAATCTCAACTTACTCTGTCACCATCCTCAGCTTAATTATTATAGATTTAAAGCTCATTAATTAAAAAGGATGTTTTTATAGCAAGAATCTATCCCCTCCCTCCTTCTCCCAAGATATTTTATTTTCTCACCGTTTCTTGAAAACAGAGCAAAATTAGAAAAATCATAGATCATATACAATTACATTGCTGCAGTCTGTTCCATGTTTTCCTTTTTCCGAAAAGTCGCAACACCATCCAAATTTGTACCAAAATTTTGAAGAAAACCCCTTCTGGGCACCCCTGATTGTAACCTAAATTAAACATGTTTTTAATTATTGATTTTTATTCAATATAGAACGTGGTTAACTTTAAAATTATAAAATTTCAGTTACGAAATCAGACCACGGTTTGTAGTAATAGGTAGTCGTAAAATTGTTTATAGTAACAATCAATGCCAGTCTTAACTTCATATCAATGACACAGAATTCCCTCATCTATAGATATCAAATACAATGCTGTTGTCAATGATGTTTTAGAATCATCAAAACAAATAAACTTTGAATAATAATTTAAATGATCGAAAATGATAAAAAAAATTAAACTTCAAAATGGTATCATCTACTATAAAAAAAAATCAATTTCATGGTTTGGGGTCATTTTTACTTAAAGTTGAATTACAATAAATATATTTTTATAAATATTTCCGTAACCATTAATTTGATAAAAAAAAAAAAAATGAATATGATCATTTTTATAGAGATTTTAAAGTGATTTAATATTGAGCAATCTTTGTGAAAAACCTTATAGTTTTTGGGATATTGTCCAAGTAGTTTTTTTTTTATTGAATATTGATACATTCTGCCACATTAAAAGGCATTAATATTAAGGCTACATTAATCATTCGCACAATATGTACAAACAAATAATAGCTAAGATAGATAATAAAGAAAAAGAAATATAGAAAAATAAAATGAGTGAATTAATATGCCTGTGTACAAAAAATGAAATACTAGATAAAAGCTAAATGAAAATTGTCCAAAAACTAAAAAAAAATGTCAGTTTTCTGTTCTTCTCCCCCTCCCCTCATGAAAATCCGACGTGTGATCCTTTGGGACTTTTTACCAGTTATTATGGAGGAGATTAATAAACAATGTACGACAAGTTCCATCTTAACTTTCCTGGGCCGATAGAGGCCTTCCTTATTATTCCTTCTTATTATTTTTTTTTTTTAAATCTTATTATTTATTTTTTTCGAGGAGGATGTCAAGTTTTAGTAGACTGTTTTAGTAGTTTAAAACAACTCCAAGTTTAAAAATGAGGGAGATTAGGTTTCCACAACGAAAATGAGATTTTGTTAGGGAAAAGCTTGACAGTAAGATCTGGGATCACGCTCCAACAGAAATACGTTTGGGAACTTCTGACAAGTTCTCGAGACAATGTACCAAATACTACAGTACCAAATTTTACCTTCGCAATAGAGCTGTTTCTCTGAAGTATATCTAATGCTTAATCTTCTGTCGTGTATTAATCATACTTAAAACACAAGTCTTGTTATAAATCCATTATTTACAAAATATAAAAAAAGGAGCACTCAAAACACATCAAGTAGCAATGGAATAACCCCATTCTTTGGCTAGTGTATACACTTATACACTAAAATAATATTAACTACAACATTAAAATATAATTTAAAAAAATATCAAGTGAAGTTTTGATAATATATAATAATAATAATAAAACTTTATTCTGTTTTGGTGATATTTTTTATTTTAGTTACATGCATTATTTAAAAAATATACTAATTTATCAACAGTAAATAATAAATTTTTGAACCAATTTTTCATCTCAGATAGATAACGCGTAACAATTCTTTTATCAATATTTAAAAACTTTTCTTTAGTTATATAAACATAGTTTCGGCCATTTATTTTATATGTATATGTAGATGATCATTTTGGATCTGCATTATTTTCAAATTTTTTACTAAATACAACATTTCCTATACATCTCTCATCACCAACTTTATTGAAAATGGAGGAAAGCAGTAATTTCGCTGAACTCTGGTGGCTTAACTTTTAACATTAAAAAAAAAAATATATTATTAACATAAAAAGAACATTATTAACATGTATACAAAATATATTCTGTTTGTTTTATAAAATAAATTTATATTTATATTAAATTAAATATTGATTCAAATAAAATAAAATATTGATAAACGAATTTTAAAGCGTTATGTATTTGGGATTAAAAATGAGTTAATTATTGTTAATTAAGTATTGATAAATTATCATTTTTGCATCCCATCTTTTATAAGATAATATGTATGTATATATATATATATATATATATATATATATATATATATATATATATATATTATATATATATTTATATTGTGTATAAAAAAAAAGAGTTACCAATTTATAGGTGGACAAAATAAAAAAGAGAACAGATAAATATATATTATTTTTCACAATAGTATACATTATTATTTCCTTATAGTTCAGAATTTAGTAATATTATTACTATAAATAAAAAAATATGTATATAACTTTTTGAAAATATGAAATCAGCTTTTTTTAACATTGTCACTTTTTTTTTTCAGAATTGATGCGTGCGCTGCAGGAGAGCTTAGATAGCGATACATTAATTATAACTATGAAACAAATAAAGCAGAGAAAAAACGTCCATCAAGAGGTTGAAACGTTAGCGGCCTTACAAGGGAAAAATTCTGAACTATTATTTGGAATAAAACTTGATCGTGCGAATAAAAGAAGTGAGTGCAGATTACGTCAAGCTTTATTTATTTTATCTGCGATAAATGTATTATTTAATTATTATTTATTTTTATGTGGCTAGCTAGCGATGTTATAAAAACAAACATAGTATTCACCCTCTTTAAAAATGTTTAAAATCATTGGACTGTTATGACATAGTAAAATATGGTGAAAAAAAATTGAGAACGAAAAAAAAGACAGATAATAATTATAAATTGAGAGAATTAAAAATATTAATTGGTTTTAATTCTAAATCGAAAGATTACAATGTTTAAAAATAAAAAAAAATATAATGGTTTATACACAAAGAAATAATACGTAGCGTTTACTCAGAAACAAAATTAATAATAATAATAAAAAACAAAACAAAGAAAGCTTTAAAAATTAGTTATTTCAGAAACAAATAAAATGTTCGTTGTATGACATTTATTTCTACAAATTTTATAAAAATCCACATTAATAACTATAAAAAAAAGGTCTGATTGGTGTCTCTAAAAAAAATTAAAATATACGATTGTCTATGAAATGTATAGTTAAACGTCTAGACTCGATGTTTGTAATGGTGATGTCCCATTATAGAATGAATGAGCTCTTAATAAATAAAGGTTTATACCAATTTATAGATTTTTTTTGGTTGGCTCTACAGACCTTGTAGATCTTTGGCCGCCTGAGTCAGCCTTCTCCACCTCTGCCTATCTTGGGCTACTGATTTCCACTTTGCGGCATGAAGCTCAGCCGTGTCTTTGTTTATCCTATCTATCCATCTGGTTATTGGCCTCCCACGTTCCTACTACTCTGGCATTCATTGTTGTGTAAAAGCATCCTGATGGATTGCTTCGAGCTACATATCCCGCCCATCTTAACCTCTTTGCTTTCATATCATGAGATATTGGCTGACCATTTTCTTTTAGTACTTCTTTATTGGCCCTTCTCTGCATGTCAAGGTTCTGATCCCAGATAGTTCCTGTTTGTACGGAGAACTTTCCTTTCGAATCTCTCAATTCTGGGTTCTAATGTGCTGGTTAGAGCCCTGGTTTCACAGCCTTACAGTAGAACTGGCTTTATCACAGCGTTTGATAACGGATTTGGCTGGATTTTAGTATCACTGAAAGGGAGAAGAAAGCTCTGTTTGCACTTGTTATTCGCAAGTCTACCTCTATTAGTTGATCATTTATTGGGAGTCCACGCAGATCATGTTATCAGGGTGGATGTTTCGGCTAACTATCATATCTTTTGTTTTATCTACATTGACTTGTAGGCCATTCTGCTCTGCCTCTCTTGTCGGTTTTGTAGCGAGTTTTTCAATGTCTTCTTTATTGCTTCCGAGGACAACTATATCATCGGAATATGCTAGGATTTTATGTTTCATTCCAACGTGCACCCCTCCATCTTCGCGTGATGTTCTTATTACTGTCTCTAGGGCTAAGTTCAACAGCATCGGCGAGAGTCCATCTCCCTGCGTCAAACCCGTTCAAACTTCAAAGGCTTCAGATACTTCTCCTTGTATTAGTACCCTTCATTTAGGACCATTTGTACACGCCTTTGTCAACCTCACTAATTTCCCGGGAAGGAACACCCAGCTCAGTCATGATCGTCCAGAGACAGTTTTTGTCCACGGAGTCATAGGCTGCTTTGAAGTCGACATATAAGTTAAAAAAACATATCCAGTTAAAAAAATGTCAGTTTTCTGTCCTTCTTCCCCTTCCCTCATGAAAAACCAAAGCAGAATTCTTAGGGAATTTTTATCGGTTATTATGGGGAGAGTATTTAAGATGGGGAGATAATTTAAGTTATATATGATAAAATAAGTACGAGTTCGCGTCCCGGTAACGGACGTGAAAACTAATTGTAAATGTGGTGTGTGTCTATCAAAAAAAGGCAAAGATGAATGGAAAGCCGGAAAATTTAAAAAGTTATGTTCTAAGAAGTCAACTGAACCTACGATTGTTATTTAGAATTCCTTCTTCTATGTTGCATTTTGGTTTTTTGATTTATTTTTTTTAATCTATTTAAAATAATCAAAATATGCAATCATGTGGATATATCGTCAAATTTGCAAAATAAAAAATTGGCTAATTGCATTTTAGTATACTAATCCGTAAAGATATTCGATCTAATATTTTAAAAATATGGAATTGCATAAAAATAAGGGTTCTGGTCATGACTCATACCTTTTTTACATTGTTTGTTATTTTTCTTCACATTTGTTTAAGATAAGTAATGTAATTATTATTATATATTTCCTTTTTATTTTTAATAAAGAAACTTCATTATTGAAATTTAGCTTTTTATTTAATTTTAAAATAACAGTACTTAGGTTATAGTTTAGAAGCCCCTGTAGCTGACAGTGTACCAAATTCCTGACATACTCCTAGAAATATGGAAATAATACAATTTTAGGAGCTCCTAGACCTCTATTTCATATATTTTTAGTTTCTTCATTTTCTTCTTGTATATTTGTTTGCTTAGTCATAGTCTTGTCGAAAATCGCAACCGAAATAATGAGTGGCAAATTAGGAAGGCCCCTCACAGTCTACTTAATGTCTCAGGAATAACTATCTGCCTGTAAGAGCACCATAAAAGGTTTGCCTTTTTTGCTTTAACTACTGTGATTTATCCCAAAAGTTTTGTTATATTTTATCTGTTTATAACTTATCTTGAAGAAGCAATTGGATATTTAATGGGTGTTAGCTACTGGAGCCTTATAATGGGAACTTTTGCCAGTAGTTGACAGGCCTGTGCTCTTATAAATTCAAATAGATATACTGAATATAACGGTTCTTAAAAATGGGACCATTCATTGCTGTCTCGTTGAAGAAAATTGCTAATGATTCTGATTAAATATGAAGCAAAAATTGGTTTTCCTATTGCCAAAAACAGGCTCTTGACAGTGACCAGCATTTATTGATAAATTTAAGTTGAGAAACGCAAGAAGTTGTTATTTTTGTTTTTGGTTCCTCCCCTTCCTCGCCGTTAAGGCTATACGGGTTTTCTCGGGCCAGGGAGTGTGGGCGGGGATTTAAAAGACGCCTTGGCACAGGGACGCGAACTCGTGACTATTTTTATAACACATTTGTCATATATCAGGCTGCCTGGCAACGGTGGTGCTGTGCACAACGCGTTAGCCCATTCGGCCACCCCGCCCACCAAACGCAAGAAGTTAGTTTTATAGTAAGTTCAAGGTAATTTTTGTTAACTTAAAATGAAAAATATGAAATTTCGCTTAATTACATCCTTGCTCTTATCCCTGTCAGCTATAGGAACATTCTAAATAATGTCAGTTACTGGTAAAACAAAACAATTCTCTTAATTTTAATTTTTTTTTTTAATTCAGATTAATGTTTGATGGATTTGAAATATGTCTTGGTAAGGCGAGAAATAGTTCTATAAGATGAATCCATGAAAAATATAATAGCATGAGTATTTAAGTTTTTACACGTAAAAGTTTAAAGAAATTGCATTTACCCTAGTAGGTTATGAAATATGATCGACGGACTAAGTCATAAGATTATTTTTTACCATCTTTGATTATTTTTACAGTTTTAATTGAGACTTCGAAAGAAAGGAAGCACCTCAAGTTATCGATGCTTTCTGACAACAAACCCATCAACAGTCTTGTGATATCGATTGATCAGAGCAAAGGAACGGCTGATATATCGCTGTACATCGACTGCAATTTCGAAGGAAAGATCAAGCTATCTGAGAGCTTAAACCAAATCATCAGCACCAATCCCATGGTCAAAATCGTACGTATCACATTCAGTAACAGTACATCTGTTGAGTTTTTGTTAGAATCTGAATAAGATCCTGATTCTATTTTCTGTTTGTGTGTTTTTTTTATTAGTATCGAGAAAGGCGATATATTACAGACCTGGATAGTGACACTGAAGTTCAAGAAGTCCTCAAACGTCTGAAATGTTACGCCGATGACCAAATGTTATCAACGCAGCCACAACCAGCGAACGAAACCCCCCAAGAAGAAATAGTCATACATACCAGAGGTAAGTTTTAAGTTATTTTGCTCCACTTAATGTGTCCTTACAAGTAATGTTAAGTGTCCGGTTTGTTTATTGTCAAATTTCTTTTTTCTTTTTTTTTCCCAACATCCTTGCAATATCATAATATACAATATTATAGTATTTTTTTTTTCAATTACACAATTTAAATTTATTTTAGTCGGGATTTATATTGAAAAAAAGTTTTAATGTGATTTCAACTTTGCTGAAGTACTTAGGTTCTTTTTCATTTCCATGCTTCATGAATTTCATGCTTGTATTTATTCATTGTATTTTCAATTTGAACCTCGCGCGGCCTCATAAAATTGTTAGCTTTTTGAGAACACATTAAGGGGAGCGAAATATTCCCAATTTCTGGTACAAAATTACCAACAGTTAAAGTTTTAGAATTTACAACTAAGGGGGAGATTAATGATTAAAACTGATATTTACTTCTTAATCACAGATAATGAATGGGCTTGTACAATTGTCGGACTCTGTACCAAATGAATTTCTAAAAGGTTGATATTTGCTGTGCCGACTGGTAAACGTCCGAGAGGTGGACCGAAGTAAATAAATAAAATATTGTAAATAAAATATTTGTAGGTTATGATGAGATGAAGCAACACCAGGGTGTAAATCTCTATTTTGTCTTAGGAGAATAGGAGGTTACAGGAGCTCGAGACATATGTAATTTAATGAATAGTTGTATATAATTTGTATATCACTAATTATAACAATATTGGGTTTGAAAATAAGTCCTTTCGGTTTTGCTATTTATTTTTATGTCACTATGATACACTTCTAATCGTATAACCTAAGGCGGATTGGATTGTTTATCCTGTTATAATAAGTCAATAACTATATCTGTTAACTCTTGTTGAAACTAGCTTAGTATTGTGTTTGATATTGCACTGTGAATATGGAAGAGAATATCATTCATTATCGCCATATTTTGTTGTATTATTTTAAAAAAGGCAAGAGTGCGGCAGAAGTTCATAGAAACATTTGCAGTGCTTGTGGGGGTAATGCCTTAACCCAACGCACCTGTCAAAATCGGTTTGCCAAATTTCTTCCAGGAAATTTTGACATAAATGATGCTCAAAGGTCTCGTCGCCCACATGAAATTGAAACGAGCAATGTTAAGGCCATTGTTGATCAAAATCCCACCCAATCAGTGCAAGAGATTGCTATGGCCCTAAATGTGTCGCACACAAGCGTATAAAACCATTTGCACAAGTACGGCTATGTTTCCAGGTGTAATGTTTGGGTACCTCGCATGATTTTTTTTCGAAAATCACAAAGAATGTTATAACTTAAATACGACTTTAGCTAACTACAAGAAATTTAACAGGAATTTAGGGCCACATAAACTACACAAAATGACATCAACAGGACCTTCGTAAAGAAACTACAAACGGAGATAAAAAATAAAAATATATAAGGAGTTTTTGTTTATTTATTGCTTATGTAGGCATTAAATAAAAAAAAAAATCCTGAAGAGTTATGAATGATTGGAAGGGTGGTGTGTTCCAACAAGACAACGCTAGGCCCCACACCTCATTAGTCACTCGCCATAAATTATTGAACCATGGATAAGACCTTTTGCCCCGCTCACTTCCCTATTCTCCATACCTAGCTCCAAGTGACCACTACTTATTCCGGTCTCTGCAGAACTCCATGAATGAAAAGAAATTCCAAAAGGAAAGAGGACATCAAAAACCACTTGGGTCTGTTTTTTAACAATAAACTCCCAGACATTCCATGAACACGGCATTATGCAGTTAGTGGTAAGATGGAAAAAGTCATAATAAATAATGGTCAATATATTGTAGTTTAAAGTAGATTTTATGTCTATTATATATTGAGTTTTATTTCACTCTGAAAAACCGAAAAAAACTTATTTGCTAACCCAATAGACAATGATAATACTGAATGAAAAATATTTGGATAATTTATATGTTTAACTAAAACTTTGTCTTTCTTTTGCAGGTGACATCCCCATTATATCTGACTGTGATGGTAAGTCAAAGATTTATTTTATATTTTAATATAATTATAAGTGCATAAATAAGAAAATATTTTGTGTATCAGGTAAACAGTTATGAAATCATTTTCATTTTATGTAAATTGTAATCAATTTTATATAAACCTGTACTTGTACAGTCCAAGGAGGATCTTGTGTTCGGTACTTTGCTTTTGAGTACTGCTTCTAGGCCCATGGTTGTACAAGGATGTAGTTTGTCCAATATCATGCTCAAGGTTTTTTAATTGTTATTGAAATTGTTTGTTAAAAAACAAGGTTGAAAGCAATTGTTGGTGTGTATAAATTAAATGTTGAACCAACTGTTATCAATCTGATTTCATAGAATATTTATATTTAATTATTTTAAAGATTATTTCAACAGAACATGTAAATATAAAAGCGATTTTTTTTTCTTCAGATTTTTCAAAAGCTATCTTTGATAAATTCAATATATTTATTTCAGTTTCTTATCATGGAGTTATGTATAAAATTAACAACTAATATATAAAATTAAGTGTTATTTTCAAGAATTCAGTTTATGATTCTGATTCTATTTGTTTCAGATAACATGTTAATAAAAACTATTAATAGGCTAATTACTGTTGTTAAACGTCTTGAAGATGAATTGAAAGCACAAGTAAGTTCGATTTTGATTTTTTTTTTTTTTTAGATTAACTTGAATTTTTACGATTATTTTTTTTTTGTTGGCATTACATACCTTGTAGATCTTTTTGCCATCTCTGCCTATCTTCGGATGTTTCTTTGCAGTTATCTGCATGCAACTCTATTGCATCTTTGTTGATTTGATCTATCAAACTGTTTTTTGGTCTTCCACGTGATCTTTTGCCTGCTATTGAAGCATTCATTGTCGTGTAGAGGCTTCCAGACGGATTGCTCCGAGGTACATACCAAGCCCATTTTAACCTCTCTGCCTTCATAGCATGAGATATTGATTGGCCAGTTTCTATAAGCAGCTCTCTATTGGTCTTTCTTCTCCATATGGTAGCACTCTGATATCAGATCGCTGTGGTTATCGTTCGGAGGAGTTTTCTCTTGAATCTTTCGATAATGTCTGGTTAGTGTCCAGATCTCACAGTCATTTATTAAAAATGGCGTTATCATATCATTGTAAACGCTAAATTAAAGATTTCTTGAGATTGTTTGGGGTTTCAATACCTTTGAAAGGTAGAAGAATGCCTCTGTTTGCGCTTCTACGCAGGACTATTTCCGAATTAGTCATTCATTGATTATGGAGAAGAGGTATTTGAATTTTACAACTCTCAGGAACGAATTTCCATCCGCGCAGATCTTTTCAGATTTTTAATATTATAAAAAAACATTTTCAACCTGGCATCATTAAGTATTGGCAATACATGATTTCAGAAAACTGCCATTATGTGCAATATATATTTCAACATTCATTCAAAATTATCTCTTTGATCTTGTAAAATATTTTCGTTACATATTTGGGTCGTTACAAAACTTCGGTCACATTTGGTCACAGATTTTTTCAAAAGTAAAAAGAAAGAAAGATTTTCGACTTCTTTACGATCTTTATGATTGTTTTAGGAATTTAATAATGTGAGTATAAATAATCATCAACATTGATACGCAATTTTGAAAAAAAAAATATTTTTTTTATCTTTGAGAATGGATTCTATGAACGTGAACATTTCAAATTATATTGTACGAAGCGGAACAATTGTATTTTAAACATTATCTTTCATAGTTACCGAATACTGACATTTAATGAGAGCAATTATATTTATATTATTTGGTAGTTGTAAATATATAGTTACTGTCTTGTACGTTACTGACTTGTAAAGTACTAAGAAAAAATTGTTTTGTAACGAGTTTTGGCCTTGAATTTTTTTTGCTTACCTGATTCTTTTTCTTTTCCAGCAAATTGAAACCAGAAACCTGAGGCAATTACTGGAGCAGTGTGACATGTGCCGTCCAGGTGAGGGGTACTAACGCCAAGGCTGGAGTCCATGGGATTAAGGAGACGCAAATACACTTCCTTATTATATTTCTTTTCTCTAACTCTTGATGTATACTTACTTTCGAAATATAGGATAAATAACAAAATAAAGTCTGTTTGCGTCTTTCTTTATCCCCAAACCTTTCTAGTCTTGGATGTTTTTGTTATAGTTTTATAATGATTTAATTTATATTAAATGTAGAGAAGAATAGTTGGGGTGGTCAGTCAAAAAACAAGGTAAAAATAAATGATAATATTTATTTTTACATATGCCGACATTTCGACCTGAAGTTCAGGCCTTCATCAGGGCTAAGAAAATAACCAGATAACAAGGTATGAGAAACATAAGTAGTGATGGTAAAAAAAAAATAAATAAAAAAAAATTACAAAAAAAAAAATAAAATAAAATAAATAAATAAATAAAAATAAAAAATAAAAATAAAATAAATAAATATAAAGTAAAATGAAATTGTTAGAATAATGACTAAGAACTAAGAGATAAATAATAAACAAAGTGTGGAATGATGAAGTAGGCATAATCAAAAAGGGTGACATAAGTGTTACAATGGGAATCTTAGAATAAAATGTAAAAGATAAAAAAAAAGAAATATGAAGTTATATAAGAAATGAAAATAAATAGTAAAATTAAGACATTTTTTGACTGACCACCCCAACTATTCTTCTCTTCATTATCCACGACAGTCAACCATTTACCAATTATATATTAAATGTAATATTAAATACAACTAAAATAATGAATAGCTAATATCAATATTATTATAAATTAATATTAGAATTAGAGCATAAATAATTGGACATTTGAAAAAAACATACTTAAATAATGTGCAAAATAACAATGATGATCATGGTTATAAAACTCTTCATATCAATGACAAAACACACAAATCAAAAATAAACCTGAAATACTTTTTTTTTTAATTTATTTATTTATATGATATTTACAACTGTATACAAAAAATACATCTGGTAAATTCGCACATGGATATAATGACATGAAAAACGTGTTGAGATACTACCCATTGGTAGCACTCTAATAATATGTCTATATTAGGAGATCACGTGGCCATCTTCTTTTCAGACGCCTCGGAGGGTTATCAGGAATTGAATAGGAAGCAAGGTTAGAAACAAGAGGGTTGGGATGTTTATGAAGTTTATTATGGAAGGACAGATATCTGGATTGGGCCAAATCTGATAAATAAGGAACATTAAGGTCATTATGGATGATTTTATTTGTAACAAAGTAAGGACCATTGAGGATTTTACGAAGGATTTTGGATTGTAGGGATTGGATACGAGAGGAATTTGATGGCTTAGTAGAGCCCCAAAGCTCGATCCCGTAAGTCCAAATAGGCCTTATTATAGTCATGTAAATGAGTCTTTTATAATTAATTGGGAGGTTAGAGCGTTTGTCTAGTAAGTGTTGAAGTAGTCGGAAACGTCGAGCTGTTTCTTGTCGTTTCAGTTTGGTATGAGGATTCCAAGTTAGACGTTTGTCCAGATGGAGTCTTAGGCAACCCTGAAATACTAAAACTCTGGAGGTTCTTGGGTTCAATATTTGTAAAGAAATATTGTTTCTTGTTTAACATTTGTGCAAGAAGGTATTTAAATGAAATCACGTCCAACCACCATGTTTTCCCCCTTAATTAATTTTTAATTATGAGTACATACTTTGGAGGATGGGTTTGCCACAGGAGGAACTCCCGACCTCAGACTGGTGTAACAGAATTAATAATTAGGCCGCAGCCGGACTCGAATCTAGGAACCGGAGAACCTTACTCGCTGGGCTATCCCGCCCTCTATTGTATTAAACAAAATAAGATAGATCCTTTATGTATGGTGAATCGATTCTGAGAATCGATAGTGGATTCAGTATTTAATTTTGAGGAGCATCAGCCCAGCCCGAAAGCTTTTTTTATATCTATAACGATAATTACTTGGGAAGAAAAATAAAACTAACTATCTTTATGAAATGGGGTTTAAGTGATTCTTGATCAATTTCAATTTTAATGGTCATCCTTCCAAATTAATATTTTAAGTAAAATGTACCCTATCATTCCGGAGCCGCCGATTAAGAAATAGCTGTTGAATTAAAAGATATCTGGCCAGTAAGTTGAGGATCGAAACGGGGAATATATTGCGAAAAATGTGAAAAAATATTTCATTGTTTTAAGTTTTACACATGGGTTCAAATATATTTTAAAAAATTGTTATCATGAACCACCTCGGAAGAACTTTTGACAGCCCCTCAGAGAAAAACTTACTCTTTAGAAAATTAAAGAACGTTGAATTTTGTGTTGATGGAATGCCTAAACAAAATCAAACTATGAGTTTTATCAAATTTGTCAAAAAATTAAGACATATTACTATACAGTTTGGAAATGAGTTCTCTAAGAGAAGAAGCGCACAGAATAAAATTTTAGAGTATCAATTCTGCGTCAACCTCTTTCGGGATTCGTCACTTCTTCATAAAATTTGATTTATTTTGATCAGGGATGTAGCAATCAAAATGACGCGAAGGGCTTCCTGAAGTATCTTAATATAATAAATATATATAATTAAATACAATATTTTTAAATCTTACAAAACATATTTTTTTCTATTTTATAACTAAAGTAAGTTCGTAAAACCGTTACACTTACAATTGCATCTTCCTGGCACCTTCTGCGAAGCAAACGTGGTGATGATGTTTACCAAATCAGTTTGATCCGTTTTTTCTCGCTGTACACTGAGCAAAGCTAGCTCATATAACCTTGCTTGGCCCATTGTAGCCCTCAGGCATAAAAGTATCAGTTTTCACATACTGAAAGATCGCCCCCAATTTGCGATAGATACTGCAATTGTGAGCAGAAATTGAACGGAAAAGTGCAGAATTGGAAAATGCGCTTTCATCCCCGGACTGCACAATAAAGTCATGTAGCTCAGGTAAGGCAAGGACCACCAATCAGTTCATAAGAACGTAGGCTTTAATCCATGTTTATGTTGACCAGGAATAGAATAAATCATGTAAGAACAAATACATTTTTACATGTAATGGGTCTAGTTAAGCATGGGTGCCCATCCTCCCCAAGGTCGATGACGCATGAACCTCCCACCCTCCTCCCAAGATATTTCATTACTCTCCTCTTCTTAAAAACAGTGCAAGTGAAAACATAATTTAAAAATTATAGATCCTAAACAATTACACTTAATGTGGTGAGTCCCCCGTTTTCCCCTCGTCCCCTGGTTTGAAACTTTTCATTCCGAAAATTCATAACTCCTTCGAAATGTGCCACCACTCAAAAACTCAAAACCTAGTCAACATATGCCCCCTCAGCAAATTTAATGAGGCATCAAACCCCCTTCTGGGCACTACTGTAGCTAAGAGCGGTTACTGTCCAATATGCCAATGTCTGGACGTTCAAAGACACTTCAAACGTTAAAGATTCGAGAATTTTAGGGTTGCAAGCTGTGGATTATAGTCAGTGGTGGATCCAGACATTTTTTGAGCGGGGGAGGGTGCACTTGAGAAAGACTTGTATTCCATACACCAAAGGTATATATGAATATACGTAAATATATGAAAATAAATGTGTATTTTGTTTCGTCTAGTATTTTGTCATAAAATTGCGGTCTAAATTCCCAACTGGTAATTGACTTCTATGATTCTAAAACAAGATACTTTTGTATAATTTTTTCTACAAATTAATAAAATTCAAATTAATATCAAGGGATTAGAGAACTCAAGCAACTACATTCACCTACAGTCTTCAGATATTTCGCCAATAAATGAACAATAGTCAGTGTATATATTCATGTTTTTATAAATTGTTCGTTGGTTTTGAGTAGGATGTATAAATAAAAATTAATCGTTTAATATAAATTAGTTTCCAATTAAAATAACAACAATGATAGTGCCGGTTGGGGGTAGGGCGCTATCGTCCTCCGGACCCATTCCCTGGATCCGCTAGTGACAATAGCGTTAATTTTTTACGATAAATAAATAAATATAATGCCTATGATTAGAAATTTTTTTAAATGAAATAAATGTACCAATATATAAAAAAACCTTATTCTCATTTAAGTTTTACAAAATCCACAAGTAAGTTACGTGAGTTTTAAACTATTCAGTAATTTAAGTTCAAGTTTAATCCAACTTTAATATGTCTCGCACAGAATATTTGAGTTTCGGATACGATTTCAATTCATTTTTCAGTAATAATTTACGTAATATATTGTCTAAATATGACTTGCTCTGTATGACAAGTCGTAGGGCCAAAAAAAAAAAAAAATAATTCAATTGGCATCAGTTTTATCGAACTTTCAAAGGAATGTCATTGTGTAGGGAATGGCGTGTATATGTATACATATTTTCCTTGGAAGGTTTGCTGGTACTACACTGCCCGGATTCTCACCCATTCGTTGAACATAGCTCACCAGGAACAAGAATGGTGAAGTTATTAGAATGTAGATTGTATTATGGATTTTTAAGTGTAATGCTTAGCGAATTTCGGGTCCCCTTTAAATGGCGTCCAGGGAACATGCCTTACTTACCCCAAACACCTATATAGTTGAAATATTGAATATCATACGTAGCATCATATTTATTTATTTATACATGTTTTGAGCTCTTCAACTACTTGGGTCATTTTCGCCCTATATTACAATTTGATGAATTACTACACACATAACTCAACTATAGCTAAGAAATACAATTTAAAGTTTGAAAAGTTAAGAATAATTACAGATGATTATGATAGTACAATTGAACTAAAATTATAAAAATTGAAACTTAAAGATTTAATATAAGATAAGATAACAGAGACAATAAAAATAAAGATTAATGATATTAAGTATAAAAGCTAAAAAATACACTTTTAAATAATAAAGATTAATATTAATAGAGGCGAAGCTAAAGAATACAGTGTAAACATTAGAAAGTACAAGAACCAATAAAATTAAACATTAAAGATTAGAGAAAGCATCATAACTTGTTGCTAGCCATTGAGATATTACCAATTCCGAGAGGAGTAATTGGCCTACATTAAAAATATTGGTATTTTGAAGGTGCAGAATTTGATGGTTTACAACTTTTATTTTATGAGCTTTTTCTCTAAAAATATTTATTTCCAAAGGCTTTGACAAATTTGGTAAACTCAAATATTCATCAACCACTGCCAGTCACAACTGATATACAGGCAATCCATATCTGGATTCTAACAATAGAAATAATAGAGCATGATCAAAATAATTTATTTAGTTAATGATGACATAGCCATGTTATTCAGAGATGGAGCTATATATAGATGAATATTAAGGGACCATTTTAACATTCATTATACCTATATTGCTCAATAGCTTTTGAACGTTACTTCGGTTAATATTTTTGAAGGTGGATGACCCTATTCTGGACTACTGAAACGCAAGTACCGGACCACAAACTTATATCCTCAACAGTTAGAAACTTTTCATCAAGAAAAGTGGTACGTGCGCTTCTGAATACCGAAGATTGCGCAATGGCAACAAGATTTGTTCTTGGGTCGATACCCAGTTTCCATCGAATGCCGTCGATGATTAGTACCTATTCATAAATTTTAACTTGATTATATCTTCTTTTTGATTTCATAATTTAAAATTTCCTATTAGACAGCATGTACACTAAGGAGAGAATACTTTTCTCTCACATATATAGCTAAATTGAAAGTATCTTTCCGTCCTTTAATTTCGTATTTTTTTGAAGAATAATCGGAAAGATGTGGACTTAATGATGTAGAAAATAATAAATTTAAACAAGAAATTTATAAAACATTAACAAAAATAAACATGGATACGATCAACATTAGATCCATCACATAATTAAGAATACCTAGTTGGGGAAAAGACAGATCATGATAAATAGATTCATGGAGAAAAAACCAAGAACATATCCAATTGAAGTTCAGAATTTTTTTTTTTTAAATTGGTAGAAAAATATAAAAACTTTGATTTCGTATAAAAGATGCATGTTGCTCTAACATGATGCTCTAACGTGTAAGAAGAAATAGCTCCTATTCAAACTGCCAGGAGGCGACTGCCATCATGAATGCTCTTTACTATATAGAGGATTCTAAAAAGAACTGCTAAGTCATAACGTATCCGTGGAGTGTTTTAGCGAGCATCGACAACCAGTAGCCATTCAATGCTATATAATATAATTATGAAAGTAAGGTGGGAGATAAAAAAAAGAGGGCATATCAGTTGTATTCGTTAGGGTATCAATCCATTGCGACATTTTAGGAAACGAAAACATTGACCACGCAGCCCGTTTAGGTAGAAGAGGTGAAGATACGGGAGTGACAAGATCCAAAAACCTTAGAAGACTGAGCGCACTACATATAGAAAACACTACCTGCAGAATGGAAGATATATAGGAGATAATGGAAAAACAAACAGGATAAACTTTCTGAATTGAAACCTAATGGTGGAAAATGTTTAGTAGTTTCAGAAGTTCGTGGAGAGAAGAAATTATTCTGTGCCGTCATAGGATTGGACATTGCTAGCTTACACATGGCTACCTTCTTGGAGGTCACGAAGCGCCCACGTGTGAAAAATGCATTGAGATACCGCAAACAGTAAAACAATAGTCAAATTTAAACGAATGTTGAACAGCATGGGCCTGCATTTGAGATGATTAGATGAGAAATACCAAAGGGTCCTTGAATTGGAGGACTTTTACTTTTGAGTTATAAACTTAGAGGGATTCAAAGCCAGGCTGCAAACGGCATCAAAAATCATGGTTACGCCACTATTGTACAGTTTAGTTAAGCCGCGTGGATATTTAAAGGGGTTCGTAAAGTTAACTGAACAAGAAATTTAATATTCATATCATTATAATCTTATAATTATTATCGTAATTACTACTTCTATGAAAATACCTTTAAACCCAACACTCCACGTAAAGAACACATGTGGTTTAAATTATACACCATGTACTATTGCTTTCGAAATCAACTATAAACCTAAAATTTCTGTTAAAATTTAATAAAACCATATAATGAATTCAACAATGGATTCTTAAAACACTACAATTTTGTTGATTAAATATGACATATCGATAAACCATTTGAATTTGACGTTCTAAATTCAAAACACCCAGTCTTGAAAGCGTGGATTTATTTGTACGGGTATCTTCGTTTAATGGCATGGAGTGAGTGTTAAGTTAATATTACTAAACTTAACAAAACGCTTGGTGATAACTTTGTGGCTGAAAGAAAGACTTTCATATAGCTGGAGGGAAATTGGAGATCATTTAAAGAAAAGAGGGATAAAATATGTTTAAATATGTTTGTGGTATTTAGGTGAAAGTGGTCCTAAGGACAGATTATTTACATAACCAGCGGGGTTCATATGATCTTATACACTTTGTGAACTAAAACTAGTTCTAGTTAAAACTAGAGTTTGTTGTGGAGGTTTGAAAGAACGAACTGTAAACTAGGATAGTCGACTATTACACTTTTAAAATAAGGACTGACTCAGGAATTTAAGTGTGCAAGTTCTGTAAATACGATTCCTCATCATACGCTTTATTCAAGATTTGCATCCGTGAAGTATTATAAAAACTAAAGTACTGATAGCCCGTGTAAATGTTTTAGAAGTGAGACTGATATTCGTTCTGGATAACTAAATGAGATCTCAGCATATTACAAGGGTCCATTAAAAAAAAAATACCGATTTTCAACAAAAGTTTTATGTCTTTATATCATTAATGTAATACAACATAAACACAATATAATGCTATTAGAATTTTGTCAAGTATTTTTCATCCAGTTGTCAAATTTCACACTGCTACCACTCATTGGAACGGCAACCGACAAACTCTTGCGTTGCCAATTTAAATCTCTACAAAATTATTAATTGTTTTCTCTTAAAGAAAGGGCCATGTAATTAAATATGTGACAAGCTGAGTGAGGGAGATCTTATGGTAGGTTTAAAGAAATTTGATCCTCATGAACATTATCAGAAAATTCCTTGTCCTAAATGAAAGAGAGTGTTCTGCTGGAGTTCAACACCTTTACACTATACCGTCTAACAATTTGCAATGAAGTTCATAGTTCTTAAAACCTTCAGTAAAAGCAGTAACCTCTCACGGTCATTCTGACCTGAGCCCTTCTTCCGGTCCAAGGGCGTATCTCCCCTTTTGGAAACCGATTCCGCAACATACGATGGTGAAGCATTCCCCAAAAATGGCAATTCTTCCTGGAAAATGTTTCCTGCACCTCTTGATGAGGTAGTTTTATCAGGAATCATAGACGCCAAATGAGTAATTTAAAACTACGGGGGCAGCACATTTTCAGTTTACCACAGCTTACCGATTTCATATTTTACCATTTTCATTATGCACCATTTTTAGGTAGCTTTTGGAGTGGGAGAAAACAACAAAAATATAAAATAATAATAATTTCTAGTAATAGAGTTCGCAAACCTGGTAAGTGCCCTCGTTGGACAATCAGATGAATGACAAAGTGACACTTAACTTTTGGTCATAATGTATCAGAGATGTTTTTTTCCTTTCGTTGGCCAAGTTTTTTTTTTTTTTTTTTTTTTTTTTTTTTTTTTTTTTTTTTTTTTTTTTTTTTTTTTTTTTTTTTTTTTTTTTTATAAATCCAACAAAAAGTAAAGTTTTCTTTTCGTAGAGTATTCCTTATATGTGGTAATCTTTTCCCAAGCTGTTACTCCGATTAATAAATTATCATGGCACGTTGAAATGGATTTTATTTTTGAAAATGAGTAAGCTACATTAACGTCTCATGTAAAGTAGTTTGTGGATTAGAGAATTAAGTAAAATTAATTGTCTGGATATATATATAATGCGGGTAAAGAAAAGTGTATATCATCAACCGGGATGAGAATTGCCAAATTTGCGTCTTCATAAGTACACAAAATAACTTTACCTTTATTCGCCGAAGAACTATTATTAGCATTGCAACAAACGATATGGTAATCGTTTTAAAAGATAACGGTAGCACAAAAAGTTTTGCCAAGATAACTGAAATTATTCAACATAGTGAAACATCCATTTTTTCCTGCATGGAAATTTTCGAATTATAATATTTTAAAAAAACAAGCACTATTATACATTTATTATTCAATCAATCCTATTTGACGGTTCTAGGTTTCAAAAAGTTTGATATATATATATATATATATATATATATATATATATATATACAGCCTATGTCTCCAAATTCCGGCAAAGAAACCCGTCTACGTTTCGCCAATTAATACACCATTAAGACAGAAGAGAACAGCAAATCGAACATCACTCCATGACATCCAGTCGCATACTTCTAACTCATAATATGAGTATGCGATTGGATGTCATGGACTGACATTTTTCCAATTATAAATTATCCATTTCCAATATATATATATATATATATATATATATATATATATATATATATGTCTTTGGATTCGAACTGGAGACCAGCTTATGGAAGGATGTTAGTTTACATAGCTTTGACCGTGAGTGTTAACGAAAATAAGATATGACCCGCCAGGGAATTACCGACCAGTTGAGCTATCCAAATGAGTACCAATTCATAACTCGTTCATTGTTAACAAATACTGACTAATCTGAGTATGCGTTAACGTAAAAACGTAGGTACACTGTACAACGTAGGTACAACTATTTATAAAGTCACTGTTGAATAAATCTCAGAGTCTAATTTTAAATAATAAGCACATTACAAAGTAACAAACAGAGAGCGACATGAAAGTTAAACTGCCATGATACCTGCTTTTGCAACTTTAAATTAGAAAAAGAAACAACTAAGCTGTGTGCTTTAGACCACACCATAGATATGAAAACATCAAGGCGAGCACATAATATAAAATATGAATTGTAAATAATAGCTCATTATAAAATGAAATGCTGATTATTTCCCTCGCTTACAGTATGCAGGTCCAGTTTTTAGTTTCTGAGATATTTTAATCCATATCTTCAATAAAACTCGTTATCGTTTGGTTTTCGACACTATTTTTACACTTTTCTCATCTCTAACAGGGTTTCGCGTTAAGATACAATATTGAATAATACCTATTTACAAAGAGGAAGAAATGATGAAATTTCCCCTCGCTAGCAATATGCAGGTCCGATTTTTAATTTTTGAGATATTTTAATCTATATGCAAACTTCAATTACTTCAATTACTCAATTAATACCATAAAAACACTTCAATTAGTCGACTCCAGCCGACCTTACCCGAGCGTTACACATCGCAGATCTGACGGCTCGATCTAATTCAATGGTCACTAAAAAAGTGCAACAATAGTGCGCCTAAAGAGGTTTTCCCTTTTAAAAAATCTGGCTTAGGTGTGGATATATATACACTGATTCAGTTTTACAGTAGAAATTGAATGACCCAACTTAAACAACTGGTCGGAAATAAATCAGTATTCAGAATTCATGCTCCGTTACGAGTAGCTCATACGAGTTCACAATATTTAATTATTAGATTGATGAGTGCATGGAGCTTGGTACTGATGTATGTTAGTACATATTTTATTTATTATTTACACTTTTTTCAATATTGATTGAGAAATTGATATTATATATACAAGGGCGTACGCAGCTTTTATATTGGTGGTTATTAAAATATTACATACAAAACAATGAAAATTACATCTATGTTCTATCAAGAACATATCTCTATCAACAACAAAAATGGCATGTACAACAACTCTTGGTTATAAATTAACGGATCAAAATTAATTAACATTAAATATATATATATATATATATATATATATATATATATATATATATATATATATCATCGAACTAATTTAAAATTGTTAAAATTATAAATAAATATCAACTACTTAAAATATATGTACACTAGTAATCTTATAAAATGTTGACAGCATTATAAAATCATGAAACAATATTAAAACAACTTCACTATATTCCCATTCTCTAATTGTATTCCCACCATCACCAAATAAACACATCAACAGATAACCAGCCCAAAAATCAAACAAAATCCCTCATCTAAATTATGCAAATTTTAAAATGTTGCTATACGTACAATTCAATTTCGCCAAATCATTCTGGGTATTCATTACGTTTTTGGTCCTTCCAATGTGCAT
The DNA here is from genome assembly GCA_928085145.1 of Nezara viridula. Lineage (NCBI taxonomy): Eukaryota > Metazoa > Arthropoda > Insecta > Hemiptera > Pentatomidae > Nezara > Nezara viridula. The sequence continues at coordinate 131,032,800 of OV725078.1, forward strand.
CATCTCTAGAATCAACAGTTTTTGCTGATTGTTTTCCATGTCTATTATCTTGACTTTATCGAACTCAATATTATGCTTCTTCTTAATAGAATGAATAGCTAACGCCGTATCTTCTTTTTTGCTTTCAATGCTATATTTATGCGCATAAACCCTCCTAGATAGATTACTTAATTTATTACTAGTATTTTGTTATTATTCATTGTAATAAGTCTTTTGGCCAGATTTATGGTTAATTTATATGAACAATACTGTTATTCTAAAGGGACCTAGTCCCAGAATAAAGATGATTTTTCTATTCTATTCTATTCTAGATAGGTACTGTGAGGTTTGTGCGATGTACTTTTGTCACAATCTGAACATTTTAATTCATAAATAACATTTTCTAGTTTTTCTCGGCTGGTTCGATCTTTGAGTTGAGAGAAGAGGGATTTTTTAAGGCTATTTTTGTATATATTCGCAATACAGACATTGTGGCCCCGAAAAATTCTTTTTATTTTAAATGATAATGGTTTTTATGAATTCCATCGAAAAATATTTTTTTTTTATTGTTCTGCTTATTTTGATGGCGTGACAAATTGTCATATACTCCTCGCGTAGGGTAACTATTGTCTTTCAATATTTATTACGATTTTTATTTTTTTACGATAAATGTATCCCTTTCCTAAAAGATAAATTCCGTGAGACCTTCGGAGAGAGAGTTCACCGTGAGAGGCCTCTGGTTTGGGTCTTGCGGAACTATTCCAAAAAGAACAAGGAGCTTCCTCGAGGAACTAGGTGTCGACATTAAGGACGTAGCGAGGTTGGCTGAAAATATAGTCCTCGACTCCCTGGGAATCATTTACCACCACGTGCATGGCTAGCCCGAGAGTTTTAATTTATGTATTTATTTATTTATTTAATGAATAATTGAAAACAATAGAGATAAAGAGAGAGAAGTGAGAGAAAAGGAAACTAAATGTTAAAAAAAAAAGCATGAACAATGAAAGAAAGGAAAAAGGAGAAAAGAAGAAAAAAAAAATAAAAATAAAAATGTATATATATATATATATATATATCTATTTTACTAATATTAACTAATACTTCTGTATATTTATATATAAGTTCATATATTGTCCTAAGGATAGAAGAGTATGCTGTGTATATAGCAACCCAATATAATTGGGCAGCAATCCTTTATATTTTATGAAAATAAAGTGTTTCTCTCTTTTTATTTTCTTATTTAAAATAAACCGAATTAGAGCAATAGCTCTATGAAATAGGTTTTTCGCCTTATTAATTTTTATACTTAAATCGTGGCATGATTTAAAATTCGACCTCCATGATTTTTTCTTTCAAAACACGATACTCTTATATCATTCCCAGAACGGTATATTTTTGTATCTAAAAACGTAATGGAATTTAAAAAAAAAATAATAGTTTATTGAATAATTATTAAGTGGCCTTATTCCCAATTAAATAACTAATTTAATATATATATATATATATATATATATATATATATATATATATATATATATATATATGTATATATGTATGTATATTATATTCCTTGAACGGCTGGAAGAAAACAGGCGGATTGCTCTCAGTGAGTGATGCTGATAGACTCACAGGAAGTTATTCGAATGCTTTCATCATTCACAATCAGTCAGATATACTACATTATACATTTGATGTCGAGTTTATAATTATCCTCATGCTGCCCTTCTTACAAATTGAAATTAATACACTACATAACGTTTCTTCTTTAATTTTTATTTTCTAACAAACACTCAGAACTTTTCTCTATTTTTTTTGTTATGGATTATGCTTTATTGTTTACAATATTTTGATTATATATATCTTCGAATAAAATATTTTTTTTTGGCATTATTTTTTTATTTATTGAAAAATATTACAATCTGTCTCAAGGACATAATAAAATAATTAATAATATTGAAAATAAACAATATTCAACTGTGCTAATATTTTTTTGATTTTTACGATTCAGTCTTTTATATTTCACATTACCTGTTAAATCCCCTCCTCTTGTATTATAGATTGAAACAATAATTTTAATAATGTTAAGGCTTGGGAGAAAAAAATGGCAATAAGTTTTGTAGCGACTTCATATCAGACACAAGCAGGATTTGAAAATTGTTTATAATGTTCAGCCCAACGAAACTTTTTAGGAAAAAGTTTTCAAAATAAATGTTCTAAATAATCTATTGTTTTGTAATAAAGATAACTCATATTAATATATGTTCCTTTTTTTGGTTTTTTAAACTTATTTATTGAAAAATGTTACAATCTTTCTCAAGGACATTTATACTAGCGTTCTGAGATCACATTCAAACTCTATGTACAATAAATAAAATAAGTAAATATATATTCTTTAAAAAAAAAATAAAAAATAAAATAAGTTATGTTAAATGTGAATTAAATAGTAATTGGGCTTAGATTAGAGCTATAATATATTTTAAATGAATTAATGGACTCAAATACGTTTGAGTAGCTAAGAATAAAAGTCATTTTTTTATACCGACTTTTTGACCAAATCAACAAAAGAACGTTCAAGTTATTTTGATTAGTTCATTTTCTTTTTTTTTTTTTGTTAAGTTTCTTTTAGTTTACATATACTTACTTATAGAATTATTATTTTGCCGTTCATTTATTTTATTTATTGTACATAGAGTGAATGAGCTACTCTTTATCACTTATAGTTATATTACTTATAGTTAAAATTTCATTGCATACCCTGGATAAAGATATTATTATAGGGAATTAATATAATAATATATTGTCTTATATTTAGGAGTACCTAATCACTACCAATATTCGAGCTTGTTGGCATTTTAGTTTTAATGTTTATTATCGAATCTGGTAGTTATTATTAAATTGTTACTGAATAAATCAAATTTATTATTATTTTGATACGAATATTATCCATATTTATTTACCGCATTACAGGCCAACTTTGGACCGTGTGTATTACCATTGCTATTTTTTTTTCTCTTTTTTTGCCTATATTCTCCTATTTTTTCTCTCATTTCCTTCCTTTCCTCTATCCATTTCTTACTCATTTGCATATTAGTATTTTCTTTTTATTAGCAGTAACGATTTCATGCTGGTAAATCCCATTGTCTCGACCCCAGAGAGTATCATCGGTTTTATGACTGTTTCGTAATGTATAATTTTGTCTTTCCTGGAATGATTCTGGGTCTTTTTTAGTAAATTATCGGCAGTTACTTTTTTATCACTCATCTAGAACTGTTACAGATTTGTCAAATACATACAATTTAATAAGATATTACAATTGTAAAAGTATTGTTACGAAAGAAGTATTACGATAAAAGTATTGTTTCATCGAGAATGTGAAATTTGAAAAAAAAAAATAAACTTCTTAAAAGTTTAAATTTATTTAATAAAGTATTGTTAAATATTTAGAATATTTATCATTCTCAAAGTTAACCTATTTTTTGATTATCAAGATTTTTAATATAAATTTTCAATAAAACAGTTATTCTTTTATAAAATATGATTTCTAAATAATAACTGCCATTTTACTCAAAGTAACTGTTAATAAAAGTGACCTAAGTAAAAATTATTGTTGTTATACATATTTATTTGTTCATTAATTTTACAGATTCTGATTCTCAAACAAGAATAACGTGCAACAGTTCACCGAAGCCTTGCTTCCATGGCGTCGAATGCCGGGACACGGCAGATGGTGTAAGATGTGGCCGCTGCCCACTAGGGTACGTGGGTAACGGCATGACCTGCAAACCAGGGATTACCTGTGAACAGAAACCCTGTTTCCAAGGTATAACCAATGAATTCATTATTTTAAACAATTCTATTAATATGTTCTTTTAGGGGTGCCCATCCCCCCACTCAAGAATGATAGCGCAAACTCCTCCCCTCTCCATCAGGAAAATTTATTACTCCCCTTAAGAACGTTACAAGAGAAAATTTTTATTACCACACAAAAAATTTCCTTCAGAAATTCACATTCAATCCCGCAAAAATGTGCACCCTCCCTCAAAAAATTCCATAGCCATATAAAAATAAAACACTCTCAAATATTTTAAAGGTACAACTTACGCCGTTCCAACCGTTCCAATAATATGCAACCCTGTGTTGTTTAACCGATTGCTAAGACAGGACAACACAAAACAAGGTTATTTTGGTTAATAATTAATTTAGTTTAATTTTAAGAAGCGGTTTCCTAACTTAAAAAAAAAAAAAAAAAAAAAAGGAGTACTGAAGACTACAATTGAAATAGTAATAATAAGGTTTTGATTTAACTAGAGACCGTATTTTCGTGCAGTGAAAATAAGGAAAACGTGCAGTAAATACCTCAAAATGTGTAAAATCGTGCAGTAAAAATCCAAAATACGTAAAATTGTGTAATTAACACCTATAAACGTGTATAATCATCAATATTATTTAATTTATAACTTAAATACATCGAAATCTTATCAGATTTCAGTTAACCGAGTTTTTTAGAAAAAATAATTGGGAGTTAAATTGAAAATGAAATTCCAGATTATAATCAACTATTATAATAACGATTATTATCAAATAATGCAGAACATTGAAGGATTGAAGGAATAAATGAAGGCAGGAATTATAGGTATCTATGTATTATATAGACCAGACAAATTTTGAATATTTAACTTTTATTGAAAATAATAATGAAAAAATTTTTTTTAGTAGTGCTACCCCTTAGAATAATAGTAGAGTTAAAAAAAAAATATGTACATTAGTCTGGCATGTAGATATCATACAAATATATACAAAAAATACTTATGAAAATATCTTTGTACCTCAACAATCTATGAATGGTCATGGATTTAGTACTTTATAAGTAAATACTGTTTAGTAAAGGATTGTGCAAGGGGATGATTTGATCTGTATCACGCTCAACCAATAGGTTGTTCGTCTTAATTAATTATTTAATGAAGAGTATCCACTTAATTAACCGAATAAATTACTACCTGTCATTGCCGGATTCGAACCTGGAATCCGTAGCATTGGAGAACACGGCGCCTTGCTCACTAAGCTACCCTATATTTTTATACTTAATTAAATAACAAATGTTAAAATATTTTGCGCCGTAACGTAAACATTATTTTTAATGTCGAATATCGAAATAGGTCGAAATGAACCCGATATGGTTCCCACCCACGATGATAACCATCCCTTGTATTTTTTGAATTATTGACACAATAACTACGAATAAGAATAGTTACGAAACTAGGGATTAAAGATCGGGAGTGGAAAATTTTAGATATTTGGTAAGATACGACTAGAAGTGAAAAGGAGCAATTGTGTACATACAGGACATGTAGCACATATTTAGCATAGCGAGCAAAATCCGACAGTTAAGATCAATAAAACATTAATGATTTTAATAATCCCAATTAAACCTCAAATTATTGATAGTAGTTGACCATATGTTCAAGTCGTGTGTGTAACAAGATGTGTTTTTGTGGTTATTTAAGTTTTTTAACACCGCCATATAAATTGTCATAAATATGCTCAAACTCGGAAATGTTCAGAATTTTATCTACAGCTATATCACGTGAGATTGTGAATAGCCAACTTGCCGGCTGCGTAAGTGTAAAAGATATTTCAAGATTCAGATATTTACTATATTTCCAAAAATAGAACCCGGACATGGCTCAGGGCATAACAGTTCATCCCACAATCCATTCCGTTTGATCTTTTCCATCTGTTTTTTTTTTTTTTTATTGCTTTCATCTGTTTTCTAGTAGTCTTCCTATTTTGATAGTTGAATTATATCTTTGTTTAGACTACAGAAATAATATTAAGTAATACATTTCACGCCAATTCGGTAATTATCAAAATCGTCTATTATATTTGCTAGGTGTGAGATGCTATGACACCGTTGAAGGATTCCAATGCGGTCCTTGTCCTGTTGGTTATTCAGGCAATGGGCAATGGTGCAAACCGAAGTCAGGCTGTGATACTTCTCCATGTTCCCCAGGTAAGTCTTAGTAATACATTTTTATTAATTTATTAGATATTAGATGATTTTTAGATTAAATAATTAAAAAATAATTGGTTTATAATGAATGCCCAATCGTTACTATAAACTTGTTTTTTTTTTCAGGTGTTCAATGTCAGAATACCTACGAACCTCCATTTTATAGGTGTGGCATGTGCCCAACTGGGTTTTCAGGGAATGGTACTAACTGCCATGATTTAGATGAGGTAATAAATTGTGTTATGAAATTATTTTAAAATGCTTTAATAATTGGGTATTGGGAGGTAAGAACGGCCAAGCGGGCTAATGCGCTTGTAATAGGTAATCGAAGTTAAGCAAAATCGGAACGCCACGATTCATTTTTCTGGACCGTTGGAAAATAAATATTGGCTGAATACAGGTGGGAGTCAAACCCACTCCGTTACGAACCGGACACTCTGGGTCTCTCGTCCTAACATGCTTGGCCTCGAAGCCTCAGTTTTAGAAATTATCTTCAGTCATGCTAGTCTACTATTTTTTTAAATATATAAGATGCCAGAAAATGAGTAAAAAACATACGTAACATCGATTCCAAGTATAAATTTATATAAACCAAAGACAAAATTATCTTAGTTGCTGTAAAAATGACCTGATTCATCGTTTATAGCCACTGTGACCAGAACTTTCGTCACGACCTCATTTATCTTTAAGAAGGAATGATGAACTTGGGAGCTTCTCTTTAAGCTACTTCTTAGCGTTTGTCTAAGACGACTTCAGTACGAATCTGTGACTACAGTGTATTCCTCATGAGGACAAAATAGCGGTGCCCATCCATCTTAGGTCAATGGCGCATCTCCTCCCCCCCCCCCCAAGATATTGGGATATTGCTCAACTCTTCTTAAAATCAGTGGAAGCGAAATTAGAATTAGACAAATCGTACATTATATACAATTACAGTTCCTGCATTCTATTCCATGCTTCCTCGTCTTTTGGTTTGAATCTTTTCATTCGGAAAATTCATATACCCGTCAAAATGTGCCCCCCATCAAAAATTTTAATAGAGCAACTTGCGCCATGAAACCCACTTACATGTCTTCCTTCGTACATAATAATGATAAGATGTAAACACGTGGTGATTCAATGGAAATACATCTTACTGCTTGTTTTGGATCTTTTCATGGATTTTCCAAACATTGGCGACATGGTAGTACACACATGAAATGGGATGTATTAATCTCCTAATCATATTTTATTCTTTGTCAAGAAATATTCCTACACTAAATCATTTAGTAGAAACTTTTGACGAATATATGGTCAACTTCATTTTGATTTCTATACTGAGGGCTCACAACGTCATCAATACCAAAAGATTAACTACAGTCGAAAGAAACCCAAACGTTTCTGTCATCCTTTCTCTTTGTAGACCATTCTTCAGAAAAATACAGTTTTTAAATCCATTGAAGGTGCTTCGTCCAACTAGATTGGTCAGAAGAAACTGTGTATCTTAAAAAAACAATTGGTAGCCAAAACAGTTTTTACTTTCAGATATCAGGGCAGCTAGTGTTGGTAGTATATAATATATACTATATATATTTAGATGTTTCAAAATTGATTTTAGGTTTGTTTTTATAAATTAAATATTAAAAGAAAGGATTTTTTTTTAATTTTGCATATTTTATTTAATTCTCATTCTACACATTTGGAAAAAAAAAATGGTTCCTGAAAATTCGGATTCCTGATTGATTGATTGGCATGGGATGAACTAACAGTAGTATTGTTAACTCTGAGCAATAAATACAGTGCATTTGAGTGTAATATGTCATTATAGATATAATTAAATAGGCTTATAGAGATTTTTAGAATATTAATTTTTTAATATTGGCCTTTAATTGCAGTGTGATCTTGTCGAGCCATGCGATCCAAGAGTTCATTGTACAAACTTAAGTCCTGGATATCGGTGTGGTCCATGTCCAGTTGGATTTACCGGTTCTTCGGGACTAGAAGGCGTAGGTTTAGAAGCCGCTGCAAGAAACCGGCAACGTTGTTATGATATTGATGAATGCGCTGATGGTAGAAATGGTGGATGCGTCCCAAACTCGATATGCCATAATACTGAAGTAAGTAACATTATTCATTCTACCAAAGTATTTTAATAAGAATAGATTAATCCGTATTGAATTAGTATGTAAACAACTCATCCATACATAGCTTAGCTAATTTGCTACATTTAAATATTTTTCAAAATAAGTTAAAAAAAAAAAACCCACATCATGTGTTCTCAATATTCTGTGGCATTAAGACTTTAACATATTCATGTTATCAACATATTTGTTATTCAACTTTTACATTTATAGTTCATCCTGTTGCATTGATTAGGTAACGGCTTAGTTTATTTAACTAAAAACGATTCCTATGATGCAATATGATAAATTCAATCTGTTAGATATTGATACCGTTTGATATAAAGCCATCACCCTTTATTTTAATCTGTTTTTAAATACGCATTATATGATCCAAGTAAAAAAAAAATTTACTTAAATAAAGCTTTCCTGTATTTTCCCAATACACATAAATTACATCACAGATATGTCTGTTGAACTGATGAATCTGTTAAAAGATTTTAATGGCCATTTCAGCCGTTAGGCTACAATCAGAATTGGTAAACAACACAGCCCTTGGTAATCCAACCGTCTTATCCAACCCTAGAATAAAATGATCTATTATCTTAGAATTCTATCCACTAGCGGATCCAGGATTTAATTTTTTTGGGGGGAGGGCTTCAGCCCGAAAGCTTTTTTTTCATAAAAATAACGATATTTACTTCGGAAAAAAAGAAAGAAACTAACTACTTATATGAAATGGTGTTTAAGTGATTCCTTAAGTCCTTTTAAATGTAATTACACGAACAATAATACTTTAAGAGATATTTTTTTCCCAAAACACATTGTTATATTTTACCATTTTGGGGGGGGGGGGGGTTCCAGCTCCAAAGCCCCCTCCCCTAGATTCGTCCGTGATTCTATCCAAAACGAAATCAAATACGGTACATGCAAGCTCATCTCTGGTGTCCTCAGATCCCAAGCAGGCTTTCTCGGCCAGAGGAAACTACCACCAAAAGCTTTAATTCATGAAGCCAATTCTACAACTACGGGCTGTCCTGTTCCTAACTTGAAGGTTTCTGGCATTTGCAAGAAAGTGCTACCATATGAACCTCCGGAGTTGCGTTCATCTACTTTAGTAATAAGTAGTATTTGCTTTCTCAGAATTTTTAATACTACTTCAAGTTTCCCTTTTCAATAAAGAGAACTGTATCTTACAAAGTTATCCTATAAAAAATTAATTCAAAACTTTATGCTGAATCCATTTCCCCTGTGACACTTATAACAATATGGTACTCACAAAAGAATCCGCTGATGGTTTCATAAATATCGCTTGAATTATCACAGTTAATATCTACGTGTTTTCAGTATTTTTCAAAGAGAGATTGAAGATTTATTGGCACACGTTTAGTATGAAGAATAAACTGATCTAATCAAAAAGCATTTGTGATTATAGATGTATGTGTTGTTAAAGATGTTATCTTATTTTAAAGAAGCCTTAATCTAAAATATGCTATAGGGTTCATTCACATGTGGGAACTGCAAAAATGGATTCGTCGGGAACCAAACTGTTGGGTGCCACAGCTCACCTGGTCTATGTCCGGATGGAACCCGTTGCGACCCGAATTCGGAATGTATCAGAACAACATATGACCGGTACACATGTAAGGTAAGCATACATAAATTCTTAACTAACTACATATAATTTTTCATAAAGAACTTTCAAATTTTAAATATAACGAAAGTATTCACCAGTAAATGTACTTGAATAATATTATTCCAAGTATCGTTCGGTTGTTTGTTTCCTCTATCTGTTGGGCTGTTAGTAAAATAACTGTAGTATAAAACATTACTTTCAATTTGTCCAATTTGGACCTTTATTCAATAATATATTTTCACGCCTTCAATCAGGAGGCTCATTTTGACTAGTTTTTGATTTATTGAGGGGGGCACATTTCGACGGGGCTATGAATTTTCGGAATTAGAAGTTTCAAAACTAGGAGAGAAACATGTACAGACCACAGCTAGTGGGCGAATTTCACACTCATAGTATTGAATAGACTATGAAAAAGCTAATATTCTTAAGAGAGATTTTTTTTTTTATGGTTTTATTGAGTATTAATACAGTCTGCCACACTGAAGGACATTAATACTTTCGTTATAGTATTAATTCGCACAATATGTACATATTGTGTGAATTAATATTATAGTTAAAGGGCCAATGCCTTTCAGGGTGGCAGACTGTATTTTTTTTTTTTATTTATTTTTTTTTTATTGAAAATATTACTATCTCTCTCAAAGGTCATTAATAATAGTGTTCAGAAATCACATTCCCGCTCTATGTACAATAATAATAATCTATATACAATAAATAAGTATGAAATAATCTAAAAAATAAATAAATAAAAACAACACAAACATACCTTTATAGACTTTATTAATACTCAATAAAACACTTAAAAAAAAAAAAAAAATCTCTTTTAAGAATATTAGCTTTTTCATAGTCTATTCAATACTATGAGTGTGAAATTCGCCCACTTGCTCTGGTCTGTACCATGTTTCTCTCCTAGTTTTGAAACTTTTAAATCCGAAAATTCATAGTCCCGTCGAAATTTTCCCCCCTTAATAATTCAAAACCTTGTCAAAATGAACCTCCTGATTGAATAGTTGTATTATTTATGAATCCGTGCAATGAGACAATTATAAGGAAAAAATTAATTCAGTTTCGCCTCACGATTTGTCAAAACTTTTTTAATCACTTATATCATGGGTTGAATATGAATCATTCACAAGAGATATTGTTTTCTTTTTAGTGCAAAGTAGGATGGGCCGGAGATGGAAAGCACTGTGCTTCTGATCGAGATTTAGACGGCTGGCCGGATTACGATTTAAGATGTTCGAGTCCACGATGCAGAAAGGTGAGTAAGGCTTAAACACTACAAAAGGAATATATTTTAATGCTAGGTTGAGCTTGTATCTTTATTTTCGAAAGTCAGATACGATAAGAGTAACTCATTCCAAAGGTATATTTTATTTATATCTAATGCATATTGATTGTACGACTCGTTTATTATTTTATTTTATATCTCCCTTTATTGATATTATGCACTATTTTAGATCTTATCTAATACACATTGATATCAATTATAATAGTGTAAGTGAAAGTTATGTTAATATATATATTTAGATTTGTAATACGTTTTAACCTTATTTATTTTTTATATCTGTACATTTCTATAGTTAAACATTCACTTTCTTTCTATTATTACACATTTTTGTAGCTTCAACCTCAATGTATATTATGTAAGTTTAAATCAGCACATTTTCTTATGCTATTAAATATTTAATTATTTGTATCAATTAATTACATATATCAATAATAACGAGCATGAGAAGTGAATATAACGGCTTTAAAATTAATAAAAGCAATGTTTATTTGCAACTCCTCATTCAACAACAGATCTGCAGAATCTCATTTAAGAAACTGTATCTAGTTAGCAGGTGCTGAATTACTTGATGTTATTCAAAGTTATTAATGTCAGAGTATGAAAATAAGTAGAATAATCAATGATTTTACAAATAAATATATATTTTTTCTTGAGTGAAAGAAGTTAACTATCAACAAAAGTTTAATACACGCATTGGTTGAAATAAAAAAAAAATCAATAAAACATTTCTTTCGTATATATATTTTTTTTATATAATTGTCTAAGTATAATTTCAATACCACTGTAATTAATTTTATCAAATATATTTGCCAAATTATAACTATATATATATATATATATATATATATATATATATATATATATATATATTTTTTTTTTTTTTTTTTTAAATGTATTACTTCAATCCATGGAGGGAATTGTGTTCACTACTTGGTAAGGAAGTACTGTTTATGGTCAACGGTTGTGCAAGGAGGTGATTTGACCGAGAGATCACACTCAACCGCCAGGTTTTCCTTCTTAATTAATTATTTAATTAATGGTACCCACTTTTTAGAGGCTGGGTGTGCCCCAGGAGGGTCTCTATTAGCCAGATTCGAACCTGGAACCTTGAGTATTGGAAGTCAGTGCCCTACCACTGAACTACCCCGCTCTCAAATAAACATTTAAATGTATAACTTAAGAATTCTAATTCAGCATAAGTTTTCATATATATTCATATTATTTAATTATTTATTTTAGTCCAAACTGTTAAATTAATTTTTTGAATTCAGTTTTTTGTTTTTAGTACCATTTTAAGCCATTGAAGCATTTATGGAGTCATCTGCCAATTTAATTGTGGCGGTATATTCCCTCATACTTTCAAGAATTTAGTTTTATGATATTTTAGTGAACTTATATTTTCATTACTGAACTTTGATTCGACAGAAATGTCGTAGCTGCCATTCCCGTGTGTTGAGATCTTCCAGCTAAGGAGTGGTTCATATAAAATTGTTCAAACTTTTCTCACACAATCGATATTAAATTTGTTGTCATCTGAAAATATTGCATCGTTCCGGTTTTTTTTTATGTTAAACTATTTGGTAAAAGCAGGTCTATTTTTCTTAGTCATTAAATTTATGAGAGATCTTGCCCATTCATCCTGGCTATACTCCATATTGTTTCAATATTCCTCGAAATGAATTGGGTCCAGATTGTTTTTCTAATAGTTATCATTTATTTCTGTTTTTATTTTCGTAGACGTTACACTCTACAAGCTAGTGGACGAAAATGGGTACGAAACAAACATTCAAAGTTCCTAGGATAATAATCTTTAGCCCAATGCTCTCCAAACACGTGAATGGTTGCTATTTATTTATCTAAATGAACAACAAACTCATATTCAGAGTCCAAATTTAAATTCCAACGAATATTTATGGTGATATGATTTAACCACTAATCATATTGCTGATGCTACAAACAAAAGGAAAGAAAATGTAGCTGAAAAGGTACAAGCGAATAAACTACTATTTGGAAAAATCTTGTCTTATCGGTTGTTTGGTTTTATTGTTTAGAGATTGTAAACCTATTACTTCCTGTCCTATAGTATCCTTCAACAATAGCCCAGTTATCCCTGTTGAACGAATCCAATACCTAGGACTCCACCTCGACAAACGACTCACTTGGAACCCCCATACCCCAGACTGAAACGACTAAAAACCGCCCTACATTTTCGACTACTGCAGCACTTACTAGACAAACGCTCTAAACTTCCAACTATTTACAAAAGACTCATATATATTACTATTATAAGAACTATTTGGACTTACCGGATCGAGCTTTGGGGCTCTACTAAACCATCAAATTCCTCTCGTATCCAATCCCTACAATCCAAAATCCTTCGTAAAATCCTCAATGCTCCCTACTTTGTCACTAATAAAATCATCCATAACGACCTTAATGTACCATATGTTTCCGATTTAGCTCAATCCAGATACCTATGCTTCCATAATAAACTTCTGAACCATCCAAACCCTCTTGTTTCCAACGTTGCTTCCTCTTCTATTCCTGATAACCCTCCGAGGCGTCTGAAAAGAAGATGGCCTCGGGACCTTCTAATGTAGAAATATAATTGGAGTGCTACCAATGGGTAGTTTCTCTTCATGTTGTACATGTCAAGTTACTTACTTCATATTTACTAGTTGTATTTATCATTAAACAGTTGTAAATTTCAATAATAATAAAAAATTGTTTAGAGACGTTGAAATAACTGGTAATCAATCCCTATTGTTTTCTAGGCAGTAGGGACTGACTGACTGTAGGTACTGTTTTATAATATGGAATCGAGAAAGCAGGTAAACCTGTAGGGATGGTTGCCTATACCTGTGCAACCCCTACTGTACCTTAACGATCCATAAAGCACTACCTACCTGAAAAACGTGGTAGCTTCAATATATCTTCACTCAAGCTAAAATCATCGACTTTTTTGCTCCAAAATTGTAACGGAACCAGTAGATTTGTTGATTTTGAGGAAGATACATTTTTTTTTCACTATCTGCATGCATATAAAGCTTCCCAACATTGCTAGCGAGGAAGCGAAACACAGTGCTGGGTTTACTCACTAAACAAATGCCACGGAGCCACAAGCGGATCCAGGATTTAATTTTGGGGGCGGAAGCTTCAGCCCGGAAGATTTTTTTTCATATGCATATAACGATAATTAATTTGAAAAAAAAAGAAAGAAATTGACTACCTACATGAAATGGTGTTTAAGTGGTTCCTGAAGTCCTATTAAATGTAATTACAGGAACAAGAATACTTTAAGAGATAGTTTTTAATATTTTTTTCTGTAAAACATGGTTATATTTTACCATTTTGGGAGAGGGCTTCAGCCCGAAAGACCCCCCCACCCGTAGATCCGCCTGTGCCCGGAGCGCACTATCATAAAATAAAATAATCATGAAAATCATGAAGGGCAGGAAAAGTCTTCCTTTAAACTTCTACGATATATTGATTTACGGAAATTTTATTTATGGCGTTACGATTTTACACAAAATCCTATTTTGTTACGTAATTATTATGAAGATATATGATGATATATATATATATATATATATATATATATATATATATATATATATATATATATATATATATATATATATATATATATATATATCTGATCGTATGCCTGAAAGAATGCAAGAGGAACGGTAAGGAGTACTCCCCGAATCATCCATCATTTAAGGAAAAGTTTTTATTTTTCTAGTTAGACAACTTTAATTATGTTTTTTTCTTCGTAAAAGGTAAGCTGTATAACACGTTGTTTTTTTGTCTTTATATTTTTAATTCAATTTCTAAAGGCCATAGTTTTTCTATTTTAGTAATTTAATCATTCACCTTTTGACAGAGAGAGAGAATACTGTATTTAAAGCAGTGCCTCCCTACTATATAGGGTTGCTCGATCACACATTTATATATGTATATACAAATTGTTTTTCATATCACACAGCATAAACAATATCAATAATATAATATACCAATACACACAATTACAATTATACAATATATATATATTTCGGTAAAGCCGATACAAGACAATTTATGAGATTTATAAGAAAAAATTATAATAATAATAATAAATAATTATAAAATAAACTAACAATAATAAATAAAATAGAATACAATATAATTTTACCCCGGGACAAAAACCTCTTTAGAATAACAAAAATTTAAAGAAAAACAAAGATTATTTTTGTCCGAAAGACATGTTACATTGAATAAATAAAAAAATGATCAAGTTATCAATATTCAATACTGTGTACATGAAATTTAAAGAATGGTAAAATAATATCTTCGCTACTAAGATAAAAAAAATATTCTAGAGGGTAAGCCAAAAGTCTTAAATACAAGAAATAATAATATTAATATATTGTTTTAAAAAGTTATTTGTGTTATGAAGAGAAGAATAGTTGGGGTGGTCAGTCAAAAAATAAGGCAAAAATAATGATAACATTTATTTTTACATATGCCGACGTTTCGACCTGAAGTTCAGGTCTTCATTAGGGCTAAGAAAATAACCAGATAACAAGGTATGAGAAACATAAGTAGTGATGGTAAAAAAAAAAATATATATATATATATAAATAAAAAAAAAATAAAGTAAAATGAAATTGTTAGAATAATGACAATAGTAAGAACTAAGAGATAAGTAATAATAACCGTTACAAAGTGTGGAATGATGAAGTAAGCATAATCAAAAAGGGTGACATAAGTGTTAAAATGGGAATCTTAGAATAAAATGTGAAACATAAAAAAAAAATATGAAGTTATATAAGAAATGAAAATAAATAGTAAAATCAAGACATTGAGAATGGAATAGTTAGATAGAAAATTGAGATATTGTAAAGTCTTTCAAGATGTACAGACAATGTATAATATAATAAAGAGTTAAAAACAGAGAAACGGAATGAAAGAAAGGAGGGAAGAAAACTACCCCCAATTGTTTTTCATCCTGTATTGGTGAAACCAAAAATCTCCTAAAAGACCGCATCACCCAACATTAATATTCTGTATCCTCTCGTAATTTTACCGCCTCCAAATTATCCGAACATTCTCTCTCCCTCCATCATACATTTGATTTCGACAAAACATCCATTCTTGCCAAAGTTCTCAACCATGACAAACGACTCATTTCTGAAACCCTCTACATCCAGCTTCAACCAAAGACAGTGAATCTAAAAACTGACAAGCAGAACTTTTCTTTAGCCTACTCCCAAATTCTGATTTTATTAAAACATCCATAGTTATATTCCTTTCCTTTTTGCTGACAACTTCCTTATATATATGTATATATATATATATATATATATATATATATATATATATATATATATATAATAATAATAATAATATCTCCCTAATAATATAATATCTCCCTAATTCACTGTCCTAAGCTACTCTTAATATATGTGCTAGTGGACGGTGCTGAGACTGTCGGTGTGTCCCTGGCCTGATCGAAGCTCCATTTTTTAAAATTCTAGCTTTGAAGAGGATCCCATGATTGACTAATAAAAAGAAAATACAGGGATCGAAACGTCAATAAACAGAAGAAATGAACATTCAATAGTTTAATAAATAATAATTAAATGACCTTATTCCCAATAAATAGTTAAGTTTAAATTTAATACTTAAAGGTCGATTAAGGAAAAGTTGTATATATATATATATATATATATATATATATATATATATTTTTTTTTTTTTTTTTTTTTCTTTTTCGTAGAAATGTATTTGAAAATATTTTAACAAAGCAATTGAATATATTACATTTTTTTAAATTTATTTATTTAAAGGTTTGAAGCAGTGAGAAGAATTCTTGGTTAATTACCTCTGGGCATTTGCCGTAAAATGACTCGATATAATTAAATTACAGAGCTGTATAACCTTAGAATTAAAATGAAGGATAAGCATAAATAAACAATAAAATTATAAATATCTGTACATTTACATATTTGGATTGATAAGCAAAATAGATAATAATAATAATACTTTATTTATTCTGGGACGAGTCCCTTTAGAATAATACAGAAAGACATAAATATGGGCTAAGGAGCCTCACAGATACATAAATAAAGATACAGAGTAATTAAATAGTCAAAGTAATAAAATTATAAGTTAATTCTTAATTTTAATCAGTTAATAATTAAAAATTTAGAAAATAAATAAAAAGGATGAAGTAAAAATAATGAAGAACGAGCTAACAATTTATATACATATTTACATTAGTATCTATTTACAATTTCATGGGGACTAGATGGATAAGAAATGATTGAACAGACGGGATTTAAAGGTAGGAAGGGTATTAGATTGTCGAATGTGAGAAGGAATGGAGTTCCAAAGGGATGAGGATCGGATAATGAAAGATCTGTCGAAAGCTGTTTGGTGGTCCCTTATATATACGTCAGAAGAGCGGGAACGAGTATTACGGGCACGAACAGAGGATTTGAATTGAAGGAGCTCAGAGATCTATGAAGGACGGTGTGATTGGATAACTTGAAAAAGGAAGGATGCCAGGAAATATTTACGACGGTAGGAAGGATAAAGCCACTTCAACTCTACATAAAAATGGGAAACGGAGGCGTCCCTTGGTATCCCGGAGATGAATCTTACAAAGCAATTTATTAAACGTTTTAGTTTCGTCTCGAGATCCCCAGAGACGCCCCATATACCGAACAGCAATAGTCAAAGTGGGGGAAAATTAAAGAAGTGACTAGGAGCCTACGGGTTTCAAATGGAAAAAGGAGACGAGAATAATTTAGACGTTTTAGAGTGGAAATGGTACGGCGGGAAATATTGGATACATGGTTTTTCCAGGAAAGTGTTTGATCGAAGGTTATTCCAAGGTTTTTGACGGTGGGGTAAAATTTTATTTGATTATCATGCACGAACAGAGTTGGGATATTAGGAACGGTTTTAAGGAGGTAACTGGAGCCTATTAAGGGTGCCTTCGTCTTTCCCACGTTCAACTTTAATTTGTTATTTCTCGCCCAGTCACAAATCCTATCCAAGTCATCTTGTAGTTTCTCTGTGGCAGAGAATAGGTTGGAGGGCGGGAAGGACAGGTATATTTGGAAATCATCTGCATAGATATGGTATTGGGAGTGATGATGGATCATGAGGGGAAGGTCACTAATGTAGATAGTAAACAGAGTAGGAGATAGAGAGGAACCTTGAGGGACACCACAGGAGAGGGGAAGGGTCTTAGATGAAGGTTGGCCTGGGACTACTACATACTGGGACCGATTTTGAAAGGAAGGATTTGAACCTTATAGATAGAGGAAGATTGTGCAATTTCGTAAGGAGGATCTTATTGTCAACTGTGTCGAACGGTTTGTAAAAATCTAGAAGGATGAGGATGGTAAGGTTTTGATGTTCGATGGAGTTTTGGAGGTCGTGGGTTATTTTAAGGAGAGCGGATTGCGTTGAGTAACCAGGTCGAAAGCCAGATTGGAATGGGTTGATAAGGGAACGTTCTTCTAGGAAGTTGGAGAATTGATTTTGGACAAGGCGTTCTAACGGCTTTGAGAGGTTGGATAGGAGAGAAATTGGACGGAAATCGTTTAGTGAGGTAGGGTTGGGAATTTTATTCAAAGGTCGGACTAGGGCGGTTTTCCAGGAGGATGTGAATATAGAGTTTTGCAGTGAAAAGTTGTAGATTTGGTAAAGAACAGGAATAACGGCAGGAAGGCTGGAGTTTATTAGTTTTACTGGGATATTATCAGGACCATAATCATAAGTGTGAGATTTTAGGATAGTGGAAAGTAATTCATCATAGATCACATGGGAGAAAAAGAAGTCTTCAGGGTTGAACTCGTGATGTTTAATATCGAAAGTGGGAGAAGAATCGTGAGTGAAGGATAGGAAATGGTCATTGAGATCATCTGGAATCACCGGGATGGAACTGAGTTTATTGGAGTCTGTTAGGGATAGGTTACGAAGTATTTTCCATTTGGATTTGGAATCAGGAGCATTGGAAAGGGCATTATGAAAGTAGGTGGATTTAGCAAGTCGGATTGTGGATTGGGTTCCATTGCGAAGTTTCTTAAAAGACGCTTACTCGGCTGGCAAACGGGTTCGACGGCATTTGCGCCTTTCTTCATCACTTCTTTTCATCATTTCCTTTATTTCAGGAGTCAGCCAAGGTGCAGTGGGGCGACGTAAGGTTTTAATTTTCAGAGGAGCATGGATGTCTAATAAGGATTGTAGGTTTGAGGTCAGGATAGATACCATAGGATCAATGGAGTCATAGGAAGATATGATGTCCCATTGGAAAGAATCAAGGTCAGGTTGTAGGGATTCATAGGACAGAAGGTTTAAATTACGGTATGAAACTATTTTGGGTGTAAAGGATTTCACGGGTGGGTCGTATGTAATTTGGATTAGGTCGTGTGATGAAGGAAATGGAACGGGGTGTTGGGAAGAGGAGAGGATTTTGATGTGCGATGTGTCAATTAGAACCAAAGTCCCCTTAGGTTGATAAACAGTGCGCACATGTCACTGATACAAAATAATTGGCATATAAAGCAATGAATGCAAGAAATATACTGAAGCATACGGTGGAAGAAGAGACGAGATGAAAAGCAGCTTCGTCAGAGGAAAAAGAGAGATTGGAAGAAGACAGAACTTGCAGAGTAGCACAACAAAATCACGTCATACAATTTTGTGAAATAACGTCGATCACATTAGCTCATAGTTTTTGCTTGACCAATTAATTCGTATCTTAATAGGGTAAAAAAACAAACAAATTTTTTGACTGAAAACTTTCTGATTATTAGAAACTGACTGACATTATTAATTAGCATTCAAAAGTTGCTATTTCATGTCAATAAAAACACTTCAAAAAGCGCCCCCGATAACGTTATAATGTACTCTTATACTCCTTAAATCCGAAATGTTTGAAAAACGTACTGCTCAATTGCGCAATTAAAAATCTCATTTTTTTTTTCATAAAATGCGACATCGACAACATTAAAATAAAAAATTATATCAATTAAATCCCGAACAAGAAATCCTACATTATTTTCATAGAAAACGTCCCCGCAAACATTGTAGTCGATCCTTATATCAATTAAATCCGAAAAGTTTGTAAAACGTGATGCTCAATCACTCAATCTGAGGTAAGGCTGCCACCTTATTTCCAGAAGATCTGTACCTTCGCGGAGGTGACAACCTAGGGAAGGATCAGCCGTTTTAATTTGGAATCATAAGCTGATAAAAGGGCTTCTGATAAAAGTAGTTAGATTTGGCTTGCCAAATCCTTGTTTGTATCAAGTTATAGAACAACCTGAATGCTTGATGTTCGTCAGCGAGCTTAGTATGTCGAAGCGTCAATGAATAGCAGATTGTTATTTCTGATGCAAAGTGCACGCCGAAGAGAAAAGGAATAGACAGGTTCCGAAAGTGACATGGATATCTAAGATACTGAGAAATTCCAAAGTAAGTATGTTAACCATGGACTAGATAAAAGAACAGGAATGTGTTCCATTACACTCCAGATGAATTGAATAGAAAAACAGAGATATATTCCATTACAGTCTAGGACGAATGAACAGAGAACAGAAATATAATCTATTTCACCCTAAGGTTTTAAGACCTGGTAAGATTTTTTTTTCTATGTGGTAGAAAGTAATGGTTATAGGTTGAATCGGAGAAAGCTGGATGTTATATTATAATTATATCTGGTCATGAGAGGATAGATTGAAAGTATACTAGAAGCATGGAGTCGATAATGTGCAGATCTAACCATTTGAAAGAATTGCAGATGTGGTGAGAGAAACGACGAAGTAGTTAAATGAGAAAAATAGGTTTTTTAGATATAACTCATGGTTGGTACTAGAGAGAGAATCTGTGCTCAGTGATAAGTGACTTGAAATGATAAGTTGAAGTTGAATGGGAAGATTCAAATGACGGACTAAACTGTAAGCGAAGTGAACGATATACTTCGGCATAAAGAAGAAGAAAAGAACTGCAGGAAATTTCGACGATAATGAACTCAACTTGTGTATGACCAGATGGTAAACAATCGAAGATTTGGGTCTTTAGATTATCATGGACATGTAAAGCTATAATGGCGCAGGTCCAGTTGGCCTGATTGTCGCGGATGAGGGAGTAGTTAGGCATGCGAACAAAAGAGAACGGTATGTAAGGCTCGAGTCAGGTTTCATGAAAAATTGAAATAGGTATACGATAAAATTGTGATAAATGGTGGTAGTTTTGTGTAAAGTATTGCAGGGATTCATCATAGTGGGCTAGATCGGGTGTTGTGATGAAAGGTGTTCAGGGCACTGGTGGATCTACGGTGGAGAGGGGAAAGCTTTCGGGCTGAAGCCCCCCCCCCTCCGAAATGGTAAAACATAACCATGTTTTATGAAAAAAATTATCTCTGAAAGTATAATTGTTGGTCTAATTACATTTGATAGGACTTAAAGGATCACTTAAACACCATTTCATATAGGTATTTAGTATCTTTCTTACTTCCGATGTAATTAGTTTAATAAATATACATAAAAAAAAATCTTTCGGGCTGAAGCCCCCTCCCCAAAATTAAATCCTGGATCCGTTAGTGGTTCAGAGTAACAGATATTCAAAAGGGTTTGCTAAGAAATAGTCAGGATTTGATGGGGAATAATACAATGCAATAAAGGGTATTTATAATGAATGAAGATAAAGCAAATGGAGAATAAATAAATAAAAAACATCAATGCACTAAATAAATTAATGAATAAAAACTATAAGGTTACGTTAATAAAAATCCAAGAAAATCAGTTGAAATCTATTGTATTCTTTTACATGTATACTTTTAAATATGGGAATGCTACCTTAATGTATTTATTTAATAATTTATTTCTATAGTTGTTTTTTAACCAAACAAACCTAGAAATGCCATTTTTTTGCTAAGAATCTATTACTTAGCACAACCATCAAGGTTCTAATATCTTATATTTTTGGAGTGGAATGCGAAGAGGCAAGGAATAATGTTCTGGGAAGCTACGAAAGAGACGGATACAAAACTATTTGATTTTTAATAAGACGAATCAAATTTCTTGAAGTTGGCTTATACATTTTAATTTTACTGTAGATTTTGTTTAATTTAGATAGAATCAATTTCTTGAAGTTTGTGCATTTTTATTTGAATAATTATCGTAGTGAGCATTAAGTATTATATTGTTGGAATGAATAATTAACAATAAACTTTGCAATATATGTATCTTATATACGGATCTTTCAAATATTACTGACTGCCCTATGTTGAATAAATGAAGTTGTATAATTTGCTCTTAAAGATTATCCTTTATCGATTAATGAAAGAACATTTAAAAGGTTTATTGAAAAAAAAAATGTGCCGAAACTACATTTGTTTATATATATATATATATATTATCTATTAACTAAACTTATTCATGTCAATTGTGATATTGTTATATCAAACCAGTTAAAAATTTGGCAATGCCTAAATATCAAAAAGACGTTTTTCAATATAGGAAAATGATTCGACTTATTATTGCTGATGTTTGTTTTTAGCATATTAACAAAAGGTTTCCATTGACGTCATTGATTGGACACATCTATATTTACTTTTTAATCTGAACCTCGTTGTTTCATCTTGATAAATATTTAAAGTTATTAGTATTTCAGTTAATAAATCAATATCTTTAATATACAATAGCTCATAAATTGAATTTGAGATTATTTAGTCTTATTTAATTCACTTAAGTGAAACATACACATATAAATCCACATAGGCAATTGTTTAATATAAATTCAAGACAATATTTCAATAACATTTAAAGTTTTTTAAACATTATATTTCTCTGATAAAATCAAATGTAAATACATACTGATAAGATTCAAAAGTGTAACAAATTTCGGTGCTGTTTTATTTATGATTTGAAAGTAAGAAATAGTAAATATATACACTTATGTGAGTGATAGTACTAATTATTGTTATCAACAAGAAATTATTCCATATTGTACTTATTTGACTTTGTGATAAAACGTTTCTACCCCTTCAATATTTTTTAAATCAGATTCTTGTGGGGCATACTAAGATTATGTATAATCAAACATCAATATTTCATTCAAAATAATAATTATTATTTGTATTATTTTTCATGATTATTGATATGTTTTTTTATGCTTATTATAAATACGAATTGCATAAATTGTAAAATGACCTTGTGATGATCAGTGGGTTGAAAAATCAAGCGTAGGCTGGCAACACTGAGTTCATACCTGTTTGTCCGTATTGACTTGTAGTTTAGTTGTGTGTTGTTGTATATGTGGTACATAGTTGTAGTTAGTGTTTTATTTGATAATGAGTGGAATTTAAACACGATTTATGACTTTAGAAGATTTCAGTTTGTATAAGAAGCTGTTCTGTAGTTAAATACAGAAAGTCATATCAGATTACTGCTAAAATAAACAATGTATGCTAAGGGTAAAGGATCTACTGTCCCTTCTAATGCACAGGCCCGTGAAAAACTGGCACTTTACGTTTACGAATATCTACTCCATGTAGGGGCACAGAAGGCTGCACAAACTTTCCTCTCAGAAATCAGATGGGAGAAAAACATAACATTAGGTGAGCCTCCAGGATTCCTACATTCGTGGTGGTGTGTATTTTGGGATTTGTACTGTGCTGCCCCAGAAAGAAGAGACACATGTGAACATTCCAGTGAAGCTAAAGCTTTTCATGATTATGGTTTTGTTAATTCTGGATATGGTGTCAACGGAATTGCTCACAATACTGGACCTGCACCTATTCCTCTCGGCCAGATGCCTCCAAATGACGGTATACCTGGTGGGCCAATACCACCTGGATTTTTTCCTAACTCTACAATGCGACCTTCTCCTCCTACTCATCCTTCTTCTCAGCCTTCACCTCATCCACAACCACCACCGCCTCACAGTGAAATGATGGCAACTCAGCCTTTTATGGGTCCACGTTATCCTGCTGGCCCTAGACCCGGTGTACGAATGCCTCAACTTGGAAATGAGTATAATGGCCCTCCAGGGCAACCTATGATGCCTAACAGTATGGATCCCAGCAGGCAAGGTCCTCCAGGAATGAATAGTATGAATCCAAGGATGAACCCACCAAGAGGTCCCGGAATGGCACCTATGGGCCCAGGAAGTTACGGTCCTAGTTTAAGAGGACCACCTCCTAATTCAACAATGGGCCCTGGACCTGGACCTGGTGCCCCTATGCATCCTATGTCAATGACAGGACCCGGTGGGAGACCCCAGTGGCAGCCAAACACTTCAACACCTATGAATTATTCATCGTCATCTCCTGGAAATTATGGTGGGCCTCCAGGTTCTACAGGACCTCCAGGTCCTGGAACACCAATCATGCAGAGCCCTCAAGACTCGTCCAACTCAGGAGGTGAGAATATGTACACAATGATGAAACCTGTCCCTGGTGGAAATATGCCAGGAGATTTTTCGATGGGGGCTGGAGGTGAAACGGGTCCGATGGGACCAATGGGTCCTAGTACTATGGGACCTGTAATGAGTGGTGATGGTCTTGATGGAATGAAAAACTCTCCAGCAGGAGGCCCTGGAACTCCTCGAGAAGATAGTGGTTCTGGAATGGGTGATTACAATTTAGGCGGCTTTGGTGGACCTCCAGAAAATGATCAGACTGAATCTGCGGCCATCATGAAGATAAAAGAAAGTATGCAAGAAGAAGCAAAAAGGTTTGAAAAAGATTCTGATCATCCTGATTATTTTATGCAATAACGTATTAAATTATGTTATTATTTATAACTGATATTTGTTAAAAGTATTTCAAATATATTTAATATTATTGTTCTCAAGAAAGTGTATGCCACATTTTTTAAGTGATAGAAATACAGTTCAGAAATTCTTGTCAAAATTGATGACGTTTTCCTCATTAGGTCATATATTTTTATGGTAAAATTTACAAATAGTTTCGATTTTTCATATATGCATTTTACTTTCTTAAAGGTAAAGAATTTGTAATAAATTTTTTAAAGATTTTAATTGTTAATTCTAAGAATTAAAATTCATTTGAAACATAAAAGTGAATCCTGTCTTGAATTGGCCTTTTGGGGAAAGCCACTTGCCCTCGAATTATGCTGTTCTTTGTTTCTATTTTCTGTATTATATTTTTGAATGCATTATGTAATTTTCTCATTTAGTATTTAGTCAATATTTATTCATCAATATGATGAAAGTTTAAGTGCAATTCTCCCATCCCTCTGCAGTATTCAGTTTTAAGAATAATTTCCTCAGGTTAATTAACGCTCATTTCTAAAATGCAAAATATATGTATATTTATATACATAATATAGGATTATGTAGGTGACGGTAATTAACACATATTTTTTTAGGAAATTCACATATTTATTTGTATGTAGAGTATTAATTAAGTATGTTAGTTGTTTGCTTGGCACTGGTGGTATTTTCATTCCAGATCTTGTTTAAATGTTTTTATAGTAAGTTGTGGTGTAATTAAAAATTTATATTTAAATATATTTATTCAAGTTGTGTAGTGCCCAATAAAATTTAATCAATTGCAAAGATTTCTTAAGATGTGTAACAGATTTCAATCAAGTACTCTATTTATTGCTCAGGGCTGTTATTATTTCAATATTTCCAAAAGATAATGATTTTGTTTTGATTCATTTGCCTCAATTATCTCCTAAGTAACTATTCCTGGATTAATATAATTTAGGATTGTTGCAATTTTTTTTCTTTTTAACACTAAATAAGAGAGAGAAAAAAAAAAAAAATCATGAAACCAAAATAAATTACAATTCCAAAATCGCTATACAAGAGCGCCACATCCCGTCTTCGTTTGTAAAGCTCGTGGCCTTTCGATTTGACCCCTAAACATTAATTTGTGGTAACACATTTTCGATAAAATTAATTTGCTCTCTAATACTCATAAAGATGTTTATCTATAATAATTTGGGCTTAATGAATGCCCTGTGTTCGGTTATTGTATTTTACAAAGGTACAATATGATTACTATGAAAAATATTTTATTCAGAGCATATTAAAGTTGCTTTATTTAAAAATTTCTGTATTTTCAAAGTATAAATTCACTTCCACTGATTATGTTTATTCTAATTTTTATTTTAATGCTTTATCGTGAGTTCATTAATTAATGTATTGAACTTGAATCATCAAAATGTTAATTAATTATGTACACATAGCTTTAATATAGTATCTTTTTTTTTCTTTTAAGATTTTAAATTGGACATAAGGTCTTAATCATTAGTTGTTTACCCTCATATGGTTGTGGTAATTAATTTAGTTGTTCCATTTTCTATTAAATCTGTTTAAAACTTAGGATTTCACATTCCTAATGAACGAAGCAAATATATTTGTTGACGTGTAATTATTTATTATATGCATGATACATGTTTCTTATTGTGGAATAGATACGATAGTAATAATAATTATACATTCTTATGATAAAATTTTAAACATGTTTAAAATGCAGACCGATGCACCAATCATGTCTGCCTTGAAAACAACGATACCATGCCATTGTCATATTGATCTGTTTGACTTTCTGTGGAAACGTTAATTTTTGTTTAATTATTTTGATTCATTAAATGTAAATCATTTTCTAAATTGAGGGTGAGCTAATAATAATATCATCTATATCATCTTAAAATAATTGTTCTTAAGATTAGTCTGTCTATATTCATTGCATTTGTGTATCACGCTTGATTTTTCACTTAAACATTTATTTTGATCTTATAAATTACTTCTTGCTATATTTGAGTTTTTAAACAGAAAATGTTAGTGCACCTTCTATTTTTATAAATTAAATAAATTGGTTTTAAATCAGTTAAATGTAAAAATTACCTGTCAATATTGCCTTGATACATTATTTTCTGTATTTTTAAGTAACATCAAGGTTTTTATTAATATTTAAAAACTTTTGAACATTTTAAATCATCTGTAAATTGTATATTATCCTATTTTGTCGTCTAATTAACACTGTTCTATGTATAAATGTAAAATTCTATAAATTATATCAATGCATGATTGGATTAATAAAATAAATTTAATATTAAATTCACTTAAGTCAAAGTTGTAAAATGAAAATAGTGTATTTTCTTTATTGGTGCTGGGAAACCAGATTCTTGACTAATTGTGTATATTGAAATGCAATTTCGAATGTTGGTTCATTTAAAATTTAATGAATGAAAAAAATTTAAAATGTATTATGAGTTAAATTTTTGTTAGAAATAAATTTTATTCTATTTAGCTTTTGTCAGTATTATTTTTTCTCATAATTAGTTTGTTAAAGATCCTGTTTACTAATTTACTGACTGTAGTGAGTTTAAAAATGGTTGCGTGAGTTGATACTTTTTTTCGTATTCAATGTTTTAGGCAGTTGAAAATTAATGTTTTTAATTTTCTTCGAGTTTATTATATAAATAGGCGATTATAGAACAGAGATCTTAAAAAATAGTTTTTTTTTATTCTTAATCGTTAAACCTATTCTCCCATGATCAACAAAGGAGAAAGGAACAATGTCATAAATTTTATTCTTTAGCCACATTTGCGAACATTAGAAGCTGGTTCTGTTATTAGTGGAGGGAACTAGTCTTGTAAGTGGGTCTGTTGGTCGTTTTTCACGAGTTCAAGATTTATTTCATGGATTGTCTTACTATAAAATATTAGTTTCTAAATGGAAATCAAGACCATATTGTTCCGAACTGGGAACTCTCGGGCCCTCATTTCAATTTATTTAGTCATTGTGACTTCAAAAACCTATGATAAATTTAAAATGAAAATATGATTTATTTTATTTCTTAAAAGATATTAACAAGTTAATTATTGCTTGCTAAATCAAAAGGATATATATAAATTGAGGAGGTATTTTTTTCCAATTTTTAACTCCTGATTATTCATAAATAAAACCTCTCTGATTTATTAAAAATTTTAAATGTGTGTAAATCTCGATTGATCTAAAATTGATGAAATCAGTGATATTGAACTAGAGATGCATGATTTCAGAAATAAATCACAGAAGGCTTTATGCTTGCTGGCTGATCATCAAAAAATTATTTGTAATTGTTTTATATTTGATTTATAGTTTTTCTAATTTTGTAGTTTCTCCTTCTAAGTTGACTTTTTGTATACCATAATCATCCATGATCATAACTCCTTTGGAGTCAAGCTTTCCTGCAGTTTGGTCCTCCAGTCTTCTCTGTTGGTTGCCGCTGCTCTCATAAGATGGATCTCACATCCATTTCTGAAGCGAAGGCCTTCTCACTTTTCTTGTCCCATAAATGCTTTGGTCTACATGGTCTTGAATAGTTGTACCTTTGTGATTCAAGAAATAGTCCTGCTCATGAAATGCTTTAGTAGCCCAAAATAACGTTAATTCTGCAATGGATCTCTATTTTTATCTCATTATCTGTGTTTACTTGTGAACCAAAAACCACACTTTTTCACCTTTTCAAATGAATGTCCTCCAGCCGCAAAGTGCAATAATTCATGCACATTTGGATGTTATTTGTTGTCTGCATGAATTTGTTGTGTACTGATGATCTAATACAAGGATCTCCAAACTTTAGTCTGTGACCCACATTCACACCTTAACTATTCCGCTGGCCGCATTGGGACTTCCAACCAAGCCCAGCAGGCCATGGCTTGTGATGAAAAAAAAAGTTCTATAAATGACCCTTGATGCTGTGAAATGAGCTTTCTAAGAGAAAAAAAAAAATAGACAATTAATGCTGTAGTAATCTCGTGTGTGGATAATTTGCTAAATTTTACATTTTTAAAATTTTAGGATGTCATCAAAGAAACTTTAGCGGGCTGGATTGAAGGTGCTACGGACATTTCACATCCATGGATCCGGTCGGTAGAACTTAGTTTGGAGACTTCTGATATAATAATAATAATCGATAGCTTGTTTTTTTTTTTTTACCGGTTGATAGCATTGTTTTTAATACTTCATTTTATTTGTTATTCTCTGTTCTAAATGCATATAAATTTAAGTGCTTGGTTATTTCCATTTGGAGTAAATACTTTAAAAATCCAGGTCTTATAATTCACCTGTTATTTATTATCAGTTATATTAAATAAATACAGTAATGGATAAATTACTTTACATATACTTAATGTAGTCAAATGTTTGGCATTTTACTCACCATCTCATGGTGAGCCTGATAGTGATATTAATAATGACATAGGGTTATATTAATGATAAAAGGATATATCGATGATATTTATGCTGATACAGATAGGCCTGGCATGCCTGTTTTCGTCTTAGGATCTTTCTCGAAGTTTTTATTTCTTATTCTTGATAACTTCTTATAACCTGAATTTTCAACTAATGCTAATCTCATTATATCGAATACGATTTAATTTGAAGTTTTTCTCTATTAATTTTGTTTTAATAACTCGGGAAAATTGATTTCCTATGTGATTGAAAGAGGAAACTCCAAAACACTGTTTTTGTTTAAATGAGATATCAAATGTAATAACCATTTACTTAGTTTTGTTTTATTCTCCAAAATCTGAGTATCAGTTACACATCAATTTTGTATGATTTTTTAAATGGATTAAATTTCAGAATTTAATTGAACAATGCAGGAAATTTTTTGTGTTTTAAAATGCGTTTATCTTATCTAGCTAAGGTAATACCTACTTTTGTTTATTTCAGAGTTAATTTAAGTGAATTTGCTGTATCGATAAAAAAAACAATTCTGCAAAGCTAATTTGTGATTTATAAAATTTGTCTGTTATTCTTTATAAAATCACTGAATTTATATAAGTTATGAAAGAAATATCTAAAATTAATTATTTTTCCTAATAAAAAAATATTTTGTTTGATATAGAATTTCCAGTTTTTAAAAATATTAAATTAGGATGTTAGAATTAAGAAATGTTTGTTCTCATTCTATTGATTTCAGACATTTGATACAATCGTAGGTGTTTAACGAGTTGAAATTTTTTTCGATAATATCTGTTTATTTTTTATTTAATCAATTTATTTCCACCTGTCATATGGAAATGAAAATCGGTGAATAAGATGTAGAAAATGAAAGTTATGACATGGGGAAGGAGGAAAATACACAGCTGAACCTCCTGTTCTCGATTCAGCCCTTTAATTCAGACGAGTAGATCTCTTAGTTTCTATTAATTTTATCTATTTTCTAAACCTAAAAAAAAAATTATTGTTTTTTTTTTAATTTGGTTTTAATTTATTTATTTTCTTTTATTCTGAAGATGTTTATTTTTCAGTTGATATGTATTTTAAATACAAGGCATTTGGATTTTATCCGTTTTTGTGGTAATTGGTTTAAGGAAAGAAATATGCTTCTTACAAATCAACCTGAATCGATATTGATATCTTTAATCCATGGTATTTTTTCGTCAATTTCTTTAGTCTGCAGTAGAACATTTACATCTTCATACTTTTGTGTCGTGTATATTTTTAAAGTAATTTTAGAAACTGGCTTTACTTAAATAATTTTATATCACTTCACTTCACTTGAATATTTATATCTTTAAAGTTTTACTGTAACATATTCTGATTGTGAATTTGATTCATCAATTTATTTTTACAATGTAGATGTTTAATATAGTAAATTTTCAAATTTTGAGTATGATTGAAAAACGTATTTTTAAATAATTTATTTTTTAAAATATAAACATTTTTTCATTTTTCATTAGTTGGTGGAAAGGAAATTATTAGCTTCAATTTTTTTCCTTTTTTTTTTGTTAATGTTTTTTAGTTTTGCTGTTGAAATATAGTATACTTTTAACATGATGAAAGTTGCATTAATAGTTTCTTCGATGAACAGATTTAGTGATTCGTATGTTGTAGGAGTTTGTTTCACGCAAGTGCAATATTGAAACATAAAAATTTAAATATTATTAAATTCAGTTGATTATATATTAGATTAGTTACTAAATGTATGCTTATTAATTCAAGTCAATAAATATATATGATGTATGAACAATTATTGATGCCAAGAATTCAATAATGTATGTATGTTGCCGCAAGCACGCAGAAACATTGCTGCATTTGTGTGAAAATTAATTTTTAAGAAGTAAATCTTATGAATTTAATGTTGCTACAAAATATTCCCTTATTTATGTATAATAAAAATAGTTTCATGTTTTTGATTTTTTTATTATATTCACTCTTGAAAACTAAAATTGTTTTTTTTTTTTTTAATTTGTGATGTACAAGCGATGTACTAATTACCATTTTTTTTAAATTATTGTAATTGAT
Source organism: Nezara viridula (assembly GCA_928085145.1). Classification (NCBI taxonomy): domain Eukaryota; kingdom Metazoa; phylum Arthropoda; class Insecta; order Hemiptera; family Pentatomidae; genus Nezara; species Nezara viridula. The sequence continues at coordinate 131,064,093 of OV725078.1, forward strand.
TTATCATTACTGATTATATTTCAATCGTGGTTGGTATATATCCTAGGTCTTTTTTTTTAATATGTTCAGATACAAATATTTATTTTACTATTATATTGGTAATTATTTGCAGTTACTAGATTGTTTCTTGAAAGAGTGAGTAAAGATTATTATAAATAAGTGTTCATAAACACGAAGGACTTTTTCTTGTGTTCTTTTAAAGTTTTAAACTGTGACCGATGCATGTGCTACTAGTGACCTGTTTAAATTGTCATGGCATAACAATTGTTATAAATGTGCATTCTCAAATTTATTCAAATTAATTAGTTTCTTTTTAATATGAAAAACATATATTTGTATAAAACGCTGTAATATGTTATTCAGATTCATAAGTGTCTATATGAATGGTATTAATCTAGTTGTTGAAATTCCAAGAATTTATTTTTACATTTATATCCTGGAATCTTTCATACCTTCAATTAAATAATTTGTTGTAATTATGGCTACTATTGATAATTCCTAGATCAGGTTTATTCCCCTAATTAATGAGTTTTTGACAGTGACATGAATACAAATTGCCTTTTAGTTTTTGCTGGAATCTAAATGACGGAAATATTCACACTATATATTATTATTCTATAATTGCTCATCTTTGAATATCTATGCAATGGGAATTGATTATGGAAATGAATTTATATTATATCACTTTAAAATATCATTAAATAAGTGAATGATTTTTTTAAAATTCTATTAAGCATGAAATAAGCCTGCTTAAATATTGATTTGAAAATAATTATAATAATTTTTCAGTCTTTTCTTGTTACTTATAAATATATATATATATATATATATATATATATATATATTATTTCTTATTATTGAAATTATTAAAACATGAAGCCTATTTGCATCAAGTAAAGTGCTCACTTATACTTTTATTTGTTGTTGTTAGTTATTTTTTATACCAGATAATGCTGTTTTAGGTCTATAAATTCTTGATTTCTTTAGTTTTAAATGTTTTCCTATGATTCGTAATATTATTAAAATTTGTGATATTTCTCCCATTTTTAAAAAAATATATTTCTAGGTACTGACTGAAGAGCTTACTCTTGAAATCAAATTACACTACTATAACCCTTAGATTTATCTTTTAATGGCTAACAGGTCTTATCTATAGATGAATTGGGGACAGACATAACTAGAATTGAAGAGTAATAATTGCTTTATTGTAACAAAACTTGGATCGTAACTGTTTTTGGAATAGGTCATGTTATGAGTAATATTTATTTTTTTGAGTTGAATTCCCTGGTCTCTTCTTTTTTTCTTTTGTAAAATTTCATAAATAACTTAGTTTCCATTTATTTATTGTTTTGAAATAAATAAATATCTATTTTCTTTGATTTATCGTATAAAGGTTGTGCTCATAAAGTTTAAATTTCATTTGATATTTAAGGATAATTGCTTGTTAGTTATGTAGGAATGTGTAAGGTACTATTGTTTTATATTATATTTTTTTAAGATTATAAATGTATTAGATCCTGACTGTTGAGCTAGTAGCATTTGAACATTAATAAATCTGGTTACATTTATTTAATGGATGTTAAAACTCTTCCTTAACTTTCTAAACTGTTGATAAGGTACATATGCAAAATTACACTTCATAATTTATTGTTTCTGTCATCTACGTTGTTTGAATAGGAGTGAACAATTCAATATTCTCACCCCAACTTGGATTCAAGACAGTCATTTTAAGGAATTCTATTTATACTATTATTTGAACTATTTTAAGCAAAATTTAACTAATTCAAATGAATTTAATATAATATTTGTTGGCTTCAGCCCACCTCCAAATTTTGTTTGTTTGTTTACTTAAGAAAACCAATATTTGTCTATGAAATATAAATTAATCATTCACTTTAAAAATTAATTAACTCCTTTTTACTTTAATACAGTCGATTCCTTCTCAAAATCAAACCAAGGGAAAAAATTGTTTGGATTGTGAAATTATTAGACCCCTCCAAAATATACTAGCTAAGGGCCTGAGTATAACTGTCTTCAGTTTTAATAATTCAATTAGAAACCAGTCGTTTTTCTGCTTACCAGCCTATAGTTTGCTTTATTGGAATGAAAGTGACAACCACATTTGCATTCTAAATTAGGTTCCAGTAATTGTCTGACTCAACTCCATAAACTCTTGATTATCATAATTTTGATCATAAGCACTACTTTTTGTTATAAATTTGAAACTTTGTAAAGTCTCATTCTTAACTTAATGAGAAAATAGTATAACTGAAAAAAAAAATAGTATTTTATGTATAGATATTGCTTAGAAAATGTACATACATATGTAAGTTTATAAGTATGCTTTTATATTTATTTAGTAGTGATTTTTATTTTATGGCCAGACCGCAACTACATTGTGATTTTAATTTAGATTGGTATAATTATAAGGTGTATTGTGTAAATTTATTTCTATTTTAATTTCTTTTTCTGTGTATGGTAGTTATTTATATTTGTAAACTAAATATTTTTACTTTAAAAATGTTATATAATAGTTGAAAAATAAAATTATCTTTATGATAGAGAATTTTCGTATATTTTCCTTTTTAAATAATTCTTAGAAGTTATCCTCTTTTGTCTCTTTAATCATTTAATTTAAACCATTGTTAAACATTTCATAAAATGTTTAAGATCTTCAGTACATATTATTTTTAAATGTAATTCACCTGGATTCCCTCACAATTTCAGAGAAAAAAAGTGCTAAAACAGTTACAAGTTAAATTAATGGATTAATATGAATGGACTTTGAATACATTTCGTATTCTTTGTAGCAATATCTAATTATCATTGGCATCTTATTGTTCTTTAATTTCCCATTTCTATATCTTCGATTCTCAGTTGTTGGTTTTTATATATTTTCAATTTTCTAAAAATTTGAGCTGTTGAATACGTTTTACGATGTGTTTTTAATGCTATATTTTTTAACTATAGCTATAAAATTAATGGTACCAACTGATATTCTTTTTAGATTCCTGGTATTTCATATTACACAGTGATGTAAACTCATTTAAAATAAATAATATATATACTGTACCACAACCCATAAAATATCTTGGGTTCATTACATAGATTACTTTATCTTGACCAATGGTAAAACAAGGAAGTGGTGAGGCCATTCATGCTCAATTGACTGGTTTATCCTCTGATCCAATGAAGGTCCTGATACCTACTTCGTAGAGACTGAGTATCCCCTAGGAGGGTCTTCTGATCCTAATGTTGAATTCATGGCTGATTTAACAGAATAAATATCTCATCTGTCATAGCCATAGTCGAATTTGGGCTCAAGAGATGGGATTCCAGTGCTACGCCATTCTCTTAAAACTAGTAATGGTTATAATTGAAGAATTTACAAATTTAAGGAAAGAACGAGAGATAAGTAAAAACAATTTGTATATTATATTTGCACAAAAAAAAAGCTTGAAATCAAAAAAGAAAAAACAAAACAAAAATCACAAACAATATAAATTTTATTGCATTTTTTTACTTAAGCATATAGAACAGCTTCCTCTTTTATTTATGTGTCTATTTTTACATGAATCTCAAAATAGAAACACAAAATCTGAGATTTAAAAAAAAAAGATTAGCCTGGATGTTATAATTACTAAGTAACCATTTATATATTCATTAAAGTGGTACCTATATAAGGTTTTTTTCACTTCAAAGTTATTTTCATTCTATTAACATTTCGGTTGCATCTGATTACACACTGGTTCATTGTAGACAGTTATATGAAACATACATGATTAATTTTGACAGGTGTAACTCAAGCAGATATTTGATAAGTAATATAAATTGACATGGATGTATATAAATGCCAGTGTTAATGGTCTTGAACTAAAACTTTAACTTTATTTTGTATTTTTCAAGTATAATGGATCAAGAAAATTGATTAGTAATCATTATATAAATAAGGAAAGGTAAAACAGTTCAGTACCTTTTTCTCCTCTGATTTTCAATGGATTTTTGTTTTTATTTTTCTGTTTAATAGCTATTGACAAGTTTTATGTTATCGATAAAAAAGTTTTGGAAACAGTATATATAAATATATAAAAATGTAAATGTTAGTTTGTTCAAAACCACTAATCTCGGAAAGTTCTTCACAGATTGCTTCGAAAATTTGATACAATGTTGAAACAAATTCTGAAATGTTTTTTACACATTTTATTACCATCTGATCCGGATCTTGTTTAGAATCTCCTCTTTGAAGTCCTTTTTATTTATGTATACAACATACTTCCCCGAAAAGAGGCTGAAATTAAAATAACGCTTGATTCAAAATTTTTTTTTGCAAATAACTCAAAAAGTAAATGAATGGTATTGAACTATTTTGTATTATAAGTACATATTAAAGTGTATGTACGAATGTGTAAGAGTAGAAAATACAAATTTTGGAAACATGCAAATTCATATATGCTTACCTTTAATTTAAAATAATGATTATGGTCGAATTTTGACCACTTGGTGAATACTAGAATTATATAAATAAATGACAAGAAATATGCTTAATAAACAATATGCAGTGTATGAATAAACAAAACATGTCAATTAATAATATGAATTGTTGTATAGTGTAATGTAATTTTGTGTATGGTGTATTACAATGCACCTGTGGATATTTTGAAGCAGCCGAAATGAGTATACTAAGATTTTATAAAGTGTATAAATCATTTGTTTTTGAAATTCAAAAATGGCTAAAAAAATTTTAATGATACAACAGTCTATTATTACAACATTTAGTTGCAGTTAGATAGATAGATAGATAAATAACTTTATTCTGGGACACAGTCCCTTGAGAATAACAAAATAGAACAAAATTAAAAGGTTATGATTTTTTTCATTCCTGCCAGACTAAGTCTTTACTAAAATAGATTGGTAGACAAGGTGTTAAAACTAGTAAATATGATGAGAATGAATAATATGGCTTGAAATGGGATGTGAAGAAGCCACCTGTCATTAGTATACCTCAAGTATGTTTTTATTTATTGTGATTGTAATTTACATCATTTTAAAATAAATACCTTATGTAAACAGGAAAATTATATGTGAAAAAGCTACCTATTGGTAGTATTAAAAATTAATATTATGTCTTGAAAGTGACATGAATTAAAATTTTGTGCTTGATCATGAATATACACACAGCTATATGATAAATTTACCTATGAACAAAACAACATGGTATTTCTCTTTAGGTGTGCCAACATAAAAGTAACAGAATTCGATTTTAAATTCGCATGGTTATATCTTTCTTAGTAAAATTCTTTTCATAGCACTTTTATGCTTGTATATAATATTGACATAAAAATTGGTACCTATGGAAAGATGTATTCTGCAACCAACATTTCCTTCATTAGTAATTTTTTTTTTCTTTAAAAAAATAAGTTACTTTAAAGCTTATAATGTGAGTACCAGGATGTAATGTAAAAGAACAAAACCATTTTAAGAGGGGTGGCAAGAAAATTCTGGTGAATTTCTTTTAATTACATTTAAAATTAATTTTTATTCAATTTAATTAATATGTTCATTATATATTTAAATTTATGTTCAATATATTTATGAGTTAACTTGTGTAGCATTTAGTAAAAGCTGTTGGTTTATTTTTTATCTAGAAAAGACTAAGAAGGAATCCACTCACTGTTATTAGTTTATTTTTGTATTGGAAAGTTGCCAGCTGGACTTCATTATTAATTGAATATCTTTTATTATAATAATAACAATCACTTATATATGAGGAAGTGCTGTAAGTAATCGTTGGTTTTTATAAAAGAAGGTATCTCTTCCATTGACTAATAGTTTATTTCTTCTCCCTTAGTTGATTGTTTCAGGTTCCTGGCCCATCTCCGAGGACAATTTATTCTGCTATTGGTAACAATACAATCAGTTTCATAAGTAAATCAACATATTTCTGTTTATACTAAAACCTAATATATTTTTTTTTTTTTATTTATTTGTTAGACATATAATATTCTGTCACAGGGACAATAATTATATTGATAAATGAACACATTCACACCGTATATACCAAAAAAGAAATAAAATTAACAAAAGTAAAATAATAATAAATAAAAACTATGTACAATAAAGAAAAGAAAATAACCTAAATATAAGTAAACTAAAAACATAAAAATACAGTCATACCTATATACAATATACACAATCAGGCGGGGAACCCAAATCCCTGGGCTGCTCTCTTAACCGCCACACCAGTGCTAAAGCTGGTGGAGTTTGAGCGAGAGCGCTTTAGCCACATACACTCATGTCTTGAGTGGAGAATCTGGCCATTGCCAGAACTCCAAAATAAATACTATAAAAGATCTCTGGGCCACTGCCGCTTCAACCTTCGAGGAGGGTTGTAGAGATGAGTGGAACTAGATAGGGATTGGGCTAGGGGATTTGGATGATTGATAAGGTTCTAATGGAATTTTGAAAATTTTTCAGGGATAAGGTCAAGGACAAATGGGATATTCAGGTCATGATGTAGGGATTTAGGGATTTGTTGGTTACCTAGAACGGAGCATCGACTATTGTTCGGAGGACTTTGGATTGAAAGGATTGGATGCGTTTGATGCTAGAGAATTTTGCTGTCCCCCAAAGTTCAAGTCCGTAGGTCCAAATGGGTTTCAGTATTGTCTATCAGTAATTTGTTGTCAATAGAAAGTTTAGATTTTCTGGTCAGTAGTCTGTATAATTGGCCGTATCGTCGGTTAAGTTCTTGTCTTTTAAGTCTAGTATGTGGGTTCCACGTTAGTCTTCGGTCTAAGATAAAGCCAAGATACCGGACTGTGTCTGAAAAAGGAAGCTGGATGGAATTAAAGTGGACTGCTGGACAGGATCTGCGGCGGAGTGTGAAGGTAATGTGTTTGCATTTGGATTCGTTTACTTTGATGCATACATTTATTACACCAGTGCTCAATCATGGAGAAGTGCCTTTGAAGATTTAAAGATGCTATTTCGGGATCTGAGTTGGATGATAGGATGGCGGTGTCATCAGCAAATGTTGCCAGGAAGGTATTGGGATGGACAGGGATATCGGCGGTAAAAAGGATATAAAGGACGGGACCCAAGACGCTACCTTGAGGAACACCGGCTTCAACTGGGTAGGAGTTGAAAAATTCTGAACCACAGCTAACCCGAAAGGTACAATCAGAGAAGTAGGAGCGGAGGATTAGGTACAAGGGCTGGAGTAGATAGGTTTTCAGCTTGGAAAGAAGTCCGGTGTGCCATACCCGGTCAAAAGCTTGAGCTATGTCCAGAAAAGCACACGAGCAATATTGCTTGCTTTCCAGTGCTGCGGAAATATGATCGACTACTCGGAGTCCTTGTTGGACTGTGGAGTGTTGTGAACGAAATCCGAACTGATGGGAGGGAAGATTTTGTGATTCGTTTCAGGAGGATCTTTTCAAAGATTTTGGAGATGATTGGAAGTAGGCTAATTGGTCTGTAGGACGTAGAGGTGTTGGGAGATTTGCCTGGTTTCGGAAACAGGATAATAATGGAATGTTTCCACAAAAGAGGAAAGTGGGTGGTTCTAAGGATGGTATTGTATAAATAAGTGAGAAATATAACAGCTTTAGGAGGAAGTTGTCGAAGGATTTGAGAGGTAAGGAGGTCGTATCCAGAAGATTTACGGAGAGGAAGTTTTTGTAAATGATGTTTGACCTCAGAAGGATTAATTGCTTTAGGGGGTAAGGAAAGTGGAATGGGTGATGTAAGGAATTCTTCTACTGTTATGTTATGGGTGGGGTTGGATTCCGGAAGTGAGGTGAATGTTCTGGAGAGGTGTCTGGCGAATTCCTCAGCTTTGTCTTCATCAGACGCTGCCCAGGAGCCATCGCATCGACGGAGGGGATGGGAAATATGATGGGATTTAAGGATTTTGTTGGTGATCTTTCACAGAGAATCGTCGTGAACAGAGAGTGAAGTAAGGTAGGAGTTGAAGGTTTGGGATTAATATATTTTAATATGCTAAATTATTTATAAAACTGGTTGTATTGTTGCCAATAACAGAATAAACTGTCCTCGAAGATGAACTAGGAGTCTGAAATGTCGACTAAGGGAGAATAAATAAACTGTATATAAACAGAATATGTGTGTTCTTTTATTAAAATTCAATATAACATTCATTACTCAAGTGATAATGGAAGAAGAATCACTGTATTTTAATTTGCAAGTGTATTTCCTCTTAGTAAATCATTATCCTTTAACTCCTTAATACTCAACTACATGAGGACTTCGCTATCATAAGTGAACATTCCATTTTGAACGAAACTGATGTTTCAATTATGTAGGTGTTTTCCCAAATTTAGTTAATTCTAGATTCACTTCTTTCACAGATATTTTTCTCCATAGAATAATGATCGGAAGTATTCCATTTTCAAGTTAACTGAACAAATCCAAATGGTGAAGTTATTAGTTATCACTGTCACTTTGCAAACAAAATTGGAAATGGAGATGTGAGAGGCAATAGGAAATTCCTTGTATTTACTTTAATTCGTTAAATATTTCTATAGCTTAAATACTCTTATTTCTTATCCATAAATTTTTTTTTTTTCAATACCTTAAATATTACAGTGTTAATGAATCCTTATAAAATGGTAGATTATTACATTTGTTATTGTATGGATTGATTTTTATTTTAGTTAATTATTATTAAGATCATATCAATATCTGAATAATATTGTGGTGGAACTGTCTTAATTTAGTAGTTATAAATGTTTGTTTTCATCACAAACTGCCATAAAAATATCGTTTATGAGAATTTATACATCATTATAATGGAAGGGAATAGCTTTGAGATCATAGTTAAACTGTAACCTTTTTAATTTTTTGACAGTTACATCGTCATATCCAAATTACTTATCCTTTAACTGCATGTTTGTATATATGCTATCAACTATCAAATCATGATGTGGCATATGCTTAAGGAGATTTTGTAACATTCAAATTTTAGCAAATATGATAATCATTTTCTTAAAAATGAAAGTTTTTGGGTATCTTCTATTTAGGTAAAACAGTTTTTTCTAGTAATCTTTCATGTTTGTAAGATAGGTTGTAAGTTTTGAAGTTTCTTTAATAACAACCTTGGTTTTGAAACTATACTTAGTACTTACAAAAATAATTTTCAATGTGCACATATGCTGTGTTTAAGGTGGCATTTGAAATTCTGGTGTATTTCATTATACAATTCTTGATTAAATATTTAGATTGGTAAATAGATATTAGTACAAGAATAGTAATAATGTTAATCCTAACTATTATATATATTTTTTGGAATATGCCCTATATGATCAAGATTTAATCACCTGTCTCTGATTATTGTTATATTTGACATATTTTTGATAGTTAGTTAAATTTTGTATGTTGTACTATAAAAGTAATTTGAGTATTAACTTTTTGTTATTTAAATATTTTTCTTATTGTTCTCAAACAATTTCATGTTTGAGGAATGCGTGTAAAAAGGCATGAATGAAACATTAGTTATCTATGTAAAAAAATAATAATAATAATACTTTTTAGATATTTCCCCCATTGAGCAAACCAGATTTTTATTTATTTATTTATATAGCCAGTTATAATTTTTATTTAAATATATATTTATAATTTTTAATCAACTTGTGATATTTTATAAGATATCTTTGGTTGTGCGAGTCTATGTATTTTTAGATATATAGTAACACTAATGGTGTTAATTGGAAAATAGTTATACCATTTGTGCTTTATTTTTTTATGGTTCATCGTTAATTCATTTTTTGACTAAAAGTATTATATGCTGGTATGAATATACATAATTTTGTTTATATTGAAGTGATATCTATAACATGTTATGATAAATAGAAAAAAATATATATATTTAAGGAGTAATACATACACACACATTTACCTCCTTGAAAAATTATATATATATATATATAATCTATTTCTGTGTACAAATATCTGGTATAATAAAGAATAACCTATAATTATTGTGTTTCTATATTGATAAAACCATATTTCTAATAATTTACTTAAAATTCTATTATTTACAAAAATAATCATGCTATTTCACTGTTGTTGTTATGTATATGCTATTATAGGAATCTATCCAGTATTTTGCTAGTAAAGTGAGTTTTCTACCTATTTACTGCCAAATTCACTAGCTGCTAGTAAACCCCCGAATATATTCATGTTAACTAGTTTACTAGCAGATTCTAAACAATCTACGAAAACAGTTAATATCCATGGTGTGTACTCATTAGCTGTGTGTCATCACAATCATTTATGAACTAGCTTCTATTCCCTGATGGTTCCTGGTTTCTATGTCCAAATGATGGTTTCAATGTTGAAATGTTGCTAACAAGTTGGCTGCTCTGTAAGTGGAAAGTTTGTTTCTCATCATCTTTATTATACTATCTTATTCATATGTTTCAAAACCCAAGGGATAGTAGCTAGTAAACTCGTTCAATGTAATCAAGATTTAAAGATCTTATCTTATCTTAATCCAGTCCTCTGTTACCGCTGAGCAGTGTGAGGAGACTTAAAGATCAGATTTATAAATAATGAATTTTTTTTTTTTCATATCTAAATATGCTCTGCCTCTCTCAATTCTTGATTGAGCCAACCCTCAATATCTATACCTGGGTACTATAAGCCAAACTGACCTTTAAAGTTTTTTTATAATCCTCCCAATAAAGTGTTGTTCAATAATTACTCACCATTCTGCATCATAGGTGAGCACTGACCTGATCAGATTATAATAGACAAAAATATTAGTTGTCCTAGAAATGAAATATTGCCAAAAATGCTTTGACATATATATATGTCTATATTTGGCAGTTTGGACCCTCACATATATCCAGCTTGTTCTCATTGCAGTTATTTGAGTTTCAAGGTATGAGTATATGAACTCATTCACCCATTGAAAGGATCATTTATCTGTAGTAATTTCAGAAGGATGACTGCTTCAAGATTGAGGATTCATTCTTATTTACAGGACTTAACTTAAATGCTGCCCAAAACTAAAGGAAATGATAGTAGACCTTAATTACAATTTTAAAAAACCATTTTGATTCCTTTCAAAAAAGGGGAAGAGTAAATTTAAATTTTCTGTTTTCTTAAGATTGTATTGAAAAGGAAGCAATAACCTAAAACTATTTGTGTTAGGTAATTTTCAATTATGAGCCTATTATGATGCAGAAATAACTAAACAGTGAAATTTCCTGGTCTACTCTATTAACAAGGAGAGATCCTAGCGTTAACAAATTAGTGACATATACCCCCTACCATACAAGATTTATTTATATATTCTCTTCCAAAAACTGTTGCACAGAGAGCTGAAAATAGGAACATATTTGTCTGTTTCCAGTAAAAGCAAATCAATAATTGTCCAAATGTTTTCTGTCAGAGTAATTGTGAAAAAAGCAAGGAAAATATAATTTGTCTTGTTTACAATTATTTGAAGAAGGCTTTTGAGCCTTATTATAGAAAGTTTTTTTTTTTTGGAAAATATTCTTTATTTTTTATATCAGCCTCATAGCAGTCCAGATTATCTGCCTTTAGAAAAATGTATTTGTTTAATGAGGTTTAATTTCATGTTAATTAAATTGAGATCTCAATAAGCTGAAATTTGTATTCAGGTTTTGAAATTCTCTCAACTCAAAATACCAGTTTTCTGTAAAAATTAATTACAATAATTAACTTAAAACTTTTATTTCTTTTTTTTTTTTTTTTGGGTGACCTGGGGTGTATTGTTATAAATTAACTACTAAAATCACTTTTTATTAATAAAAATCTGTAATTTTATTAAATAATTTTGAGAATATCAGCAAAGTATAAGTAAAGTTGAATAATTTTTATTTACTAAGTTGAAATAAATACATACAAATCAATACAGTGAATATACTAACAACTACTGTTTAAATTATAGAAGGTTTTTGAATAAAGAAAATTTAGAAAAATGTTTAATTGTTAATTATAATTTTGAAAAAATAGATAAAGAAAATTATCTGTATCGTATAATCGTTTTAATTTTTTGAGCTTATTTACTGTCAACTAAGTAATATTTTTGAAATTATTTATCTTTCCTTCTTGTTTGTTTTTATTTTTTTTCAATTGTTGAATTTGCTTTTAGTATGTAAAACAAATTTTTAAAAATTGTGAATCTTCAATTAAAATATGTTATAGATAATCACTGTATTATATTATTTATTTTTGGATAAATCTGAAATTTATGCTGAATATATATTGATTCCTACAGCGTTTTTTTTTTATGTTTAACATTTGGAATATTTTAACCTTTTTTTTTAGTATTAATTTTTTTTTCTGTATTATGTTGTACACTAACAATGTGCCACCTTTAAGGGAAATTAATTAGTGATATGAGTAACCATTCATACCATTAATAAAATACTAAATAAAAATCACTTTATTTGAAAAGTAGTGTTTTAAGTTAGGAAACTTAAGGAGGGCCGTATGGCCAATTAACTAATGAAACTTTGAACTAAAGATTCTCAAATTTCTTGGGTCAGTACCAAGTTTTTCAGATTTTACTAAAGATATGTTTTAAATTAATTTTTAGAAGATATTGCTATTTTAATTTCATTTTTTTTATTTATTTTTTTTATTTCTTTATGACATTTACAACTGTATTACATAAATACATCAAGTAAATTTGGAGATAATTGATATAATGACATGAATACACTTACTGAGTAACTACCCAATGGTAGCACTCTAATGATATGACTACATTAGGAGATCACGGGGCCATCTTCTTTTCAGACGCCTCGGAGGGTTATCAGGAATTGAAGAGGAAGCAAGGTTAGAAACGAGAGGGTTGGGATGATTCTGAAGTTTATTATGGAAGGATAGGTATCTGGATTGGGCCAGATCTGAAACATAAGGAACATTAAGATCTTTATGGTAATTTTATTAGTGACAAAGTAAGGAGCATTGAGGATTTTACGAAGGATTTTGGATTGTAAGGATTGGATGCGAGAGGAATTCGATGGTTTAGTGGAGCCCGATAGCTCAACTCCGTAAGTCCAAATAGGTCTTATTATATTCAAGTATATGAGTCTTTTGTAATTAATGAGAAGTTTAGAGCGTTTGTCTAGTAAGTGCTGAAGTAATCGGAAACGTCGAGCGGTTTCTTGTCGTTTCAGTCTAGTATGAGGATTCCAAGTTAGTCGTTTGTCCAGGTGGAGTCCTAGGTATCGGATTTGCTCAAAAGGGATAAGTGGAGTATTGTTAAAGGAAACTGTAGGACAGGAAGTCGTTGGTTTACGACGAAGGGTAAAGGTAATTTGGTGGGATTTATTGGAGTTTATTTTCATTCTCCAGTTTTGACACCATTCTTCTAGATTTATGATGTCTGATTGAAGCATTTGGGATGCAATTGCTGGGTCATTGTTTACTGATAGGATACATGTGTCATCGGCATATGTGATGATGACAGTGTTGGGACAGGTAGGGATGTCAGCTGTATAAACTGTATAGAGGATAGGACTTAGGATACTACCTTGAGGAACACCAGCGGACTGGGAAAAAGGGATGAATAGGCGTTATTGTGATTTACTTTAAAGTATCTATCAGTAAGGTAGGAGCGGATAATGAGGAAGTATGTAGGTGGCAGGAATTTTCGGAGTTTGTAGAGCAGTCCCGGGTGCCAAACTCTATCAAACGCCTGTTCAACGTCGAGAAAGACTCCCGTACAGTACATTCTGCGCTCCAATGCAGAGGAGACTACGTCTACCACACGATGACATTGCTGTATAGTGGAATGGGAAGTTCGGAAACCAAATTGGTGATCTGGGATTATGTGTTTAGAATTTAGGATAGGGTTCAGGCGTTTTAAGATGAGTTTTTCTAGGATTTTTCCCATGATGGGTAAAAGAGAGATAGGACGGTAAGAGGATGGTTATTAATTTCATTAAAAATGTAAAATTCCCTTTTTTAATCGATGAATGCTAGGGGTTTGGAGTTGGTAGTATCTCATCATATCCATCCTGGGTATGCTGTTCTCTTAATTGTTTGTGTGTAGTAGTAGTTTTATATCTTTTTCAATTTTATTTGTTTATGAGTTATTTATCTCAGTTTCTTTTAAAATTATAATCATGCTATCAGTGAAGGCCAATTTCTGAATGAATCCATTGTAGATAAACCTGCCTGGTTTTCTCAATTATAGGAAAACAACTTAAGGGAACCATCCACTGGGAAGTTATGCTCATGGTTGGAAAAACCTTCTCCTCCTGATTAACTTCATGTCAAATATATCGTTTAATTTGTTTTATATTTTTTCAATGTGTGCACTGATTCATTTGTTGATTGCTATTTCAATAACAATAGGTTATTGTTAAATGCATAGGCACTGAAATGTTCCCCCATGTATATATACAAATTCTGTTATTATACACTGACAGGCAAAAAATTCCACCCATTTGATTTTTTCATGTTTTCATCTAAAAATATTTCTGCATTGGATTGGTCTGTTGTTTTTAATGAATAAATATGTAATCTTTTTGTTTGTTTTCAATTAGGAATATTAATATAGAGGACAATAACTCTTAATCCTTAATTCAATGAAATTATTCTAGATTCCAATGTTTACTTTCTATGGAATCAAAGTGTTTATTCAGTATCATTAGTTCAGTGTCGTTTCTTGCAGCACATTTCTTAGTCTCCGGCTTTTAATTTTTTCAATATTAAGTTTAAAAATGCCTCTTAGTATATCTTTGCTGGAGGATAGCCCATTCCTCCCGAAGAGCCCTTTCAAGGTCCTGCAGTATCAGGAAGTGTTGCACGCGCTCTTATTCGTATTCCGAGGTTATCCCATAAATGCTCAATGGGGTTCAAATCTGGAGGACGTGCTGGCCAGGCTAAAACCGCAATATTGTTCTGTTGAAGGAACGTCTGCACTATGCGGGCGTGCATTATCGTGCATAAGAATAGAACAATCGCCGATTTCGTTGAGGATAGGCAACACATGAGGTTCCAAAATCTCATCTATATAGCGAATGGCCGTCAAAAACCCTCCACGAACAACAACCAATTCTGTGCGGCGCTCCATTGAAATCCCAGCCCACACCATTAAGGAACCACGTTGGAAAGGTTGGCTCTTGGAAAAATTACAGGTTGCATATCTTTCGTTTCTTCTTCTACACACCCTTTCACGACCGTCTGGAGATCGAAGAGCGAATCTTGACTCATCTGTAAAAAGTACAGCACTCCATTGATCCATAGTCCAATGGCTGTGTTCTCGAGCAAAAGCCAGCCGTGTTACTCTGTGAGTTCTCGTCAACTCTGGTCCTCGTACTGGATGAAAAGCCATTAATCCATACTCATTTAATCTTCTCCGAGCGTCACGTTCAGAAATTTTACACACCTCGAACTTCTTCGAGCTGATGAATAGCTTGAACAACGGAAAGGTGCCGGTTTCGTAAAATTCTCAAAGTCAAAAACCGGTCATCCCGTGGATCTGTTACCCTAGGCCGTCCAGAACCGGGCCTTCTATTGTTAGAACCAGTTTCCCGAAAAAGCCTGACGGCGTCTCGTAAAGTTTCATTTGGAACTCCGATGGCATTAGCTGCATATCTAATGGAACGTCCATCATCAATAAGTGCCACACCACGCGCAACATCCTCAGCACTAAGAGGCATTTTTAAAGTTAATATTGAAAAAATTAAAATCCGGAGACTAAGAAATGTGCTGCAAGAAACGGCACTGAACTAATGATACTGAATAAACATTTTGATTCCATAGAAAGTAAACATTGGAATCTAGAATCATTTCATTGAATTAAGGATTAAGAGTTATTGTCCTCTATATTAACATTCCTAATTGAAAACAAACAAAAAGATTACCTATTTATTCATTAAAAACAATAGACCAATCCAAAGCGGAAATATTTTTAGATGAAAACATGAAAAAATCAAGTGGGTGGAATTTGTTGCCTGTCAGTGTATTAAAAAGAAAAGATGATATTCTTGTTTCACTAATTTCTAAATGTGACAAATATTTCAAAATTAGTCATTGGGGTTTTGTAAATCATTGACTTCCAAGTCAGTTGCTCTAATGGCAGCTTCTTCATCTACTTTTCGTTATTTAGATTAACAGTCAACTGAGATATACTTTAATAGTACTGGAAGATCTGAATCTTATATATTTAAACAGTTTTCTAGGAGCTGCCGATTCATGGATCCATCCTACTTCTGGCTCAGTTTGCATGGCCTCTACCTCTTTAAATTCAAATATTTCCAGTTATCACCTAGCCAAATTAAAATTTCAAGGTCATTGATATGCCATCACAGAATTGAATGTACTTCCGGATGTTGTTCATGCTTACTCTGATTGCGTCAAGAAGTTAATTTTTTTTTGGTGGCTCTATATTACTCCTGTACATCTGTTTCTTGGCAATGGTGATTTAAGAACTTTTTAGAATTCATACGTCTTGGAACCTGCCTCTTCTAATCAATTTTTAAAAGAACTTCAAAGGACCATTGAAGTATTCACTCACTTTTTAAAGTGTGTTCCAAATTAAGCAAAGTAGGAAATTTTCTCAATTATAAATTTGTTCTTCTACTTTCTGCAACCATTTCATAATTCCAGATTCTAAAAGGGAAGATATCTAAAATCGAAGGTGGGCATTGATGATTCAAAAACCCCTTCTTTGTCGAAAAGAATGCCTCCATCGAATTTTCCATTTCAGTGGTGCTCTCCCGATTATGTCGCCCAGTAGCGCCTTCTTTCAAAAATTCAACGATAGCTAACGTTGACAAGAGGCCTATGCTATTGCCTGTTCATTGAAAAAAAAAATGGAAAGGTAATTCACATGAAGTGACCGCATTATTCCAAAATGGCGCCCAAACATGGCGTATTGACGAGTTTGACTTGAGGTAGTTTTTCGGTCACTGAGATTGAGCATTTGAATTAATTTCGTCATAATTGACCTTTTATTAAAGTTGAATAATTAGAGAATAATTAAACATGAAAAAATATTTAAAAGAAATTGGCCTTGAATAATCACTCCATATCTTTTATGTTCGATTCAAAACTCTAAAATAAAATAAAAAACTAGAAGATTATTATCAGTAATGGTACAATTATTACCTCTTGTTAAGCTACAATTATGGTATTTATTGATCGGAAAAAGATAATTTCGTCGCAAATAGCTCCTCGAGACTATCTCTATTCAACCCGACTAACTCTACTCGGACCCGCAAAAAACGGCAAAAGTCAGGGAATTTTCAATACACAGGAAAATTTTAGAGTTAGGGAACTTTTTTAGTATGTGAATAATTTTTCAAATTGGAAATAAATAAACAGTGGATATCGTGAGAACCTTGAAGGGACCGGATAAACTTCGTCGTTATAAACCTATAATTGTATATTATATTATAAGTCGCTATATCCTTCCACTTGTGACTGTCTTTAACTGGTTGTTGAAATCAAACAAGGCTAATGAATGAAATCTAAGCAAGGACTTAAAACAGTGCTTTTTAAAAAATAAAAAGATACCAATACTATTTACTATCTGTAAGTTATACATCTATGGAGGTATTGCGTTTCACAGCGCTGAAAATGTTAGCATCATGATAATTCTTGCGAACTGCTAAACCTTCGTAAACCATTCGTTTGTTAACTGAAGGAGAACGCTGGGAACTTCACAGCTATTTTTTTTTTAAAACAGTATTATTAGCCCAGTCTAATTAGACCAATATAAAAGTATATTTGTTATTAACACAACCAATTATTAACATATAGTAACTAAGATTGTCAAGTATTAGTAACTATTTTGCCTTAATTTTTATTAAAAACATTGATTTTTTTTACCAGTCTTAGTCTTGGTCTTGCAAAGTGCAAGACCAAGGCCGATTTTGGGGAACACTAATCATAGTTTGGTGTTAGTTAACGTACCCTTCAATTTATTGTAAATTATTTAGAATCAGGCTGATACAGTAGATTTGGATGTGGCTGACGACGATTCCAGTAATTAAATTATAGAAACGATAGAAAAATACGTTCCAATGTTTTGCCA
This sequence comes from Nezara viridula, assembly GCA_928085145.1. NCBI lineage: Eukaryota > Metazoa > Arthropoda > Insecta > Hemiptera > Pentatomidae > Nezara > Nezara viridula. Next base: position 131,082,139 of record OV725078.1, read on the forward strand.
AATTATTTACGACGATTGTTGGACTAAAGGCATAACGATTTATAATTAGAAGTTAGTTGTAAGAGCAAACAAAAACTTAAGGTAATTGCAAAAGATAAGTTAATAAATATTTTACACCCAATAGCCAATATATATTTGCATTACTTATAATAAAACAAAAAGAAAACACGAAGGGTCTTGGGTTATCAGTACTATGTAAGGAAGTATTGTTTCAAGGTCGACGGTTGTGCAGGAGAGTCACGCCCAGGGGTGCTTAGAAGGGAGTTTATGGCGTAAATTGCGCCATCAAAATTTTTGAGGAATCATATTCGGAGGAGTTTTTGAATTTATAAGGGGAGCTCATTTTGAGGGTTATGAATTTTTGGAATTCATACTATGGGTATTGAAAAGTTTCATACTATGGGACAAGGAGAAAACATGGGACAGACCGCAGAAAGTGTAATTGTTTATGAACTACGATTTTTCTAATTCTATCTTCGCTTGCCGTGCTTTTAAGAAAATATGAGCAATAAAATATTTTGAGAGTGTGAGGAGGGGAAGAGTAGGTTCCTGCGCCATCGACCTTGGGACAGGGGGCACCCCTGGTCGTGCCCAACTGCCAGGCTTTCTCCCTTAATTAATTATTTAGCTAAGAGTATCGAATTTATAGAGGCTATGTGTGTCCCAGAAAGGTATCCCGATTTTAAGGTCGATCCAAGGCTGATGAAACAGATAAATTAATTTTCTGCCATGAGCCGGGGTTCGAACCTGGGACCTTTAGCATTGGAAGCTCATTACCCTACCACTGAGCTACCCTACTCCCTTCCCACTCTCCCCCCACTACAGGAAATTGAAATACAAAATTTATTTAAGAAGCATTTGCATCAAGTATATACAAAAAGAGTAAATAAAATGTGAATTAATGGTGTTTCCTCCGATTGGAAGGACCAAGGTCAAACAAATACGCCAATCCGCCTCTTTCAGTGTGACCATCAAGAAAGAAAATCCACAGGCAAGCTCCTCTTTCCAGCCCTCCTCTGTTAAGCTCAAGGTTCTCATGAATGAAGTTGAACGATGTTAGTAGCTGGAGAACTCAGGCTGTTAATAGAATTAAATTTGTGATCAAATAATCTCTGATCTTGAGGCACCAGTAACGTTTAGAGTATAATCATAGAGCTTTATTGTTACGATTTCACAATTATGTGCAGTTGAATAGATAAAACATACGAAGAGTATTTTGATCGAATTTTCTTCCCCCATTGGGAAAGGGGGATCCGTACTGGATGATCCGTTTCCAATTACGCATTCGCATGTATGCAACTAACTATGCATGTATGTAACTTCACCACTTGTTGCCAAATGATTGCAAGAGTCGTCATTTGAATCTTAATGTATTGGAGATCCGCATTTATGAGCTCCACCCCTTCTCCACTAGTGGACCATACTTGTGCGATCGAATTTTATTCTCCTTTATTAGAAGTTCGGATAAAAGTACAAGACAAAAGAGTAAAGAATAGTCATTGATACATCTAGGGTTTTATTTGAACATCCTCTCATGAGTATTTCATTAGTGGTTGTACATAACAGTAATCGTATGGAAAACAGAGCGCTATAAAGTATGATTCATAGAAACCAGGTTCACTTATTTAAAAACAACTTAAATGGTCCCATTCTCTCGTTCGATCATACCGCTTCTTATTGGATTATATTGCGAAGGTATGGAACTCTCTTTAGTAAGTGAATGCAGGAAGTTTTGATGTTCCCTCTGATAAGAGGAGGGTTCCAAAAGTTGGGAATAAAGAAACAAAGCATTATATGATTGCCAAAGAATTCATTTCAGGAAAAGGGATAGCAGTCCAAGTAAGCTAATTGGAACCGCGAAAATTCGACAATGAGGGTTATGAGGTACTTGTTTCTGGTTATTTACACTTATTTATTCTGACTAAGGATGATAGTCATATGGTGAGACCTATACTGTGGATAGAAATGGTTTTCATAGTTTCAGCCGCTGTCTGTATCTCGTACATCGTCAAAAACTTTTTTTTTTTAATCTAAGATCTCCCTTATCACATGTAACATGTTATAATTTATTCCACTTGTGTTTATAATTACGAATGAATTTATAACAGTTTTCGGTAAGTGCTTAATGATGCTAGCGTTCCCCAATTTAAGTCGCATTAACTTGACTGTTCTACACTGCTTTAAGCTATGTCGTATATTATTGTATTATCAATCTATCTACCAATAACTGTACCAATAGCTGTATTCATGACGGTGACTGAAGATGGATTGCTTTGACATATATTTTCATATCTTCACTTTTACATAGTTAAATACAGGATGACAAATATACTGTCACCCGCGGATTTTAACACACCCTTTTCCTGCAGCGTCGAGATGTATTCTGCGAAATACTAACCATCTTCTGTCTATATCTTTGGAATCCTGTTGCTGTTATTCTCTGGATTCATACTTGTCATGTAGTATATTCGTAATTAAATTTCTTTATTCATTAAAAACTTTATTCATAATTAAATTTCACATCACAAATCATAATACAGTAGATTAAGATACAAAATAATGGTTTTTTTTTCCTTTGTATATTTTGTAACCTTACTAAACAATATTTAATGAATTTTAGGACAACTGCCCTCATATACCTAATTCTGGACAAGAAGATGCCGATCAAGACCAAATCGGAGATGTTTGTGATGAAGACGCAGATAACGATGGAATATTAAATACACCTGTAAGATGTAGATTTTTTTGTTAATTATATATATATATATATATATATAATATATATATATATATATATATATATATATATATATATATATATATAAGCGTTTTTTCATTTAAGAGATAAATAAGCAATGGGAATATTATAAGAAATAGAGTACTTGGTAGTGGACAGGCAAGAAGCTAGAAGGAGTCATTATAATTTAAAAGGGGCGGTTAATTTAATTTGGAAAGGAGCAATTAGTCTTTATTTTCCTATCAGTTTCTTTTTTTTTTTCATGTTGAAATACTAAAAATCAACCTATCAATAAAATTTTAGAAATACGCTTTTAATATTTATTGTCCCTTTATTTTTAATATTGTCCAAGTTAGAAGGAGGCAGCTGCGCATACTTGCACCTCTGGATACGTCCACCATGGACAGGAATTAAGTCAAAAAGTAGTTCGCTCACAAAAACCATGCCTCTAATATTTTATTAAACGAAAATAACAAAGGTCATGAAGTAAAATCGGATTGGTTGATGTAGAAACCATATTAATACGTAGTAAATATCAGTTTATTTTCATTTTAAGATAAGAATCCTTAATCATGGGAAAAGATAAAAAGTTTTTGATTGTGTGACCTTAGGATAACTGCCCACTGGTTGCAAATCCGGACCAATTGGACACAGATCAAGATGGTGCTGACAGACAGGGAGATGCATGTGACAACTGCCCAACAGTTCCTAACATGGACCAAGATGATGTGGATAAGGATGGAATAGGGGATGCTTGCGACACAGATATGGACAATGATGGTAACGTTAAAAAAAAGATTATTAAATGAAGTTATAACCTTATCAATTTTAATGTATGAATATATAAGGGGACCATTGTTATGTAACCAAGCGCATGCATAATCCACTAGTCGAAGATTGTGGGTCCAAATAAAGGTCCCGGGATTCCACATGCAATACTTAATTTAAAAAATGAATAAAAGAGGAAATATTTAAATAAATTTGCTCTCCCCCCTCCTCTTGGGTATATGAGCCCTGTCCATATACTGTAGGTTGTCTGAGGTCAGGTGTAGGAGTGATGACACTACCCTGTGTCCCTTAAATGGAATTGTGATGTTGTTTTCCACTATGTCAGTATACCCTCCCCCAGAAGTTTGTTCCATGGGTAGAAATATAGGATCCGTGCATCTGCTAATTCTATGCACCCATAATCCACAGATCTAGATTCTTCAGTGCTCTTGAACCGGAGAAAGTTGATATATATATATATATATATATATATATATATATATATATATATATATATATATATATATATATATGAAGATTTCACCTTCTCTATCTCAAGTTCTCAGTAGTGGACCTAGATCATAATTGTTTGTTTGTGAGGGAATGCTAACGTTTTTGGGATCTGGAAATAATGACAGCGTCTCGGGGATATTTTTAGAGACCACTTTTCAAACCTTTGGTTTTTACACCATTTGAAGCCGGGAACCGATTGTAGCTAATATGTCGTTAATATATTTGGTGCTGATCATTCATATAAACAATGGAAATTTATTTTGGAGGGGGGGGAGGGAAGCTTCACCACGAAAATTCAACTCTCCTTGATTGCGCTAGTTGTCTAAGACTTAAAGTTCTAAACATAGTTACAGTTTCTTTAATGACAACATCTTTTATACATTTTCTCTTCAACACTGTATATGTCGTTTTATACCAATTCACATTTACTTGTATTTTTAATTAGTACAGTTATTTTCAGAGGAAAAAAAAAATGAATCGCCATAATTTTCTGTATGTATTCGGTCATAAGTTCATAATTGGAGAAAACTTTCAAACCCAAGTGTACTCTGTATTCATTATTTGTAATGATTTATTATTCTGAAATTTGTGTTCAATTTTTCGTATTTTTTTTTTAAATATTGAAACCCATTATTGTTATCAATAGACTTCGGAGGTTATTGTATTCGCTTGCTTGTAAAAACTTCAAATATTGTATGTTTAGGAGTTTTTGACCTAAACTCCACGATTTTAATTTTTTTTTTTCTTCGAATTGCACATTTTTGTAAATGCTTTATAAATATGCGTGTGTAAATGTTTATCTTTTTATTTTGCTATCTTTTCCATCCGGACGGATTCACTCCGGAAATGATGAGGTTTATGGGAAGTAAAGGCCAGGAAATGTTTCTCCATCTTGTGAACCTGGTCTGGAAACAGAAGAAGATCCCGAAGGACTGGAAAGTCGCAGTCATAGTGCCAATATATAAGAAGGGAGACAACAGGGACTGCAACAATCATCGAGGTATTTCGCTCCTTAGTGTTCCCAGTAAAATATACTCAAAAATCCTAGAGGAAAGGATTAGAAGCACCGTAGAATCTAAGATTGGAGAGGAGCAGTATGGATTCAGGAGTCAAAGAAGCACACAGGATCTAGTTTTCACTATGCGACAAATCACAGAGAAGATTGTCGAGAAGGGAAGGGAACTCTCACTGTGCTTTGTAGATCTCAGCAAAGCCTTTGACCGGATTAGGAAAAAGGATATAATTGAGGCTCTAGAGAAAAAAGGTGTAAATAATGGACTTATAAGGGCCGTAAGCAGTTTATATGGAAATATGAGGAATCTTGTTAGAACAAGAAACCATACCTCTCGAGAGTTCAAAACAACACTGGGCATACGACAGGGTTGTAGCCTGAGCCCACTTCTTTTCGTACTGGTTCTCGATCTGGCGCTGGGAAAAGCAAAACAGAAGATGCGAAGTTTTCAGTTGGGTCACAGAGATATGCAGCCTACTCTATACTCTCTGCTGGTTTTTGCGGATGACCTTGTCATATTGGCCCAGAATGACCGTGACCTCCAGAACAATATTAATATCCAAAAGGAAGATTTAAGAAAAATCAATATGAAAATTAACCCTGAGAAGACGAAATGCATGCGCATTGGAAGAAAACCTCACAGGGTTATGAGGATATTGAGGGTCGACGGTGAGATTTTGGAGCAGGTGAACATTTTCAAATACTTAGGTGCCCAACTCAACGAAAATCGATATATTGACGAGGAGGTAAGGCAGAGAATAGGAGCTGCTAGAAGAATGTTCGGCTCGATTAGGAAAGGCTTTCTGAACCGAAAAGAGGTGACCAAGGAAACGAAGATGACAGTCTACAGATCAGTATTCCTTCCTATACTGACGTATTCTTCCGAGTCCTGGACACTTACTTCAAAACATAGGAACCAGATCCAGGCTCTAGAGATGCGATACCTGTGAAAAGTGGAGGAAAAGACTAGACGAGACAGAATTCGCAACACTACAATCCGCGCCAATCTCGACGCCAAAGCGGTTGAAACCATTATAGAAGAACACTAGTTGAGATGGTTTGGGCACCTTCTCCGTATGGACCGGAACAGAGTCGCACGGAAGACATATGAGACTCGCGTGCAGGGTAGGAGACCAAGAGGAAGACCCAGAATCTCCTGGGAAGAAAGCGTGCGAGATGCATTCCAGAAGCGAGGTTTGGAATGGAACAGGAGACGAGAGCTGGTACTGGAAAGGTCCACCCGGTCCAAGTTCTACAAGAAGCAACCTCACACTGTATAGGCGGTAAAGAGGAGTATGACTATGATGATGATGATGATGATCTTTTCCATACTAAATTCATAATTTAAGATGAGGGAGATAAATAATTCTGTGACTTGCAATGGTTCGAATTTCGTTTAACAAATTGAAGAAATAAACACAAGTTGGGAGTATTCTTGGAATAGAACTTGTCTTAAGTATTAGATAAGAATAAAAAAATGTCTTCCTTGAATGAGCTGCTAAAAAGACATTTATTGTAATTGTTTTGTCTTGAAATGTCACTAATTCTTCAGCTTTTCAGTATCCATTCCGGCTATAAAGTGGATTGTAGTAACTTCATTATTATTAAAAAAAAAATTAATAATGTTGAAAGTAAGATATAGTTTCTCGTTATCAAATTATCCCGAGTTAAAATATTATGAGAAAGTTGTCTTCTATGAAAGAGAGAGTTCTATGAAAAAATCCATCAGATGTGATAGGTAATCACAGATAGACGTTCATTGTGGAGTAGGTAACAACGAATATTTATTTTTAAGAATTGAATGTTATTTTTTTTTTAAAAGAGTGTAAGCCCCAAAAATATTTGTTTAGTGTACTAGGAAAACAGCACCCGCACTAATATTTAAATGCTTGAAAATCTCATGTATTTCAAAAATTTTCTAAATTTCATTTTACATATAAATTTGTCGATATATTAATATAATATATTGAACAAAAATATGATTTTGTATGTTTTTAGTTGTTAATTATACAATTTTTTATATTTTGGGTTTATGCTGCACGTTTTCCGAATTTTTACTGCACGGAGATCCGGTCTCTAGCTATCAACATACTAAATCTGAAGGAGGAAAAATATACTTTATGTCGTTTTCTTCATTTTACAGGTATTATAAATCGCCATGATAATTGTCCCCGAAAGGCTAATACAGATCAGAGAGATCAAGATGGCGATGGTCTGGGTGACGTATGCGACAATTGCCCGCAAACGGCAAATCCAAATCAAGCTGATTCAGATCTTGACAACATTGGCGATGCTTGTGATAATGATATCGATCGAGACAGGTATTTATTATTATTATTATCTTCTAATTTTTCTCCTGCGGGTTGAGTAAATGAGATAGGAGAAAAGTCCAACGACCTTTTCACATGTTTTTTTTTTTCAAATATTTAAAAACTTTCTGTTAGTGCTGTGAGAGAACTGACTGTTGCGTCTCTGTTAGTAGATGAGGAGTCAATTTCGAACCATCCGCTTCTACCACTGTTGGCTTTGAAATCAGTCCTTTGTGAATATTATAATTCGGGTAGTAGTAACGCAACTTATCATTATTTTAAGAGATTTAACTTTTTCTTTTGTGAATTTAATACAGGTAAACAATTTGTATAGCTTGTCAGTTATTTTGGTTAACTGTAAAATGTTCCAATCATAGTGATCTACCGGTCCGTGTTTCCCAATCCTTCAGATCTGGCCCCCAAGACAGCCAGCCACTCTTTTCGCACATCACCCCTCCGATCTTGCTTGGTTTTTCCTCTGCAACACCTTTATCTAAGAACTGAAAAACGTTTACTTTTTTTTCAGTCTTACTAGTTTTTTACTTCTTTTTTTTTTATTCATTGATATTTACAACTGTATTATAAAAAAAAAAAAAATACAACTAGTAAATGTGCACACAGTAATAATACAATCACATGAAAATACTTGTTGAGAAATTACCCATTGGTAGCACTCTAATAGTATATTTACATAAGTAGATCACGAGGCCATCTTCTTTTCAGACACCTCGGAGGTTATCAGGGATCGAGGAGGAAGCAAGGTTTGAAACAAGAGGATTCGGATGGTTCTGGAGTTTGTTATGGAAGGATAGGTATCTGGATTGGGCCAAATCGGAAACATATGGAACATTAAGGTCTTTATGGATGCTTTTATTTGAGACAAAGTAAGGAGCCTTGAGGATTTTACGAAGGATTTTGGATTGTAAGGATTGGATACGAGAGGAATTCGATGGTTTAGTGGAGCCCCTTTTTACTATTTAAATCAAGAATTTGAGCTTTGGAGCTCTACAAAAACATCAAATTCTTCCCGTATCCAATCCTTACAATTCAAAATCCTTCGTAAAATCCTAAATGCTCCTTATTATGTAACAAATAAAATGATCCATAACGACCTCAACATTCCTTTTGTGGAAGACTTGGCCCGAACTAGATATACTTCTTTTCATTCCTCTTTGGTCTTTGATCTTATTTACCTCTTTGGTCTTTCATTACTCTTTGGTCACCCCAATCCTCTAGTTTGTAACCTTTCATTCAACACAATTCCTGACAACCCTCCGTGGCTTCTGAAAAGAAGATGGCCAAGGGACCTCCTAAATTAATTTATCTTTGAAGGGTTACCAATGGGTAGCTTCTTCACAAGTACCTTCTTGTAATATATTCCTATAGAAAATTTACTGGTTGTATATATGTTTACATTTATAAATTTCAATTAAAAAAAAAAAGAATAAAAATAAAAAATCAAGAAGTACCCAATGACATCTTAAAGTTGAGTTTATAGTTGTAAGCTTCGTTGTAACGACGTAACGTGATTCTTGAACAACTTATTCCAAATTGGTTTAGTAAAAAACAAACCTGAGTAATCAAAAATACAAACCATCTACAATACAATGGGCCTGCTTCAGATTGAGTGTTATCTATGAGATAATACACTTCGGTGTAATTTCTTACTTAAGAAGATTTATAGTTTGGCCTTCGGAAACAATTCAGATTTATTGAAACATTATTATTAATTTTTAAGGTTTTAAGTATAATTCCTATGATTTTTTTTATAGGGACGGTGTGCAAGATATGGCTGATAATTGTCCTAAAATAGCAAACAGTGATCAGCTCGACACTGACGGAGACGGAAGAGGCGATGAATGTGACCCCGATGCAGATGATGATGGTGTTCCTAACAATCAGGATAACTGCAAACTAGTCTATAATCCTGATCAATTGGACATTGATAGTAAGTATCAATCCTGCGACTATGTGTTTAACTAATATATTAAGTTATAATATATCCACCGATTTACTTATTAAGCAGAACCAGATTCTACTGCAGTTATTTTCGTGAACTCATCAATCTTATATTGTAAATTGAAATAAAATAAAATAATTGTTTAAACATAAATCAATAAAAACTCACCAAAAGAACATAAATGTTAGGTTATAATTGAAAAAAAGCTCCAACCACAAAGCCTTATGTCTCTAAAATGCAGGCAAAGCAAAAAAACCCGTCAATGTTTTGCCAATTCAGGCATCATCAGAATAGAAGTGAAAGCAAATCGATGGGCACCCCTGCTTTCGAGGTTGATTTTTCTAAAACATTCACTATTTTTAATTTTAAAGGATCTAATGCAAAATCATGCGGTTTGTAGATAATTGATTATAATTAAGGAGATGTGTGGTTATGGTTTGATGTGGTTGCTAGTTTTACAAAACTTTTGCCTCCACTAATATTTGCCACCTTTGCCTCAGATCATTTCCATTTAAATAATCCACCTTTAGAAATCGTTTAAGTATAATGTTTAGCATCAATTTTTTTGTTCAAATGAAACCGCAGGCGGATCTACGCGGGAGGGAAAAGGGAGGGAGGGGGGTAGGTGTTTCGGCTAAAGCCCTCCCCATAATGGTAAAATACAACCATTCCTTATGAAAAAAAATCTCTAAAAGTATTATTGTTCGTTTAATTACATTTAATAGGACTTCAAGAAGCTATTTAACACCATTTCATGTAGATAGTTAGGATCTTTCTTCTTCTTCCAAAGTAATAATCGATATATGTATATATGTATATCTGTATATCGCCATGCTGAGGCGCTTGCAATAGGTAATCAAAGTTAAGCAACGCCGAGCGTGGTTAGCATTTGTATGGGTGACCGCCCACACCAAGGAAAGCCACGCTGCTCGAGATTCCCTCCCCCCGGGTATGTGAGCCCGTCAGCCTACTGGAGGCAACTCACACCGACCGGGCGTAGGATTGATGACCCTACCCCGTACTTTAAATCGGGAATCGGTCAAGATCTTCATGGTCTGCAGTGCCAACCGAAAAAAAAAAAAAAAAATATATATATAAGCTTTTGGGCTGAAGCCCTTTCCCCAAAATTTTGATACTGCAAATGCCACGATTGCTGCTTATTTTCGTGGGCATACAAAGCATTTTAATTTACTACGAATCAGGCGATTTCGATTTGATATTTTTTGAAATTCCAAAATAAATGAGTTGTGAAGTTAATTTTAACTATTCTGGAATTACTTTTATGTACTCTTACACTGTTACATCAAATTTTTCGTCAAATATTGTAACAATATAAGACTTAATAATTTTTAAATGTTTTTTAACCTTCAGCCTGTTGTCTGTTTATGTTTTTGAAATATATCGATGGAGAAACGAAACTGGCTTTGCTTCCTAGATACCTCTTAAAAAAAAAAAAAAAACATTTTGTTCATTCTGATTTCTAAAATATGGCTCATCAACTTCCAAATGGCACCTCCTCAATCTTCCATCTTCCTATTTGAAAAAGAAAGCATGATGTTGGCGCTATATTTGTTTTTAGCCAAATTATTGAAAATGGAAATTATTTCGAAAAAAAGTCCCTTATTGTCACTTTTAATGACAATTAAATTATCATCTCGATTAAAGTTAAGAAAAAAAAATGTTTTCGGCAAAACTAAAGTATGTTAAAACTATTACGAAACTCGGCCACGCCGCCCCCTGAGCTGGTTTCCTGTCCAGCTACCAGAAATAGGTAATGTGATGTCAGTATCTGTGCTACCAACATCAAACGCCTTGCTAACCAATCATTCAAACACCCCGATCAACTAACTATTTTCATCTTTTTAGGAAATGGTGTTGGAGACAAATGTCAGGATGATTTCGATGCCGATGGTGTTGTCAATTACCTTGACAATTGTCCGAATAATTCGAAGATATTTACAACAGATTTCAGGTAATTTCCCTTTATGTTAATCTATTTATATTAATTGGTGTGGTATCATTCTAAATTTGAATGGAAAGAACAAGCAGCATCTATGTTCGTATCATTGTTAAAAGCTTTGATAAGGTTAAAGGCATAACTGAATAGTTTCAGATTGACAAAAATTGAGAAAATAATTGTTTCGTAAGTTTTCTATATTTGTTTCAGATTTTTTTTTTTTATTCAGACTTAACTTATATTACCATATTAATACATGTCATGTTTAATTGAAAAGGTACGTACTCCCCATCCCTAAACTTTGGCGCTTAATTCTATGAATTAAACTGAACAGAAATGTATAAATACTTTGAAAATCTAGCGACAAACCAATAGTTTTACCACAGTGAACATAATTTGATAACATTTTTTTAATTTTTTTTTTTTTTTTGTCTCAGAACTTTTCAGACTGTGGTGCTTGATCCAGAAGGGGAGTCACAAATAGATCCAAATTGGGAAATTTACAACAAAGGTGCTGAAATAGTTCAAACCATGAACAGTGATCCAGGTCTTGCAGTAGGTATGTATATGACTGTTTTGTGATAATGATTAATAAGGGGGGGGGTGAACCTATTTTGATAGTAAATTAATTATTGTCAAACAAGCAAGCAGTATTGAATCGTCTTTCGCGTCACTAGAACTAGAGTAACCTTGTCATAGGTGATTCATTCACCTTTTCATAGACTTTCTATTTTAATAAATAAAACAAAAAGTGTTGAGAATCTCCGTAGAGAGAGAATCACTTTATTATCATAAAAGGGTTCTGCCCAATTACATTGGGTTGCTTTAAACACAGCATACTTATTAATCGCTACAGACAATTTTCCAAAACTAATATACAATTATGTAGTATTAACAATATGTATGAGCAAAGTATACAATTTTTTTTTTATCTATATATATATTTTTTTTATTATATTTTTTTTTCCTATATTTTTATTTATCAATTTTTTTTACTATTTCTTTCATTCATTTATTAGCATTATACATCCCTTTCCGTCCCTTCTCTCCCCTTATACATTTTTCTCATTCCCTAGATTTTCTCCTCTCTTTTCCTAACCTAATTCATAACATGCATACAAATACATAAAGTGCATTGGGCGTGGTCAATAAATAATTTAAAAATGCTTTAAAACACGCATACCTCCCCTCATGAACAAACTCTCTCTCTATCCATGCACATGGTGATGGATAATTCCCAGGGAGTCGAGGATTATATTCTCCGCCAACCTTGCCACGTCCTTTATGTCGACACCAAGGCCCTCCATTAAGCTCCTTGTTGAGTTCGGTATCGTTCAGCGAGCGCCGAACCAAAGTGAAACCTGAAAAGCGAGAACCTCTCACGTAGAACTCTCTCGCCCCCAAACTCTCGCGGAACTTTTCACTAAGGAAAGGAATGTATTTCTCATAGATTTTTTTTTCTTCCTTTCCACTTTGCCTGCCTGATCGAGGTCATTGGTCTCATACCTCACGGTAGGATCCAAAATCATCGCCGACTTTCCCGTCTTAGGGAATGCTACAATGTCGGCATATCGGGTGGATCCATCCGTATCTATACAATAAACTTCCTCGAAACAGGTGTAATCTCTCTCATCAGTTCATGTTTGACTCTGTGGTGACGGCGTGTTATAAGGATATTAGAGGTGTTATAAATATATTAGACGAGCACTAAGCTGGATTCACACTGGAGGGAATATAGTGCAGGTGCTCGAAAAACAATAAGAAGTCCAGGATGTGCCCGCCCTATTTGTCGTTTTCATACCCATCTATGATTCTATGGAACTCAACTGTCTTTGGAATAGATAATCAATAATAATTGTAATAGATTACAAAGAAATTAGTGAGATTGACGAAAGCACATACAGATTATCCTAAATTATTTTTCCTGCTACAAGAAGTATCTGAAGTCTTTGAACTTTGAAAAGGTTTAAGACAGGAAAAAGGGCTGTGTTTAAATTTGTCATGGAAAAAGTGATACGAACATCACATGAAAATGGAGGAAATGGAGGAGTGCAGTTTGGAATGAATCATAAAATCCTAAAGTATGTTGATATATATTATGATCTATACATTTTTTTTATTGTTATTTCTTAATGATATTTACAACTGTATTTAATAAATACATCTAGTAAATTTGAAAATATGGATATAATGACGTGAAAACACTTGCTGAGTAACTACCCAATAATAGCACTCTAATGATATGTCTACATTAGAAGATCAAGAGGCCATCTTCTTTTCAGACGTCTTGGAGGGTTATCAGGAATTGAAGAGGAAGCAAGGTTAGAAACGAGAGGGTCGGGATGATTCTGAAGTGTATTATGAAAGGATAGGTATCTGGATTGGGCCAGATCTGAAACATAAGAAACATTAAGGTCATTATGGATAGTTTTATTTGTAACAAAGTAGGGAGCATTGAGGATTATACGAAGGGTTTTGGATTGTAAGGATTGGGTATGAGAGATATTCGATGGTTTAGTGGAGCCCCATAGCCCAACTCCGTAAGTCCAAATAGGCCTTCTTATAGTCATGTATATGAATCTTTTGTAATTGATTAGAAGTTTAGAGCGTTTGTCTAGTAAGTGCTAAAGTAATCGGAAATGTCGAGCGGTTTCTTGTCGTTTGAGTCTGGTATGTTCAATAAATATAAATGGAAATTTACGCAATAGAAACATTCAATATGTAAGTACTTCTAAACCTTATTCTAGCCAATTTATTTTAGTTTACATAATTTATTCATTCATGCAGATTAATTTTTATTGATTTTGATTTCTTTTTTTAAAATTTGGTTCTTCAAATTATGGGAGGGCGGGACTTGAGAGAGGGACAGCATATATTATTCACGCTCCCTCTCTTCTAATATCGGATGGTATCTATCACTCCTCCCATCCCTACTGTGGGCCTATGACCTTTAAAATTTCAAATCAAATCAAATTTATAAGACAAAGCTATTTATAAGATATTAACATTTTATTATCCAATTTTAAAGTTGATTTGTCCCCTCCCAACATGTCATTCATGTACAAAAATTCATTTTAAACATAGGGCTTACAAGAAGCATCTTTTGATCCTTCTAGCTTACATATGAATGCACTGATTAAAAGGAGACAAACAAACTATAATATGGTTAGACTAATACATTAATCTTTATAAAATGTTTTAGGTTATGATGCGTTTGGTGGCGTAGACTTTGAAGGTACATTTTTCGTTGACACAGAAACAGATGATGATTATGTTGGTTTGGTTTTTAGGTAAGCATATTACTTTATTGTCGTCTTAGTATGGAAATAGACATTTAAATTTAATTACCTATTCAATTGAAATTTTCAGCTACCAGAATAACCATAAATTTTACACAGTAATGTGGAAAAAGAATACACAAACATATTGGCAAGCCGATCCCTTTCGAGCAGTAGCAGAACCTGGAATTCAAATGAAACTAGTTAACTCTAATACTGGCCCTGGGAAGCTACTTCGGAATTCATTGTGGCATACTGGTGACACTCAAGACCAGGTATAAAGTTTGAATGAGATAATTTTTATTGAGGATATACAAATTTCATTAATCAATAAAATTTCTTGTTTATTTATATAATTTCTTTTTCTTTTTGTATCTAACAGCTAATGATAAGTTATAATTTGATATTTATATGTGGGTGATTCTTGTCATGTCATTTGGAGAAAGACTTATTTCAAACACTATTGGACAAGCTGCTCCACGCCACCGGGGGGGGGGGGGTTGCTTTCAAAATGGCTCTTGGGTTCACTACTGTTTAGGGAAAGCACTGTTTGGTCTTGGATTCAGTACTATTTAGGGAAAGCACTGTTTCTAGGTCAACGGTTGTGCAAGGAGATGATTTGATCGAGATCACGCTCAACCGCCAGGTTTTCCCCTTAATTAATTATTTAATTAAGGGTACCCACTTTATAGAGGCTGGGTGTGCCCCAGGAGGGTCTCTCGACCCAGAATCGCCCCACGGCCAATGAAGCAAATAAATAAATTTTCTGCCATGAGCTGGGATTCGAACCCGGGACCTTTATCATTGGAAGCACAGTACCCTACCACTGAGCTACCCTACCCCCCTTCAAAATATAACCATGTCTTATGAAAATAATATTAAAAAATTATCTCTAAAAGTATTATTGTTTATGTAATTATATATAAAAAGACTTCAAGAACCACTTAAACACCATTTCATATAGGTAGTGCCTTTCTTTTTCTTCCAAAGTAATTATCTTTATATATATACATATGACATTCATATGATAAATACAATTTATAATATTTTGTTTTTAAACCTTCAAGGGTTTCATTTCTTTCATTTGATACTTCCAGGTTAAACTACTTTGGAAAGATCCTCGAAATGATGGCTGGAAAGAAAAAACCGCTTACCGTTGGCTGTTGATCCATCGACCTCGTATATCGCTAATCCGTCTGCGAATATTTGAAGGTGAACATTTAGTAGCTGATTCCGGAAATATATATGATTCAACATTAAAAGGAGGACGGCTGGGCGTGTTGTGCTTTTCTCAAGAGATGATTATTTGGGCAGATTTAGTTTATAGATGCAATGGTAAGGTTTTCATAATATGATTACTAATTTATTATAGTTACTTTATAACTCCAATTATAAAGTTATAACTCCAATCTAGTTGTTTTCACTTTACAAAAACAAAAACAAAAATTGAAAAATCTTTTTTTTCAAAAGTTTGTTAGATCCCTCCCCCTTATACATATTACCTTAAATTTTAATCTGTCTCCTCTAAATACGTTAGGAACCAATGTTACTAATATTACACGAGAAGTGGTCAGAGAAAGGCAATCATGGTTGTTGTATATTGTAACAAAGGATTAGAAGTGCTACCTATTGGAAGATAAATAAACTTTGCAATGGACCTTCTTACTAAACTTGCTGATCATTTACAACCCTCTCTCTCTCTCTCTCTCTCTCTCTCTATATATATATATATATATATATATATATATATATATATATATATATATATATATATATATATATATTTATTTATTTATTTTAATTTTTTTTTCTGTTGGCATTACAGACTATATAGATCTTTTGCCGCCTTAACAAGCCTGCTCCATCTCTGCCTGTCTTGGGCTATTTCTTTCCATTTATCTGAACGCAGCTCTGTTGCATCTTTGTTGATTCTATCTATCCATCTGCTTCCACATTGTCTTTTGCCTTCTATTGGGGCATTCATTGTTACGAAGAGGCTTCCAGATATATATATATATATATATATATATATATATATATATATATATATATATGTATATAAGTATATACCCTTAGTCCTGCCATAAGTTCAGCTACTAGTAAGAAAAAAGTTGGGAAAATCAAATACAGATTGAATTTTGACAGTTCATTTCAGTGGTAACGCATTTAACTTCATATGCAACCATAGTTATAAATCCCCTGGGTTCAAATCTGGATAGCCTGAAGCCTTAATGAACTCAGGGACGTTGTTCTCTAACCATACCTGGATTGTTCAAACCTTAAAGGCAGGGGTCGAATCATGTTGGAAACCAATTGTTTTCTAGCCCAGAGATTGCTATTAAGGGGCTTCAATGCAAGCTCTAACATATCTTCCTTCTATTTTTTAACTTGGGTTTTGATGCTATCACCCCAAAGATGAAGGTTTGTGCTACTATCAATGTTTACCTCCTACTAAACCGTCAATAAGCTCCATTAGTGACCCTTGATCCACATTGACATGGCGCATGAACCAATTTATCGCCTGAGTAAAAGCAGTTAACAATTTACCACAAGAAGTACATTTTGGCTCTTCAATTTTTTCTTGTAACAGAACTTACAGCAGGACTAGATGTATTAAATGTTTTTGTTTCTATTTAATATAAGACACAAACGGTGTGATTATATAAAGATATGTTAATGAACGTTGTAAGCAGTAGAATGTGATTAATAATTTGTTTTCCCCTATAATGTGCATTTCAGGCATTTGGCCAGGTATGGCACACCGGGCTGCTCTTCAAACTTAAAATCTATCTACCCCAGTTCTTGTACTTAGTCATTCGATCCTACCTTTCTGACCGTTCCTTTCAAGTTCGCTATAGAAATGAAATGAATGAAAATGAAATGAAAATGAAAATGAAAAAAATGTTTTATTATTCTGGGACTGTTGTCCCTTAAGAACAAAATATGAATACAGATTATATGTCTGTGTGACTACAATTAAATTGTATATTTACAATGAAAGTTGACTTACGATAAAAATACAGAAAAGAGAAAAAAAAGAACAAGTAAATTGTACATATGTATGAGAAACTAAAATAACCTTAATAAATTGAGGTAGTCTCTGGTGGTGCTCAGATATTTCTCTAAGATATATTTCACAATCATTCGGATTGAGAAAGGAGTAGGTGCTTAAAGAGGAGTGGTTTAAACGAGGAAACTGATTGAGCGTGTCGAATATCAGCTGGGATGGAATTCCAGAGGGAGGCGGCTTGTATTGCAAAGGATTTGTCAAACGCAGCAGTTCAGTGAGGAGGAGGATAGAGGTCGGAAGTACGAGATCTGGTGGGACGGGATTGGATGGAATATTTGAATTGTAAGCTGTGAAAAATATAGGAGGGTCGATGGGTTCTAATAATTTGGTACAGAAAGGTGGCTAGGAAGTACTGACGGCGATAGGATGGGTAGAGCCACCTCAACTCAGTGTAATACTGGGTAATATGCGTATCCCTTGAGATTCCGAAAACAAATCGTAGTGCGCAATTCATTAGGCGTTTAAGTTTGGCCTCGGAATCTCCCGGGAGTCCACCGTACACCATACTAGAATAGCATTTTCCGGTAGCTATCCAGTTAAAACCAGCGAAAAATCTAGAGAAGACAATCTAAAATAAGTTTCGAACCTCGAAGAATGGAACGATAAAATTACTTAAGAATAAAAAAAGGGAGTATCTTAAAAATAAAATAATAGAAATAGAAACTAATAGAATAAAAAATAACGCAAGAGTTGTGTACAAAGATGTAAACAGATCACGTAAATGTTTAGGGCTCGTCACGTCTGGAATTAGGGATGTAAATAACAGTATTCTGACCGATCCGGTAGAAATATTAAATAAGTTCAAGAACCATTTTGACAATATTTCAAATACGAGAAATTACGATCTGTGTCCTCCTTCTGAGTACCACAGTGTTGGACCGTTAATAGAAGAAACTAATAGAGAGGAAGTTGAAGTAGCTATCGGAAAATTCAAAATCTTATAAAATAGCGGGAACCGATAATATTCCTAATGAACTGGTTAAGGAATGCGGGAAAGCTGGAGTTTCTAAAATACATTTCTTGGTTAAGAAGATCTGGGAGTATGAAAAATTACCTGAAGAATGGAAAGAATTTATTCTAATTCCGATTCACAAAAGGGGTCTGAGGATATAACCATATCCTAACTATCGTTAGGATTTTAATAACTATCGAAGAATTTCACTCCTTCCGGTATGTTATAAAATATTCACTATAATCTTAATTAGTCGAATCACGGAATACGCCGAAGAAATTGTCGGAGACTACCAATGCGTATTTAGACGGAATCTTTCGGCTATTGATGAAACATTTTTTTTACGGCAAATATTGGAGAAAAAATTAGAGTACAATGGTATTGTTCACTAGCTGTATATTGATTTCCAAAAGGCTTACGATTCTATTGACCACCAGAAACTGTGCAATATTCTAATCGAGCAGGATGTGCTTGACGGAAACGCTGAATAAAGTTAGAATCGGTAATTATTTATCCGAAAAGTTTGAGGTTCGATCAGGTTTAAAAAAAGGTGATTCACTTTTACCTGTCCTGTTCAATTTGTCATTAGAACATGCCATTAGAGAGTTAATGCGAACCGAAAAGGGTTGGATCTGGGTGAGATAACACCCGTGATTGGCAATGAGGATGATCTGGTCCTGTTAAGCTAAGTGACGGAAACTAAATACAACAACGTTAATGAAAGCCGGTAGAGAACTAGGGCTTGAAATAAACACGGATAAGACAAAATATATGGTTAGTTGAAAAAAATGGCAATATTACCGGTGATATCGATATAGAAGGTAATATGTTTGAACATGTAGAGAAGTTTAGGTATCTGGGGTCTACGATAACTAGAAAAAAACGAAATTGAAGAGCAGATTAAGGTTAGGCTGAAGGCGGCAAATGCTTGTTATTTTTCTGTGACACAACTACTTATCTCGCGCCTCTTGTCCCGAAACTTAAAATCTAGAATCTATAAAACTATTATCTTAACTACAGTTCTTTACGGATGCGAAACGTGGTCGCTTACATTAAGGGATGAACAACGTGTTTAGGTTTTTGAAAATAAAGTATTGCATAGAATATTCGGGCCGAGGAAGGGTGAGTTAACCGGAGAGTTCAGACGGTTATACAACGCCGAATTGCGCGAACTGTATCCGGTTAATATAATTGAGGTGATTACATCGCGGCGAATCGAATGGGCTTGTAAAATTAATGGGCTTAGTAACGAAAGAATTCCTAAAAGGTTAATATTTTTTGTACCGAAGGGTAGACCGAAGCGAAGGAGGGAAGATTGCGTTAAAGCCGATCTAAAGGGACTGGGTTTGGACAGCGAACGGCGGAGGGAGGTGTGTAATAGGTGATTGGCGGTGTCGGCATCGAACCTTCGGGTTCGCTAAGCTTTTTATTATTATTATCGAGTTAAAACCAGTGTTGTCCAAGGTCTTGGGTCCAAAACTTTACATCCTCATTACTTCTGACATACCTGTTCATCCCAATATCTTTGCTTACAATGTTAACGGATGGAACGACAATTCTATCATCCAAATCAGATCTCGAAACAGTATCCCTAATTTTACAAAGCCCGGTCTTCCTGATTAAATAGTGGTTTTATAAATGGCACCTTAAAGTAGATGTATCCAAATAAAACTCATTCATTACCTTTGCACTGCCACGTAAATCCTCCCCACCAGTTCATTTTAATTTCATCCAGCTTCCTTTCGCAGACACAGTCTGATGTCTTGGCTTTTTCTTTGACCGAAGACTAACGTGGAACCCAGATACTAGACTTAAAAGTCAAGAGCTTAACCAACGATATGGCGTGGTATATAGACTACTGAATAGAAAATCTCAACTTTTTATTGAGAACAAATTACTGATCTTCAAGACAACACTGAAACCTATTCCAACCTACAGAGTAGAACTATGGGGAACAGCGAAATTTACAAACATCAAACACATCCAATCCTTTCAGTCCAAAGACCTTTGAACAATAGTTGATGCTCTATTCTATGTATCCAACAAAAACCAACCCCATGACCTTAATATCTCATTTGTCCTAGATGTTCTATAAATTTCATCAGAACCTTACATATCATCCAAATCCTCTTGCATAATCACTATCTCCACCTATTTTTACAATCCTCCTTGAAGGTCGAAGTGGCAGTAGCCCAGAGACCTTTTGTAAATATGCACATAATGGAGTTCTGGCAATAGCCAGATTCTGTACTCAAGCTATGTATGTATGTGGTTATAGTGCCCTTGTTCATCTTCCACTGGTCATTAATATCGGTGACAGGGCAGAGAGGCCCATATATCTCTTTGAGTCCTGTTTTCCCTTCTGTGGAAGGAAAGACTAGGCTCGGAGTTCATCTGAATGAATGTTTGTAAATATTTTATATTGATATGGCTGTATTTTATTTGTTATTGTGATTAGTTTTAGTTTCTTTTTTGTTAGTGCAATGTATATATTTATTTTTAGTTTATTATTTTTCTGTTATTGCATTTAATATATTTTTATTTATTGTACATATGGTGTGAATGAAACTCCTGTATCACTATTACTATGTCATTAATTGTGACAAAATGTGATAAAATTCAATAAAGAAATTTAAAAATAAAATAAATAATGTTCATTTAACAATCTTTTTTCATTGGAAGCACACAGACTAGAAAATATCTATTTTTGATTTACTTATTTTGTCATTTAAATTATTGTTGGTGAAAAACAAATCAAAAAAGAGCATGTTGAGGAAAAAAACATGTCAAACTGAAGGAATATATATTTTTGTGCTTCAGAAAAAAGTAAATGTATTCTGAAATCTTTCAACTTTATGATCATTTTTTTTTTTTTTTTTACATTATCAATAAAAGTTCTCATTGGTTATTGTGTTCCAATATTATACACTAATTTATACATAACATATTTATAAAGAAAAATATTTCAGTATTAATAAGCTGTCTGATTCATTTTTAGACAACTTACCGGAAGACATTTACCAGGATCTACCATCTAAGTTAAAACAAGAAGTATCGATAGATACAAGCTACAGTGGCTACCACAGACATTGAAAAAATGAAAACCCAATTCTATGTATAAAAAGATCATTTTGCTCAGATTAAGATTCATGATTATAGTGCAATAATTTACTTCTCAGGTGCAATAATTTATTGCACTAATTAAAATTAAGCTGTATTATTCCACTATGATTGATTACGATTTATCCAATGTTAACCATAGTACGATTCATTTTTTTTTTAAATATCATAAAAAATAAAGAAGATTGTATATATTTATGCATAGCTAAATACTAATTGTAAGTTTATAAAGAATGCTTTAATTTATAACAACCCTTTATTAATATTAAATCTTTACAATCATTAATTGGGCTGGCTTTACAGCAAATAAGGTAAAATATTTAATGAATTATGCAGTTATTATAAAAATAGACATTAAATATATTATAATATTTGCTTCATGAATTTTATTAAAATTAAGAGGTTTTTCATAGCCCCACTCATTCTTGATTTTACATGACTGCATATTGAGGCTTTGATATAATTACTTATGGAATGAAAATAATGTGTTGGGGAGTTAACGGTTGTAATTTTGTTTTTTTAGAAATAAACTTATTGGGTTTATTCAAACTACCATTGTAAAAATTGTAGAGATTATTGTAGGTTTTGTTTGTTTTCATTATAAATTGTAAGATTAAATTCAAAAGCCATTCAGTGTTTTCACTTAGTTCTACTATGAATTTATAAATCTAACAGTCTTTTCTGTAGTTGAGATGTACCCAATTTACTAATTATATTTTATAAAAACTACTTATATAAATATAATGAATTACTGCTTTGTGCTCATTTAGATGATGAATGTACATTTTTGAAAATTTAATTGTCCATGTGAGTAGAATTGTTAAGCTATTAAAAATATTTTCGTTATTTCATGAATTATTTTGATTGTATTCCATTATTTAATTTATTGTATAATACTAATTTCATAATACAATTATTCTAATAATTATAAAATAGATAAACGTAATTTTATTTATTCATTCTATATTACCTTAATTTAATTCTAGGAGTATTTATTTTTCAAATGTTGATTGCCATATTTTATAAAATAATGACTAAGTTTACAGTTATTAGGTCATAGGTATTATCTGTTTTTTAAAAACTAATATCAACCTTTTTAATGTACATATTATATATATATATATATATATATATATATATATATATATATATATATATATATATATATATATATATATATATATATATATAAATATATATATATACACACAATAACAATATCGGTTTCTAAAAAAAAAAAAATCTTTCATAATGATGATTTATTATGCTGTCTATGTGTATTATCTTTAGAACTGCTTAATATTTTTTTAAATCAATAAACAGATTATACTGTAAAGTAATTGAATCTTAATTGTAAATTTAATAAACAATGTGATTCAACGCAATCCAAAATAATTATTTTTTTCATTTACTAACATGTTCCAAGACCATATTATTTGATTCTGTAGAAGTTTGTTTTGTTAAATAATAAACCTTTGTACGGGTGCACCAAGAACAACCACCTCAAAGTAAGGTGCGTTGCCCTTTTAGCGGAAACGGAAGAAGAGGCGATCGACTAAATAAACACACTGACAGAAATAGGGGGAAAAAAAAAACAGGTCTACAAATCTCATATGAAAAAACAAAAGCAATGACTACAGACATAGACTTCAATAGGAAAACAGTAGAAATCAAATACGGACCAATAAAAGCAACAAAAAAGTACCTGGGCGAGACTATATGTAACAACGGTTCGGAAAAATAAAGTATGAAAGAAAGAATCACCAAACTAGAGAGTCCAAGTTTTGCAGCCAGTAACGTATTTAACAAGAAAAACCTGTCTACAAAAGCGAAAATAAGACACTACATCATAGTCGTTAAACCGGTAATATTATACGGGACGGAAGCCACTTGCCTCCTCAGTCTGGAAAAACTACTGAGAATTGAACGAAGAGTCCTAAGAAGGATCTACGGCCTCAAAAAGACACAAGAATGATACAGGCTAAGAACCAACCAAGAATCAATAAAGACGCAAAGGACCTAGAAACAGAAATAAGGATCAGGAGACTGAAATTTCACGGACATATAGTAAGAATGACTCCTAAAAGATTGAACAAGGAAATATTCCAGAAAATCCGAGGATAGAAAAGCTCAGAAGGATACACCAAGCAGATAAAAGAAGAAACTGCAAGACTAGGAATAACGGACCAGAACTGTTTGGACGGAGAAAGATGTAGGAAAAGACTGAAGAAAATCGAGGTTCTTGTCGGAAAGAAAAATTCGAAAAAAAGAGTTGCGTGGATAAAAGAAAGAAAATAAAAGTACGCAGAGATAATGAGAGAAAATGGAAGGAAAGGAAAAACAAAAAAAGAAAAGAACCAACATTAATGATATTCTGTATGGTCTCTAAGGCATCTCCGTGAAAAACAAAACAAAAAAACGTTGTATTATCATCATCACAATGTAAGTAAATTACTCACAAATTATTAAATTTACTTAAGTCACCTTTTTAATTTACTAGTGTACCTGTGTATTTTTAGAAATCCGTTTGGAATTTAATAATTTTGGAACGACCCAATATGGTTTTACATTTTTCATTTAATATTATTTGGCTCCATCTATAATTCTCTGATACTATTATTATCTGCTGTAGTCTGCTAAAGGAAAGCATTTGACTTCACAAAGGAAGTAATTTGTACTTTTTATTCCCTTCAGGATTTGGATCTTCTATGATTTCAAATCGAGTTATATATTTTAACTCACAGAAATAGCCTATTTTTTATTTGAATCAATTTTTGGTAACTTTTATAATTAGTTTGCATTTTATGAACTACATGTATCAGGGATTATGAACTGACATCACAATTTGAGAAGCTAAACCACATTAGCAAAAAATTCGTTCTGCAACGGATTCCTGCACACTGTGGTAGGCGGAAGAATAAGAACAAGAAAGCAGAAAAAGTGGTAAAGATTGGATCTCTTCAATGATAGACGAATTTTCGACTTACCGGACAAGGTAAAGAACAATAAACAAAGCTGCGATTAGACAAAGATGGGTCACGAAACAAAGGAAGAAACAAACAACTTGCCAAATCATACAGGCCCGTTTGTCTGCTTCCTGTAATGAGCAAGGTATTGGAAAACCTGTTGGTCATGAGCCTTCGGCCAGTCTTATCAAGATCGAGTCATCCACGGCGATATGGATCCACTAAAGGCAAGGTAACCGCAGATGCCATATTGCAAGTACGTCATGAAGCAGAAAAAAGAGCGGAGAGGTATGTTATGCTTCTCCTGTTCGACATATCCTCTGCATTTGACAGCGTGTGGTGGTCGAGTGTTCTCCAGCAACTCCAGAAGTATGAAACTCCCAGTAACCTGTATGGACATTTTAATCTGGGAAGAAGATACGGAAGTTAAGACAAGCTACAGCTGCTGCGAGGACCGGTTTCAGGTGGAAGAATGGAGAAAAAGAAAAGTGTGGGCTTGTGCACACAAACAAGTCTACATCTCATAAATAATAATGTTAACAAAATAGTAATTAAATTGACGTATACTGCCATGGCATACGCATACTGCTGCTACAGCCCGTATTGCCTACAAGAAAAAGGTCACCTAACATCCTCACAGCCATCCCCAAGACCCCTTCCACAAACTAAATAGAAAAGACCAAGCTATTCAGACTCAAAGCTAACCACAACAGATTATTTCTCAACGTTACAAAAATTTCAGAATTGGAAGAAGTCCCTTGTGTAAGTTTGGTAAAGAAGAACAAACAGTCTATGTTCTTTAGAGTTACGTTATTCTTGAGGAGGCTAGAAGGAAGATTTGGCCTGAGCCGAAATCGCTTAAAATCAAATTCTATGGGACACTGGAGGGCCTCAGGAGAACAGCTGATTTTCTTATTTTCTTATCACCGGACGTGACTACTTAATTGGAAGAACGAAGAAGAAGACATGAATAGACTTGTAAAGAAACTACCTATTGGTAGGGCTCTAATATAATTTCTACATTAGAAGATCATGAGGCCATCTTCTTTTCAGATGCATCGGAGGGCTATCAGGAATTCAAGAGGGAGCAGTGTTAGAAACCCGAATGTTGGACGGTTTTAAAGTTCAAAGCCACAGAGATATTGCCCAAAAAATGGATCTCATTGCAGGCAAAGGTTTGAATGTAAATTACGAAAAGGTGTGCTATTCTAAGTAAAATCAATTTTGTCTATCACTCAAGAGCTGCTATTTTAAAAAATAACGGCTGATTTAAAGAATGCCAGGCCAGTAACTTCAGGATCGAAACGGGAAATATATTGCCAAAACTGTGGAAAAGTGTTTATTTTCTTAACTTGCATAAATGGGTCGAAACATTCAAAAACCGATATTGCTAACGCGAGTAACCAAGGGAAAAGTTTTTACAACCAAAAAACCCATATTTTTTCGAACTTTTGTTTTTGTTTTTTCAACTATAACTTCTAAACGGTGCATCGAAAAAAAAAAAAACTGAAACAAACCACAATAAATGATCCTGCAGCTTAGAACTGAGTTCCCTACGAGAAAAAACTCATATAATCAAAGTAGTAGAACATCGAATTTCGCGTCTACTGAACATTTTTAATATAGGTCAATTTTATCTCTTGAATCGTGATTCGTCATTTTTTTATGAAATTCGGTTTCTTTTTGGTAACTCGTTTCTTAAAAACCATTCGCTGCTGAGAGCTTCAAAAGAGGCCTATCAAAATATCAATAAAGTCGATGCGCTATCTTAAATCCGACAATATTTTCATAAAAAGTGCTCCCGACTACATAAAAGTTGACCCTTATATCAATAACATCTTTAAAGTTACAAATATTAGATGAGCAATTGCACAATTCTATAAAAAAAATAAAATTGCTATAAGAAATTTACAATTAACTTATTGGAACTTTTATTTGAAAAATTCAAATAATGAATAAAATGATAAGACAAAAGTTAAAAGAAATGATTTTCTATTTTTCACTCGAAAATTCTAATAAATTATTCGTTATCTATTATCTATTCTTTAAGATAAATTTTACCCAACACTGATATACAGCCACTCTGAAACCTCCTCGAAGTTTACTCTACATTCAAATGTTTGTATATCATTTACGTTCGACATCATGATGCAATGATTGAAGTTTTCTTATATGTGTTATTGTTTTGTCATGAACAAGTTCATTGATTTGTTTATTGAAACTTAGTGTATAATTTTGTCTTTAATTTTTACTACCTACTGCTAGTTTGAGATGTTTCAGCGGTATTTTTTTAGAGCTACTCCGTTAAGGACTTCGGAGGTAAGAACGATGAAAGCACCATTTATTCATATTTATATTTCACGTTCTTAATTTGTTGTTATATCATTTATAATGATCTCATTGATATGGAGAAATAATTCGATAGAATTTACTATGAAATTAGTTTAATATACAGAACACTAAAATTGTGTTCCATTGTTTTATTGAATAATTCTGTTCAGTTTTTATGCTAATATTTGTTTGAATCTCATGCATAAGAGATGTCAAAGACTTTAAAGTTGGCTAGGTCATATGTGTTACCTTACTTATAGAATCGTTTTTATCAGTGTGTAGTAACTGATTAGTTATCTTTATCTTAGTTTATGTAGAACAACCAATAATTAAGTGGTGCATTTTTTCCTTATTAAACATAGTTGCTTTTGTGCTAACATTTTAATGAGAGATTTACTTTTTAATATGGATGGATAAAGTAAAGAGGAAAAAAAATAACCAGAGTAGTGTCATTTGGTTGTTATGTGGGCCCAGATCACATTAAATATACTTTACATGGAATGCCGAAACTAGTTGATAGTGTCTGAAAGTATACTTAGATGATTGATCTCTTGATCTTTCTGTTAATAGTAATAAATGACTATGTGAACTGAGGTATTAATAATTTTTAGGTTATATTAGATGCTAAATATTGAAGTAAAAACTATTTTTATTTTCCCGATTGACAATAATCACACCTGTACTTTTTCATATTATTAATTAAATACAATAATCATAAAGAAAACATGAAAAATCAATCCCGTAAAGAATGACTTAACTAATGCAAACAAACATAAATCATTTAGTAAAATAATCAAGTTTCAAGAAAAATAAGAAACAAAATTGTTAAATTTATTTTATTTTTATTGACTTGAGTGGAATGGAGAATTTTAACTTAATTTAGTACTTGTTTCTGAAATCCTAACATATCTGACCTATTATCCCTTCTTTATATAATTTGTTTCTATTTTATCAAACTTTCGATCTATTAATGCCTACATCTATATTGTGCCTGTATGTATCTGTGAAAATAATATTCAAATTTCAAATAGCCTTTAATATTTCAAATTGTATTTTACTAAATAGTGTCTGATTCTTGTATTTATATCCCTTGGCCTATTTATTGAAAATACTACTATGTTGAAAATTTAATGTAATCTAACCTTTGAAAAGATAGACCCTTTAGGCTAGGTTTGGTATTCTGTGTGCAGTGTGTTCATGTGATCTTGATTAATCTATTATCCAGATGTGACATTTCAGTGTTTTTCCATGTTGACTTTACATACCTTCTAGATATTTGGTCTCCTGGACTAGTATTTTCCACCTCTAAAATAATATTTTGCATTATTATCCAGTTTTCTAATTGTAGCTCTGCAGAATATTTGTTAATTCCTTCTATATTAGCAGGACCGGAAAGTAATATCATTTTCATGCATTGAATTCAAATACAAAAATTTCCCACAATTTTTCTATTTTTAATTATTGATGGAATCACTCTCATTATTAACAATCTTTTGTCTTATAATGTGCAAATTTTCAATGCAGGGTCTATAAAAATCAATTGGTTTTTGAGCAAAATATATAGAAATGGCATTTTGGACATCGTTTAAATTTGCAAACCTTTTGCTACTTAAAAAGTGTTGAAACTATCTGAACAAATGGAAATCTGATGGTGCGACATCGGGCAAGTATGGTGGGTGAGGCAGTATCTCCTACCCTAATTCAGCAATTTTTTCCAGGGATTGTCTTTATTTTTTCTTGTTTTGTTGCAGTGCGATCTTGCATTTTCTTGTAGCAGAATAACACATTTTCTGTTGACAATTTTCTGTTCGCAATAAAGGACTGCATTCACAGTTAGGTTTCAGGTTCAGCTTATTTTTTTTTTTTTTTTTTCAGCACCTCAAAATGAGTAACACTGGGAATATTCCACCTAATACACAATGGGTCCTTTTTGGGATGTAAACCTGGCTTAGTAGTACTTATTGGCGATTATTTTGGAGAGAGTCATCGCGTTTTGTGTTTTGGATTGTCACTCAAAATCCATTTTTTGTCTCTGGTGATCAAGCGATCAATAAACACTTCTGTATTGTGCTGTTGAAGCAATTAGTTGCGTGTGGTGGTTCCCAATCTGCTGCAAATGTTCTTGGATGGTCGGCCAAGGTTGGTTAAGACTGTTTAATAATGCCTTGATTGTTTGACCAGGATGTGCTTTGACTTCTGCCCTTAACGCGACATTGTCTAACTTTGTTGTTCTTCCTGATCGATGAGAGTCGAAAAAATCAAAATTCCCGGATTTGAGCTTGAAAACCACCTTTGGCATTTATGAATGTTTAAAACATTTAGATATACATCGCAAATGTTTTTGGTAGCAACTGTTGCAGTACTACCCTTGCGAAACTCAAAAAGCATGCAATGCTGGATGTGTACCTCTTTTTCTGGTATTTGGCTGTCCATTTCACTAAATATTGCAACAACAAAAAATTTAATTTAATTATTTGCAACTAAAGAAGTCACTCTAACCTTAAAATGTCTTTGCCATGACATAGTTGAACACAATGAGCTCACAAATGGCAATCAAATAGTGACATGCTCAGAAACGACCCTACTTTCCGGTCCCTCTAATATATCAGCAGTGGTTTAGCTTTATACTCTATTAGTTAAAAATTTCTTAAGATTTTTTGGGATTTTGTTACATTTGGAAGAGTGAAAAAAGATATGTTCGCACTTGTTATATGCTAATATAATTTTGGCCATTGGTCATTTATAGAGGTTGATGAGTCATTTAAATTTGCCATATTACTGTCTAACAATTCCTAAATGTAATTTTTGTCATATTATGATTATAGCATTATCATTATTTATTTGGTTTTATTTTGTTAAGGTTTTGTTTTCGATCAAGCTTAGCAATTGGAGACATTTTCGGCACAGATCAACTACACCCATTAATACAGTTTTAATGTTTGTTCCTCAACAAGAGGTAAGGTATACTTAACTTTCTTTGTATTTTACTGTACGTTTCTATAGACTATTGTTTGTTTTTGTAATTTAGGCTTGGGTTGTAGAAAGAATGGGGAAGTTTCATAGGATTTTGGAACCTGGACTGAATGTTTTGTTACCAGTTGTTGATTCTGTGAAATATGTGCAAAGCCTGAAGGAAATGGCCATAGATATTCCTAAGCAAAGTGCTATAACTGCTGGTGAGTAAACTATAGGTTTTCATATGTTTTATCTATTATTTTAATTTTAAAGCAATTGATTTCTCCTATGAGTTATTTTAGTTTTGAAATCTTCAATAATATTAACCCATCATCCCTCAATATATTGTTGGGGTTGTTCAGTGAATGAGACACTGTTCTCCTATGCTCCAAATCCTGGTTTTGAGTCTGGATGCAGGAGATAATTATTCATTCTGTTACATCACCTGTGGATTGACCCTGGGATTGTGAGACCTTCCTGGATCTCATCTTTCTCTCTGGGTCTTCGCCTCCTTAACCTGTTAACCGAGCTTACAGTAATTCATAAATACGTCAAATGTAAATAATATTGGGTACAGGTAGGACATATGAAATGTATGTTGCGCCCTGGAACGGAGGGTGGGGGGGACATGTATTTTCGAACAGCAAAGGTATTAGTCATCCATACATGTCTCAACATGAATCTTCTTTTTAAGTTTATTGTTCTGTAATTGTTAACTTTTTAATATTTTTTATTGTGTATCTAAATAAAAAATATACATTTTTTTGTTATCTTTAGTTTGTAAAATTTATAATTTTTTAATTTGATGTTTTCATTTTTTTGTTGGTATTATTTTCTATTTATTTGTAGTTTTGTATTTTTCTTTGTGCTTTATATGTAAATAAACAAAAATATATATATATATTTCATATTTTTTTCATTTATTTGAAGTATAAAAAAAAATAATATGAAATTACGTCCTTCAGGCCTGTCCTACTGACACGTCCTTGTGAAAGAATTCATGCCCGTTATATGCTGCATAATTAAAGAGGGCATTTCAGGGTAAACAGGTTAAGCAACTTCCACCAGTTTAAATTTTAAGGGCCCATCCATCATCTATGATTAATCAGAGGGAAAACCTACAAAGAATTAGAGATGAGCATGGCATGATCTCGGTCAAATCACCTCCTTACATAATCATTTACCCAGAAACAGTACTTCCTTATGAAGTACTGAACCCAAGCCCCTCCTCCATGGGTTGCAGTTTTTTTTTATATATATTAATAATAATAGCAATCTGGGTTAAATTAAGAAGAAATATATCATTACGGATGCTTTATGAGATTTCACTTAACCCATTTTACCTATTGCTTAATTTTTTTTGTTATTCCTCTTGAACATTTTCTGAGTGACTATAAGTTTTTGTGTTTCTCCACGGAATGCAATCTCTTAGGTTCTGGAGTATTGTTTATCTTTGACTTAATAATTTTATATGCAAAATTAAGCAGCCATATAAAGGATTGATATCAAAAAGGCTGCTAAGAATGGATATTCAGTGCTTTATGTCTCCATTTGAAGTATTTGCTGTACACCGAGGATTCATGTTTGCTGCTCAACTCCTCAATTTATTTAGAAAAATGTTCACTGGAAAGCATCCCTCAGAGCTTTGAGACTCAGCTTTGTTTAGTAGAGATGGAAGCTGAAATCGGATGGGTGTCTGATATGAACAAATTGAGTTGTGGTCATTTCCTTTTGACTTTGGTAATAATTGCTATTGATACTTTCGCAATAGGGAACAAACAAAATCCCTGCCTAATTGAAGTTTCCATTTCACCTTAGCTAAGACTCAAAACTCTTAACTAATGTATATAAAAAATAGTTAAATATGAAAGAATATGATAATTAATTAAAGGAGAAATAAGAGATTGTAATGGAGAATGGTTGTAATAGAGGGACTAAAGAAATATGAGGTCGCCCGAAAGATTAGAACAGGCTTCCATATGTAACAACAGTTTAATATAATATGGGATATAATATTATATACATATCCACATTAGAGGTGTGTGTTTCTACTACTTTTGAAAAAACGAAAATGAACTGTTCGTTGACAAAAAAAGAACAGTTCTTAAGAGCTGTTAAAAAAAATAGTTCATAGAACAATGCAACGATTCATGGTGTAAGACCAATTCATTTGTTAATGGTCTTATTCATTTTAAAATGGATTCTATTCGTTTAATGCCGAGTCTGGAACTGAATGAAACGTTTTATGTACAAAGTTTGGCATTGTTCGAGTTTGAAATTGATAACATTTTAATTTATTTTTAATATTAAATGAATGCTTAATCTTAATAATTACATTTTAACTAATTAAAACTAAAAAATATTTTTTTACACATAGATCACTTTTTATTTTAATAATATTTTAACTTTCTTATATTAATCTGGTGGTTGTGATTTTGGACAAGTTTCTAAACTCTCAACGATGAGCTTATTGATGACATCCTTTCGCCAAGTGTAGAGATGGATCCGGTACTTTCGATGAGCTCAGCGTCCTTGGCCCAAATTAGAGAGAACCGCAAGCAAGTCAACTATTTTGCTCTTGACGTCGTTTGGTAGATAACTAGAAATCCTAGCTTGTCACAATAGGGCATGACGAGGTTCTTGGATGCAGATATTCAGGCGTCCATCCTTTTTGCAGATTCTACAGTGTACTTCTCCAAATTAAGTTTTCTTAATTCATTACTCCAGTCAAGTTCTCCAAATTAGTATGCTAGATATTAAATTTTTTTATATATTATTGTTTTATTGTGTCAATTTATTAATGTTTATTAATCTGTGTCAATATGTTTTTTGTCTAGATAATGTTACTTTAAATATTGATGGTGTCCTGTACTTAAGAATATTGGATGCATATCTTGCAAGTTACGGTGTGGAAGATCCAGAATTTGCGATCACACAACTAGCTCAAACTACTATGAGGTTTTTTGTCTTGAAATATTTTATAATTTTCTTAATTTTTACTTTTATTTACCTCTATATGTGAAATATACTAAGGGAAAGTATTGCAATCATGAAAATTTTTGAATCTGAGATCCAATGGCATTTTTGCCTACTCAGTTTATTACGACTCAACATTAGCTTGAATGAAATTGAAAGAGCATCAGATTTTCTATTGAGGTCGGGGTATGATTGTTAATAAATAAAAAAGTGAAAAGCCATTAGAGCTCTTGGATTTGAAAGCTTAATTTTTTTTTATTGTTATGAATGTTAATGTCTTTCATGCCAACAGAAAATATAAAAGATATTTTATTTATTTATACATTCTAGTTATGTTATAAATATAGTTTAATTAGCTGAATCAAACTAATTGAAGAGATTAAAAGTGCTTAAGTTGAGTATGGCAGATGCTATGGCTGAAATGTGCCTTCAATTTTTTGCGCTTAGCAGCCGATTACCTTCTCATATATTAACGTATATACATGAGGTATATAGAAAATGTAATGCTCTTTCAAATTTATTATAATAAATTTCTCCGAGAGATGCGTAGATTATGAGTTTTATGAGGAAACTGACAAATACGGCTATTTTTTGTGAAATAAACATAAGAGTCAACAACTCTAACTCTTCATCCATTGGTCCTACATTAAAATGTTATTTATAAAATTTATAGTAGATTATAACTTTTTAAACTTTGTATAGAATGATAATTTCTATAAAATGCAAAGTTTTGGAGTTGTGGCAAAAAAAATAAAAAAAAAGTGTGGAAATTTTGTTGTTTTTAGCATATATCTCAAAATGCCATGAAGGATTTCATTTGGGAATTTAAAATTTAGATGCAACATCCCCAAAAACATAAACAATCCAATTGAAACTGACTATTTGAATTTTTTCCACATTCAACTATCATTGTACTGGACTAAGTTGATGACTTTGATGCTGTCAATTGTCAAAATGGAACCAAGTACATCATCGGTCAAAGTGAATTCTCTTTTAGGGATACATTCTTAACATGATTTTAAAATTTCTTCCATTAAATAAAACTTTAAATTTCGTCGCTTTCATTTAAGTATATAGAAAGTAACAGCTTTCAACAGACTGGCTGAAGTTGTGTGTTCAGATGAGGTTTAAAATAAGTTTACCTTTGTTAAACAGAATATTTTTTTATTAGTTTTGATTATTTTGTCTTATAGTGAATTCATGAGTGTAAATTCCATCTTTGCTAAAATTAAGTTTGCTTGAAAACTTTCTGAAGGAGGTGCATTTTGCTTTAATTGATTTCCCTCTTAAAAATCGCTGACTTCTCTTTAAGTGTAGCAATTGTGGTTGGATTTTTAGTTATAAACATCTGTTATGACTTCAAATAAATTTACATTAGTTTAATAACTTTAGATTCGATAATATATTTAAATAATTAGATATACATAGTCCTTTTGTTCCGAAAAATCAATAAGTAATATAAAATAAAATCAGTGAATAATTTGATGATTTTTTCCCAAATAAAACCACAACATTATGTACTTAATAATAACAATAATAATAATAATAATACTTTATTTATTCTAGGACAAGTCCCTTTAAATAATAAATAAGAACATAAATGTGGACTTTTGAGCCTTAGAGATGTACAATTATATTTACAATTTAAACTGATAAATATAATCTAGAAAAAAAAAAAAAGTAAAGTTACCTTCTAACTTTAATCAGGTAACATAAAATAGAAAAATAAATGAAAGAAACAAAATGAAGTTATTGAAAACACACCAATAATGTATATACATATTTACAGGATTATTTATTTACAATTTTATGGGGACTGGATGGAAAGGAAGTGATAGAAAAGGTTGGATTTAAAAGTAGAGTGTATTGGTGCGATGGAAATAGGGAAGGATGGAGTTCCATAGGTTCGAGGAACGAATAATGAAGGATCTATCAAAAGCAGGGGTTTGGTGGGCCATTGTGTATAAATCTCAAGACCAGGAACGCGTATAGCAGGAGTGAACTGAGGATTTGAATTGTTTGAGCTCGGAGATGTATGAGGGGCTGCCGAAGTGAATGATTTGAAAGAGGAAGGATGACAGGAAATACTTACAACAGTAGGAAGGATATAGCCTCTTTAACTTCTCATAGAGATAAGATACAGAGATGTCCTTTGTGATTCCAAAGATAAATCGTACAAAGCAATTCATCAAACGTTTTATTTTCGCATCGAGATCCTCAGAGACGCCTCCATATACCGTGCAGCATTAGTCAAAGTGAGGAAATATTAAGGAGGTGACCAGGAGTATACGGGTTTCGAAAGGAAGAAGGTGACGCAGGTAATTTAGACGTTTTAAGGTCAAAAAGGTATGGCAGGAGATATTGGATACATGGTTTTCCAGGAAAGGGTCTGATCAAAGGTTATTCCAAGGTTCTTGATGGTAGAATAAAATTTGATGGGATTATTGTGTAGGAACAGGGTTGGAATGTTAGGAACAGTCTTAAAGAGGTGATTGGAGCCTATTAGGATTTCCATCGTCTTCTCTGTATTCAACTTCAGATTGTTAGCTCCTGCCCATTCACAGATTCTATTCAAGCCTTCTTGAAGTTTTTTTGTGGCTGATAATAGGTCAAAAGGCAGGAAGGACAGGCATATTTGAAAATTATCTGCATAGATATGGTAATGGGAGTGATGGATCAGGAAGGGAAAGTCATTGATGTATGTAGCAAACAGAGTAGGAGATAGAGAGGGACATTGAGGGACACCACAGGAGAGGGGAAGGCTCTTAGATGGAGGTTGCCCTGGGACGACTACATACTTGGACTGATTTTAGAGGTGTGACTACTCTATACCTGGTGATGTTCGGCCATGAAAACCTAATTTTTGTAAATTTTATAAGCAAAAAGATAATAGGTAAAAAGTTATACAGATTTAGTTTCTATAATTTTGACTGCGTAGTACTGTACTATCATTATTTATTTATTGATTAAATATATATTTGTATTTTCAAATGTTTCTTTGTCTAATGCGCTCGGAGACTGGAATTGTGTGGTTCAAATAGAATTAGAATAGAATAGAAAATTAAACTTTATTCTGGGACTAAGTCCCTTTAGAATAACAATGATGAGTTAATTATGTGGTTTACAAAGTTTTCATTGGCTGCCATTGATGTAATGGATACGATTTATGTTATTTCTATGGTCTTAATGAGTTTTTACTAATATGACCAAAATTCATAGATGTGTTCTTTAAGGTTTACCTCCATTACAAATTCACTTTAAAAAGTTTTTGTAACAGCCCAATTTTGCTATAAAATAATTTTATTCAAAGCAATGTGATAAATGAAAATTGTGTGATTCACGCACTAGTTTTTTTATTTGCTAATGGAGTTTTTATTAATTTTTATGAAATATCTTGATTGTCCATGATAATCAAACTGTAAAAAGTTACAAATAATAGCTAATAATAGAGTAATACTTAGTAATAAAAGTATTAATAATAATAGAGTAATACTAGGTAATAAAAGTAATACTAAATAATAAAAGTAATACTAGGTAATAAAAGTAATACTTATAATAGGGTAATACTAAGTAATAAAAGTAGTACTAATAATAGAGTAAATAGTTTTAGATTACCTATATCTTCTGATATCTTTTCAGAATATTTCGCATGTATGTATATTCTGTTCAAATAATCCAAAGCTATAGTTATCTACAGTTAGACTTCATATTATAAGTCTTGCTATTCAATTCTATACCTCTTATTCTATTAAAAATATAAGATAATGTCAGATGTTGAGGTAAGTGATGTCAATAGATCCTATTTCTTTCTGGCATGATTACTCCTTAATATTTATGACTTTTGTAATGTTTATGAATTTGTTGCTTCAATTTTAACTGTAAATAAATTTTTACTGGACAAATTAAAAACTCATCCTTAGATGTTTCTGTTTATTTTTCTTTTATAATTAATTAACTCATTTTCCGTTAGTTTTGATATTGACTGTTGACATACAAAAAAATATTTTGTATTATTGTCATTCTATTTTATACAAGACCACTGAAGGACATTAAAAAACAAATGTTATATGAAGGAGATACCTTATCAGAAAGCATAAATAAATAAAATAAAGCATGTGAGCACTGTTAATGGAGTAAACCAATAGGCTTAATATTTAACTCGAGATAATTTGACAAATTAAAGTTTGAAAAATAATATAATTCTAAAATTAAATGTTTTTGAAAAATATGGAATATTATTAATCTGACATTGTAAGTAGGTGGATTTTTTAAGTTTGACACGACTGGACCTGCAGATTTCTTTCTCTTTCTTTGTGGCTGAAGGCCATTGTGACTCATTCTAACATTAGGTCTAATAATTTTTTTCTTATCCAATTCATTTTCCTTGTAGGTTTCAGACCAAAATGGTCTTGATTTGCAGTTGATATGAGAATTTTAAATCAATTCATTTGCTAAAAATAGTTTTTATTTTTCCTGCCTGATAGTTCTGTGGTCTTACAAGTCCTATTATTGTTTGCGATCCTATTATCTGTCTTAAGACTGATTTGACCTCTTGAATATTCACATACCTAACAGATTTATTTATTAGTTAACTGTTTCTGATTCACGATTCTCCCTAAATGAAAGAATGTTTGCTTGCCAAGGCATCGCATGACTAAAAATATAAAAATTAAATCAGTGGAAATTTAGATCTAGTATTTATATTTCTATTATTATCATATGATACCTATAGTTTTTATTTGAATAATTGTGAAACAATTTATTGTAATATTAGTATTTCTAAACATTTAATTGGATTTTAATTCAAGCAATAAAATAGTGATGTAATTAATGTATTCAAGTTGAAATTTCAAACAATTATTGTTAGTTTTAACTTTTTTCAGATCAGAACTGGGGAAAATTACTCTTGATAATGTTTTTAGAGAGCGAGAAAATTTAAATGTCAATATTGTTGCTTCAATAAATAAAGCTAGTGAAGCATGGGGGATAACATGTCTTCGATATGAAATTCGTAAGTAGTATAATTTGTACTAGCAAACCGTTTCATTGTTTATAAATATATTATTAGAATTTTAATAAAAATAAATGATACTCCTTATGAGTTTTCCTTTGTCCTACATTATTAGGTTTAATTTTTGAAGTTCCATTTTTTTAACAACCTAATTCTACCATGCCCTATTTTTTTTTTGTATTATTTATCCCCCTACATTGTCATGTTTTGGCATATGGTAGGGGAAGGAGAGGACTCCCATGCTCTATTGCATATAATGAATTACCTTCTCACCTTTTCCCTTTCGTTCCTGGTAGTGAAGTGATCTTCTGGTACAACGTTAGATCATTGTCGTGTAAGGTTCTTTGTTGTCTCATGAAACATTTTGTCATTTTTTTCAAACCATTGCAATCTAGTCATTTTAGGACTCAATTATAGCACCTCTGAAGAGGTAGTTATGCACATATCTCACCTTAATGAGGATTAGCTGCTTGCTGGTTGCTAAAATTATGCCCTTAGTTTTAAACACTTTTATTGAGGCTTTCATTGCGAAGACTATACAAATGAAATGATCGGTCTTAACTGTTTAAAACATATTATTATTACTATCTCGACACAACAACCCCTTGCCGGGTCCAGACCTCCACTAGCAACTTCCACCAATCATCACGGTTCTGTGCAGCTGTCATCCAGTTGTGCACTCCAATGATGTTCCGAGCCTCAGTTTCAACTTCATCTACCCATCTGTGCTTCAGTCTTCCTCGCTTTCTCATTCCATAGAGAGGCTCTATCAAAAGTTTCCTAAGCAACTCTTCTTCACTCATGCTTGCCATATGCCCTACCCACTGCAACTGGCTCAGTTTAACCATATGAACGACATTTGGCTCTTAAAATTTGAGGCTAGATAAATAAATTTAGTGACTTTCTCAAACTGGTAGTCCCCGAATGTTACCATCTCATTGCGTTCAGGCGTCTCTTCGGTATTTGGTATTTGTGTGTATCTATTTGATTTTCTCCTGGTTCACCTCGAGCCCAAATTTCCTTGCAGGATCTACCAGTGCAAGAAAAGCTTCCCTGACAGCCTGTTGAGAGCGCCCTATGATGTTGACATTGTCCGCATAAGCTTGTAGTTGTGTACTCTGACTGAATATTGTCTGCTCAATCTGTATGCCTGATTCTCTCAAATTCTTCTCCAAAGCAATGTTGAATAAGAGGCATGCCAGGGCATCAATCTGCTCTAGGCCTTTCGTCGCTTGGAATTCCTCGGATAGATCGTAACGTGAACTGAACATGATCCTCATTCATGGTCAGCCTGTCCATGCATATGAGCTTCTGAGGGATTTGAAATTTCTCCATCACTAGATAGAGCTCATCACAATTAATACTATTGTATGTGGCCTTAAAATCGATGAAGAGATGGTGCGTCTTTTGCTTTTGCTTTTAAGTTTGTGTCTTCTCTCCGATATGGTTTTCAGGCTAAATATTTGGCAGAGGGTTGATTTTCCACATCGAAATCCACATTGGTAGGGATCAATTGCTCTATCAGCTTAGGGAAGGAGACATGTGAATAGGACATTTGAGAGGACTTTGTATCCGGACGTCAGTAAGAATATGCCTCAGTACTTAGTACATGCTAGGCAATAACCTTTTTGTGAATCGGACAGATCATCGATTTTCTCCATGCTTAAGGTGCTTCATCCTCCCGCATTGACATAAAAAGATTTTGAAATGCCCTTACCAGTTCGTTGCTTCCATATTGTAAGATTTTGTAGGGAATGCATTGCATCCTGGAGCCTTGTGGTTCTTCAGCCTATCCACAGCTTTCTCAATCTCCTCCTCATTAGGTGGTTATAATTCAGATTCTTTATCTTCTACACCAGGTAGGGCTCTGTTAATGGCCTATGGATTGACGTTTGGGTCAGTCAGTCTGCAAAATGCCTCCTCCATTCTGCTAGGACTTATCAGTAAGAAGATTGCTTTCTTTATCCAGGCAAGAGATCTGGGTGCCAGTTAAAGGCAATCTGAGCTTATTTATCCTGTGAAATAATTCTCTTAATTCTTTGCTTCTATGCAAGACTTCTCTTTTCTGCAACTCCTCACGCTCTTTCTGCCTCTTCTTCTTCTGATGGAGTCTCTTCTCCTCTCGACGAAGCCTCCTGTACTCCTCGACATTACATCTCATCCCTCTCTGCATCATAGCATGATATGCCCCATTCTTTCAATGAGTTGCATTTGCATATTCGTCATCAAACCACGGGGAATGGCATTCCTTCTGGGCTGGTCCGAGAATTGCATCCACCGTTTCATCCAATGCTTTGAAGCAGGCCTGCCACTCATCTTCTACCGATCCTTATTCATGGTGCGTTAATTGTAATACTTTGTCAAGCTCGACTGTATACTGGTTCATTACCATTGGGTCTTGGTGCTTCTGCAGGTTGAACTTTTAACTTTTTTTACTGCTAAAGCCCTGTCTGGACTTAGGCTGCAATGTGATATTGAGAGGTAGTGTTCAGAGTTGACATTAGCTCCTTGGACTATACATGTATTGAGTAGATTGGATTTATGTCACCTCCCTATCAATATGTGATCGATTTGATTGACAACCAATCCATCAGGCGTGATCTACATACTGGGTAGCTGGGCTATCGATCCTTACTGCATACCCTAGTCTGTTAATGGGGCTGCCACTTTAGTGCCTGCAGACGTACAACCCCATCTGGGACGGCTTCCTAGAGGAGGTAATCCTAGGGTGTGTACTGTTAATGACCTTTATCCTTAGAGTGTAGGGATGAGTATAGTGTGCTGTTTTAATATACTGTGTGTTTGTGAGTGTACTGTTTCCCCAACTTGTATTTGAAGGACCAGTGGCTGACTGCGGCACTATACTGGGCGATCTTAAATTAAGCAGATCTCTAAAGGCTTGTTGAAAAGCCGTGTCTGCTACGTGATCTATTTCAAACAATATAAACCTTAACCTTCATGAATCTGTCACACCAGAAGATGACGTGGTATGCTTGTTTGTTCTCATTATGACATGATCCATACAAAGGTGATCCTAGCAACCCGAATTCAAACATTTTACTGTTCAGTATATACTGACCAGTTTAATTTATAATTTTTCTTGATGATACCCTTTCCAATTTAAGCAGATTTTTGCTTCTACTTTCTCAAGGATTATCTATAAACAGCTTAAAATGTTTTTTTGCCATTATTGTTGTTTAGTCACCTCAATTCTCCTTTTAATGTATGCTAGGATTATACAACAGACTGGTCCTGGGCTATAAGGGAGAGCCTTTCCTGTACTCCATATATGGTAATTCAATAACTCAAAGGATTTCCAGGTCAGTTTGTCAGCTTCTTTCAGACTACGAGCCAATGACATATTTATTCAATAGATGAATCTAGCTACCAATAGTCTTCTCAAATAGAACTAACATTGCCAAGTTTTGTTGTCCAGATCAGTTGTGTTTTAATGAAATTTGGACTCAAATAGGTTAATTTTTGAAATTTCATTCAATGGAAAGTTAAACACATGCAAATTTAACAAAAGTTATATTACTCCCAATAAAGTTATTAGCCATTGTGGAAATTTACTGAGTTCATTTTCAAAACTGATTTGCTCAAATGCTATTTTTTAGTTCCATTCAGCCGACCAGTAAATAAATGGCTGGGATTTTTTCCCAAAATATCCAGCATGGTATAGGGAGTAAAATTCAATTGCATAAGACGACCCAGGAAGGTACGTTTTCCAAAACTGATGCAAAATTCAAATTTTGGTTGAGACCATTTAACTATATTTGAAACTCGAATTTAAATTTATTAGAAACACTTAATAATACAATTAATTGAAATATTTTATTTCAAATTGCTGTATTGTTGAACAAGTAATTCAATAAATATAGTAAAATCCTCGGCACGATTACTGAAGCGATCTGGAATCAGAGTACTAACATTTGAAGAAGAAAGATTGAAGAGCTGCTTACAGAAACTGTTCAATCAATATCTCTTGTTATGATGGTACAAAGGTTAAGATGGGCGAGGCATGTAGCTCGGAGTAATCCATCTGGAAGCCTCTTCACGGCAATGAATGCCTCAATAGGCTAAAGACCACATGGAAGGCCAAAAAGCAGATGGATAGATCGATTTAAAAAAGAAGCAAAAAAAAAAACTGCATCCAGATAACTGGAAAGAAATAGCCCAAGGTAGGCAGAAATAGAATAGACTTGCTAAGATGGCAAAATATTTACAAAGTGTCAACAGAAAAAATATATATAGTAAAAATAAAACAAAATAAAAGAGAGGAAAAAATTAACAGTGTTTAACTTGAGTATAGAAGCTATGATTGAAATATTTCTCAAATTTCATACAGTTTAATGGCCATTTACCCATTCATTTGTAAATGATTTTACATGGGACAAATGAAATTTAGTGATCTTAAAATTTTAACATAATGCATTTCTTCGGGAAATGAGTAGATTATTAGTTAAGAAAAAAGTGGTGTATACAATTATTTCTACAGATTATGCAAATAGTGAATTTCCTCTAACTCCAAGTAAAGATAAAATCTGAAGACAAAGTCAGGAGAGTATGCAAAGTGGTTCAAAATACCATAACTAAACTAGTTCAGAAGTGTGTGGGAGAGTGTTGTACAACAAACATACTCCCTTTGTCAACAAGAATTTCAGTCTGAATTTTCCTTCTTAATTGGCACTACACTCTGCGAGGGAGCAAGGCCGTCCACATCAACGATCGCCAGTCTATCTCTATTGTGCTGCTTCTCTCCAGTTCCTTATGCCAAGGATGGACTGAGCATCATCTACCCCACCATCACTTCAGCGCAGCTTCGGTCATCGGTCTTCGTCCATACAGCCATTCATCCAGCAGCTTCCTAGGGATTTGATCATCGTTCATTCTCGCCACATGACCTGTCCACCATAGTCGATTTATCTTGAT
Organism: Nezara viridula; assembly: GCA_928085145.1. Classification (NCBI taxonomy): domain Eukaryota; kingdom Metazoa; phylum Arthropoda; class Insecta; order Hemiptera; family Pentatomidae; genus Nezara; species Nezara viridula. The sequence goes on from OV725078.1 coordinate 131,124,986, forward strand.
AGCAGTGGTGATATCAGTGTCATTGTAAAGTGCCATCAGTTCTGTATTGCTTTGTTCCAGATATAGGCAACTGCTACACTGAGTACCAAGTATTTTACTCAAATTAAATCACTATTGGGAATTCAATCACTACTTCAGTTAATCATTTGACATCGACTGAAGTAGTAATTAAATTGTTTGGTACTTAAAAAAGGTCCCCGTATTTAAATAAAATACTTGGTACTCAATACCCAGAGTATTATTTACCCATCTCTGGCTTTGTTGCCTCCAACCACCATCACTATAGACCACTCTGTAGATCCTGCAGAGAATCTGGTGCTCAAATCATGCAAGAGCCTGCTTTTGAGTTTTCAGGAGAGTCCAGTATTCTGATCCATAGGTCACCACGCGTCTGATGAGTGTTTTATACATACACTCCTTGGTAGTCCTGGAGACATCTTTGATTTTAGGTTTGTCTGAAGACCGTAATAGCATCTTTTTGGCAGTCATTATTCGCCAGTGGATTTCAGTGTTAATATCATTTCTGGAGTTCACTTGGGTTTCAAGATAAGTAAATCTTCAACTCTCTCAAAACTATACTGGCCAATATACAACTGGTCTCCGCCAATAGAATTCGCAAGCATGTATTTTGTATTTGTTTCATTAATGGAGAGTCCCATTCTTGTAGTTTCTCTTTGTAGGTCAAGGAAGGCATCCCTCATCGCTCCAAAAGACTTTCCAGTCATATCAATGTTCTTCTGCAAAGTCTAGGATCATAGCGGATTTGTTGAATATTGTTCCTCTGACTTGGATGTTGGCTCTCCGCACTGCACATTCTAGGCTGAAGTTGAAATTTAACTATGCTGGGAAGTCCCTATCTGGGCTCTTTATGAGTGTAAATTGCTCAGACTTAGCTCCTTCGAGCTCCTTCATTGTCATGTGGACCAGACAATTTAGTTTTGGTGGGATCCCTAACTGCAGCATTTCCTTATAGAGCCCCTGTCTTGAAACGCTGTCTTATGCTGCCTTGAAATTTATAAATAGATGATGGGTGCTGATTCGAAATTCTCTTGCTCTTTCTAGTAAGATTCTGAGGGAGAAAATTTGGTCAGTGGTAGACTGCCCTTCCATGAATCCTGCTTGATAGTGACCTATTTCTCTTTCAGAATTAGGTAAGGGTCTCTTGAACAGAATCCTTAGGAAAATCTTGTTTTGATTAGGGTTAAAAAAGTTGTTAATATGGCATATTAGTAGGTCTCCTTTTTTGTATATTGGATATATAATATTTTCATACTCTGCATTCATTCATTCTCTGCATAATCACTCTGCAATTCTTTCGTTTTCCATATGTTGATGTGAAGATTGTGCAAGGATCTCATCAATTCTTCACTTCTATGTTTAAACAGTTCTGCAGGCTGGTTATCTGATCCAGAAGCTCTGTTGTTATTTAACTTATTTATGGCCATTTGTATCTCATCTTCATCCGAGGGCTCTAGTATTTCTTCAGCATCTCTTTTTGCGCTATCATCACCTTCAAGTTAAGCAAAAGTGGTTCTTCTGTTAAGGACGCTATCCTTGTCCATCAGTAAAGTTCCATCTTCATTTCTGCATGCACTCACTCAATGTATCAATGGTTTCCGAGTATTGTTGACAAGTTGATTAAACTTTCGTGCATTATTTTCCCTTCTACTCTGCTCCATTTGAGCATGTTTCTCACGGTTCCATCTCCTTTTCTTTTGTCTGTGAAGTTTCTTCTTGAAGTGTTTTATTTATTTTTTCTGAACTATTGTGCTGAACTCTGAGTCTGCCTTCTTTGAAGCATTAGCTTGTATACAATATTTTTGGCATCTGTTGCAGCTTGACACTGAGTCAAATCTTTCTTGCACAAATTTTGAACATTTGCACCTGTGTGAACCTGCTCATCCATAGGATATGGTCTATTTGGTTACTGGTCACCCCATCATTTGATCATTTGAATTAAGATATACCTGACAGCCTACTAGGTGGCAAAAAGAAGGGGCCGATGATTTTGTCGCTTAGAAGACCACACCAGACATTTAAAGAAAAGGTATGTTGGTAATGTCCAACAGCAGTTGTCTGAGGGTTGTCTTCAGCCCAAGTATGAGTATTTCGAAAATTAAGAATCCCGTTTCTTGTAAAGCAAGATTCATCAGTAACCAAAATGCAGTTCAGGAAGTTAGGATCTCGTGTGCATTGTCGAATTGACCACTGGGAGAAATTTCTGCGCTTGTTATAATTTTTTGGTAACAAATCTTGCCTGCTTGATACGTGAAATGGATACAATTGTTATTCACATAAAGTTCGCCATACGCTGGTAGAGGAAACATCGAAACGACGTGACAATCTTCTGGTACTAGTAGTAGGAGATAACTGAACAGCATCGAGTATTTCTTCTCCAACATTTGCAGTTCGTCAAAATCTTTGTCAACCGGCGTTTACTCGTATAGGTTTTAGCGTGCCATTATCTCTAAGGCGTCTTTCAATGGCCTCAAACGTTTTATGATTTGGTAATCTTTAGTTTATGGTGTCTCCCATGGTAATCATAAATTGAACTGTGTCACAGTATACACTCATACTAAACCAAACAGATGAGCAACTACTGTCATTGCTTATAGTTCATTTGTTTATCAGGTGATTAAAACCTGTTACTTTTGTAATAAACATGTTAAACTTTGTACAGTCAGTCGTAATGTAGTAAATAAATAATAAATCTTTAACCTTTGATGTCTGTTTAATAAATGAGTTTGAGATATATGTTAATATGAATTTTTTTGTTTATTTTGTGTTAATGAACATATACCTAAAATAGTGCCATGCAAATACGAAACACCCTGTATATTGTACAGGTCCAGTTGTATAAGGAGCTATTGCAAAGCCCCCGGTCTGTAAAATGATAAACCATTCCAAGTGACTTTGAATTCCTTTTTAAATTTATTTCCTTTTTGAAGTTAGAATGTTGAACATTTAATATTGGATTTATACATGCTTTATGTCATTGACCAAAGTTCCGTCCGGCTTGTCTTTGAACATTTAATATTGGATTTATACATGCTTTATGTCATTGACCAAAGTTCCGTCCGGCTTGTCTTTGTGTAGGATTCGTTAGAAGAAGTTGAATTATCAACACACCCACCGCCCATGATTCAGGTGGAAAAGCTGACATCCTGATGGACCCTCAAATTTTTGGGCTTCAGTCTACCTCCTTAGTTTGCTGAGCCTACTGAAGAGGCATCTCCAATGCTGGGAATCACGCGAAAACCTTCATCTTCGCCTTCGCTTCCCTACCCTAGTCGGCGGGCCGGCCATAATTGTGTGGTTTCACTAGATATGTCTTATAAATATTTTAGGGAGAATAAGTCCCGATGTAAACACAGTTATTTTTTATTTTAAAAAGCTATTTTTTTTTTTTTTTGCCATTACAGTCCATGTAGATCTTTTGCCATTTTAACAAGCCTGCTCCATCTGTGCCTCTCATGCGTTATTTCTTTACATTTATCTGCATGCAGCTCTGTTGAATCTTTATTGATTCTATCTATCCATCTGCTTTTTGGCCTTCCATGTGGTCTTTTGCCTTCTATTGAGGCATTCATTGTTACGTAGAGGCTTCCAGATGGATTCCTATGAGCTACATGCCCCATATTATGGGATATTGATTGACCAGTTTCTGTTAGCAGTTCTTTATTAGTCTTTTTTCTCCATGTGTTAGTACTCGGATCCTAGATCTCTCCGGTTATCGTGTGGAAGATTTTCCACTCAAATCTTTCAACACTTTTTTCTGGGGTGCTGGTTAGTGTCCAGGTCTCACAGCCATATATTATAACTGGCTTTATCATAGCATTATACACCCTTAGTTTGAGATTTTTTAGGATTTCAATACCTTTGAGAGGGAGAAGAAAGCTCTGTTTCTGTTAATCCATTCTTACCAGTGTTGTAGCGAGTTTCTCAATGTCTTCTTGATTACTTCCAAGGACAGCTATATCATCTGCGTATCCATGAATTTATGATTCATTCCGACGTGGACCCCTCCATTTTCCTGTCTGTTGCTCTTATTACCTTCTCCAGGGCGACATCGGTGTTAGTCCATCTCCCTGCCGTAAGCCCGTTCGAACATCGAAGGCTTCAGATATTTCTGCTTTTCTGCTTGTATTAGGACTCTACATTTGTCAATATCACCAAATTACCAGAAATTCTCAGTTCAGTCATGATTTTCCAAAGACAGTCCTGTCCACAGAACCATAGGCTGCTTTGAAATCGACAAATAAGGCGTGGACCTCACAAGCCATCGTTTCCCAGCGTGCTCCTCCCTTTTCTGAATCCATCTTGGTCGCCTATTAAACTCTCGTAATGCGGATATATTCGGTTTAGTAGGATATTGGTCATTGTCTTGTAGGCAACCGAAGGAGTACTATGCCTCTGTAATTACTGCACTCATGGAGCCTTTCTTTAGGATAGGAGAGATTAGGCCCCTATTCCAAGCCTCAGGTATCCTTTCCTCTTGCCATATTTTCTGGATTAGTTGTAGTATCTTGGCTCTTAAGTCATATCCATATATTAAAAAAAAAAAAGTGCCTCAAAGGACCCTCAAATAAAAATTTTCATAGCAATAGAAAAATGAAATAAATTGGAGCCAAGGCTTCTCCTCTTGGAGTTTTTTTTTCTTCTAAAATCAAAAAAAAGTGTGATAACTTTAAAATACTTCCACGTATCTACACGAAATGACAAAAAGCAGACCCCCCTAGATATTTTAGGACTTGAGATATAAAATAAAAACGTGTTAGGAGTTTTTATTTATTTGCATCTTATAGAGGTACTAAACAACAAGAAGAGCAATAATTTGAGTTTCCAACAGTTATAGTAGAACTGAATTAGGAGAAAATCCTGAGGAGTTATGAATATTTTAGTAAATTTCAGGTAAAAAAATTAAAATCAAAAGTAAATCATTTGCTATGGCTTATGAACACATGTTTGGGATTATTAGTTGGAATGAGGTAATGTGATTCCATTGAGAAAAAGAAAATTATTTCTTCTATCTAATAATACACATCATTAACTTATTTTTATATTATATTGTCAGTTGTTCTCTAACTAATTTTCTATACGACTTATTCACACGGCCCAACTAGTTACATAGATTACTCAATGATCCATTACTCATTTTAAGCTTCCTCAATACTTGTACTATAAAATTGTTGTTCATAGATTCTTATTTCTGATACATATGTATCTATTTTTAAATTTATGAGAGCAAATGAGTTGAATTATTTATTTTATTTTATTTTTTCCAAATAATTAATTTATTTAAACTTTAACCATTTAATTTTTTAAGGTGATATTAAACTTCCTCAGCGAGTACAGGAGGCTATGCAAATGCAAGTTGAGGCAGAACGTAAGAAAAGGGCTGCAATATTGGAGTCAGAGGGAGTTCGTGAAGCAGATATTAATGTTGCTGAAGGTCAAAGGGCTTCTATAATTTTAGCTTCAGGTATTTCATTACTACTTTCTTATAAGAAAATAAGTATACACATTTTTGTTGGTAATATTATAGTTTTCTAATATTTAACACTACTAATACTAGACTCTGCAAACTAGTGACATTGATGACCATCTACAAAAATCTCTTAAAAATCCTTATTTCTGTTCCATACCTATTCCATGCAAGACATTAAAATTTTTCTATTTTGTAATATGCACCATGTTTGGTATCAAACATTTTTTAATAATAATAATAACTTTATTTAAATGATAGTTTGCAATTTGCAAATATGTACATAGTAATTGTCCATGTTTTGATATACTATAACCACACTATGATAAAATTAAAATTATAAACTTAAGTATCATTCCTTTGTTTACTTGACAGTAGCAAAAACTAATTAAAAACCTACATAAAAAAAAAATATGTATACGATAATAGTAATAGCCATTTTTTATGGTGGAGCATTGTACCTAAGAACTGTGGGTCATCTTAATCAAATGGTTACTATCCATTTTGAGTATGGTATAAGCTGTTTCTGAATTTCATGTTCTCTTTGTTTTGTTGGCATCCCATATAAGAAAGAATATATGTGATGTATTAATAATAATAACAATTTAAAAATATTTTAGAAATACGAATATCTAAAGGCCCGTTTTGATATTTCACAAACAATGAGAAACACAGTTATCTAACTTAACTAACAGCAACATTAATGCTAAGTCAAACTTTTTTTTTTATTTCTCTTGTTACCAACAACAAATGGAACACATCAAAAATACGAAACAAAAACACCAGCATTAGGAATTAACTATTTAAATATTTGTTTTTCCCGTAGTTTGTGAAATGCCTAAATGCATCTTGACATATAATAAGGTTGTTGAAGGTTATTTTGGATTGTCCAATGACCGGTTATTTTCCGAAAATCGGGAATAGTACGGAAATTTCTCATATATGGGAAAAAACTGAGAAATGTAAGAGAATTTTCCAAATATTTCTGGATTTTTTTTTTCTTCTTTAGTGACTATATATAAAATGTTGATTTTTTCTACTCTGTATATATTTATGTTATTGTTGCTTGACAATTTGGAAAAAACGACTGACCAACTGTAAATAATATGTTTCTGATGCACATTGCCCGAAACGTCCAACTATAATGTAATAAATTTTAAAAAAAATTCAATAAAAAGGCGTCCTCCTTATATCATTTTTTATTGTTTCTTGCTACCAGTTTTGGTCTTTCAGCAGGTTTAATAAAATATAAAAATAAATGACAAAAATAAAAACCAAAATTTAGAAAACGTAAAATAAATAAAAACTCAACAATTAAATATATTAAGTAAAAACTAAATATCACCGTCCTCTTCTCTTGCTTTTCAGCTACGAAAAATAAAACTTTTTAAATAATACTAAAAACTACTATACTTTTTAAACATTTTAGTTATAAAAATTAACATAACAATAACAATAAAAATCAATATTTACAAAACAATCTGTAAAATGTTATAGGTGATAGTCAGGACACAGCCACTTTTAAGTTTTTTATTAGTGCCGATGTTTCAACCCTAATATGGGGGTCATCGTCAGTACGTGTTTCGAGCACTGAAGGTATTCAAGTACTCAACTCCTCCCAGTACCTTCCAGTACTTGAAAACCTTCAGTCCTTGAAACACGCCCTGATAATGACCCAAATGTTAAGGTTGAAACGTCGGCACTAATTAAAACCTTAAAAATGACTACATCCTGACTATTTATCACCTATGATATGTTGAACAGTCGACTAACTTCCTTCAATAATCTATAAAATGAATAAAAACAATTTTTTTAAAACTTTTAAGTTTGAAGGTTTCCTGGACTAAGGACTTAGTTGATCCTACAAGTGGGGTTTACTCAGTTGAGCTTATGGTCTGCCGTTTATATTGGGCAGATCGGAAGGAAACTAAAAAAATGTATTAAAGAACATCTCCTTGGGTTAGGTCATGCATCTCATTTCAAGGACCATTTTGAAAATTGTTCCTACACTCATAAAAATAGTATTGTAAAACTCTCATACGCTTAAGAGAAAATAATGGATTTCCTTAAAAACTAAGATTAAGAAACAAAGTGTCGTGCCTGAATGTCTAATATTCAATTTGAGGATTTTGCCCTCATTAAATTAGTAAATAATATAACTATACCCAGTTATTGAAAGTCATAAACTTAAATTATCCCTTTAACCTTTTTTAAAGTCCTCTTCATCATATCTTTTAATAAATAAGAAGATGGGACTTACTTCTTAGTTTTCTTTGATCTATATTTTATCTGAGGGATTTTTATTTGACCCCAAGGTCTTTTCCTCTTAGTCAAGGGGATAATTCGATCATTCTTCCATTGGTGAGAGAAACATATGAATATAAAATCATAGCAAGGATAAAAAATATATATATATACACACACAATATATATATATATGTATATTGGGTAGATCGACAACTTTGTTCGGTTTTTATTAGTAGTGCAAATTGTTTTCAAATATCTCCAGTTCTCTTTCCCATATCTGACAATAATTATACTTATTGGATAGGTTAAGGTCCACTCTTCGAAACTGTTCATTGGCATTAGTTTTGTTTGTGCTACATCCTAGTGAATATGTCAAATGATTAAGTGCATTTTTTGCTTTTTATTTCAAAAAGCATGCGAGCTTTGGAGATCCACTAAAAGATATGTAAGGTATACAGGGATGATGCCTTAACAGAGTGTTGCACTGCTCAAAAATGGTTTGCCAAATTTCATTCTGGAGATACAAGTCTCGAAGATGCAACTTGCAGCGGTCAGACCGATCAAGGTTGATTTTATTGATATGAAGGCTCTAATTGAGCAAGAGCGGTCGCTACAGGTATGAGATGCAGACACTGAAAATATGTTTTTGAACTGTTCAAAGGCATTTAAAACAGCCTGGCTACGTGTCCCACCTCGATATTTGTGGGCCACACATACTGACTGAGGCAAATCTGGCCACCGAATATCAATCTGCAACTCTCTTCTGAACCAGCACAAAACGGATCCATTCTCATCAAATAGTGAGGGGTGGCAAAAAGTGGATCATGTATGACAATGTATTGTGCAGGAGATCGTGGACAGCTGCTAACGGCCCCCTAATGCCCCAACCTTAAGGCCAGAAAAGATTTTGCCCACCGTATGGTGGGATTATCGTGCCATGCTGTTTTACCAGTTGCCTCCACAAGGAAAAAGGGATTGTTTCAAAGATCCACTGCATGCAGCTAATGAAATTGGACCAAGCATTGCGACAGAAATGCCCTGAACTAGTCAATTGCAAAGGTGTTGTATTTCACCATGATGCCAGACCACACTCTGCAATAATCACACAGTAAATGTTAGTGCAACTTGGCTGGAATCTTTTATTACACCCACCATATTCACAAGATCTTGCACCATCCGACTACCACTTTACCAGTTCCTCCGAAAATTCCTCAGCAGGAAATTGTTTGCTAATAAGAGAGATGTGAAAACGTATCTCAACCAATTTTTCGCTTCTAAACCACAGATGTTTTACGAGAGCTGAATAATTACATTGTTAGAAAGATGGCAAGAGGTTATTAATAAAAATGGCAAATACATTATAGAATAAAATTTATTCTTTGTATGAAAAAGACATGTTTTACTCCACCCTTCAAAAACCGAACAAACTTATAGGTCCACCCAATATATATGTATATATATTGTAAGGTTACGTTCCCTTCGAAAAGTAAACAAAACAGTTTGTGAATAAAATTATATTTATTTTATGCAATAATTATTTCTCAGGTTCGGTTGAGACAATAAACACACATCCTCAATTATACAATATAAAAGCATAGATTAATTATACAGCACATTTATGAATTTTCATTGTTTGTCGGGGTCTAATCTTGGCGTGCTTTCGAACTGTCCATTTATATTTCACTCACCCTGTTCTGCAGTGAATCTTCCTCGGTATTGTATCCAACTTCTACAACTTTCTCTTGTTCTATTATTTTCTTGTCTTCGTCTAGTTGTAGACACTCACTACTTGTTAACTAACATTTTCTTCTCACCGATCCTCTTTACTAGCCGGCTGGCTACCTTCTGCCTCACATATGGAACTCTTCCCCCACCATCTGTCATTCTTTGTCCATTTTTGGCAGTAGTTCGTGACGTCACTACCTTCGCAGCCACTATTCAAAATCACTATGTAATATTTACGAGAAAGAGTTAGTCGAGGGTGCGGTCAAATAAATAATAAATTAAAATATATTAATTATTTTAATTTTTGCCGACGTTTCGACCCACTTTGCAGGTCGTCTTCAGGGCTACAAAAGATACAAAACCTGTTGAAAATAAAAAATAAATATAAGTATATATAAAATAAGAAGAAGTTGTCAGATACAGAAATAAAAGATGGTATCAGAGATATAGTGGGTGACAATGTAGTTAAATATTAAGAATTATATATGTAGAAGATACAAATAAATGGAAAATAAGTATGAATAAAAATAAAAATAAAGGAGAATATAGCATGTAAGTTAAAAGTAAACAGATTGCGATAAAAGATAAGGAATAAGTGTATAACAAACTAATAGAGATTACATTAGATAACTGTGGGTTAACAGATAAAGAAAATAAATACATGAATGTTAACGAATAAATAGATTGAAAATTGAATAAGTATTGTTACAGTAAAGTTAAAATAAGGATAAGATAACATAATAATAAGAGTTATCTTATCCTTATTTTAACTTTACTGTAACAATACTTATTCAATTTTCAATCTATTTATTCGTTAACATTCATGTATTTATTTTCTTTATCTGTTAACCCACAGTTATCTAATGTAATCTCTATTAGTTTGTTATACACTTATTCCTTATCTTTTATCGCAATCTGTTTACTTTTAACTTATATGCTATATTCTCCTTTATTTTTATTTTTATTCATACTTATTTTCCATTTATTTGTATCTTCTACATATATAATTCTTAATATTTAACTACATTGTCACCCACTATATCTCTGATACCATCTTTTATTTCTGTATCTGACAACTTCTTCTTATTTTATATATACTTATATTTATTTTTTATTTTCAACATGTTTTGTATCTTTTGTAGCCCTGAAGACGACCTGCAAAGTGGGTCGAAAAGTCGGCAAAAATTAAAATAATTAATATATTTTAATTTATTATTTATTTGACCGCACCCTCGACTAACTCCTTCTCATATTATATCAACAATCAACCATCTCTACATCATTATGAATGTAATATTTACATTACAATATACATATATATATTTTTCCCCCTATAGTAACCCTACAGAAGAGGTGTATATTTCTTAGAAACGTGCAAACACCATGCAGAAGTATATTATATGCATTACATTGTTATTTAATTTTTTTTAATGTATATAAAACATATAACTTATTACAAAGTGTTTTGACTAAAGATACTTAAAAGGAATGGTACTTAAAATATATTACCAAGAGAAAATTAAATAATGGATAAATAATAATAAGGCTTAGCGAACCCGAAGGTTCGATGCCGACACCACCAATCGCTTGTTACACACCTCCCTCCACCGTTCGCCGTCCAAACCCAGTCCCTTCAGTCGGCTTTAATGCAATCTTCCCACCTTCGCTTCGGTCTACCCCTCGGACGCTTACCATTCGGCACAGCAAATATTAACCTTTTAGGAATTCTCTCGTTACTAAGCCCAACAACTTTACAAGCCCATTTGATTCGCCGCGATGAAATTACCTCAATTATATTACCCGGATACAGCTCACGCAATTCGGCGTTGTGTAACCGTCTGAACTCTCCGGTTAACTCATCCTTCTTCGGTCCGAATATTCTACGCAATACTTTATTTTCAAAAACCTTAAGACGCTGCTCATCCCTTAATGTAAGCGGCCAAGTTTCGCATCCATAAAGAACTGTAGGCAAGATAATTGTTTTATAGATTCTAATTTTTAAGTTTCGGGACAAGAGGCGCGAACTAAGTAGTTTTGTCACAGAAAAATAACAAGCATTCCCCGCCTTCAGTCTAACCTTAATCTCTTCTTCAATTTCGTTTTTTCTAGTTATCGTAGAACCTAGATACCTAAATTTATCTACCTGTTCAAACATATTACCATCTATATCGATATCACCAGTAGTATCGCCATTTTTGCAGCTAACCATATATTTTGTTTTATCCACGTTTATTTCGAGTCCTAGTTCTTTACCGGCTTTCATTAACGTTGTCGTATTTAGTTTTATAGTTTCAACGTCTTCGCTTAACAGTACCAGATCATCAGCATAGCCAGCACGGATGTTGTCCCGCCCAGATCCAACCCTTTCTCGGTTCGCATTACCTCCCTAATGGCATGTTCTAATGCCAAATTGAACAGGACAGGCGAAAGAGAATCCCCCTGTTTTAAGCCCGAACGAACCTCAAATTTTTCGGACAAATTATTACCGATTCTAACTTTATTGAGTGTCTCCGTCAAGCACATCCTAACTAGATTTACTAGTTTTTTTGGAATCCCCTGCTCGATTAGAATATTATACAGTTTCTGGCGGTCAATAGAATCGTAAGCCTTTTTAAAATCTATATACAGCTGGTGAACAATACCGTTATACTCCAATTTTTTCTCTAATATTTGCCGTAAAGAAAATATTTGATCAATTGTCGAACGATTCCGTCTAAATCCGCATTGGTAGTCTCCGATAATTTCCTCGGCGTATTCCGTGATTCGACTGGTTAAGATTAAAGTGAATATTTTATAACATACCGGAAGGAGTGAAATTCCTCGATAGTTATTACAATCCGTCCTCGGACCCTTTTTGTGAATCGGAATAAGAATAGATTCTTTCCATTCTTCAGGTAATTTCTCGTTCACCCAGATCTTTTTAACCAACCGATGTATTTTAGAAACTCCAGCTTCCCCGCATGCCTTAATTAGTTCAGTAGGAATATTATCGATTCCCGCTGCTTTATATGATTTTAATTTTCCGATAGCTACTTCAACTTCCTCTTTACTTGGTCCTTCTATTAATGGTTCAGCACTCTGGTACTCAGAAGGAGGACACAGATCATAATTTCCCGTATTTAAAATATTGTCAAAGTGGTCCTTAAACTTATTCAATATGTCAACCGGATCGGTCAGAATATTGTTATTATCATCCCTAATTCCAGACGTTACGGGCCCTACATATTTACGTGATCTGTTTATACCTTTGTACATGTCTCTTACGTTATTTTCGATTCTATTAGTTTCTATTTCAATTATTTTATTTTTAAGATACTCCCTTTTTTTATTTTTGAGCAATTTTGTCGTTTCGTTCTTTGAGATTCGGAAGTATTCCAGATTGTCTTCGCTAGGATTATTTAGAGCTTTTAATTTAGCGGCTTTTCTTTTTTCACACATGTTTAAGCAATCTTCATCAAACCACGGTTTGTTATTCTTATTTTCCTTTTTTCCTAGACACGAGTTACCGACCGCTTTAATATTATCCTGATCTCTATCCATAACTTGTCAATATCCTCGTGGTCCTCGTCAGGAAGCTCTAAAGCTTCAAACCTATTCTTAACATCTAGCTCGAATTGGTTTCTAATTGATGGATTTTTTAATTTTTCCAAATTAAAATTCTCAAAATCGAAACGGTTTTCTTTTCTCTTTTTTATATTAAGTTTTTGTCGAAGTTTCGCGATTACTAATTCATGATCCGACCCACATTCTGCTCCGCGATAAGACCGTACATTAATTATACTGCTTTGCCAGCTATGTTGTATCAAGACATGATCGATTTGATTTCGTGTTTGCGAATCCGGTGATGTCCAAGTATATTTATGAATATCCTTGTGTTTAAACGTCGTACTTTTAATTATCAGGTTTTTCGAGATGGCAAAGTTTATCAGACGGATCCCATTATCATTACTATATTCGTGCAAACTTTCTTTACCAATCGTCGGAATATAAACTTCTTCCCTTCCTACCTTTGCGTTCGCGTCACCTACAATTATTTTCATGTAGTTTCGCGGTAGTTTATCATAAACCCATTCGAGTTTATCGTAAAATTCACTTTTGACTTCATCGTCACTGTCTTCGGTCGGACAATGTATGTTTATTAATGCGATTTTAAACCAACGTCCCTGAAATGTAGCTACCGAAATTCTATCACTAAAGAATTGTACGTCCCTCAAAGCGGATAGTAATCTACTCCTAATTAGAAACCCGGTACCCAAACAATGATTCCCGCTTCCTCTGTACCAAATAGTGTACTTTCCTTCCCTCATCGAGCCCTCCCCTGGCCAGCGAACCTCTTGCAGAGCCACGACATCCAAATTGTACCCATATACCCCATTCGCGACCGATTTTAGCCCCCCTGCTGTGTTTAAACTCCTTACGTTCCACGTACCAATATTTAAATCCCTATATTTCAACTTGCGCCATGAATCCCCTAAAGCAGTCCCCACCCGGAGACCCGAACGGGGGACTAGTTTACCTCCGGATAATGAGCGTTTTACCTTAGGGAGATCCATGACTTTTTTTGGTGTTTGGTGAACTAAAGATATGTGAGTAGGGCGTTCAATCCTACGTCACACCCTCCAGCAAGCCTGGTGGGCCCCTACCTCCAGCAAGTCTGGAGGTCCCCTCCCTCCAGCAAGTCTGGAGGACCCCTCTCATTTTTGGTCAGCGAGTCCATCGGACTTAGCCGGGAGGAACTTCCAAGGAATTTCCACCTACCATCCCCACATCCGCCACCCGTGGGACGCTCCCCATACGCGGTAATGAGCCCGCGCGAGGATTAAATAATGGATAATTGAATAAAATAATTAACAGTATCAGAATAGTGAACAGTACCACAATGTACTGAAAAAAAGAAAATATGATACAGTGCAGTGTTTCAATTGCCTCCCGCAGTGCTACATCCTATGCCCTGATGAAGACCTGCAAAGTGGGTCAAAACGTCGGCAAAAAAATTAAATAATACCATTTCTATAATTTAGTATTTATTTGAACCCCAAACCCCCAATCAACTCCTCAGAAAATATAATAAATAAATTATAATAATAATAATAAGGCTTAGCGAACCCGAAGGTTCGATGCCGACACCACCAATCGCTTGTTACACACCTCCCTCCACCGTTCGCCGTCCAAACCCAGTCCCTTCAGATCGGCTTTAATGCAATCCTCCCATCTTTGCTTCGGTCTACCCTTCGGACGCTTACCATTCGGCACAGCAAATATTAACCTTTTAGGAATTCTCTCGTTACTAAGCCCAACAACTTTACAAGCCCATTTGATTCGCCGCGATGAAATTACCTCAATTATATTACCCGGATACATCTCATGCAATTCGGCGTTGTGTAACCGTCTGAACTCTCCGGTTAACTCATCCTTTTTCGGTCCGAATATTCTACGCAATACTTTATTTTCAAAAACCTTAAGACGCTGCTCATCCCTTAATGTAAGCGGCCAAGTTTCGCATCCATAAAGAACTGTAGGTAAGATAATTGTTTTATAGATTCTAATTTTTAAATAATAAATAAATAAATGAGTAAAAAACAATATATGATTAGGCAAAAACAAATACAAAAATTATGTGGTGAAGAAACAAATTTTACAAATCGATAATCGACTATCTACAAAATAAAGAATGAAAAACATAAGTCTAAGCTAATTTAAGTTTAAAACATTACTTTTTTGATTGTTATCGTTAAAGGTTTATTAAATAAAATAAATTAAAAGTATAATATATATAAACTTTGGCTTAAAATAGTTTTTCCATTATTTTAGTCACTTTATGACCGCCACCCCGGACTATCTCCTTCCTCTAATAAATATACATATATATATATATATATATATATATATATATATATATATATATATATATATATATTTATAAAATAAAATAAATACATTTTCTGTATACTTATAAACAAGATAAAATAACTCTTTTTCTTGTTTTATTATAATGTAGTGGATAGAGAAAAAAAATATAATAAGAATAGAGTAAGCTTATCTGTCTGCAAGAGTTCTAAATATCGTATTCCAAGCAAACACTGTCATTTCATATTGGATTTAGTGGTTGCTATAACCAATCGCAGGCTGTCTATACTTTAAAAAAAGGTATTTTCCTGGAATGGGGAAGAATCAACTTCAAGTCAATTTTTATAGTTTAATAATTTAATCTATTGGATATTTAGGAAGCCCCTTATGAATCCCCGCAGTGTTCAGCAGCACAGGTTTTTGGACTTCATTTATTGTGGCTGTTGAGAGGCCCAACTTCTCGATAGATTCTACTGTGGATTTTGGAATCAGTCCATTGCTAGAGATCACTAAATCCCTCACTGTTAAGGGATTTAGTCCAGTCTGAAAAATATTTTAACTCGACTGCAAGAGTTTGATATTTCTGAATTTTTTCGGCATAGTTAGTCAGTGTTCTTATCATTTGGCACAGCTATATCTATTTATCTCAGCTGTCTTCATTTTACTATTGATCAACACGGTGTCAGGTCTGTTATGGATCATGGTATGGTCTGTTATAAAAGATTGATTCCAGTACAATTTTATTCCTTCTTTCTGGATTAGTTCTTTAGGGTTGTACTTATAATAAGGTATCAAATCATTCACTAATTTTCTTTTTAGACCAATTGCCTGAGGATAAATTTTTGTAACATTGTCAAGCCTCTTGAAATATTCTGTACCTGCCAGTGCTCCACACCCTCCAGTTATGTGCTTAATAGACTCGAACATGCTGGCATAGAGCCTACACTTGTTTGATGCTGTCTGTTGCTTCAAGAAGTGTCACAAATAAAACCTTGTTGCTATGACCTGATCTTGGATTGCAGTGAGAAGGCCTTCGTCTCGGAAAACAGATTTCCTTTAACCAGCCTACTAAAAGACAATGTTTTACCTATTTCAGTTTGTTGGAACTGCTGAAAAAATCTTCCATGCAGTGTTTTGACTTCCATTCTTCCAGTTGGTTATTGTCCGTGAAAATAATGGTTGCAGCAGTTTCTGGAGTAACTAATTGTAATGCTGTGTAACCATGGTCGAGATTGCACATTATCTTATGAAAAGGTGTCTCGCTTTGTTTGAAGTACTCTGTGAGGGTCATTTCTCGTGTTTATGAGATCTCTTCCGCCTTCCTTTCTTGGCAGATAAGGTGTTGCTGTAGATGCAGTCGGGTGATGCATTCTAGACTTAGTCATACATAAATCTATGCCCTATAAATCTATCCAATTCCTGGAGTGAAGTTGTTGACCATTTTAAAATTCCGAAACTGTATGATAAGGCTGGTATAACCATTAACATACGTATTTATAGCTTTTATTTTCAAACTTGATAGGTATGTTGTAAAAATAATTTTTAATCTCTTTTCCAATGACTATCAGTTTGTTAAGCTATTTTAACATGCTGCTCTATCCCAAAATACTTATATAGCTCTTCCTTTTTAATGTATTTAATATGTAATGCTTCATTATTTACGTTCTCAGAGGTACTTGTCTTCCCTTAATTCACATGAAGAACAGCACGTTTCTCAATTCCGAGTAACATGTATATTGAGTTACTAAATTGGGTTACAGTATTTAGCATAGATTGCGACTAAGATTTGTTGTTTGCATAAAGTTTTAAATTGTCCATATAAAAGCTATGGCTGATTAGTTCACTCAATTCATTAAGTTTATTTTGTATCGGTTCCCCTCTCGATTTAATAAAATTGATAGTGGAGCCATTGCAAGACAAAACCAAAGGGGGCTGAGGCAGTCTCCTTGGTAAATACCTCTTGAAATTTTAATGTACTCCAGAGGGTCTGATGATTGCTCATGTCCTATCCTCAGTCTTATTTTCCAGCTGTTCATCAATTTCTTCAGTTCATTTGAACTTTATACAAATCCTAGACTTTTAACCACCAGTTTTGAGGGATCAAGTCAAATGCCTTTCTGTAATCAATCCATGCTATCTCCAATTTCTTATATTCATGGTCGTTTGGCCTGTAATAAACGAGTCTATGAGCAATAGCTCCTTACAGCCTTGGTCTCTTTTCCTACAATCAGGTTGCTTCATTAGAATCAAATTATTGGATTGTAGTTGACATTCAATTTTACTTGATTGAATAGATGTTTAAATCGTATGACTCCGTTGAGGAAAGTAATTCGCCTCAAGTCTTGTGGTTCCAATCGGTCTTTTTTTTTAAGGAATTAAAATGGTAACACCCTGACAGAATGTTTTAGGAATGCCTATCTGTCCTCTTATCATTTTTTTGATAGTTCATCGCAAGTATTTCGTGCAAACAGATTAACCAACCAATAATTTTGAATTTTATCCCTGCCCGCAGCTTTCAATTTTTCATTTTCCTTGTTGCAATGACTACTTCTTCCATTGAAATATCAAAATCAGGCATTTCAGGTGTCTCCTGAATTTCCCTGTTCACTGATTTTAGTCAGTCTATTCCATCATTGTGATCTACATTGTCCTTCCAAAGCTTCTTTCAATAGTAAATGATATTATCGGTTAATGAGCAATTTGCACCTCCCTTTTTATTTTCATCCAAGTTCTGATAGAACTGCTTTTCACTGCTTGTGAATCTTTTGTTCTGCTGTTTACAGAGCATCGATGTTTTATAGCGTCATATTCTGTTTGTATAAATTACAAGTTTTTGCTTTAGTATATCACCATGTAAAGCAAGTTTTTCAGTCAGCTCAGATTCTAGCACCATTCCTATTCGTTGTACAACTATTTCATCAATCCTTCTTTTTAGTTTTGTACTTGCTCCAGTTTGCGGTTTGGTATGAGTACTTGCCTTTGTATTTCTCTCTCTACATTATTGTGAGAGTTAACTTGGGTTTCTAGATAGGTGAATGATTATACCCTTTCGAATCTATGCTTTCCCAACAGGACGTATCTCTCCATCATTTTCATGTTGAGGTAGAGTGCTCATATATTTCGTCTTTTTTTTTTTCATTTATGATGAGTCCTAATCGTGCTGCTGCTGCTTGTTCTAGTGCCTCGAAAGCTGTTCTTACTGCGTTGAGATTCCTTCCAGTAAAGTCTAGGTTATCTGCACATTCCAGAACCTGTATTATCTTATTTACTAGGGTCCCAGTTGTCAGAATACCAGAGTCTCTAATAGTTTTCTCCAGATAGAGATTGAATAATAGGCAAGCAAGACTATCCCCTTGTCTAACTTCTGTTTCAGTGGAAAATCCTTTTGAGAGTTTCCTATTTATCCTTTTGAAGCTTATGTTGTCCTTCATTGTCATCCTCATAAGACTGACCAATTTTAATGGAATATTTATGTCGTCCGTTGCTACATAGGCCTCATCTTTATTAATAGAATCATATGCATGTTGAAAATCAATAAAAAGATGATGCGTTGTAATCTGATATTCCCTTGTTTTTTCTAATAGGATGCGTAGAGTGAAAATTGGATTGGTATTTAATTTATTTTTTTGAAACCCAGTCTGATATTGGTAATGTTGTATAAATAAAATGTTGGAAAAAATCTTGTATACATTTGGGAGAAGTGAGATTCCTCTGTAATTATTGCATGTATATACACTTCTTTTCTTATGAATAGGACAAATCACTGTTTTCTTCCATTCAGGTGGTAATCTTTCTTCTCCCCAAATATCCACTAAAGTTTCCTGCAGGAATTTTATCATTTCACTTCCACTGTTTGAACAGCTCAGCTGGTATGTTATAAATTCCAGTTATCAATGATCTTCTTCTTTAGTTTCTCGATAGCATCGGTGATTTCCTCTTCATTGGGAGGTTCAATGGAGTCTTCAGCACCTCTCTCTCTTAGAATGATTGTATATAGGTTGTGGTCTGTTTTTAGATATTGAAAATAATATGTACGTGGATATTAAACATTTGATTGCTTCATTTTATGTGAACAATTAAACACATATGCTATGGATTGAGTGTGGCCTAAATTCAGTTTATCCTATGGTTAGTATGGTTTTAAAATTAAGATTTTAAATGAAAAACTAAGTGGGTCAATAATTATTATTGGAACTGTGGGTTTGTGTAGATTTTTGTTTACAATTTTCAATTTGTCATTTGCTCCTCTGGTTTTTCTTCTAGCACCTGTGGAAATAACTCATGAGCCTATAACTTTCCCTATAAGTTGCATCCCTCTAAGTTTTTTGTATTTCCTGTAAAATCTTATAAAGTGGACGTAGACTTCTTTCTTGTGGTTTTGTATATATTTATGTTTTCTAGTTCCTCCATTTATTTTATCACATATTTTGTTAAAATTTCATTTTCAAATCATCATCATCATCAGAAATCAAGTCGCTATGTCAGATTCGTTGATGTAAGAGTGACTGCTGCTATATCCATTAAAAACTATGTTATGATACTCTTGTGAATCACTGGACGAGACATTATTTTCGTTGATATAACCAATATGTCGTTACAATCGATGTCATCATAAACGGTATCCAGTATACACATTATCAACATTTCTTGTTTTTTATTTAATATTATTGAAATAACAGAAGTGTTTTTTTGAATAAGGTAAACATAAAATATTATTTTAGTAGTTAAACTTGCCTATATGATCACATGAATTAATTATTTAGAGGCTGAGAAGCAGCAGCAAATCAATAAAGCAAATGGAGAAGCTGAAGCTTTACTGGTGTTAGCAGATGCTCGAGCAAAGGGTTTGGATATTGTTGCAAATGCTTTACACTCGAAGGTAAATTTTATTTTAGAGAGAATTTTATTTTTATAATATGTTATGATAATTGTTATTAATACAAACTTAGAGTATTAGATTTAACAATGTAAAACATAGAAACCATGTTTGCTTGTTATTAGACCAAAGATTTATATACATAAAAAATTTCTCAGATATGCCTTTAACCCTTTGACTGTGGGACCTTATACGTGTGTTTCTTCCAGATGACAGGTCCTGAAATCCAAAAAGACATCGGAAAAATGGATTTATTTTTTCCCTTAAATTTGTTTAAAATAGTATTTTGAGTCTCCCTGCAAGATATTAGCTTTCAAAACTGCATTTTAACCTTTTTATTTAACTTTTAATAACCGGATCATATGCTTTTCCGACCATGCCTGTGAATCAAAAATTTGAGCAGCAATCCAATCCCAGAACACTTCGCTCTCTTGAGTATATGCAAATTTCCAAAAAGCAATGTAACTGAAAATTATCATAAAAATAACTGTAAATGATCATAAAAACTAAATTATATTATGTCTATAAAAAAAGGACATTGATGATGGGATTCAAATTATGTTTCTTTGTATATAAAAAAATTTTTCTTACCTAAAAAAGTTCTATATTGAATCATAGCACAGTTACAAATTTTATTATTGCATTTACATTTATTTTGAGTTACAAACACTTTTATATGAAATAAATATATATTGTTTTTAGGTGGATGGAAAAATGATTTAGTGATTAAAAAATTTTTTTTGAAAGAACATCTGTCTTTTATAGCTGTTTTTAATTACAGAATGGAAGAAATGCTGCATCTTTACATTTAGCTGAACAATATATTGATTCTTTTGGCAAGTTAGCCAAAACTAACAACACTATGATCCTGTCTAATGAAGTTAATAATGTACCTTCTTTGATCAGTCAGGTAAATTTAATTATACTATGTAATAATGAACATAATGGTATAATTAAAAACAGTTCTGCTCCAATAAATATTTAATTGCTATTTCTTAAATTGTCTCTGTTTACTAGGTATGTAAATATGAAACCAGAATTTTTTTATAGATGACTATTGGTTATTGTAGTTACCGTTAAATCTTATTTCCTCCTGTGGATTCATGGATGGAGCAGACCCAAAGTATTTACTGCTTAGTCATAAACAGTGACAATTTCTCTCCCCTATCTGACATGGCTGTCTAACGTGGTACTAAAGGGACACTGTCCATTGACCTTATACCTTCATCCTACACATTCCTTCCAATAATCCTTCTTATCTTTTTCCTGTGCTCCTTAATTTCCTTATTCTCTATCATCTTATGGGTTAAAACAAAAGTTCAGAGACTAAGGGAGTAAACCCCAACAAAAAATCCGATTCTCCAGCTTGGTGGTTGCGCGCTGGGCTGACAACCCAGTCTCATATAAAGCATTTCCTTACGAAAATACAAAAAAATAGCAGTACTGATTTAAGGTGAAGACCTAATCTTGGAAATGGACTTATGCACATCGAAACATGGAACGTTAGAAGTATGCTTCAGTCAGGAGTTAGTAGGATATTAGAAGATGAGCTCTTGAAGTATAAATTGGATATAGTAGTCCTACAGGAAATAAGATGGAAAGATGTCTATATAGTGGCTGAATAATTACACTCTCTCCAATAGTGGTGAGTAAGTGTAATCTGTTGGGGATTGATTTAATGGTAAACGCTCTCAAACAAGCATTGGTAGATTACGATGCTGTTAATGAGAAAATATATAGGATAAGACTGGAAGGTAAAAATTTAAACTTATCTACGGTGAGTGTACATGTGCCGACGGAAGAAAAATCAAAGGAAGAGAAAGATGAATTTTATGGTTCTATAAAGAAGGTTGTAGGTGGAATTCCGAGTTATGATGTCAAGTTGGTCTCAGGTGATCTCCAATGATAACGGGATATGAATGAATGAAAATATATTTTATTATTCTGGGACTGTTGTCCCTTTATAGCAAAATATAAGTACAGATTGCATATCTGTGTTGTCATAAATAAATTATATATTTACAATAAGAGTTAATTAAAAATAAAAATACAGAAGAAGAGAGAGAAAAGGACAAGAAGATTGTACATATATATAAGACAGACATAGGAAACTAAAATAACCTAAATAAATTGAAGTAGTCTCTGGGGGTACTTAGATAGTTCTCTTAGGTAAATTTTGTAATCAGTCGGATTGAGAAAGGAGTAGGTGTTTAAAGAGGAGAGGTTTGAAAGAGGAAACTTATTGTGCGTGTCGAATATCAACAGGGATGGAATTCCATAGGGAGGCTTCTGGAATTGCAAAGGATTTGTCAAACACAGCAGTTTCGTGAGGAGGAGGATAGAGGTTGGAAGTACAAGATCTAGTGGGACGGGATTGGATGAAGTATTTAAATTTTAAGCTGTGAAAAGTATAGGAAGGTCAATGAGTTTTAATGATCTAGTACAGAAACGTGGCTAGGCGTGAAGAGAAACGTGAAGTACTGACGGCGATAGGATGGATAGAGCCACTTCAATTCAGTGTAATACTGGGTAATATGCGTAGCTCTTGAGATCCCGAAAACAAAACGTATTGCACAATTCATTTTTCATTTTAAGTCTGGTCTAGAAATCTCCTAAATCGTATACAGCCATAGTCGAAGTGGGGGAAAACAAGAGAGGGAACTAGGAGTTGACGGGACTTATATGGAAGGAGATAACATAGACGATTGAACTGTTTTAAAGTGGAGAAAGTGGGACGGGAAATTTGGGAGATGAATGGTTTCCAGGAAAGGATTTGATCAAAAGTAACACCTAGGTTTTTTACGGTAGTATGCAATAAGATAGGTGGGTTGTTCAGGAGAAGATTGGGGGTTACCGGGAAGGATTTAAGAAGTGAGGGGGATCCGATCAAGATGCCTTTCGTCTTCTCGGCGTTCAGAGTGAGCCTGTTGAGGTTTGCCCAAGCACTGATTCTATTAATATCTTCTTGTAGTTTTAAAATGGCATCTGAGGAATCAGTCGGATTAAAGGAGAGGTAAATTTGAATTTTGTTGGCATAAAGGTGTTATTGACAGTGCAGGATAGAGGATGGAGGGTTATTAGGAATTACAACATACTGGGAGCGACGGGTAAGGAAGGATTGGAACCAGTTAAGGGAACTAGAAGAAAAGGAGATACTTTTAAGTTTGGTTAGGAGGATGTTGTGGTCTACTGATTCAAAAGCTTTGTAGAAGTCAAGAAGAATAAGGATGGTTAGTTTCTGCTGATTTATTGCTGTGTGAAGGTCTTGGGAAATTTTGATTAGAGCAGACTGAGTAGAATAACCTGGCCTGAAACCTCAGAAAAAAAAGAAATGGCTGGTATGACAAGGAATGTGAAGAAAACAGTCAAAGAAAGAAATTATGCTAGAATGAAATTGATAAAGTTAGTAATGAAAACCTCTGTAGAAAGCTATAAAAGGAAAATACCAGAGGCAAGGAAAATATGTAGGAGATAAAAGAGGGCTAAAGAGAGAGAGAAACTAGAGCAAATACAAGATGAATTTGATTAAATTAACAGTAGGAAGTTTTACTAGTCCTGGCTCCAGGTCGAAAATTGCCCTGATTTTTACTAAATTTGTCAAAAATTGAGACACATTACTATAAATGACCCTGTGACTTGGAAATGAGTTCCTTAAGAGGAATAGTTAGTACTCAGTTGACACAAAAATTTTGATTGTATGGGTTTTTCTCTTTGGGAACTCATTTCCAAGTTACAGGACATTTATAGTAATTTTATCAGTTTTTGATAAATTTGGTAAAAATCAGTGTTGGTTGACCGTGGTGTTATTTCTTACCATGTAACCAAATTATTAAGTTTATGTAGTCGTTTGATGCACAATTTAATGTTCTATAATTTCTTAAAGAGTACATTTTTCGCTTTAATGCATCGTTTAGGAGCTATAGGTGAAAAAACAAACAAATATAAAAAAATCTTACTTTTTTGGCTGTAAAAAGTTTTCCCTTGGTGGCCTAATAAAAATTTGTAATATTCTGGGAGATATGAAGCGTCTTAATTTTTCTTTTAAAAAATAGAGCACTATTGAATCTCATTAGGCATGCATTTTATATCCCTAGAAAATGATAGGAGTTTCAAGAATCTCTGATGTTATATTGGAACTCAGATCTGATGGCTGTATCAATATCTTTGAAACTCAATTTTGATCCACTGATTTGGATATATATACTTTTTTTTTACACCCTACCTCGCCATTTGTGGCATATGGTAGGATTATTCTTGAGTTACAACCAAATCTATTATAACCAGATTGAGAAGGTCTTTATTAACACAGTGGATCCGCCACACCCAAATTTTAACCCACCCAGGTCAGATTCAAACGAGTATCACTAGACCCAAGTATGCTAAAGAGGGCAATACTTTAACCTGCTCAGCCACCACAGCTGACCACCTCATGCTGATGAGGCACTGTCAAATTTTTTCAATTCTACTTTTTACATTTACTGTTATTAAGTTAAAGTAAAATATAGAGAATCAAAATTATGATTAGAGATTGATTGAAATGAGAATCAGTCACTTCTCCATTAAATTTTCTTATAGCCCGGAGCCAGGACCCACCCAAAAATGGACCTCATCACAGATGAAGGTTTGAATGTATATTATGAAAGTGTATGTTATTCTAAGGAAAATGAGCCTTGTCTGCCATTCCAGAGCTAGATAGGTTAGTTTACCTAGGCCTCAACCATTGTAAATTCCTGATTTTCATTAAAAGTAATGTAAAGTAAATATTTTTTATTTAATTTCAAATTTACCTACATATACCTAAAGCTAATATGTAAAATAATAAAAAAAAATTCTTTTCCAATTTAAACTTCCTTCCTATTAATAAGATCCGTAACTTTTAATTTGTATTCATTGGAATCAGGACTTTGAATTTCAATCAGTTTAAAAAAACAAACAATTTTTTTGCCTGAATAACCGTAAGGTTTGAGAATGTTTGTTTTTTAATTTTAGCAAAAAGTCCTTTTTTAATTTAAAAAAAAAAAAGATGAAAATAATAAATCGAAGAATTGATTCACCATAATGATTGTATCATTGCAAATTGATTCAGTTAAAAGAATCTAAATTTTTATCTCTAATTTTTAGAAAACTATTGTCAAAGAATACTGATTTTGATCAAATTGGTCAAAAATTGAGACAAATTACTACAAATGGCCCTGCAGCTTAGAAACGAGCTCCCTAAGAGGGAAAACTCATAGGATCAAAGTTGTAGAACATCAAATTCTGTGTCCACTGAGTACTAACGTTTTTATTTTATGTTAGTTATATCTCTTCAATTAGGATTCATTATTTCTTCATGAAATTCATTTTCTTTTGACACTTGTTTCTCAAAATCTTTTGCTGCTGAGATGTGAAAAAGAGGCCTGTACTGCATATAACAGACTCTAAAAAACAATTACTCAGTATAATAGACTCCTATACTGTTGAAATATAGAAAATCACACATACCTTCATTACTAATTTCCAGCCATTGGGAGCTTACCGATTTTGAATGGAGTAGGTGACCTACATTAAAAATTTTGGTACTTAGTGGACACGGAGTTTTATGCTCAACAATTTTGATTCTGTGAGTTTTTTTCTTATGGAACTCTATTCCAAGTTATTGGGCCATTTACATTAATTTATCTCAGTTTTGATAAATATCAGGGTTCGTTGACAGTAGTACCATACCACTTCACCTAATTATTAAGTTTAGGTGCTCGTTCGACTTTCGGAAAGAAATTTTGGTTTTTACATGTTTGTAGCCCTATATACAAGTTAAACAAATAAAAACTTTTCCTACATTTTTCAGAATATATTTCCCATTTCGATCCTCATGTTACTGACTTATTTTTTTTAAAGCAGCGGCTCTGGAATGGCAGACAAGGTTAATTTTTTCTTAGAATAACATTCATTTTCGAATTTACATTCAAACCTTCACCTGTGATGCGATCTATTTTTGGACTCTGGTCCATTGACTATGAATGTTGTTTTTTTTAAATTTAATTCCTACATAAGGAATAAATAACAAAAACTCCTTATAGGTTTTTATTTTTTATCTTCATTTGTAGTTTGTTTATGATAGTCATGTTGATGTCATTTTGTGTAGTTTATGTGGCCCTAAATTCCTGCTAAATTTCTTGTAGATAGCTAAAGTCGTATTTAGGTTATAACTTTTTTTGTGATTTTCGAAAAAAAATCATGTGAGGGACCCAAACATATAGCCTGGAAAAAGCCGATCTAATGGTTTTCTACACTTGCCAATGGTTTTCTACACTTGCCAATGGTTTTCTACACTTGTGTGCGACATATTTAGGGCCATAGCAATTGGGTGGGATTTTGATCAACAATGGCCTTAACATTGCTCGTTTCAATTTCATATGGATGACCAGACAGTTGAGCATCATTGATGTCAAAATTTCCTGAATGAAATTTGGCAAACCAATTTTGACAGGTGCGTTTGGTTAAGGCATTAACCTCGTAAACACTGTAAATTTTTCTATCAGCTTCTACAGCATGCTTACCTTTTTTATAGTAATACAACAAAATATGCTGATAATGAATGATAATTTATTCCACATTCACAGCGCGATAACAAATACAATACTAAGCTAGTTTCAAAAAGAGTTAACAGAAATAGTTTTTGACATATTACAATCATGATAAACAATCCACCTTAGGGATTAATTCATCAGATAAGAAGTGTATCATAGTGACATAAAAATAAACAGAAAAACCGAAAGGACTTATTTGCCAACTCAATACTATTGATACATCATTCGTCAAAATCCACCATCTCTGAGAGCCGGAAAAGAGATCTTTTATTAGAAATAATATATAGTAAATATCAAAAACCCTAATTATTAATCTGTAAACTGTAATGCTAATTTTTGTTTTATTTGTTTTAGGCATTGGCGATCTACAATAATGTTTCACAAAATCAGCTTCAGACCGATTGTATTTCTCCTGATAATATTTTAGATAATGTGAAACCAAAGAGAATTAGTAGAGAATATTTGAGTGATGATGAAAATGATGTAAAATAAATATTTTTAATGTATCGTTGTTTTTGTTTGTTATGTTTCATTGTATTATTAAAGTTATTTATTGTATCAAGATTCAATTTTTTATTTTTGATTCATATTCAGTAATGCAGCATTATATATAAATATTAAAAGACACTATTTTGCAAAAAGGTTTCAAACAAAAATATTTGTTTTATCTAATAAATTATTAATGTTTATAAAATAACATTTTTTGAATTTGTTAATTGAAATTTTCTAAAAACATCTTATCTGTGTGACTTTTGAAAATAATAATTAAACTGTTAATTAAAATGATAAATATTAAATTTTTGTACTGCCAAATTTACATAATCCCAATAATCTCAATAGTTTTTTCCACTAGTTCATTTGGTTTGGACATATTTTCTTTTATTTAGCTGAGTATGCATGACTCTAATTTTTAAATTTGATTTAATTATGAATGTACCATTATGTTCAACCAATGTAATGTGAAATGCAATAATATAACATTGCAATAGGGCATGAATTATCTATGCTGATGACATACTCTATGTCGATCTTAGTCTGTGTGTTGACATTGTCCATATATATAATCAATGCTATTATATATTATCAATTATATTATATATTGTACAAAGCTTAAAATTAGAATTAGGAACATATAATAATAGGGTGTATAAAAAAAAAATGACCGTTTTATCAAATTCAAGATTCAAAGGACTGTAAATATTTTAATATTTAATATTTACTTACCAATACTTAATAATCTCTTTACAGCATTCTCTTAGCTTGTTTAATCCCATTCGACTTCTTCATAAAAAGCCTCAGTTTAGTTATTTGTTTCAAAGAAGAAACATGACAATGTCCTACGAAATTCTTGTAATTTTAAAGCATTACTGGAAAAAAAATTCACAGCTGTTGAAGCAACTCCTGAAATTGTTAAATATGAAGGGGAACGTGTCCTTGACTATCCCACTACGCGGCATTAGTTTGAAAAATTTAGCAGTAAAGACACGGCGTTGGAAAGAAATAATGGCTCCAGGTGACCAAATTTCTTCTTTTTTGTTTTGTTTTTAAAGAAATTCCTTCTTGCTTTACTGATAACAGTCTCAGGTACCTTATCACATCATCAGTTAGCTTAATAACATGCCTATCTCATCAGGATGCAAAGGAAGAAAGAGATTTCTTGTAAGAGAGTTTAGCACAACAGAAAAATAAAACTGCTACGTATATAATATAAAATAACAGTACTATTTAGCCGTTTCAATCTGATAATGTCTAGGAGCTCTCTTCATCCTGGCAAACAATTTTTTTTTTCATATTTCGGTTTTATTTGTCATGACTGATTTACTTTTTATAAAAATTTATTTTCATTTATTGTTTTCAATAATGAACCTTTATTATTGGCCGATTACTAAAAGATAAAAAAAAAAAATCAAATTTCCGTTTGAAATTGAGTTTTTATTTTTCAAGATAAGTAGAAAAAAAAAAACAGAATAAAAATAATGTCCACATCAGCCATTTATGAAGATAAGAAAACTATAAAATGTTTTGAAATCATTATACCAAAGCCTTATTAAAGAAAAAATCTAAAAAAATGTTAGGATTGTCCGCTTGAAACTGGTAAATCATTGTGTGATAATTTGCAGCATTTTTAATTTAGTATTAATTACATCTGCATTTTTAAAATTTTATTTTAGTCGATTATTTTAGAAACATTGCTCGACAGACATTTCGAGAATAAGTCTGGAATTTCAATCATTAAAATTGGTAGACGCCATGATCATCCATCTCTTAGTACTGTAAAACAGTGGTAGGGAACTTATTAATCAGAGGCTAACTTTACTCCAATAAGCTAAAATTAACGAAGTGACTGACTTGAGTATTGCTTCTCTATCAACCTTACTTTTTTCTGAAAGTTAGATACTATGAAGTGATTCTATTTTTGGAGTTATGTTGCCCTCCAACCTACTTGTTTTTGACCCTTCTTACTTTAGTTCTTCTTGATCCATTCTTCGTTATCTGTTGAAGATCATACTAAGGTATGGTATAGATTTTATTTTCTTTAGAGATTTTTTTTTATCTTTTAGGAAAACGCACAATTGCCTTTTTAAGCTGTTTATATACCATAACAATAACAAGCTATCTAAAATACAAGTTTAGTTGATTTATTGAATCTCCATATACTGACATCCCTTCTTGCATTGGTAATTTTACAATAATAATGTAATAAATATGGTTAGAAATAAACAAAGAAATGAGTGTTTCTTTGTAAGAAGAATTATTTTAAGTTTCTATTTCAATTTAGTCATAAAGACCTTTTGAAATTTTTTTCAAAATAAACTACAAAAAATTCAAAATAAATTAAATTAAATTGGAATCTGGTAATCATCTACCAAGACTATGAATTAAGAATTATTGTATTTAAGATTTTAATATATTGATAAAACATTTACTAATTTTGCACTGAGTCAATAAATAGCAATAATAATGAATTTTTAAATGTTGCAATGTTGTTTTTTTTATGTTTCAAATTTGTTTTCTTAACTAATTGAATATATTGTGTACATGCTCTAAATTTGTCATATGCAGGGTATTACACTTTTTAAGGAAATGGGTTTGTGGACAGGCAGTGAACATTAGGTATATTCCCTTCACAATCCGATTTGTATGACTTCTTGATATTAAGGTGCAAAATTAAAAAAAAAAAAAGTATGTTAGGTTCACATTTTGATAAATAATTGCATATATAGGAGCTATCAAATTTTTTTTTAGGAATTGTTGTAAAGCATTTAGTTTTTCACTGTCAATCCAATAATAAACCAATAAACTTTTTATTTAACTCAACCTTTTTATTTGTAAAATTTTGTATTAAATTTTTCATCCATTTTTCAATCTAAAATAGAAAAATGTACAGTTTGAATCTAATAATACTGATTTTTTACACATTGTAAATTTGAAGTCTACATGGCCTGACTTCATTCAAATTTATTGGCATTTATTCGTCTGAAGTAAAATATTCGATGTTATTTTTTTTTTAAATTTACATTGTTGAATTACGTTACATTCGGCCATAAACTTCAAACATTTGCCCTGTTTATTGTAGGATCTTAGTTTAAGGTAGAGGGAAATGGAAGTGGGCTGCATAAATTTGTTTTAAAGTACTATTTTGACTTTTATCCACAAATTTGTGCAGCTGAACCATTTGAATCAATAAAGTAACACTTAATTGTTATGATTGAATCATATTTCTTAATGTAATCCTACAATCCAGAAATGTGACTAATATATACCAATAATGCATGCAAGACATCAGCAAAACTGTAATTCTGTAAATACATGAAGTACATCGTTCTTAATGATATTAAGAACTATTAAAACAATATTGTTACTTAAAAAAAATATATCAGCGACAAACATAAAAATTAGATTATAAACAACAATAAAATCAGTAACTGGGGATTTTCAGTGGGCCCCAATCTGTATACATTCAA
Source organism: Nezara viridula (assembly GCA_928085145.1). Lineage (NCBI taxonomy): Eukaryota > Metazoa > Arthropoda > Insecta > Hemiptera > Pentatomidae > Nezara > Nezara viridula. Next base: position 131,155,700 of record OV725078.1, read on the forward strand.
CAAAAATCTTAGAAGACCAGGTCTATTGTGGCACCATTTCACTTATCCGTCCTGCTTTGGTTATGCGAATGGTCTATGTAGGGCCGATAAATACTTTTCTAAAAAAATTAATTTTTGTGGTTGAAGGCACTTTAGATCGGACGATGTGGCCCTTGAGTGTTTTTGTAATGAATGGTTTCGAAAAACAAATTCACTTTCGTATCACAATTTTTAGATTCCTGTAAGTTTTGTTCTTTAGTTGCCTTCATACTATTGTAGACCTGAGTTTAAAAAAGTGACCATTTTTTTCAGAGATGAATATAAACAAATTCTGATTTCCAGTGTATTTGAGAACAGGTCGTATTTTTGAAATAGTGCACACAATATTTTAAAAACTCTTAACAAAATAACAGTACCAAAGAAATAATCAACACTTGCTGACAATATAAAGATATCTGGCTTATTATGAAAGAAAATTTTATTTACACTGAGCAATACACCACAGTTATTAAACGCCAAATATCTGTCCAGTATATATATATATATATATATATATATATATATATATATATATATATATATATATATTTATGTGTGTGAGTGTGTGGGTATGTGTATATATACACATATATTGCATATGTTTTTATGATCGTTTCATTTACTGATCAATTGAACATTCTCTCATATTGCACATAATCCGTTATTTAAATGCTGCTGCACTTAACTATTTAAATTTATTACAATATATTCAACATTTTTCTGCTATTAATACATAGATATCATTATATACATGTAATTATTTATATTATAGATTGTCATTGGAGACAATCCGTGTCACAGATATAAGTAGTAAGCATTGTTGTAGGCGGTATGCTGCTAGTGTAAATGGCCAACAAGGGTTGTGTAACTTAGGCCTCTTGTCTGGGGGCCCACTAGTGGGTAACATCTCACATATACTACAGTTTAACATCCAAAACTGAACTATTCACTAGTATTGTAACAAAATATCATGTAACTTCTATACAAAGTCACATAATCCTTATAATAGCATTACTGTAAAACCATGGATAAACCAAAGTATAACAGATACATATACAAATCAATATGGAATATACATTAACTTTATATATAAACATAATATATTATGCTTCCAAAACACGTGATTTTACTCTTCAACTACAGCAAATCATTAACACTAAGTAGTTAAAAATTTTTCTTTTCTTTGTCATATATAAGAAAATATAGAATTTAAGGCAGATTTCGGTTAAAAATTACACACAATTTTTCATTTTTGGCTTATAACGATATTTTTTTTTTAATAATTTAAGGCGCGAAGGTGCTTTTTTTTTTCTTTTTTGAATAAGCTTGTACTTTGTGTGAAAGGGACCTTCTTTTTTTTTTGTTATTGTTTTTTATTTCCAAAATCCAATTTTCGACAGGGAGTACCTAAAATTGCCAAGATTCATGTTGTAGTACTGTAAAGCAAGTTTGGATAAAAATAAAAATAAATAAAAAAGGACAAAATGGACTGGAAGGATCATTGAAAAAAATAAAATAAAAAATCCAGGACGAGGAAGGGGTAAGGGAATTGAGGAAGATAGCACCTGTTACCTGTAAAACGGCTCCGAAAAAATGTTGCACAAACTATGAGTGATATGGAACTAGTACTGCCAGTTCTGAATCGAAATAAACCAGATTTGCTCCGTTCTATTATGCTTGCTTTGCTAGCAAGGTCACATGACAAAAAAAAAAATTAGCCAGTTAACAAACTGTTAATAAAAGAAGAAGGGTGATACATTTCCCCTCAAATTCGCTATACAACAACCATTATGAATAAGAAACTGTTAGTAACTACTAGAGGGGTAACAATTACGTGGGGTCGGTTAACAATGGAACTAAGTAATGGTCAGGTATACCATTAGCAGCACGCCAAGCGAGTGCATCCTTTGGCCTAACAAAGACTATATATATAAATTATAAAATACAATAATGCTGTTATGTATATTCTTTACGCATCTGTTTGTAAGTGAAGATGATCAGTTGTATTTGTTTCACCCTTTGCTCAGAATGGCTATCTCATTATTATATCAGGAACAGCTCTCACGAAGAGTGCTAATGAACTATGATACAGATCACTATACATAAAAACATAGACACTCGTATTTGCTACCTGAGCTCGGGTCATGTCTTAATAAATGTGTATTAAATCACTGGAAGCTAAGTGTATCAATCCATCTAGGCAAAAATAGTGCCTGGACAGTTGTAAAAAGGGCTGTTGAGGGAGGCAGCTGTAGCCCGTTTGAAACATTCTGCCGGCGACATTAGGACTGCCAACCTAACACACCTCTTACCGATCTTTGAGGACAGGCAATGGCGAATTGAAGAAATCTGTAAACTGTGTTCACTGTTGGCAAAAGCTGAGTTCGGTAGTTGATTGTGTTTGGGGGTCCCTTGCAACTCGCAAATGGTATGTCGCCTTATTGCGAGGTAAGCATACACACAAATACACAATCGCGCGTACACACAAACTTACATTCGAACGCATTCATTCATCTCCACACGTGTATGTATAGGTATATTCAGATAGGATCATAGACACCTATACATACATGTGTATCACTGAGCAATAACACACAATATACATCACTATTCATAATTTTGAAATAGTAAATAGGAATTTAATAATTTTATATCATATTTGCTAAATTTTAAAATGTACAAAACGTTCACAATTTGACACTAATTTTAGGAGTTAACTTTAATGTGCGAAAATATCGTCAAATCTTTTTTTTTTATCTTTAGCAAGCCTCTACTTAAGTTTTCATAAAAAAAGGCTTAATCAAATGCAGGTATCAAAACATTAATTTCTCTTAATTTATGTCAGTAATATTAGATTAGCAGTGTTTAATTTATTATATCACAAAACTAGTGGAATAGGAATTTTTTTTTTGTCGAAATGCGAGTTATATATGTGTTGTCAAATCGAAGAAATACTCTAAATTACAACATAGGTTACATTGCGGAAAAACACAATTACACACATATAAATCAAATAGGAATAAAAAAAAAACTGTATTTGACTAGGGAAACTCACCACACCAAGAGAAACTGGGTACATATTGCAAAAGAAAAGATAAATAAATAGAAAAAAATAAAACAAAACTTTATAACAAAATCCAATGGTAAAATTAATTAAGCTTGCAATGTGAGATCATGTGGGAACTACTCCGGTATAGTTCGGAAATAATTAGTGCTAATGTGACTTAAAAAAAGTGCTTATAAAACAAGATCATAATATAAATAATATATATATATCAATAAATACTTTGATAGCCAAAGAAATCAAAGAGCCGTTCATGATGTATCGGCAGCCAGGAATAGCAGTAACATCCATATTTGGAAAAGTATAAAAGTTTTATTTATCACTTTTCCAAACACGGATCAAACAATATATTAAAAATAGGATATCCAAAATTTTTTTTTAAATATAAAGGCCAACGAATTTTATCATGACACATTGTATTGTCTTTGCACAATTTGATTTTATATTTAACAATAATTTTGTATTACTTAAATTTTAACAACACAAAAAGTCCCAAACATTGCGAGGTGTAGTTGATGGCTGCCGAAAGATCAAGAAGGTTCATAAGATAATGAACAAACAGTCTTCTCTCATCATATGGACTAGTGCACACTTGAAGGAATATAATCACCTTACAGTCAAAGTAAAACATCTAACAGTGTAAGAAGAAATCAGTTCACCCTCCAACGATATAGTCATGGAATGAACCGACTTGGAAGGTGTTGTGATTATATTCCCATGAAAACACTGCTTATAACAAGTAAACTTATACTAATACATACTTTTTTAAATTCCTTTCATCTGGTCTAATATACCATAAAGATTTGATATAACACAAAATTAAATACGATAATCCTAAACATTTCTTTTTGAAATTATATAATATATAATATATATTTATTTATATTTATATTTATTAATTAAATTAATATAATAATGAATTTTTATTAAAAATAATTTTTACAAAATCAATAGAGGAATGTTGTGGCAAGAGGAAGTTTATAACGTGAGCAATGCAATGCGCCAAGCGAATCACACAAACATCGAATAGGAATAATTTTTCACACTCTTTTAGTTACAATTTTTTTTTTTTTTGTACATTTATATATTTTTTAAATTTAAATTTTGCCTATAATGTATGGAATGTGAAAATTATCAACAGTAACAAGAAAGTTACAACTCTAAATATATGTCTATTTTATAGACTTTAATTTATTTTTATATTTATTAAAAATTATCAATAATATAATTTAGGATCCCAACGTCATAGTATCCCTTGCCACATAACTAAGAAACAATATGTACAAACAGGTTTTCAATGTGTTAGGAATATACACATCACTTTATACACTGGTTTGCCGCTTGGGATGCAGTTACGGGGCCCGCAGCTTTGTCGATAACAGCTTACAGATAACCTACTGCTCATAGCTTTACTCCAACTGTTCCAGGAAGTTTGGCGACTTGAAGTATTCTGGGACAGGGTCATCCAGCCGGGAAATTATTTTATAGATGCTCTTCTTCCACGACTGTTCTGTGTCCTTCCCTCCTTGGATAGCTTTGAAGAACTCTTTCAAGGTTTGTTCCACAACGTAGCGGAAGTTGGGAGGTACCTGCAGCAGAAGATAACCATTGTACTTTTATGTATAAGGGAATTGATATACGATGTAAAATTATTGATAATTTTAAATTAAAATAATTAAAAATGAAAAATAATAATACAAAAAAAAATCCTTCCTAATGAATATTCTCAATCCCCAATAATATATTTGAATCAATTATTTTTAATTGTATTAAAAAAAAAAACAACTATTTTTCACAATGAACAGAATATTTTGCTGCATGATTTTATATGACATGATAGTGACTTGTGAGGGTAACTAAAAAACTACCTGTTCATAGCACTTAAATGGATCTATGTTACAATGTTTCCAGGCTAACTTCTTTTCAGAAACCGCAAAAGATTAGCGGGAATGGGTTGGGTAAAAAAACTATTTTGATTTGTGAGGGTTTGGAGTTTATATTGAATGGACAGGTATCTATTTCGTGCCAAACCTTCAACATACGTGATATTAATGTCCCCATAATTTTATATGTGACACATACTGGCTTACGTGAGTCCAGGATTTTACAAAGGGATTTAGACTGCAAGGGATGGGTTCTGGAATTTAGTGGAGCCCAATTTATTTACTTTATCCTCTATTTTATCATTATTGTTTGTTTTTTTAATTAAAATAAATTGATACTGATAGTTAACAAATGCCTAATTATGGGGTGTTCAGAAAATTTTATAATTGTGTTCATAACTACAGATTCACATATATGAGTTATTATATCAGTTCACTGCTTAATTATTTCCAAATCAATGTATTTTATATTTAAAGAAGTTTTTGATACGCAAACAAATAAATAACAACTTGACATATTTTAATTGTTCGTAGGTTTGACTTATTATCTTACATTTATTAGGGTATCTTTTTATATGAATTTTTGATTTCATATATAAAAATGGAAAAAAAAAATCTTTCTTCTGAGTCAAACGAATTTATTACCCAAAGTTTACCATTAAGTTATGTAGACGTCAACAAATTGAGTAAAGTAGTTTTTAATTGACCTGTTTCAACTCGACTGTTAGGTATTTCGTCTGTAAATTTAGCGATTAAGAATAAACTTTTTCTTCGAATTTGAAACAAATGTTTCTCAACGTCAGAAAAAAAAATATATATATACTTAATCCAATATTAAAATAATATTTATTTTTTAAATTCGATAAAAAATCGTCTCATGTCATTACAAATCTATTTCGCAGTCACTGCCAAAAGCGTTGTCCGATTTTCTTCAAATATGACACGACTTTTCCTTCTTGGCATTTAAAACAAAGCGTGTAAGATTTTTATTTCTTGACTCCACTATCTGTATCTATGTATTTTTTTTAAATTTTAATCATTGGTGTTTATGGTGAAGAGATAAAAAAATCAGAAAAATTACAATAATTCTAGATGAACTTACTTTTTAAATTAAGAAAAATAAATTATTAAATATTTAATGAGCTCTGTGACGGTTTTTGAATTTTATTTCATATCTGTAGCACGATTATTGGTAATTTTTTTTACTTTTAAATTTTCTATTATAGTACTGACGTTTTCTATAGTGAAAGAAGTTAATCTTAGCTATCGAAAAAAGTTTATGAAATTTCTAATACATGTTCATCAGATTTGGGTTGTGAAATTATAGTGAACTGATGCGAAACTCGTACGACTTTAATTGTTGTAAATAAAGGGGGTCATAAAAGAAGATAAATAATGATGGCCAGTATTCTGGGAAATTGGATTCTTAGGGAATGAAAAAATTGGCTAAAATTTTAAAAACAAAAATGTCACAAATATTACTATCTCCAGAATTACTAGCAGTAAGGTAAGCATAAGTGGATTCAATTTTTTAAAAGTACAACAATGTATATATGTATATAATAGTTATTTAAAAAGATATTCTGAATGAAAAGTAATTAGCTCAAGCATAGGCGCAGACTTCAGGGAGAGGAGCGAGGGGGGCGATTACCCCCCCCTAATAAAAATGTCGAGGGGCTGAGAATATCGTTTCGACCTCCCAATAATTTCAAGTAAAAAAAAAAAATTAAAATCAATAAAAACTAAGCTATATGAATGAATAAAATGTGTAGACCAAAATCGATTAAGAAAAGTCGAATAGCGGGCCAAGTCGTAATTTATATTCAATGATAATAATATATATTAATATATCCTAGGATTTGATGATTCAATCACTCCTAAATTTTTCGCGGCATTCTTATCATATTTTCCGTGACAAACTAGTCGGACTGAGAAAAATTTTGTATTGTTATTTGAGGTTTTACAAACTAACATACTCGTAATTTTTTTTACATTACTCATTTTTAACTGAAAAAGTTCTGGAAATGTACCAATGTGTGAAGCCTGCCTCCCCTCCCCACTGTATTTAATCGAAACAAATGCCTTATATATTCAATTATATTTTTGTTTAGATATTTTCAAGTATGTATTATAAGTAAAACAAAAAAAAATAAAAATAAAAAATAAAATAAAATCCTTACTACTATTAAACAATTTACGCTGCCCCGAACAAAATCGGAAGTCTGCGCCAATGAGCTTAAGCGATCCTTTGTGAATAATGATTCAATTTACATTTTTGTCTTATTGACATATAATCTTATACAATATAAACTCAAACAGGCAGTTAAAGAATTGTAATTATATCGCAATGGTCCATATATGCATACATTTTGATATGATTACATATTATTTTTATGAACGAAATTATTTATGAAATAGGTATCTATTTTTTGAAGTGCATATTTTTTTTTTTAATTTGGATTTCTAGAAGGTGTTGGTAAGGAAAGGAAGCCGCACCTTAGAGTTCCATACCTCAATGTGATTGTTCCTGTTGTAGTGGAGGTTGAGAACTCGGTATATTTCGCAATCTCCACTCACGTGAAGGTCGTCCGAAGATTTTATCCCTTCGCTGACCGCTTGCCGTGCGTATTTCTCCATCTGGATATAGTAAAATTCCCTGAAAAAAAATCAAATTTTCAACATCACCTCAAGTCAAAATAATAAAATTATAGTAATAGAGTTTTTATTACAATTGCAGATATATATATATCCTGTTTCTGAACCTACTGACAGCCCAAGATTCAGGTTTGTTGAGGACAAGCAAGAATTTCTTGGTTTCTCTTATCGTATAGTAAAACCAAATTTTAAAAATTATTTTTATTAACTTTCATTATTATGTCTCAAACCATTCAAAGCTGAGAAAATGCAGCTGTTCATTATATTTATTAAGACTCATGTAGAAAACCTATAATCCTAAGATTTTGTTAAAGTATATTTTACTATTATAAAATATAATGGTATATTATATTTTACAATAATATCTTTAATTGTATGAATTTTCGAAGAGAAAATATATTTTAAAATTACATATTATATTTTGTACAAATGTGTCAAAACGAACAATTAAATTATATCATAAAGTAGATTTTTCACAAATCAAGTTTACTTATAACTTTTCATAAAATTATTACTTTAAGAATACTTGGGCATTTTTCGAACTATATCGATTAGAAGATGATATTAATTCTTACCTCGCCTAATATTTCCAGATATTGGACGAGATACCTCAATTTCCTAATTTGCCAATAGCATATATATTTAAGTGTCCTGAACGTCTTGGCGAATTATAAACATTTGGAGTTTCCGTGTCGATAAACTATTACGAATTCAATAATTGGAGTATAGACAGAAGATGAGCACTGGCTTATAGTTAATTTCTTATGATATATAAAATAATTTGTTCTCAAACAATTATTAATGATAACTTAGTAGCAAATTATTATACGCATCATTTTACCAATTAGAGATGAGAACGAGTAGTTGCAAAATATTTTCATAATTATTCCCCGAACACTCTTTGACGTCTTGAACTAATTCTTTTTTTTTTAATCCAGTAATACAAATATTTTCATGTGATCTTATTTTTGCATTACTAGTAATTGTTTTTATAATTTATAAATATAAAAATTAGGATTCGCTAAAAGGATTGTCATAAGTGACCTTATTCATTTATCACTTCAACGACAAGAAAAAAAATAGCTGAGTGGTGCTTTTTGGGGTTTATACCACTCTTGCCAACTGCAGTACAAAGTAGTTATCAACACTGCAGTCACAAATAAATAAATGAAATTGAATAAAAAATTTTTATCAAACTTTCAAAATATTATTAAAAAAATATTACAATTTTTTTTTAATAGTGTTTCAATTTATATTGAAAAAAAAAATAAAAATTAGTAAGTTAAATCCCAAATATTTATTAATATTTTTTAAAAATAATAAATTAGGAGTATCGATATAAAATATAAATAATTTTTGGACCATATGATTATAGATACGAAGTATACAAATAAAATAATACTAGTTTTTCAAAAATTAATTATATCAGAGGTACTCTATGGAGGTAAGGAAATTGCCAGTCCTATTTACGTATTATGTCCTGTAGTAATATACAAAAAGGCAAGCCAATTTAAAAATTTACTTAATAAAGCATCCTGAAAAAATGTAATAAAATATGAACAAGAAGATTTGAATTTTTAAATGAATGCCTCTTTTAATGATTACAAAAATTCATCTCTGACAGATTTTTTTTTTTATTACATACTATTACTCACTATTTTATTTATGATAACATTACTCACCATTGTTATCATAATAAACAATATTCACCTCCATTTGATTAGTTCGTTCGTAAAAAGATTCTTTTGACAAAATAATAGCAAAGCCTAATTGTGTTTGACACATTTATATATATATATATTTTTTCTCCAATATTCTCAATATAAAAAAAATGTTTAGCTTGAAAAATGTTTATATTTTCAGTTAGTTATGAAATTTATATTCAAATAATCCTTAGTTTATATTCAGAGCCAAAATTACATGATACAATTGACATGAAGCAACTTAACCAGGCCAAAATGGGGCCTTTCTTTTTCCTTCAATTTTTTCTTAAAATTATACTAAGACAAATTCTTATTAATTATTCTCTGACAATAAGTCATTCTGTAGTAATAGTGGGTTAAAAATGGCTTAACATGATAAAATTGTTATTCGGCTCACCTGAAGTTGGAGAACCACTTGACTAGCTGCGCAGTGTTGTTCTTGTTGAACTTGATGTCTGGAAAGTACATCTTGAGGACAGCACTGCTCGGGTACCTCACCCAGAAGAACATCAGCTTCGCTTTTCGAAGATGCATCGGGGTCAGAGTCGACGAGTAAACATCGGTTAAGGAAAAAGCTTTTCTATTCATGGATTGTTTTTATAATATAATTAAAATACATACACATATTATAATGTCTAGAAAAAAAAAAATCTAGTATCCTCATGTAAAGATATTATTAAATTAAAAGGAAAGTAGCTCTGCGTCTGAAATAAAAGAATCACGATTTTGTAAGACTTCATTTTGTTTGGAATTTGTATGGTCTTTCCATTGGAGATTAGGAATGCGACTTCCCCCGTTTGTAAGGCTTCTATCCCACAGGGATTCATTCTTTAGTCTGATAGTGTCTACTAGGGTTTGACATCGGGCTAAGCAACAACCGATTTCTATAAGCGTTACAAATAAATACGTTTGCTATCTACATGTAATAAAATAAAATTAAAAAAATCGTTCAAGTAATATAAATCAAAGAAAATAATCCAAAAAGTTAATAAAATAATTTTTGCACTTTTTAAAAATCAATATGAGACAAAATTCATCGAATTGGAATTTCATAAAATCGATAAAATGAATACGACAATAATAAATATCTTCAAAAATGAATATTCTAGTCAAAAATTTTTATAAAGAGCCCTTTGATTCCTAAAAATGTGAATATAATATAAAATATATAATCTGAAATAAAATATATATAAAGCATATTATTATATATTATTTAGCAATAAAAAGGATATTGTAGGTGTGATGCCGTCATAGGGCCCATCTCCTGAGTTGCAATCCGAACTCCGGTCCATATTGTCGTTTCCTGGATTGACCCTCATGTTGCTGTAGTCCGGGGATGTGCCATGCTGAGCTGCGGCAAGGAGTGCAGGGTGGAGTAAGCTCGGTGGGTGAGGAAGTGGCGGTGACTCCCTTTTCATCTCTGGAGGACTTCCAGACGACATGTGTGGATGACTTTGGTGGTAAAAAGGGGAATAGGGAGAAAATACTTGGGATTCATGGAGACTGGGATTGGGGATCGCCACTGAAGTCGGTAATGACACAGGAAGCATCGGTGGCGGAGGGTGGTAAGGCCGTGGAGGAGGTGAATCTGAAGTACTTCCGCTTGTAGAAGGAATGACATTAGTAAACTTGCCTTGCTCTAAATTATTCGGAGGAACCATACCGTCTTGTGCTAATATTCTACTTACAGTTCTTGGTGTAATTCTCGTGTCTGTCACCTTATGCCTCTTCTTCTTAGGTGCTACTACTAAGCTCAGGGCTTCATTTTGTTCCGGAGCACCCTCTCTTGGCTCGGATTTACAGAAATTATGGCTCAACCCACTCATTGAAGAGTATAAAGCTGCAGCACTAGAGCTTATACTTGTAGGTGGCTTAGGAGGTTGAAACATTGATGTGTTCGGAGACGGCCTCACATGGGGGATATTCATCGTGTTTATGTTGTTCTCAGGGTTATTGTTCGCTTGGTGATGAGGAGTATTCATCGAAGGGAAAACGGTTCCGTTGATCCTTGGTGTACCGGTAGGTGTCGACACACCGTTAACTTGACTGTTGGAACCTGGTGTTCTTTCGTTTCCGTTCCCTCGATCTATCACTTTTGTTCTGGGAGATCTTCTGTCTAGTAGTTGAGAAGCTAATACGAGATCTTTGTTAAGTTGATCAGCTACTGCTTCAGCCGGTTTGAAACCGCGCTTTTGTTGAACGAACCTAGACATAATGGAGTCGATAAGATTGCCCAGGGAAGAGGTGATTTCTGTTTTAAGGACATCTGCTAGCCCTTCTAGGTCTGGTGCTGGTGTCGGAGGCATCCCGTTGTTTCTCAACATAGATAACCTCTCGGACAATTCTGAAGTCTTATTCTGTGTAGGTGATTGTTGGTTAGTCTGTACAGTTTGAGAAGTTTGACTATGCTGAGATGTTGTGATATTTTGAGTAGTATGGGTCTGCGGTTGATTCTGAACTTGATTCTGGTTTTGTTGATTATGGTGTTGATGATGTTGACTCAAATGTTGTTGGTGCTGGTGTTGCTGTTCTGCAGCTATCGCTGCCTCTTTATTCAATCTCGCTTCTTGTTCAATAAATAGTTTATGGCTATTCAACCCCAAATACATGGCAGCAGCATTACTGAGAGCATGATGTTGCATTTGAGGATGATGATGGTGATGAGAATAAGGATGGCCAATAGAATGCTGATCTTGAAGCACTTGCTGTTGTAGAAGCGATAAAGCACCGTTGAAGGTCGGTGGCATAGGCATTTGTTGATTATTCATATGTGGTGGTTGTAATTTGGCCGAAATAATTTTAGATATGGTAGGTGTGATAGTAGATTGTGTCGGTGTCGAAACCTGAGCAGTGTTGGGTGAGACTTCTTTTACCTGGGATGTTGCTGGCGGTGTTTTGATCGGTTTATCAGGAAGTGATAAGCTGTTATTGTCCTGGTCGATGTCACTCCCGTCATCTTCATTCTGGCACTCGGAATCTTGATCCATTCTAGTGCACAGTTGTACATATTTCTGCTGCATTTCCGCTAGTTGTTCTTGCATTGACCGTAACTGAGTTTTAAGAGCATCTTTTTCTACTTTCTTCTGCCTGATTTCATTATTATCAAAAGAATTATTATCCACTGTATCATCATCAATAAACATACCCATATTCATATTTATTCCTGAATACCTCTCTGCGGCGCTATCATGTTGTTGAGGGTGATACAATTTTCTTTTCTTACATCCGTTCACTTGAGACGGGAGGGAAGGGCTCGATCTCATCGAAGAAACTATATTTTCTACTCGCGCTCTCTTCAGTTCGATCTGTTCTGTCTTTTGACCAGATTCTTTTCCATCTTCTGGTTCTTCTTTTATATTCTTCATACCACTATCAGAGGCTGGGGAAACGACAGATCGCTCGGAATCACTAGCATGACCACTATTATTACCTTCATCGTCCCTGGGTTTTCCATCGTCACTCATTATTTCATCCACATTTCCTTCTTCACCACCACTCGCGTTATCAATATCTAAAACACCGTTTACAATTGGTTTCAAGTCCGTACCATTTGTTTCCGTATGATTCACTTCACCGCCATTAATAATATTAGTTTTTACCTCATTGTTATTGTTGTTAATGCTATTGTTATTATCTGGAGAATGAGGTTCGTTGCCGGTGGGCACTCCTCGAAGTTCCTGCTCCAGAGCCAGAAGTTCTTTCTTCCTGCCTTGTAAGATATCACGAAGCATGTGATGAGTCATGTCACCTGGAGGAGGGCTCCCGTCTTCTTCGAGTCCGCGCCTTATCACTGGTCCGGAGTTCAAACACTCGAAGTTAACTACTCCTTCAGAGCCAGCTGGGTCCATAGTAATCATTGTGTCTGTTGGGGTAGCTGCGTCTGAGGCTTGTTTCACTTGGCGCCCGAGAAGCTCGTTGAGCATCTTACCGGGGCCGTAACCTTGACCTAGTAGACTGAAGTGTTGAGTTTGACTGAGGAAGGCTCCGTAAAGTCCACCACTAAGGAAACTGGGGCGTGAGCTGAAGTTCGGGATGGACGAGTAGCTGTTACGTGGTTCACCGGCGTCCACACGCTGTCTGGCACGCTTGGCCTTCTTCAAAAGTTTGTCTCCGTACAAACCGAAACAGTCGGCTTCCTCTTCTGATGACATCATAAGAAAGAGCTGCTCGGATTGGCCGAAGGCCGGCGGTGGGGTGGGGACTGGCTGCCTCGGTTCCCCCCCTACTCTCCCATAGTGGCCCCTGTAAGGTGGAAACAACGCCAACTGTCAGCTTTTGTGTGCTCTATGGAGGTGGCCACACCTGCCCCCCCACCTCCCCTCCTACTCTCTTATCCCATCTGTTACTTACTCAGAAATTACCTTAATTTACTCCACTCATGCTACGTATAAATTTTTATTAAAAATACAATAATACTATTTCTTTGATCTGAATAATTGAAAATATATATGTAATAATAAATGAATTTAATATCTTATTATGAAGTACATGAGCGAAGTAAACAAACAATTAGAAATGTTTCTTTCTCAAAATTGATATGTTTTCGAGAAACAAACATTTATAAAACATATATAACAAAACATTAATGCTCTCAATACTGTATTGATATGTACTCTTATAACAATAAAAAAAAAATTAAATTGGACTTTAAATTAAATTAATTACTGTCCGAAAATGAATGACAGTAGATGCTATGCTTATTAATCCATCATATGCCAATAACTACTTATTTATCTAAAGAAAACAACTTATTTTCAATATAGGACAACAAATGAATGTATTATCACCTTGTTAAACAAAAGAAAAAGATAATTTTTTTTATTTTAAATCGAAGAGTTTCATAAGGTTCATGACACTCCAATGTATCTAAAAGTATTTATTCAGTCAAGCATTTTTAATAAATTTTAAAAATAGTTTAATAAATGAAAAAAATAAAAAAATTAGAACGGTGGGGCTTGGTCAGGAGTAAGAGCTAATAACGCAACTGGTTCCAATGGGACTTCGCTTCCTGCGATGACGTATGACTGGCTTCCTGCGACTCGTCACGGAACAGTGACTAATATACAGGCTTCCGGAAGTGGTCGAATTGTCCGGGTACCTTACCCTTCAGGGCTTGACGCCGGTGTGGGAAGTCTCCGTACTCGAAAATTTGAAGAAAAGCCCAATTCATGATATTAAAAAGAAAAACATTAAATGAATGATTACCGGCTATACTTTGGAATGCGATAGGTAGGTAGGTATTCGATTCTCGAAGACAAAAAAAAAAAACTTCCCTCACTTATTTCTTTGCCTTTTGGCCAATTCAATTAATAATCACACTCAGCCTCTATAATGTGGGTACTCTTAATTAATTAATTGATTAAGGGGAAAAGGAACGTTATCGAGAAACAGTAATTTCCAATGTAGTACTGAACCCAAGACCCTTCATCAGTTGTATTGGTACTTTTTAAATTTTTTTAAATCAATAATCAAATTAGTTTTCGATCACTATTTGTTAGACGTCTCAGGGAATCTTTTTCCCCCCTCATCAGTAATCTAAAATAATACAATTAGTCGAGCCTTGCAGTTGACAGAATGAAAAACTCCAATTTCAACATTTTTGATTATTATATTCAGTGATATTTCTAGTGGGAAAACGTATACCCTTATTCACTGTTCAATATTTCAACACTGAAAGTCTCAATTTATTACAGGTTCTATCATGAACCAGTTACGAATACATTGATAGTATCATTTTAGATTACTGTTGAGGAGGAAAGGAGTTTCTCCGAAATAAATAGTGATCAAAAACTAATTTGATTATTAATGGAATTTACCAAAAGGTAAATATGAATAAGTGTGAAAAGATATTTGGGATAAAGGTCAAAATTGTAAAATGGGGGGGGGGAGAATTAATAGATCGTCATTCGTATATATTGTTGATCCAATATAAAATACACTATAATAATATAAATATAAAATCCAATTGATGATAAATAAATATTTGTAGGAGTTAGACTTGTACATTGGTAGGGGGCAGGATAAGACATTTAAAGTGTCTCACGGTCATCAATGCTTTGGAACAACCGACCCTCTACTCCGTCTACCCTCTCTTGACTTGGCTCTCTACAGGATAATCCAAGCAAGTCGTTTAATATAAAGAAATACTTATGAATTTATTTATCGCCTACAATATATTATTAAAAATACTATATTTATGTCATCTTAAAAATAAATGTTTGCGAGTCATCCGATGGAGATACTGCAATAAATAAAAATTATTAAAAAAATAATTTCGAAAAAAAAAAAAATTACACAAGCTTATAACGAATTTCATAAAGTAGTAAATGTCACAATATTAAATTTGGCTAAATTAAATTTTTTTTCTGATATAGAAATAAAAATACGTTATGAAAGAATTTGAACATTTCGGGTTCTCGCCTCCCTTCACAAAGATCGGGTTCCCCTTAGATTCTCCCCTAGTGCAAACCTTCCCCTCCTTTCATGGATGCAAGTCTGTCTTCTCATTTTGAACTTTCTTAAATTGAAAATTTTAAAATTAATTATTTCTATGTATAAATACGGTATTTTATTTGATAAAGACTTGTTTGAAAAATATTTTTAAAAAAAATTGCATATACGTAAGAGTCATGTAGACCTTTCTTAATTTAGGATTGGTTTTAGATTATTTTCAAACCCGCTTATTATTTTTTTTTTTTGAGGGATTTACGTGTTTTTTTTTTTTAAGGATATGGATGCAATAAGCTAAGGGTTGCTGGGAAGGGGTGATTGTCCTCCTGAGACGAAACGTCTAAGGAGGCTCTTGTATTCTTCACTTCCACTTCAAAGTATTGATTTGATTTTCTTCTCTTCTCAGCTATATCGCTCTCCTCTCCTTCAGACTAATGGAAATTATCGTTTCTACGAAATGAAGTCCCAGATCAACGCCTTTAAGGATAATTTTAAGTCGGTGTCCACAGTAGTACCGGATCCAGGATTTAATTTTGGGGGGATTGGGTGAGATTTTGAATATTTAATTTTAAAAAAATATATATTATTACTCTTGAAGAAAAATAAATAAACTTCATTAAATAATGTCAAAACGATCCACAAAGGACCGCCAAAAAAAAAAAAAATAATGGAATGAAAATAAATAAATTGTCTCTACAAGAACAACAATACTTTATAAGTTAATTTGTTTACATATTTTTTTTAAACTTGCTGAGATTTAAAAATAGTTCATGTTTTGATTTTTGAGAAGCAAATATGGACCAACGAAAATAAAAATAATTTTTTCATTTTGGGGGAAAAGGAAGGGGGGGGGGGGAGACTTCAGCCCGAAAGCCAGTGACTGACAGTATATCAATTGCTCCCTTACTTGAAAAATTTGTTTTAGAACATACAGAAATTCAAAAGGACCGTTCTATATGTTTGAAAATAATATCGTCTGTATGTTGACTATAAGAAATTATGCTTATCGCTGAGGGATAGTGTGAGATGGTTTCCTTTATCCTTGTTAGATATTTGCATGTTTTGATTTAGTTTGAAAGAATTTTTAACTAAATTAATAGGAGAAAATATCGTTAAAAATTCTCTAAACGCCTCCTTCTCCAAGTCTCATTTATTAATTATTGCATATAACAAATATGTAAAAAAAAATACATATTTACATAAAAAGTCGTCTGTTTATAATTAAATATCTACTGTTTTTCTCTGTTCTGAAGAATAGTCCGGTTTTAATTTGTGGATTTGAATTAAAATTATTATGAATAGAGATACAATGATTAGTTGTTTTTCTCTGCTATTTACATAAATATTAATAATGAAAAAATACATTTGAATCCTAAGTCCTACTTATTTAGGCCCAACTTTTTAATAAACAAAAATTAAAAAAAAACAATTGACTGAGTATGGTGTCTGAGAATAAAATCTTAATATTTATAATATAGGGTCTATTACTAGAATCAATAATGCATTGATTAAATTGACAATGGATAGTGTTCAATTTAACATAAACTTATGAGGTGAATTGATGTTATGGATAAAAGCATGTGGCATATTAGCCCAAATGATTTTATTTTAATATTATAAAGTAAAGTTAGAAACAGATAAATTTATTATATTATTCACAGTTTTTTCTTTGTCGGTACGCCACATCTTTTGACCCCTCGTCTCGATGATCTTCTCACGTTTGAAGAATACTCATATCCTCCCGAAATTTCAGGGAAAAAGTTATGAAGGAAAAGAAACTTTATTTGCGAATAATTCAAAAAGTATACATTTTTTTTTCGATTGTACCCATGATTATTCGAAAGATTAAAAAAAAAATTATCGAAATCGGACAATTTTTAGCAAAGCCTATACTAATGTACACGTGTTTTTCTTTATCATCATGAATGAAATAATGCGATTTCATCTAGAAAAAGAAAATATAATTTATCTCATGTTCTATGTTCATCACATTGGACTTATTTCTATATTGTATTATCCTCAGTTCACTGACTAACATACTTTGCGAATTATTCGTAAGGGCGAATTAGCAGATTATAAAAATAATTATACCTAAACGTAATTAGGCTGTAATTTTTTGAAAATAATGAAGTAGGACTAAGGATTCAATTGTATCCCTTTAATTTAATTTAATTGTTTGCGTGACTAAAATGGGCTTCAATTAAGTGGTATCTCATTCAAAAAGGGATGTAGTTAAGAATTTACTGGATTTTTTGTTAGACAAAAGAAGATAACAACCATTTTGAAATAATTTAAATGATTATTATATGTAATGAGTAATGAATACTTGTCAAGAGATTTGGAATCTCACAGAGTTCCCCGGCGAGGAATAAGAAGCCAACGAGTTAAAGACGGAGGTGAAAAAGGCAGCTGGTACCAGAGGGCATTTAAAGACCAGCTCCTTGATAGCGTGGAGTTCCCAGGGAGAACGTCTTGGGGGACCGCCCTAACGGTTGGGAACAAACAAAGCACCCAACGGACACGCGCTCGTACGTTACACGACCCCTTCCAAGTCGACAAGTCAGGCCAACTTCCTTCGCTCACATCTTAACCTTCTTGCAATTTGCATCTCAATCGGATACTTCCTGAGTAGAAGTATCCTATCATAAGAAGTATAAATATCATTGGAGCATCTTGGAAATTATCGGGTTCGGGATCGAAATGAGAAAAAAGGTACGAGGTAAATCGAGAGGTGTGGGAAGAAAACATCCTTGTGTTGTTGCGAACAGCATTGATTCACATTCATATAAAAATAAACAAAATCTGCTTAAGACAGTATTCGATTACATTAAATTGAACAAGAATAAAATAAAGATCAAAGTGTTTCAATTCCAAACACAAAGCCTCGAGTCTCTGAAATGCAGATGAAATAAACTAACTCGTCAACTAACCGTAAAGGTACGTTCATTCACTTCCCGAACTATAGGAAACACAATTATCTATCTTAATTAACAGTTACATTAAGGGAAACAAGCATTTAGATGTTTGTGTTTCCCATAGTTTGTTAAATGTCTAATGGTACCTTATGATGTGTTTGGATTTGATGGCATATGTACCGATAATAGACATTAATGTTGCCCAAATGTGAGACCATGACTTGTCGTGGTCTTGCGCAAGAATCTCGCAACAGTCTTGCAGTTACCTATTAGCTTATTATAGAGATATTACTAAAATGTTTTAGATAAGAGAAACCTAACTAAGCCCGAATGCAAAATTAGAAGAGTTAAATGCAAAAGTATATTGGTTCTACCAATTCTTTACATATAGTAATTAAAATTGTCAACTAGTGTTGTTCCAATGCTAGACCAAGACGAATCTTGGTCTTGCGCACTCAGTCTTGGTCTTGTGCAAGGGTCTCGCAACAGTCTTGCAGTTACTTATTAATTAGTATAGGGATATTACTGTAATTTTTTTGATAGGAGAAACCTAATTAAGCCCGAATGAAAAATTAGAAGAGTTATATGCAAAAATATATTGGTTATACCAATTCTTTACATAAAGTAACTAAAATTGTCAAGTATTAGTAACTATTTTTCTTAATTTTTATTGAAAAAAATTGCTTTTTTTTACCAGTCTTGGTCTTGCAAAGTGCAATTTTGGGCAACACTAATTGAGACTTTGTGAGCAACTTTCAACATTAGTGTGAACTAAAGCTTTAGTTCTGATAGCAGACCCTTACAAGTATTTTCTATATAATCAATTAATGGATTATTCATGAAAAACACAAGAAATTCTGACATCGTATGTTGCATCAGTAATAGAAGCTCAGATTTAGGGATCAATCAGGGTTTTCTATATAATTGAAAACCCAAAATAAATTCTTCTCAGTTTTGACCTAAGTACTGGTAAATTATTAATGAATGAATCAAACTAATCCCCTAAAAAAAACCAACTAGCGATAGGCTCTTGTGGCACAACATCACTCGATGGTTCAGGCCTTACCCTCCTGAGTATTTTAACTGCAGATCTACTCATATATTTGATGTATTTATAGGGCGTATAAAGCTCATTACTAGTTAATGAGTTGAAAATTGTCAATTACCAGTCTAGTGTCTATTACTATAGAGATGGCAAATGCTATTCTGAGTACTGAGTACCAATTATTTTACTGAAACACTGACCTTTTTTGAGTACCAGAGAATTTAATTACTACTTCACTTGATGTCAAACGGTTAAGTGATATAGTGATTGAATTCCCACTAGTGATTCAATTTGAGTAAAATACTTGGTACTCAGTATTCAGAGTATCGTTTGCCCATCTCTGCTATTACTGGTATGTTTACCTCATGTGATTTAGGTTATTTCTGTCCTGATGAACTGGAAAATCGTTAGTTTCTTTTACCTACATTATATAAATTCAAGGCTTTGTGTTTGGAATCATTTAATTATAACAACATTCAATTTATGCCTCTTTATTAGATTCCGCTCTCCTATAAGAAAATGAAGATAAAGTTTACAATTCTAGGTAATGCTAGAATTGTTAGTCAATTAGAATTGTTTAATTTTATATGAAGTGTAGATTTATATAAAAAAAATATTACTACCTAACATAAAAGATCTTCTACAATTTTACATCTAAATCAGCACTAAAAAATGTATTAAATGTTATAATTGTCGTAAACTTATGACTTCCTGTCCTACAGTATCCTTTAATAATATCCCACTTATCCCTGTTGAACAAATCCGATACCTAGGACTAACTTGGATTCCTCATACTAGACTGAAACGACAAGAAACCGCTCGACGTTTCCGACTACTTAAACACTTACTAGACAAACGCTCTAACTTTTCAATTAATTACAAAAGACTCATATACATGACCATAATAAGACCTATTTGGATTTACGGAGTTGAGGTTTGGGGCTCCGCTAAACCATCGAATTCCTCTCATATACAACCTTTACAATCCAAAATCCTTCGTAAAATCCTAAATGCTCCTTACTTTATAACAAATAAAATAATCCGGGTCGTTTTCGAACCCGATCTAACATTCACCCCTCGAGAACTCTACCCGTTCTGTCAAATATGAAAATGCGACATATTCCGTACACTGCAGATGACTTTAAAATGGATCGAAATGAGGGACAGAGGAGGGCAGGAGGGGCTGACTGGACGCTGGCTTCACACACCTGCATTAAATATTAAATGACATTTTTGGTGCGGGCGAGCCGTCAGTCCAGCGACCTATTACTCCCATCACTTCGCTAATTTCATTTGTGGATTCCACGGCATCCTTCCCACTCCAACCTGTCTGATTGAATTTATATTAAAATTTCCCATCCTCCCCTCGCACCATCCCTTTCCACCGAGGTATTGGAAACCATACCATGGTCTGCATAACCGGTTGTTCGCCACTGGTTGAATGTATCCACTGTTGGGCTTGTCTGCGAGGATCAAATTATTTAATAGGCTTCGCAAAAAT
This sequence comes from Nezara viridula, assembly GCA_928085145.1. Classification (NCBI taxonomy): domain Eukaryota; kingdom Metazoa; phylum Arthropoda; class Insecta; order Hemiptera; family Pentatomidae; genus Nezara; species Nezara viridula. The sequence goes on from OV725078.1 coordinate 131,176,934, forward strand.
AACGGAGTAAATATGGAAGAACCTATAACGATCGTCTGGCAGTATTTTATGGCTAAGGGTCACAACAGAGTTTCGTAAATTCAAATATTATAATTGACAGGGGGGGATGATACCATAACTATTGCTACGATTTGCATGCTTGCATATTTACGTATACTGGATTATTTTGATAAGGAATTTAAACTGGTCATTTTATATTTTAGCATACTGGTGTGTATAGCGAATCCAAGATTTAATTTTTGTGAGAGAGGCCGTATTTTATTTTTAAAATTTGTTTATAACGGTAACGCTCAAAAGGAAAAAGGAAGAAACCATGTAAAATTATGATAATATGGTCTTGGAAGACCTGTTAAAAAGTCAAATAATAGTAATTTTTTCTTTGTTTTATTTAATGTAATTTACAACTGTATAAAAATATAACTAGTAAATATTCACACATTAGAAATAATGATGTGAACAGCCTTAAAGAGATACTACCAGTGGTAGCACTCCCTATTTAATTCTAGGTAAGAAGATCACGAGGCCATCTTCTTTTCAGACGCCTAGGAGGATCATCAGGAATCGAGGAAGAAGCAAGGCTGGAAACAAGTGGATTCGGATGGGATTGGAGTTTATTATTAAAGGATAGGTATCTGGCTCGGGAAATAATAATAGTAAAATAAAAATCGGCAATTACAAGAATAAAAAGTCTTTTAGGGATAATTTATTCCTTGAAGAGTTCATATCGTGATTCTTTAATTATTAGCTCAACCTATGATCACTCATAGGAACAAATATGGGCGAATGAAAAAAAAAAAAAAAATTAGTTTTCTATTTTGAGGGAACTTCAGCTCGAAAACTAATTATAGTGGCACTAAAGGAATTCTGTAAAAATACAGGCAATGTTTATAACGTCATATGATTAATATTTTATTTCAAAGAAAAATGTGACAATTGATATATAAAACTAACTCACATACTGGATCGAATAGCGATCCTACGAGTCTATGAACTTTAGAAACAATTAGTAAAAAGGCGGTTTTTTAATGATGGCTACAGTCCTTTCCGTGTTTAATTACTGATTTCCAACGAAGCAGGGAGTAATTTCCTATCGTGGCCTATTGAAGCTGGACACCGCAACCTCTACTTATTCCTCGAAAAGGAATCACACACAAGCGGTTTTTCATTGTTCATGACAGAGATGTGGAGATAGCGCACCATAATGACCCCACTGTCTTAAATAGAACAGCAGAACGCAGCTTTTATTATGTTGAGCAGCTGATGAATTTTGCAACGAGTTCAGGCAGCACAGGTGGCCGTCGAATTAACTGCGGCTTATCTATAAATCTTAATACGTATTTTAGAATTAAAAATTGCACAGCTTTATAATTCTTTATTTTATCCCATAACTCCGTTTATGGTGCATTCATTCATGCTTGCAAGATGGATAAGTACTGCGATTTGTACTGATGTCGTTGAACTAATTCCTGGAGAGGGATTCAAATAACTTGGCACTACAACACAACCAGATGGTTTCTGTGATATGGAATTTTTTTTTTTTTTTATTAACGAAATTTACAACTGTAATTAATAATAAATACAACAAGTAAATATGAACAAGTAATATGACATGTACAACATGAAGAGAAACTACCCATTGGTAGTACTCCAATTATATTTCTATATTAGAAGGTCCCGAGGCCATCTTCTTTTCAGACGCCTCGGAGTGTTATCAGGAATAGAAGAGGAAGCAAGGTTGGAAACGAGAGGGTTCGGATGGTTCAGAAGTTTATTATGAAAGGACAGGTATCTGGATTGAGCTAAATCGGAAACATATGGTACATTAAGGTCATTATGGATGATTTTATTTGTGACAAAGTAGGGAGCATTAAGGATTTTAATATGGAAATAAAAATAAGAATCTGAGAATATAAGAAAATTATATCAGTGCCTAATTCAATATTCTGGAATAGAAAAATGCATATTACAAAAGAAATTCTCGAAAAGATCGAAAAAAGAGTACCAAAAGTGACATTTAAAAAGAATGCCTGAAGGAAAATAGGCGGAAGAAGAAGAGGAGGTCGGGCCAGAAAAACTTGGAATGAGCAAATAAAAGAAAGTATGATAAGACATTGCGAGATGAATTGTCTTTGGAAAGAGTCAATGTAAAATTTAGAGATGAAGAATCTCTATTATTTTCTGTAAAAAATTCTAAATAATAAAAAATTTAAAATAAAAAATAGTGTTAATTTGCTATTATTGATTCACTGATACTTAATACTTAACTGTTCAAATAAATTGCATGCTATCTATGAAGAGATTGGGAAAAAAATCTCACAGGTGATAAGGACACTTAAAAAGAATGATTGTATGGTGATCGCCAAGGGAAGTTCATTTTTAGAAAATTGACAGAAGAAGACGAGGTCGGTTCAGAAGAACGTGAAATGAGCAGATGTCACAACATTGTTTACAAGAGGAATGGATAGATAAATACGAAAGGAGGCAATAGAAAATTTAGAGGTTAGGATCCTTATTGTTTTTTTAAGATATTCCAAATATATATATATATAAAAAAAAAGATTTAGATGGTTGAGATCTTCAGGAGTGACTGGAGTGTGGAGCAGGGTGTTTCCCAAAGGCAATGTAAATAATGAAAAAGTATCAGAATTAAAATTAAATTTTATAATAACTATAATGAGTTTGAATATAATTATGGTTATTTCCGATCCAAGTTCATAACATAAGCAAATCTTTCATTTTTTTTTTTTTTTTTTGCACATCAACAAAATTATTTGATAGT